>CM002492.2:10000000-10603365 GCA_000573905.2 Oryza punctata | reverse complement strand
TTTCTTTTTTCCTCTTTTTTTAATGCCGAAGGCTTACATAACGATATTTACATTTTTACATATGGCGAACGGTTGCCACCCATGATCAGGCGAAGTACCGGTTAAGCGAAGCTACATTCCAGGAATGGTTCAGCTCTTTGCCCTCCATTGTTACTAGCCGAAATGATCCTGTTGTGGACTTGTGCTAGACAATATATGGCCCTTCCCACTTAGACACCAATTTGCCAACTGCCACCAGATTCGCTTTCTTTTTCAGCACCAATTTGTCGGGCAATACCTCTTTTGGTTGAACCTTCTTGTTGTAAGACGCCGAAGTGGCCTTAGAGTACTTCGTCATATGTTCAAGTGCTTCAACCCTTACTCCCTCCAGAAGATCAAGTGAGGTTTCTAGACCGTCTTCGCCTCCAGTAAAAATTACGCTCAGCGAAATCGCCCCGAGCTCACTTGGAGTCATGGCTTCATCACCGCACATGAGCATTGTTGATGTGGTTCGAAGGGCCCATAGTACTAAAAGCATTTTGTCTAGCCACTTTCCTTTCGGCGCCCCTTCCAACCTTTTTTTCAAAGCTTCCAAAATTTTCCCATTCGCTCTTTCGGCCACCCCATTTGCCTGTGGGTGCGCAACCGAAGCAAACCTTATTTCAAGGATTAGCCCCTTGCACATTTCTTTGAATTTTTCAGAATCAAATTGCTTCCTGTTGTCGGTTATGAACTCTTTCGGCACACAGAATCAACAGATGATATTTTTCCATTCAAACTTCTGGACAACAGCTGAAGTGATCGAACCAAGGGGTTCTACTTCAATCCATCTAGAGAAATACTCTATTGCAATGATGGCGAAACGATACCCATTTCTTGCAGTTGGAAATGGACCAATGATGTCCAATCCCTATCTGGCGAATGGCCTCACCGGGGCGATCGGCTATAGTTCATACTGTGGGGCGCTTTGGCTTCGATTGTGATGCTGGTAGCCTTCGTATTTCTTGATCTGTTCAACGCAGGTGCGCAAAACAATTTGCTAGTACACGCTTTGCCAAAAGACTTTCGCCGCCATAGTCCTGGCTGCATGATGGGCCCCACATAGCCCCTGGTAAATTTCATTTACCACCTCTTCTCCTTCGGCAAACGAGACAGTAAAAGAAGCAGACTTGTACTTTGCAGACCTTAATTACAATCGACGTGCTTCGGCCTCTTTCTTCTGGCAGCCAGCTGGTGTCCAAGTACTTGATGAAAGGCGTTCGCCAATCATTTTGATCTTTGCTAGGCTTTTCAAAGTCAATGCACATGGCTTCTTCCGAGGTTTCTTGCACACTGGGAGTGTAAATGACCTCGAAACTAGAGGGGAGGTGGTGAGGGAGTGGTGGACGGAGAGGGAAGGGGAGGAGGCGACGATAGACTGGTGAGGTGGAGGAGCAGAGAAATTGCGAGAGAGGAGGAGTGGTGCGTGAGTGTGGATAAGGACTGCATGAGTGGATAGGGTTTTGGGCCGATTTGGTTCGGTTCGTTTTTTGGATGTCGATTCAAAAAAAGGGCATATATAATATATTATAGGTATCGGCTTTTCAATTAACTAGTATCTATAATCCTCAAAGGTGTCGGTTCTATATTTTTCCATCACTTTGAGATGAGGAAATGTCCATAGGTATCGGTTTTAAATAAACTGGTACCTATGAGCCGGTACATATGAGGGATTTCGTAGTAGTGGCTCGAGCTTGTTCTAAGACTAGTTCGAAACAGAAAGACAAACGAGAATGGTAAAAGTGTGGAGGCGATCAACGGCAGTGACTGGCAACAAACCCACTTTAGAAGAAATGGCTGAATAAAACCCACGTTAGAAGATTGTGGTGCAATTTTGCCTTTCTTACATGGTGTGCGGAGCACAAAATATACTACTCCTTCGAAAATCTAAGCATTTTTGCACATTTGTGAAATGTATTTGGCCATCTCTCGTTGCAGATATATTTTGAGAAACATGCACTAATGCTGTGTATTTTGTAATGGAGGGAGTACATAGGAATTTAAGGGAGTTTATGTTTATTGGAGGCAGGGGGTGTCACTAGTGTGGAGGGTGGGAACCCTCATCTGTGCCGGTGAGAGGCTCCGTCATGAACTAATGGTCAGTGATGTGAAACGTTATCTTTGTCGGACCGGTCACCATCACCGATGACCGTTATCTTTGTCGGGCCGCAACATAAACCTGTCATGGATGAGTGTCATCGGTGACGGGCTCGACCTAAAGGCTTATGGAAATTGCCTGTAAGTGTACATCTTCATCGGTGTTTATTCTGGCCCATCAAATGTGACGATGGTGTGACACGGATAGGGTGTCCACGATGAAGAGTTCTGTAGTAGTGCGTTAAGAGCAAGGCTAATAGTACAGCTCGCTGTTGGCTCTAAAAGTGACCACATCATCCTACTATAGCGAATGCCAAAAGCTAATGTATACAAATAATGGATTGCAAATACATCTCTACACACAGTGGCGGACCTGCCATACCATCCGTGGGTCATCTACCACCCCATCCTATTCTCAAATTGGTCCATAAGTGAGAAGCCCAATCAATGTCTAATTTATTTTTTTCAGGAGTTTACAGATTGACGCTTCGCTAGTCGCTACCCAACAGCCCGCAGGCGCGACGCCGACGCTTCGTCTCTCCCGCGACGTGAGGACCTCGACGCTAGGGCCGATGGTGACACCTAGCTGCCGCCCGCCGGCGTCCGGTGCCTAGCGCGGCCCTAGCGACGAGCGAACGACAAGCGGCCAGCCGCCTGCGCCCAGCCGGCCAGCCCGACACCGCTCCTAGCCGTAGCCACCTAGCGGCCTAGCGGCCTAGCTGGCAGCAGCACGCCGGCCTCGCCCGTCGGCCGTTGCGGCGTCGCCGTCGCCCGTCGGCCATCGCCGGCTGCCCGGCTCGCCACCTCGCATCGCATCTGTGCCTCTGCGGTCTGCTCTGCCCAGCTGCCCGCCTGCCGAGTGCTGACTGCCGTTGCGGGCTCGCGGCGTCGCCGTCTGGGTGTCTGGTCTGGCCGTCCGGCCCGTCGCAGCGTCGCCGTCACCGGATCACCGCCTCGCGTCTGTAGTCTGCCGTCGGCCGTCGCCCGTCTAGTCCGGCCGTCCCCATCCCAGCAAGGCAGCGACCCAGCGACCCACTGACCCAGCCGGCAGTCCGCAATTGTGCAGGTAGCACCGTAGCAGTGTGTAACTGTGTAAGTATTGTAAATTTGTACATTTTCATGTATGATGTATCATGTATTCATGTATGGTAAAATTATAAAATTTGGTAACAGGTATGCTTTGCATGTCGTATAAATATAAATTAATCTAAGCGTGTAAATCAACTGATAATGCAGCCACTACGGTCTACGGATATAGATTGAACGACTGAACCACAAGCGTCAAGCACTGCTGTTCACGGTCCGCTTGTCCTGCCGGTTGCCACTATGGATATAGATGGACAGGGACAACAAGGACATTGGTTTGGTCAAGGCTTAGCGATTTATTGATGGTATGTCTTCTCATATATTTATCTTTTTTAAATATATCTACCAACTATGTTTTATGCTTTATGAATCTTCTGGTGTACGATGAATTATGTGTGACACAAATACTATTGATATCTTTTAAAATGGTTTTGTTTACCTTAATTATATTTTTATGCAATTATAATATAAATATGGTATTTATTACGTTTAGTTGTTCTTAAGAAGCTAACATTTTCACCCCATCTTATTTTTTATGCTGCATCCGGCACTGTCTACACACTTCCCATGTATAGCTAGGTTTGATTTTTCTAATCTTCACTTGAATGTTGCAATTGGCTGAGAGCAACCGCTTGGATGCATGTGCAAGAAAAAGGTAGCGACACAATATTCGGAGAAGTGTATAGACAGTCTGTAAATTAGTCACCGAGCTGCTCTCTCTGCCCCCTATACCCCTCCAGTTCACTACTTAAACCTACTCGGAATCATTATCGCCAATGTTACGAAGATTCTTGTACCTGCTCTAGACATCGACCGGTGTAACCACAGCAAGCAAAGGTACTCAAGTGGCAAGAGCCGCAAGATGACTCCTTTATAGAAGTCTCCTCTAGTTTACTTTTGTAATTTTTTCCATGTACATATATATACATAGATGTACTACACTACACTAGCTTAAGTTATAGCTAAAACGCTCCCCTCACACCTTACTCCCCCCCCCCCCTCCCCCCCACACACACCCAATGGAGTAATTCTTTTACTGCCTCCTAAGATCCACAATACATATACAGTCTATTTCCCAACCGTAACAGCCATCGTCCACTCCACCTAGGCTCTGACCCGTTCCCGCGGCCCAAGCGGTGATTAGAGTTGGAGCAGGCAGCGAGTGCCGTGCTCCTAACCATGGTTACAGCGCACGCACTCTGGGTGGTGTCGTCGTAGCGTGCTCGTGGGCCACCGTCTCCTTCCCAGGTAGAGGGCAACTGCGGTGGTGATGCTGCTCGGCATTGTTGCAGGCCACCGCTTCCTTCCGAGGTATAGGGCGTCGCCATCCTAATCCATGAAGACGCAGGTCAATTCATACCTGTTCTACCACTTGACGTCCTCTCTCTCATATGTTTTCTGTTCTCAATTATGTTTTTTTCTCGAAGGTTGTATGCAGTGATCTAGGATGTGTTTTCCGCGATGTGTCAATGATAGAGTAGAAGCAGATCGAGAGATGCTGATTTTGTACTAGTATGTAGTGAATCTGAATGCATGATTACAATTTTTTTTCCTGTTGTTCACGAAAAACTGTAGGGGAGCATTTAGATCTCAGGCAATTCATGAGACTTCCAAATATAATCCTATCAAACTTCTTGCTGGTTCATTTTTTTATATGTGATCTGGATTTCGTTTGTGTCACACTAACATCCACTGGGATTCTGAATTTTTCAGGCTTCTATACATCCACAGGTTTCTGTAATTGATAGGTTGGAAAGCTTTTCTATTGATTTTTTCGTGATTGCTGCTTTTGCTGGATCAAGCATCATGCGTGAATAGTCCTGTTGCCAGAGTGTTGTTTTTGCAATGCATGAAGCACCTAATTTTGATGCTCTCATCTGAATTTTCATGTGTTCAGTCATGAATTTGTTTGTGCAATATGTAAGTTAACAAAACTGCTTACATCTGAATTTTCATTTGTTCAGTGATATATTTGTGTGTGCAATGTTTGGAAAACCGCCAATAGCATCATCATCAGGTTCTTGATATTTCTGATAGATGAAAACTCAAGAAGCTCAATTCGATAGCAGCTCTCTGAAATTTTGTGGTTCAACGGAGCAGATCGATTGATTTTCTCTGAACTGCTCACTACATATGGTTATATCAAACATAATTGTTCTCTGAATGTTTTCACACAACAAACTTCACACTGAATGTTCTGAATGTTTTGGTTGAACAAAGCAGGTGGTTGATCTTGGCTATTGTTCTTCATGGCCATGGTGACCTACGTGCTGCTGCTGAGGAGAAGATCTGGAGATTCTCATATCCTCCTGTCTCAGTTCTGGATTGCTGCAGCAATGTGCCTATGCTTGCATTTTCTTGATCTAGATCTTGAGGTGAGACCGTACTGGTGTTATTGCATTTGATTTGTATTTTTTCCGGATTCTTGGGTAAATGCTTCACTTGGGCTTGTTGAGTTTCCAGGAAAAAGGTCCAGGAGGGAAGTGTTTTTTGGCATGATTTATTCTTGATTCTAAATTGGGAGGACAGCCGGCACCAGCATGGTGGTGGTGTTTTTCTTAGAATAAGATGAATATGTGTATTTGTCTCCCTTGTGTAATGACACCGACATCGGTTGCGGTGTTTGGCTATTTGGGATGTTGTGAGCAGCAACATTTTTCTCATTTTCTTTCTTTAGATCATGATGAATATGTGTATTTTTGTCTCCCCTGTGTAATTTTGTTGGTCACGTGATAAAACAAAAATTCAATTATCATGATATCACCATGTGCTTGTTGTAGTGAAAAAAAGTTATTTACAAATAGCTGGTGGTAATATGTTTACTAAATCATGTCAAAGCAGAGTGAATAAATTACTATATGCAAATGGAGTAAATTCATTACTACATAAATCATGTCCCGGTAAATACACATGGCATGTAAAGATATTACTGAAGAGATTAAAATAGAGAAAATACATTGCAGGAAAAATATTACTATAGGAAGTGAGTTGATTAGCTCCTGATCCACCAGCAAGTATTATAATTATCACTAGAAGTAAAAATATTACTACGACTATATGTATAGAAGTAAAAATATTACTACGAGTATATGGATATCCTATATAGCCTTAGTCTTGTCAGTAATTGTTTTACTCGATCATGGGCTATCAATCTAATTAACACTTTTACCCATAGGCCAATACGAGAAGAGCCTAGCTAATCTTAGTTTAGTTTTCTTGTTAGTATCTCATTTACTCACAAATTAACGAACTTTGTAATCCTTTTACTAATAGACCAATTACGTTAGCAGTGCGGAAGAAAAGAAAAATAAAACCAGGAACGGAATGGAGGGAGTGTGCATGGAAAAAAAGAAAAAATGGGGTGGGGGGAGGGGGTTGAGTGTAGGGGGTAGGGTGTGTATATAGTAAATTTGTTTGGTGTTTCATGGTGCCCGAGCTCCATGTTTCAAATTGAATATATATATATATAGAACTACTGTACAACACGCTGCGTGCTAGGAAACTACTTAGCACGTCTCACAACAACCCCATACCCCCACCATCCTCCACATACCCAACCGGTAAATATTTTACTCTCGTTTCACACCACACCTCCACCTCTTACTACTTATCTGTCTTTAACGTAGTAATATTTTTACTCTAATACACCTATCTATATATATACACATCTGCACCGTACCGTATATTCCAAAACATTTCACCTACCTCCATTGATTTATCTGATTTGGAGGGGCAGCGGAGGAGGCACCACTTGGGAGGAGGCTTCCATCGGCGTCGGGTGGTAGGTAGTAGGATCTGGTATAGAGTCGGCAACCGGCAGCAATCCCCTAATATTCTGCGCGTCCCAAACCATCTACAAGCGCCGTCGAAGGGAGGCGGCATTGTGGCCGACAGCGTCACCCAGATCCAACGGCCGGAGATGACGCCTCGCTCCGGTGGCCAGAGCGGCGGGCTAGGAAGAGGTGGGCAACAGATCCGTGCGCCAACCGGCGTGGAAGCTAATCGCGACCTCATCGGCACATATGCACGCACTGGCCGGCATGGTGAGGAGCAGATGACTTGACGACGAACAGGAGCGAAATCCCTTGTCCCACCACCACATTCGGCGACGAGCCAAAGGCTGCCTCGCCGCCCAACCGCCATCGATGGGGATGGGGGAGGAGGCCTTCGAAGATGCCGGTGGCCTTTGGCTGCACCGGATTTGGAGGCCACGCTCGTCCCGGCGAGGGATCCAACACCTCGTCCTATCTCGGCAGGAACGGCGAAGGGAGTAGATGACGAGGAGGTGGTGGACGTTGTGCGACAGTGCTCTAGGCCATGGCATAGTCTGACGGTTGAGCACTGTCGCCTACGAGCCTCTACGACCAGGACCACTCCACTCATCGCAGCCCCCACACGAGCCTTGCTCCTGCTTTGATGCCAACAGCTGTTGGAGGCCGGATGGGACTGGAGCTACTGCTCGATCTGTCACGAGTAGCCACCAACCCCTACAGCCCGTATCTCCCATTCCTCCGGCGGGCAGCATGCTCCTAGACCTCCGTCGAGCACGGGTGAGGCTTGCGCATGTTGCAGCACTACCACGGCACGCATCGCTACATCACTCTTCACCGTGCTGAGAAGGTCCACCTCTCGGTCATCTTCTCCGGTCCACCTCTCGGTCATCTTCTCCGCCGGTGTGAGGAGCAGAGATGAGCATGAATATTCCATAACCGCCTCGTGCTTGTTCCGCTTTCTCGATCTGCACGCTGCATGAGAGCAATCTATGTCTCTCTTTTTTTTTTTTCTACCGAACATATATGTGATCAAACAGGGAGTAAAAAATACTACAGTATTTTTTTACCAAGCAAATATGTGTTAGTAAAAAAATACATGGCTATGTTTTTCCCGTGTTTAATTTTTTATACACATAACTTACTGTACAATGCATATATCATAGAGGAGTAAAAAAGTACTACTATATTTTTTTTACCGAGCTAATACCTATCGGTAAAACAATTACCAGGCCATGTATACTTTTTTACCGTGTGATTTTTTTTTACATGTGATTCACGGTACAATTCACATATATATCAAACAGGAGTAAAAAAGTTACTACCGATTTCCACCAAGCAATTCACACCTTTTAACCTGCATCTCCACCCATGGGAGGGATTTTTTTTACTTGTAACGATGTAAAGGGAAGATCAGGTTTGGAAACAGAAAATGTGGCCAGAGGAGCGCTCGTGAAAAAACGGAAAATCAGGAAGGAGAGCTCGTGAAAAAACAGAAAATCAGGAAGGAATGACATAAAAAACAGAAATCACGGGCATGATTCTCATTGTTACTCGCGTCCAAATAAATCACTCAAAAGAAATTGTCCGCATATTACCTATTTGAAAAATAATTATTATTAAATAATAACAGATTAAACTCAAGTAAATATATTACTGTCCCATCGAATGAGTGACAACCAAGTGATAGTAAAATAATTACTGACAGGATGTAGTCAAAAAATTAAAATTTGGTGATAGTAAAATAATTACTGCCCTACTGCATTGGTAGTATTTTTTTTGACTGATGTGTCTGGTTGCTCCAATGCAATCAGTCAACGAGAAAATCGGAGATATGCAGGACACGAGTATTTTTTTACCAAGAGGAAGTGTTGTGGGACAAGGGAGGCATGTGAGGACTGGTGTTGCTCAACTGAAAAACCGGATGCATGAGACGTCTATATATATATATATATATATGTATATACATATACGTACATATATACATACATATATATATACATACATATATACATACATATATATACATACACATATACACATATACACATATATACATATACACATATACACATATACACATATATACATATACACATATACACATATATACATATATATATACATATATATACAGATAAGGGTATATAGAGTGCATAGGGCTACAAGCGTTTGCACCAAATTGGTACCGGGATATTAAGTCTAAAAAGGATATAGAAAGGATTGTTCAAAGATTAGAGGACATCCAAATTATAGGAGAAATTCCTATGAAATATTGGGAGAAAAATGCAATCGAGTGTAAAATTAATATCATAAACCCAGAATATATTATTAAGACCAGCCCAATAGAAGCAACTCCGAAAGATATAGAAGAATTTAAGATGCATATAGAAGAACTGCTGAAACTAGGAGCAATAAGAGAAAGCAGAAGTCCACATAGGTCTGCAGCATTTATAGTAAGAAATCATGCAGAAGAAGTTAGAGGTAAATCTAGGATGGTCATAAATTATAAAAGACTAAATGATAATACTATAGAAGATGCCTATAATATCCCAAATAAGCAAGAATGGATCAATAGGATACAAGGCAGCAAATATTTCTCGAAATTTGATTTAAAAGCTGGATTTTGGCAAGTAAAAATGGCAGAAGAATCTATAGAATGGACGGCATTCACCTGTCCCCTGGGACACTATGAATGGCTTGTGATGCCGCTAGGATTAAAAAATGCGCCTGCCTTATTTCAAAGAAAAATGCAAAATATCTTTAACGATAATCAAGAATTTGTGTTAGTATATATAGATGACCTGTTAATATTTTCAAAAACTTATAAGGACCACATTGCTCATCTAGAATTATATTTTAGAAAGGTGGAGCAAAATGGATTAATCCTATCAAAAAAGAAGATGGAAATATGCAAAGAAAAAATTAGCTTTCTTGGACATGAAATAGGAGAAGGCAAAATTCATTTGCAAGAACATATTGCTAAGAAAATTTTACAATTTCCTGATGCTATGAATGATAAAAAGAAACTACAACAATTTTTAGGAATTGTAAATTATACTAGAAATCACATCAATAATTTAGCAAAACTAGCAGGACCTTTATATGCTAAATTAAGAAAAAATGGTCAGAGATATTTTAATTCTGAAGACATTAAGTTAGTAAGATTAATAAAAGAAAAGGTGAGAGAACTAAAACCTCTAGAATTACCATTAGAAGAGAGTTATTTTATCATTGAGACTGATGCATCACAACAAGGTTGGGGTGCTATATTAAAGCAAAGACCTACAAAATTTTCTGCTAAAACAGAAGAAAAAATATGTAGGTATGCTTCTGGAAGTTATAAATTAAAAACTATCAATAATACAGACATAGAGATCATGGCAATAATCAATGCAATCAATGCCTTTAGGCTATATCTAGGGTTTAAAGAATTCACAGTTAGAACTGATTGTGAAGCCATTTGTAGATACTATAATCAGCTTAATAGCAAGAAAAGCTCAACTAGAAGATGGGTTTTATTTGAAGATATTATTACAGGAAATGGCTATAAAGTTATATTTGAACATATTAAGGGGAAAGATAATAACTTGCCTGACATGCTTTCTCGTCTACCCGTATTGCAGGTATGAAAAGATCAATGAATTACAGCGGAATCGAATGCTTTACATTTGGAGATGACAACAAACTCAGAATATTCCCGCCAAATTCATACAAATTTAAGCCAAAAGATCATATAATCTTAGATGAAGTTCAAGAATGCATATTGGATAATTTTTGGTACCAATACAATAATAAAAGGGAAGAAAAATGATATATGCTATCAATATTGAATAGTCTCTCCGAATATTTTCACCTAATAAATGGAATGTTAATGCCAGTCAATGAAGAGCATGAAATACTACAGCAGAAGCCTATATATGTTGTATTTGATGGAAAGCTCCCAGGGGTCTACATATCTTTTGAAGAAATTGTGGCCCAAAAGATAGATGCTAAATTAATGGGAGGATTATCTTGGAAGAAATATAAGGATATTGATGAAGCATTAAGCCAAGCTAGAAAAATATTAGGAATAAATTATTATCTAGAGCCTGCCGCGAAAGAATATATTCAAAAATACAAAAAAAGCTAAAGGAAAGAAGGCTCCAGAAATACCCATTAAGATGACTATAAAGGAAGAAGGGTTTTCTAAAAAACCCACATACAAGGAATGCCTAACAAAAGGGATAGATCCATTAGATGGAGAATATATTGATTGGAAAATAATAGAAAAATTCGAAGAAGCTTCCCCACAATTAAAGAAAGAATTAAAGGAAGAAATACTCAAAGAATTAAAACAAGAAATAGATCAGAAATTTGAGCAAATAAAAAAGGCAATAGATGAGAAATTAGAAGTTTCTTTTTCTGATCTAGACACAATGGATCTTGGTGGCCATGGGCAACCAGATGAATAAACTTATATAGCTAAATATGATTTTCAATATATATTGATAATAAAATATCAACAATTTGGGCGTGGAAGAAGAATAAAAGTAATTCAGAAGAACACCCTATAAAGCACAAAAGGACAATATAGGGTGCGGTGAATGACATATTCCTGTGAAGAATTGACATATTCCTGTGAAGAATAAAACTTTCGGTGGAAAGGCTTCAACTTTAGCCACCTCTCGTGAAGCCACAGTAGCAAAGAGATAAGAGGGAGGTACAGGCGACGCCACTCCGAGCCTCTATAAAAGGAGACGAAGGCCTTCACTACAAAAAACACAAGAAGCACACCATCCAGAAAACAAACTAGCCACCATCACGCTCTCGTCCTCCTTTCCGCCTCTCTTAGTAATAGTCCTAGTCTACCTTGCTTAATACAGAGAAACAAGGAGTTGTAAGATAAAGTTGTATATATATATAGATATATATATACATATCTATATATATATACATATCTATATATACATATATGTATATGTATGTATATATACATATATGTATATATATGTATATATGTATATGTATGTATATATATGTATATATATGTATATACATGTACATGTATGTATATATTTATATATATATGTATATACATGTACATGTACATATATGTATATATACATGTACATACATGTATATATATACATATATATATATATATATATAGGATTTTCTTGCTACCGGGAGTAGTTACTCCCTCATCTTAATGGGTCAGATTTCTGCTATGGAGTTTCTGCTCTTGTAGGTGCTGGTTAACAGAAGATACATGTTAGCTAGCTAAACTGAATTTTCTGCTCGTTTGGTGCATGCATATATTTCCCATGTATTTAGGAATGCTAATGTGTCAAAAAGGCAGAAAATATGTGACGTTGACACGTTAAAAATGCACGGTCTGTGAAACAGAAAAGGAACAGAACATCAGTTAGGAAGGAAGCAGAACATCGTTTAGAAATGGGGCAGGACATTAATTGAAAAAAATCCCAAACCAAAAATGGAGCAGAAGTGCGGTGGATAAGGTAGGAGTAGTTACTCCCGGTAGTAGCTTATAATTTTCATATATATATATATTATATATATATATATACTAACATTAGGGTGCGTTTTAACTATAGCGCACCCCAGGTGCAGTATAGTATGTCTATATATATATATATATCCCTTGGCATCATAGTAATTTTGTTACTTTGCTTCCCTACAAACCTCTTCATTTTGTGGCAGTAGTAAAATATTTACTAGAAGAAGAGTATATTAATATGTATTATGCTAGTTCTTCACACCGTACCCAACGACCCATCAATTTTCGCCGACTTTTTAGGATCTGGATAGGCAGGAGACCCGGTGATCGGAACGAAGACCGATGACGGTGGAACCAGGAACGACTACCGTACGACCGAAACGAACGGCGCTCGAAAGGATGGCCTGCGACGGAGGCAACCTCACTCTGATGCCATATCAAGGTGAGAACCTTCCCCATCCCACCCTCACGCATCTTCCCCCGCATCCGAAATTTCAGGATAAGGGAAATCGATCGGGAGCGGTGACAACGGCCGGCAACCTCCACCTGCATCCATCACTCATCTCTTTGGCTCCAAGAGCCGTCCATAATCTCCAGCACACACTGCTTCCACTTGGGAAGCCTAATTTATCATGCCAATCGACACACCGATCTACACAAGATCATTTCAAACCACGTAATGTCCTCTACTAGTCATCATGATCGATTCTAGTAACGGTTCCCAATCTCACAAACACTTTTCAAAAGTATAGGAAAGCAAATCTACACAAGAGGAATCACCTAACATTCACCGATGACCGTGGGGCACGACTGTTTGAATAGTTTGATAAACCTTTGCAGAGGTTGCATGCTTTACCCATGGGACATGATCATACTCCCTCGCTAGCCAAGCAGGGTCGCGACAAGGTCTTTCCAAAGCCAATGAGGGATACCTCATGCCACAAAGAAGGGTTCTCTCTGAACTGAGAATCAAGCAAACCTCAGCCTTCATCTACCTAGGAATCCGGATGTCTCCAATCAGTCGTGCTTTAGATTCCTGTGAGCTATCAGGTGATACTTGCGAGGTATTAGGCGATACCCTTGATATCAGTTTCTGATAACGATGTGATGAGGACATCCCTTCCAACGATACAACCATGCCTATTGCACAACAAGGACCAATGACTAGAGCTCGAGCCCGTGAACTTATATATCAGGTAAAGTCATTCCTAGCTGCTATTTATACAAGTTCTCCTCAGAATTGGGTGCTACTAACTGGTTGTTGTGATCTACTTGTTGTTAGGAATATGGGGGAAGAACCAGATCGCAGACAACACTAGGCAGCGCTACTTTGATAAAGTCAATGCTCTTCACTCCGGAGGACAATGGGGGCAAATGAGTACTTGTTGGAAAGATCACGTCGTATACTTTCAGCAATGTCCGGCCTCACCATCAGATTTGACCGAAGCTGCTCACAATGACCAAAATAGTTTTTGCACAAGAAACATGGGCTTGGGCCTTGTATCTTTATAGCCCATTAGGGGTCCACAAAAACTAGGGTTTGTTCCCACCTCCTCTCCTGGTCATTCTACCACCTATATAAACACCTAGCAGCCACCATTTTGCATTTTGGGTTTTGTTTAGATGCAAGTTTAGCTTCAGGTACTTCCTTGTACTCGCGTGTGTCGGCTAGACCACCCGGATACTTGTATTCAGAACCCCACCTTCGTGTGATTCAGTTTTATCATTTGACAAGTGCCGTGAGCTGTTTCCTTGTCAACTTGTTCTTGCTTGTTCTTCGATTGCTTGCAGGTTCAAGGTTGTTCTTGGCACGGCAAGAACAGCAACAAAGTGGAGTTGGTGTACCGGTTGCTAAGGCGCAGCACCCCTGTGGTAGTTGTAGTCGGACCGCCAACGTCATCTCCTTCCCCAAATCGAAGTTATCGTCCTCTCATCGAAAGATCGGGAACACCCGTTGCTGTATCAAGTGGTATCAGAGCTCAAGTTGCTCGGTGAGAGATTTTAACCATCCTTTGTTTTTACCTACAGCCCATAAAAACCACAAAAATAGGTCAGATCCAAAATCACCAAAACAAGTTGAGCCTTTGCTGTTCTACTTAATCTTTGCATGTTGAGTTCTTGGTTGCATTGTTGGTTGAGTGCTGGTTCTAGTAGTTTAGTCCTTTAGAGTTTCGGGTTCTGCTCACGTTTTTGCCACCACAAACACAGCCACCATCACCTCAAGTATCATATCCATTCCGCTGCCACCATCACCACCATATTCACCACGAAATCCACCTTCAACCCCACCAAATTTTCGTCCACCACAACCAGCAGCACCCTCATCACAACATCAGCCACCCCCAAATGCATTTATTGCTGCCTCCACCATCAGCCAACCCTTTTGCAACTTTGTGAAGTGAATCAGCCCTTCCCAAGAAATCATTTAAGTGCTCTCACTTTTGGCTTGTTGGCTGAACCAAGTAACTCCAACCAGCCCACTTTACTTCATTGTGTTGACTTGTTGGCTGAATGAAAAGAGAAGAAGTGGTTTCTGCTGTTTTGAGTAATTTCGAAATTCATTGAAAAAAAAAATTCAGCTTTCAACTAGCTGTACCAAAAAAAAAAAGGAGAAAAGAAGAAAAAGGAAAGAAAAAAAAATAGAAGTGAAAAAAAAACAAGAGAAGAGAGGAAGTTGTTGTTGCTGTTTTGTTTGTGTTCTTTGGTGCTATTTTTAGTGGCTACGCTTGTGACTAGGCTTGCGTCTCTAACAGGGTTTCACCTAGGACCAGCACGATACCATCTTTGAGCAATTATTCAACTTACTTTGATTAATGTGGTTCTAGCTGTGCCTTGATATTCTTGCAGCCAACTATAGCTCCACAAGTTTTTATCTACTACATCACAGAATTGTGCTTGTTGTCGGCTCCGGTACTGCTAACCATTGTTGCTGTTCTTGCTGGTAGCCAACGCCTTCTCCATAGCAAAGTAAGAACATGTAAGAACTCGTTTGGACAAGTGTGGGAGAAATGGAGTTGGACAACACATAGTTCCAATAGTTGATAGGACATATTTCTTGTGAATTGTTTGCTCCCTATTAACCATGTCAGGAGGTTCCGGGGAGCACCCTCAACATTCACCACGTACAAAGGGCATCATACAGCATTTTGAGCGCCAAGTGAGGGAGCATGCTGAAGGACTTGATGAGGATGTTAGGGTCGCCAATGATCGCCTTGGTCAATTGGAGGCTGCTCAAATTAACACCAACTCTAAGCTTTCCACATTAGAGAGGTCCCTTGCGGATGTGAATACTTCTCTTGCAGGTATCTTGAACATGTTGGAGAGGATGGGCCAAGGTGGTCATGATGGGCTAGCTAGGCACCACCACATTAGCCATGATGCTATCAGCAGCGTTGCAGCAAGGGAAGAAGTGGACTACGCAGCTGACACTGAGCTTGATGAGGAGGTACTTGGTCGTCCACAACGACAACAGCGCCGCCCGCGCCATGGCATGGGCGCTCCACCACGGCGGGAGGTACGTGATAATGACGATTCTTTAGGAAAGATCAAGTTTACCATTCCTTGCTTTGATGGAAAATATGACCCTGATGCATATCTTACTTGGGAGTTAGCTATTGATCAGAAATTTGCTTGTCATGATTTTCCTGAGAATAAACGTGTTAGGGCTGCTACTAGTGAGTTTACTGATTTTGCATCCATTTGGTGGAGTGAATTTGTTCGTTCCAATCCAAATAACACTCCCCAAACCTGGGATGCTATGAAAAGAATCATGCGAGCTAGATTTGTTCCTTCATATCATGCACGTGATTTGCTGCATAAATTGCAACAACTTAGACAAGGAAACAAATCTGTTGAAGAGTATTATCAAGCATTACAAACAGGAATGCTCCGTTGTGGTTTGGTAGAAAATGACGATGCTGGTATGGCTAGATTCATGGGTGGGCTGAACCGAGAAATTCAGGACATTCTAGCTTACAAAGAATATAATTCAATTAATCGTTTGTTTCATCTTGCTTGTAAAGCTGAAAGGGAAGTGCAGGGACGAAGAGCTAGCTTCAGGACTAACATTTCTGCAGGTCGTGCTAGCTCTTGGACACCTTCCAATACTGCTGCACCGACAACTCGAGCAGCGGCACCATCGTCCTCAAGCAACAAGTTGCGTCCCTCCACAACAATCTCTACACCATGCCCGAGTGAACCAACAAGAGGGGTTGTTGCCATACCTTCCAAGAGCTCATCATCAGTGGCATCATCAGGAAGGACAAGGGATATTCAGTGCCTACGCTGCAAGGGCTTTGGTCACGTGCGCAAGGACTGCCCAAGCACACGTGTAATGATCGTGAGAGCTGATGGTGGGTACTCCTCTGCTAGTGATTTAGATGAAGAAACCTATGCTTTGCTTGCAGCTAACAATGCAGGAGAAGGTGACGCGTCCCATCAAGATGAAGAACATATTGGAGCTGAAGCTGCGGAGCACTATGAGAGCCTAATGGTGCAGCGCGTGCTAAGTGCGCAGATGGAGAGGGCTGAACAAAATCAGCGCCACATCTTGTTTCAAACCAAGTGTGTGATCAAGGAACGCTCTTGCCGCGTGATCATAGATGGAGGAAGCTGCAATAATTTGGCTAGTGCAGAAATGGTGGAGAAACTTGCATTGAGCACGCAGCCACACCCGCAGCCCTACTATATACAATGGCTTAATAGCAGCGGCAAGGTAAAGGTAACACGATTGGTAAGAGTGCATTTTTCCATTGGTTCTTATCATGACTCAATCAATTGTGATGTTGTGCCTATGCAAGCGTGTTCTATGTTATTAGGTAGGCCATGGCAGTTTGATAAGGATTCTTTACACTTTGGCAAAACAAATCAGTACTCTTTTATGCATAATGGCAAAAAACTTGTGTTACATCCTATGTCTCCTGAAGCTATTTTAAAGGATGAACTTGCTAGAGCTAGCAAACAAAAAAATCAGGAGCAAACTAGGAGCGAGGACCAGATTGTGGCTAATGAACTTGAGAAGCATAAGAAGAAACCCACCAAATATGTTCATAATAGTAAAAATGAGATTAAGCTTAAGGGATCTTTTTTCATTGCAACAAAATCTGACTTGGACGAAGTTGACACTAACAATGTTGTGTGCTATGCTTTGGTTTGTAAACAAACTTTATTTTCACTTGACGATACTCCTATTTCGTTGCCTTCTCCGGTCACTAACCTTTTGCAGGAGTACGCCGATGTCTTTCCAAAGGAGGTGCCACCGGGGCTGCCACCAATTCGAGGGATTGAGCACCAGATTGACCTCATTCCTGGGGCCTCCTTGCCAAACCGTGCATCATACAGGACAAACCCAGAGGAAACAAGGGAGATTCAGCGTCAAGTACAAGAATTACTCGACAAGGGGTATGTGCGTGAGTCTCTTAGCCCTTGTGCTGTTCCCGTGCTTTTAGTTCCTAAGAAAGATGGCTCATGGCGCATGTGTGTAGACTGTAGAGCAATTAACAACATCACAATCAGATATCGTCATCCTATCCCTAGGCTAGATGATATGCTTGATGAATTGAGTGGTTCACTTCTGTTCTCTAAAATTGATTTACGTAGTGGTTACCACCAAATTCGCATGAAGTTAGGAGATGAATGGAAAACAGCCTTTAAAACTAAGTTCGGCCTATATGAGTGGTTAGTGATGCCCTTTGGTCTCACTAATGCGCCCAGCACTTTCATGAGATTACTGAATGAAGTTTTACGTACTTTCATTGGCAGATTTGTGGTGGTATATTTTGATGACATTCTTATATATAGCAGATCAAAAGAGGATCATCATGATCATTTGCGTGCTGTATTTGATGCTCTACGTAATGCACGTTTATTTGGTAACCTTGAAAAATGCACATTTTGCACAGATCGAGTTTCTTTTCTTGGCTATGTTGTGACTCCGCAGGGAATTGAAGTAGATCATGCCAAGGTTGAAGCCATACATAGCTGGCCGGTTCCAACATCGGTCACACAAGTGAGAAGCTTTCTAGGACTTGCTGGGTTCCCTTCCAACGATACAACCATGCCTATTGCACAACAAGGACCAATGACTAGAGCTCGAGCCCGTGAACTTAATTATCAGGTAAAGTCATTCCTAGCTGCTATTTATACAAGTTCTCCTCAGAATTGGGTGCTACTAACTGGTTGTTGTGATCTACTTGTTGTTAGGAATATGAGGGAAGAACCAGATCGCAGACAACACTAGGCAGCGCTACTTTGATAAAGTCAATGCTCTTCACTCCGGAGGATAATGGGGGCAAATGAGTACTTGTTGGAAAGATCACGTCGTATACTTTCAGCAATGTCCGGCCTCACCATCAGATTTGACCGAAGCTGCTCACAATGACCAAAATAGTTTTTGCACAAGAAACATGGGCTTGGGCCTTGTATCTTTATAGCCCATTAGGGGTCCACAAAAACTAGGGTTTGTTCCCACCTCCTCTCCTGGTCATTCTACCACCTATATAAACACCTAGCAGCCACCATTTTGCATTTTGGGTTTTGTTTAGATGCAAGTTTAGCTTCAGCTACTTCCTTGTACGCGCGTGTGTCGGCTAGACCACCCGGATACTTGTATTCAGAACCCCACCTTCGTGTGATTCAGTTTTATCATTTGACAAGTGCCGTGAGCTGTTTCCTTGTCAACTTGTTCTTGCTTGTTCTTCGATTGCTTGCAGGTTCAAGGTTGTTCTTGGCACGGCAAGAACAGCAACAAAGTGGAGTTGGTGTACCGGTTGCTAAGGCGCAGCACCCCTGTGGTAGTTGTAGTCGGACCGCCAACGTCATCTCCTTCCCCAAATCGAAGTTATCGTCCTCTCATCGAAAGATCGGGAACACCCGTTGCTGTATCACGATGGGTATTGGATGATTACTCCGAGTTATCAGGTGATACTTGCGAGGTACCAGGCAATACTTGTGATATCACGTTTTGATACCTGTGGTTATCAGATGATTCCTATGAGGCATCATGTGTTACTTGCGAGGTACAACAATACTTGTAATATTAGGTTCTGACACCGACGTGTATCGGATGATTCTTGTGAAGTATTAGGTGATACTTGTGAGGTACCAGGTGATACTTGTGAGGGATTAGCTCATACCCATCCTGTTGGAAATATGGTCATAATTCGGCATATTTTAATCCATAAAAACAAGATAATACACATGACACGTGAAAAACGAAATGATCTAGTTATAGTGCTAAACATGAACATGCTAGTAACAGTAATAGCATCATCTAGTAAAATATTTAACACTAATGTGATTAGAGTAATATACCCAGAAAACGCTCCTGAAGATGAGGCATTGTTGTTGTTGCCTCCATTGGTATTGTCGTTCTCGCTTCGTCCACCATTCACGCCTCCACTCGTCGACATATTGATGAAGATGAAGTAGACGTTGACGAATAGTGAGTCATCGTGCCTTGTGCTCCCCAAAAACCTGATCGTCCGCCCGTTCGTGCAAACGTCGTAGCAGGGCGTGGTTTCAGAGGCCTACTCTCCCAATGCGTGTGCACACACTCGTTGGGATGGGATTACCGTGGCACCAACAATCGTGGAAATGGATGAAAAGTGTGTCGTTCTTCTTACACGGGAGATCAAATCCATTCTCGTTTTATATGAGAAAAAATGGAAGATGAAGAGTAAGAGAGTGATGGAATAGGAAGAGGAATAGAGTAACTAATTGTCATCAACTAGCCATCAACTCCTCCACTACACCACCATCAACCAACCATCAATTAGGAGTAATTGATATAGGTTACCAATTCATTAATCAAATGGATTAATTCTCAAGAAAAAAAACTCTTCATCCCATTGATATCCCATAAGAGAATGAACACACATAAACTCCTAGCATAATGAGTCTTGGAATTTATTTGATTTAATTGATTTAAATGGATCAATTACCCAATTAAATCTAACACATCCCAGCGCAACGGCGTCGATCTTTCTCCACCGATTCCTCATCTCGGCTATGTAGCTCCAGGACCAGTAGCTGCTCCTGCCCACTTCAGCACTGCACTAACTTGATCTAATAAGCGAATGATGGATCGATCCATCGGAGAAGAAAGAGAAATCAAAAGCTTAAGTGAGTGATTTTGTTCTAACGGCCCTCCCTATGGGCGGCAATGTCGTTAATGAGGAGCAGGTCCTCTACCATCCATGGCCCATGCTAGAGGTCGGCGGTGGCAACCATGTCCTCCACGTTGAGCAGGTCCTCCACTATCCATGCCTCACGCCGAAGGTCGTTGCCAGCGGCCACATCCTCCTCGCTGAGTAGGCTGTCCTCCATGGCCCACGCTAGAGGTCATCGCCAGTGGGACGCCTCCTCATCGCTGCTCAGCTCTCGCTCCTCCACGCGACTTCCTTGGATAAGCAGGGGATGAGGGGATCCCATTCTAGATGGTGGGAACTGTTGATGAGAAAAACACACACTGGCCTGAGAGATTTGCTTTACTCTAGTGCAGTCCAAAATTAGTTCTTAGGTTTGAGGGCATGCCAGTTGATTTGATCCTGCAATCAACAAAAAGAAACATGCAAATTTATTAGTAGACGATAGTCAATCGGCCAGCTAGCCGATATCATATCGTGATGTAACCTAGCCGATGCAATAAAGCATGAATCGGCTGTAAGGTGTTTATCAATGATGATCTAACCCTAATACTAGTACATCGGCTGAAAATATCTGTGCTACATAATCAATATATCAATATTACTTTAGAAATAAGCAATTGGGATAGATCGGGCTGAACCGAGACAGTATAAACTGCCCAAGTCTAAAATAACATGAAATAACGATTATATATACTCATGTCATAGCCGATGTCCAGATTTAAGTACGTATCGGCTATAGCTCCGATACAGCCTTATACTAGGATATTCTCTGGCAACAAATATATTCAACTATAACCAATTAGATTGGTAGTAAGTCCAATATATTTGTATTAGATTAGATCCTAGTATAATGGGCATATATAGAACATTAAACAAAGCATAAAATTATGTAAAACATCTATACCAGATAAGATCGGTTGAAACCCCGATACTATCCTTATTAACAATTATAAAGCAGGCTAGAAATCATGATTCAGAACACGACTTAATAGATAAAGCTTAACTGATGCAGCATTAAGTATGAAGAGAAGCATGATATCTAGACAATTAAGCCGATGGTTGCCTTTTTGGGATGGTGGATACATTATATAATTTAAACTAACAAGACAATCTAACCGTTACCAGCAAAACACTAGATAGAGCCTAGCCGATGCAAGTAGATTGTATTATCGATCTAAATTATATAACGTATATGATAACTCAGAGATTCGCAAAATAGAATTAGAGTGTCATAAAGATGTAGGCACTAATTCCGATGATGCAAACCACCATAACAAGACCTACCTTGTCGTCGAAGATCAAACTGATGTAGCTCGACTCGAAAGCATGAACTTGTCGAAAATAGAAAACAAAGGTTGGCGATGCGCCGAGATTGATTGAACTTGGTTGTTGTTTATTTATAAGACCTCGGGTCTATATTTATACCCGAAAATACAAAATTTGTCCATTACGGACACAACTCATATTAACCTAATACAAATCCAACTAGCGAACAAGTCCCTTAGGCGGACACTTACCGAAAATATCTATAAGGAAAATACATATATTCCTAATTAGTAGATACAATTGCCAATCTTGGACTCTATCCTTGCCTGGAAACATCATCATAAGTTCTCTGTCGAATCCAATAATGACTTCACATGCGATATTGGCTATATCGGCTATCCCAATCGGACTCGGTTTCTAGCCGATACAGACTCCAGCCGATGCGCACTCTGTTTCCGAGATTTCTGCATATCTTTGATTCTGCTTCGGATTGGATTTTGTTTCCGATTCACAAGCTTGCCAAATTTCATCGTCAACAGGAACAAGATCTCCGCATATAGCATTTCAACAAATTTTTGTTTCCATATTTTAGAACCGAAATTTTCAGGGTGTTACAGCGATATCCTAGTTGCCACTTTCTTGAAGGCGTCGCATCGGAGGTTCCCTATTGGTGGGGTGTCCTTGTGACGATGTTCCTATCGGTTGGGTTCGATTGCAATGGTGGTGGCATGGTCTAGATGAATGACTGATTATAGCTTAGTTAGTCCCTGTTGTTATCTTACGCTTTGGTTTGAGGTTAGTCACTGGTAGTGCCTGGAGCGAAATTGGATCAACAAGGATGGGCCACTAATTTTGAAGATTCTTTTTTTTTTTTATTTCAGGAAGACAAGGACTACATTTAGCTTGTAAGCCATTGGTAGAAACAATGACTATACATACCCTTGCCAACAATAGATGGAAATACCTGTTTTGAAGGTGGTATACTATGTAGTTTTCTTATTTTTAATCAAGCTGTAATTTTTTAATTCGCACTCATTTGTCCAGCAACCTCCATAATAACTGGTTGTAGTTTTTTTAAGCAAAAAACCAGAATGAATTTGATTATCTAAAAAAAAACTACTTCAAGGGTCACTGATCTTGCGGATGCAAAAAAAAAAAAACATGTTCCTGTGATCAATAGATGAATAAGTAAGAACAAGATAAAAACAATCTAAAGTGTAAATAGGAAAAAACGCACACGATAAGTTAGGTTCTGAAAATGGGAAAACAACTATCTAACTGTTCACAGCTTCATACATTAAATTAGCAATAATAATGATTTAAAAACCCAAGAAACTCTAAAATAATACATAGATATTGGAAGAGGTGGGATGATATCTAAGAGGTCCCTGCTCCGTAGGAACATCCTCCATCAGAACTTGGTCTCACTTTGGCCGTGGTCACAGGCGGTGAAGTTGCAAGACTAAAGACCCATTAAGGTCACGTGGCATCTTGTTTGTTAAATTGCTGACACCTTGATCTAAATATTAATACAAAGTCGAATCCATTGGGAAGTGGACAACACACCTACTGCACTGTAACCACACCATGTCAGTGTATATAAACAATGGGACAAAATTTTACCTCTGCATTGCACTGACCATTACAGATTCAGGGTTATCTATTGACATTTTTTGAGTAGTGAATACACCACAGTTATTCACCATTTACAAATTATTAGGAGCAAACTTTTATTACCAGGAAAGAGTTCAGGATAAGTAATTCCATTGTTTGCTGTAACTCACATTAACACAAAATTATGTAAAAAAAGGATTTACAATATTGTCATTTCAAACCAATGTTGATGACCCACAGATTTTCTACTTTAAATTAACCTCACCTGGAGACAAACTTCAGTGATCTCTTTTCGCCTACTCAATTTACGGTTGCTAGATCATGCGTAGCTGCTAGTGGTGTTGCTGCTGTTCCCACCACCCCTAAGCTGCCACTCAGGGTTGGTAGATCCTGTGTAGCTGCTGTTCCCACCACCCCTAAGCTGCCACTCAGTGATGTAGCTCGGCTTGGCGACCACCTTAGCCACATCGACATCTCCAGTCAACATTGCCACGACCTTTGACATTGGCGGTCGCTGGTGCGGTGAGCCCTGAGTGCAGACAAGTGCAACACATATGACTCTAAAAGCTTCATCCTTGTCAAATTCCTTGAGATTTGGGTCAACAATTCCGAGTGCTTGATCCGTTTCATACAGGCCCCATGCCTTTTGATAAACATAGTTTTAGTAAGCAAAAGGCAATACACAATGAATTGAAGTTTTCTTTTATGGGAAGATCATAAACCAGCGTACCCATTCAAGGAGACAGATCTTGCTTTCCTCGAGGGAGTTGTTGGTGTTCGGTCGCCCAGCGACAGTCTCCAGCATGACCACTCCGAATGCAAAAATATCAGCTTTTTCTGACAAATGGCCTCTCATTGCATACTCAGGAGCTAGATAGCCCCTTAAAAAAGATAAGATAAGTTAATAGTAGCATTCATATTGATGTTACAATCATAAGAAGATAAGTGGTAAAATATTCTTACAATGTGCCTGCAATTCTAGTGCTCACATGAGTTCCATTCTCATCAAAGAGTTTGGCAAGTCCAAAGTCAGAGATCTTTGGGGTGAGGTCAGAGTCAAGTAGGACATTGCTGGCTTTGATGTCCCTATGCACAATGCGAACGGTTGACTCCTCGTGAAGATATGTTAGGCCTCTTGCTATGCCCAAAATGATCTCAAATCGCGTTGCCCAATCTAGTTTTAAGCTACTATGTCCTATACAAGCAGAAATAACTCATTTGTTTGCGAAATGCAAAAAAGAAAATTCTCACGTGTTAGTGAAGATAAGTTAGGCCTCTTCCTATTCCTAAAATGATCTCGAAGCGCGTTAACCAGTCTAGGTTTAAGTTACTCTCACCTTTACAAGAAGAAATAGCTCAGTTAACATTAGGAATGCAAATTATAACAAAAAGCAGAAAAGAAAAATCCTTAATAATTAGTCATGAAGCAATGAGTTTTATTTGTGAACTAAGCAAATACAATTCTATAAGTGCCGAGAGCGGCAATTTTGCAGAAGTGAACTCACCAAAGATTGCTCTATCTAGGCTTCCATTTTCAAGGTACTCATAAACCAACAAGGGTGTTTTACTGTCAATGCAACATCCATGCAATATCACTAGATTCCGATGTTGCACGGCTGAAATTGTCGCAACCTCTGTCACAAACTGGCTTCTCCCCTGATGAGATGACTGAGAAAGTTGCTTCACAGCTATAACTCTTTCATCAGGTAGCTTACCCTGCCAAAGTTTTTACATGTGTATTTTGAGCATAGACAAATGTTGCTAAAATGCAGCACTTAAATGCCAAATCACATAAATTTATAACCAGCTGCAGTTGTACATGATTAATTATGGAAATAAATTAAGAACCTTATACACTGGCCCGAATCCACCTTCCCCTAGAATATTTTGAGAACTGAAATTGTTTGTGGCTAGCTTGAGCTCAGCATAACTGAAAACGTCAGGTCGTCCAACCAGGTTGTATAGTTCTGCATGTTATTTTTAGCATAGATGAGAAGAGTAAACCAGTCGACAATTTTGATATTTGAATTATATACTGATATACCTTCTTTCTGTTGTGCCAATGCTCTCCGCTTCTTTACCAGTGTTAACACTCCAAATAATGCTGCTAATACTAAAACTATTGCACCAATCAATATTCCGGCAATTGCACCTGCTTTACTTTCCCTTTTTGGTATGCCATTTCGCACGGTAGGAGTAAAATCTGCAAAGGAAAAATATTATTTATTGGTAGCCAGTATAACACTTCCTGTTGTCCTTGTAGTGTGGTGCTTACTTGGAGTGACGCTCAATGCTGAGATCATTGGCCCATGGTAACCTCGAGTAGGTATGTCATCAGTGCCCTTGCCAGCCCAGAATAGATGGATCTCAAGGAAGTTTTTAGACACGGTTACCGTGAAACTCTTATTAACTACGCTAAAAGATTTTCCACCTGCTGTTTTCCTTATATCGAAATCCTTTTGTTTTAGAGCACCCTATGTAAATATCAGTAGTACTTTTAGATAAATAATGGTAAGATTCAGTAGAAAAACATTATATAAAATGCACTCAATTTGTACCTGGATATATATGTCAAAAACTCTTCTCCCTAAACTTAGCCAAGTCTGTGAGTCTGGATAAGCAAATTCTGCGAATTGGAGCAAAACAGTGTAATTTCCATTCTCAAGTCCAAGGCCATAGTATCTCAGAGATGATGCTGACATCCTTGCAGTTTCAAACAACTCTGAATCAACTACATTTTGAAAATGTTGGGAGCTATATATAATATTATTTCTATCGTTGGCCCAGACGTAGTCCCCTACATTACTGACACCCCATCTTGTTTGACCAGTAACATAATATGTTGCAGCTCCAAGATTTGTAGGATCTGCTTCATAAATAGTGTCATCTGAGCCTCTTGTAGAGGCATTACTGCCACAGTCAACTGCGAAGGAATAATCTGCAATTAAGATTAAAAAATTGTAACAATCATTCAAATTCGTAAGTTCATGTTATTGTTTAGTTTTATGAAGATTGAGAAATATACATTTTGGAGATCCACGGAAACAAGGGGTGTCTTGCTGGAGGCAGTTTAGTCCCCAAGGTAGCGTACTGTGCATAATTTGAATTGAAAATTTATAGTTGCCAGGAAGATCTTCGTATAGTTCACTCGCCAAATTAGAACTAAATGTCACAAATACCTGTCACTGGTGCTATCGAGTAAGAAGTTGTTTGCCACCAAATTCCTATCATAAAACAGAATATTAGAATATGTATATTTTTTCTCAGCAACACAAATATGATAGTTTTACACTTACAACTGTAAATCGTTTTGGCTAGCCCAAGAAGGAAAGCTCCCAGTGAGTTGGTTGTATGAAAAATCTCTGTCAACATTCCAGAATTATATTATACAAAATTAATACGTACTATTATGATTGTAGTTTGTGCTATACTGCCATGTCAATTGTATTTGACATACATTGCTTTTAACGAAGAGCTTATACCATCCGGCAACCTTCCTGTAAGGCTATTGTTCCCAAGGAACCTGAATTGGGCACAGTTCAAGATTATAGAACATGCTCATCTGCTTAATAGAGGATCGTATGAACAAATTGATGTAACGAAAGAATTTCTTACAAGAAAGTAAGATTTCCCAACTTCAAGATGGATTGAGGAACTTCCCCGGTGATATTGTTAAAACTCAGGTCCCTGTTCCACAGGACTACCATATTACTTGAGCTTATGGTACACAACTTGAGGAAATGAGTAATAACATCATCAGTTGGCACCATGGCCTGTAATTGAAAACTTACAGCAATATTAACTTTTCAAACATGGAAAAATCTACTGCTCCGAGATCACTAGATATCTTGCTGTTCCTCAATATTCTGTAACGACGAAATACAACCTTGGTAACTTGCAACTAGACAATACTGTAAGCTTTATAGCTAAAAACATCACATACAGTGTGCTTAGGGATGTCATATTACTGATAAAAGCCAATGGAGAGATCCCATTTACAATATCTCCAATCCGTCTGCTCATTTGAATGTTTCATAAATTAGTTATCAGCCTTGACATTATCAACCTTCAAGAGTTCATGCCACAAAAAGAGTATACTTACAAGCTTGTTAATTTGGTCAGATTAGACAGACTTTCTGGGATTGGTCCTTCAAAGGAGTTTCCGTGGAAAGCACTACAAGCTCATAATTTTAGAAAAAAAAGTTAGGGACATTCAACCTTTATAAAATAAGAAAAAAAAATATCTGTGAGCATTCTTAATAAGATCTCTAGGTATAAACATGCCACGTGGACCGCTAACTGTGATGCAGATATATATGTGCATTTCTATTGAGTGAGGACCGAAATGTGAAAAAAATGCTATTGTTTAAGTCTGAATGAAGATAACGTGATATACAGACAATAATTTATCTTGCACAGATTCATCTATCTCTGAACAATAAGAACGAATGATATGTTAACAAGCTTACATTTCTGCCAAATTAGTCATTGTGCCCAAATAATCAGGTAGTTTCCCTTTGAATCCATTATCTGATGCTCTCCTGCAAGCAGACCAAAATATCATTTAGCATGAAAACATGACGAATATAATAGCTGAGGCTATGTTTTTGACTATACCAGATATTCAGGTTCTGAAGTTTTGAGAACGATGAAGGGAACGGACCACTTAATCCAGAACTATCAAAGTACCTGTTATTGGAAGTTTGAAATATTATCATGTTCGAAAATAGATACGGACATTCCAAATTTAGTTATTTTACAAGTAGAAATAAGAAGTTAGAAATCAATGGGGGTATCTTACAATTGCTTAAGTTTGGTCAAGTTACCCAGTTCTTCAGGAAGGCCTCCTGTAAAATTGTCAGAGCTAATGCCCCTAAACGAAAAATGAAATATTTCAGGAGTGATATAAAATTTTTGTCATCAACTAATAGCAAAAGGTGCATAGTTTTCCCGATGTGCCATTGGACCCACAATATTCATCATTACAATATGTTCAAGTCTTTGTTGTTCAATCTTACTTGATCATATGAAGCACCACATGAACAGGAGTTACACTGACATGCCTATTACATCCTATTTAGTAGTAATTTTGATTTTTTTATTAGAACTTATGCGATTGCTATTTGTTGTATTATTATATTAGTTCATGCAGTCCAAATATAAACTCCATTCATTCCATATTATCTGTCATTTTACTTTTGTTGTAAGTCAAACATTTGTATTCCTAACCATCCATTTTTACAAATTTGTGTAGTTTAACATTTAGATTCAACACGAGAAATAATTTCATAATGTATAATTCGTACTCCCTCCATAAAAAAAATACAACTTCTAACTAACAATCTAGATATAAGTTATGCTCAGATTCATAGTAATAAGTTGTTTTTTAAAGGAAGGCGGAAAATGGATAATGTTCAACTATATATACGACGAAAACTGCTATTAATTGACAGTTAAAGCTAAAAGGATGAGTAGTTTGTAGCAGAGGGAGCAGTTGAAGATTAATCCACATGTGCGAAAAGATTTCTTACAATGAAAGAAGATTGGTGAGGTTTCCTAGTTCCTTTGGAAGTAGTCCAGAGAGTGGATTGAAAGATAATGCCCTTGAGATAATTAACACTAATTAACAACAAATAACGACCAATAGATGGAACATGATCTAGAACAAACATGTAACTCGTACAAGTATTCCATTGAAGTAAATTTTCCGATGAACGATGGAATGGGACCAGTCAAGTAATTCCAGTTAAAGTTCCTGAAAAGATCATAAAAATAAACTAGAACAATTAGCCAACACAAAAATGATGTTGAATAGCTGACAAGCATTTGCTCGTGTTCACAAAGAGAACCACGGGATTGAATTTATATTTTGTGCAAACCCTTGATCTATAGCGTAACTTTAGTAGCAAGACTCTTTAGTAGTGCCACACCCTGATTTCGTTTCAGAGATTTATAAATTAGTTAATAAATTATTTCTACAATTTATATTAAAAGTGTACATTAATTAAGCAAGTGAATTAAAGTGGGAAATAAAGTTTCCTAAATACAACATGGTTGGATTTAATTTTTATTAAATTTTCCATGATTAATTATACTCTCTAGAATTTTCTTGGATTTTTAGAGCTCCATTACTAATTTTAATAATACAAACATCAATTCAATGGTTATTTAAATATAAAATAAATTATAAACCCCTCCAAAATTCTGGGTCGAATCGAGCCCATCTCCCTCTCTCTCCCGTTTGGCCCAGCTAGCGCCAGGCCACTAGCCCAAGTCGCCAACCCGCCCTGCCTCCCTCCTCTCCCTTCTACTGACATGTGGGATCAGATCCCACATGTTAGTGTTGTCCCCTACATCCGGCCAGAGTCCAACCTCCACCCAACGCCGTCTGCGTCCCCCTCCAAATCTGGCCGCCTCTCTTGATTGAGGGTGTTTGTTCCTTATCTCCTCCTCTACCCTTTCCCTAGAAAATATCCAAAAATATCTAAGTAAATCGTGTGGAATCGAGCTCGAAATTGGACTCTCTCTATTCAGTAGAACACTAGTTTTTTCCCGGCGCCACCATAGCCATCTTGGGCCCGCATACAGTCTCCCGTGGCTACAAATAGGATCCCCTCCCTCTCCCCTTTCCACTGCCACCCGCACCTGCTCAAATTAGAGCCTGTAGCCCTAGGTTCGCCGCTATCCCGTACATCAACACCGCCGTCGTCTTCCAGTCGGGTCACGTCGCTTCTCTACTCATAGCCTTCGCCTACCACCACCTCCGCCGGGTGCGCAAGGAGGAGGCGCATCTCGTCTGCCGGACCTCCATCACCGTCTACCGCAAGAACACCGCTGTTGACGATGACCCGAGCTATGCCATCGTTTCCACCTCGCCGCCATCACCGTCCGTCGTCGCGTCGACTCTCGATGAGTTCGGCTCGTCACACGCAACCTCTCGGGGCACTCTGTTCACACCGTCGTGCCTGATTCGGGTCCCGAGCCGGTCGTCGCCGGTGAGGTGACATCATCTCCACGTAAGCATCCATGTTAGCGCTGTTGGGTTAACATCAAAATTTAGTAAGGTTCCTTAGTGGATTCAGTTGAAGAACGAATTCGATGAACCAATGGAAGTTTATCCAGAAGAGACATATTTCAAAAAAGAATCGTGAAGACCATGGCATAGCAAATTAATTCTATGTATTGATTAGTCAGGATTTAGTAACTTTCCTTTTATCTTTAGGAAGTTTTATTTAGTGTCTGATCAAGACTTGTATTTTTTCCTTTTATCTTTAGGAAACCTATGTCTTGTCCGATCAGGACTTGTATCAACCTAAGGGTATAAATATGTACCTCCATGGTCTTTGTAAACTATCTTCACAGATTAATACAATTAGTTTCGGTGCATTGCAACCTTTTGGTCCTGCAAATTCTTAGTTTGAGTTGGGCTGCATTGGTTTCAATCTCCAGCAAGGAAGTAATTTCGATCAACTTCGCATGTATTGGCGTGGCTAGAACTTTCACGATTAAGTCTAATATTCTTTTCCGGTTGACGCAAGAGTCTATCTTTCACTGCATTGTTGTTTAGAGTTGCATCGACTTAGTTCGGACTTTCTCGGTTAGGTCTGATATTCTGATTAAGTTGATATTTCTCTAATCATACTGTTGTTTTAGATAGATTAGTTATATCCATCACGTTTATGTACATTTATCAACTAAATAGTTTTTTATTATCTTCAATCTTATACTGTCTCGGTTAGGTTTGATCTATTAGATTGCTGCTAATAGATAATTCTACTAAGCCGATTGGTTTTTATGCACTGTTTTATCAGAGTTCTAGCCGATGAGTTATATTGTTACTACTTCTAACTGGTGTCTCGTCTTATACTAAAACTTGTATAATCAATAGTTCTCTTTATCAACTTCAATCTTATACTATCTCGATTAGGTCTGATCTATCAAGATTGTCTTTGATAAGAAATGGTTTATTGATGATTATGCATAAAGTTTAGTTCTAGCCGATGATAGCATAAATCTCATTGTTTATTGTGACATCCCGGCGCAGGGCTTAATAGGATGCAACTTCTTTTCCGGAAGCCGATCTCCAAAGAACTATGAGGTTAAGCGTGCTTGGCCTGGAGCAATTTGGGATGGGTGACCGACCGGGAAATTCTTCCCGAGTGCGCACGAGTGAGGACAAATTGTGCAGAAAAGACTTGTGTTGGTCTGTCACAGTCTATGTCCTAGGAAAGCTACCAGAAGTAAGTGGGCCCGGCCTTGGAGAGGCGGGACGTTACACGTTACATTTATCAGATTATCTAAATCTAGATCGAGTCTATAGCCAATTGAGATCAAAACCTTATCGACATTAGCTAGCCTCGCTATATCACATCAGCCTATTGGTGATCGGCTCTTTGATCTTAGACAATCCATTTATCTATCTTATTAGTTGCAGGATCAAACTAAATGCCACGCACTGTACCCGATTGATAGGCCTTCGTGTGCGACGAATTCCATGTGCATATGTTGCCACGTGATTCCATCTAAACCCTAGATTGAATCGGTCTGAGCCATCAGATCTTGGTCAACTCTTGGTCAAGATCAATCTTGGTTGTCCATCTCAGTGAAGCCATGGACCATCTCTGTGGATCTAGTCTACGGTGGACTGATTGCCACTGACTTGATCAACTCTTGGTCAAGATCAATCTTGGTTGTCCATCTCAGTGAAGCCATGGACCATCTCTGTGGATCTAGTCTACGGTGGACTGATTGCCACTGAGATTATAATTTCTATTTTTCTTCTTTAAAATAATTATAAATTATGTAATAAATCTATTTAATCCATTTAAGTATGCTTTAATTGGATTAAATCTTGTAAAATTCATAACTAATTCATATGATGTCGGAATGAGGCCGTTCAAGTCTCAAAATTCATTTAAAATCAAGATCTAAGTGTTATTTTACTTTCTATGTACTATTTATTTGGTTTTTAATAGTATTTTTTCTCTTTTTGCGTGTTAGCTTGTAGTTTCCATCATTTCGGAGATTGCAAGTGCATCGGAAGTGTCTCAGAAGATGAATTGAAGACCGACTATTGCAAGCCAAGTCACAAGATCCTGATGTGACCATGACTACCATTCATACAACCATTGCTCACATCACAGGACAATTGGAAGACATCGAGATTGAGCCGCAGAAGTTCTGGAATCCAATTCGGCCACCTACTATAGTGCTGACTTCAAACGGCCAAATATGCATGCGAGCTCCATTTTGGGCATATGAGTACTTGTTGGAAAGCTCTTGGATTCCTCTTTCCAATGGATCTAGCCTCATCTCCAAATTCCATTTCAGTCATCCGCAATTGAAGAAACAAGGTGTTGTGTCACCTATAATGGGCCTATGGGCTTGTAACTTCATCTGGGACCTAGGCCCAGGTGGGGCCCATGTGGGGTGCACCCCAACCTGGTAGATCATGACATATGAACCCCCTTGTTGTCCTTCTACCTCCTTAAATAGCTAGGTGTACCTTTCAGGGTTTCTTGGGTTTTGTTTAGATTAAAGTTTAGCTTCGCTACTTTGCCGTGTAATCCCGTGATCGGTTAGATCGCCAGTTTGCTCGTTATGGAACCTCATCTTATCATTTGTATGCAATTCCTATCTGCAATTCAGATTGCTTTTATCTTGTTCTTACTTGTTTCTTCGATTTGCTTGTAGGAATAAGGTTGATCTGCACCGACAAGATCAACAACCCACGAAGAGGTGTATCGATCTCTAAGGCGCAACACAACAACGTCTCGTACGGTTGTAGTTGGGTCGTCAATGTTTTTCCCAAATCGTAGTTATCATTAACTTATCGAAAGATCGGGACAACCAGTTCCCTGAGCGTATCGAGTGGAGTTCAGGATTTATTAAGTGGTATCAGAGCTTTCATTGCTCAGTGAATGTTTATCTACCTATAACCAGAAAAAAGCCATACAAAAAAAATTACATCCATTACCTAGCCATTTTTGTGCCACTGCATTGTTCTTTTCAGTTTTTGCTTTGTTGAGTTTTGCGTTGCATCGTCGAGTCGTGTCGCTGGTCTTAGCGTCTAGTCCGTTTAGAGTTTCGAGTTCTGGTCACGGTTAGTACCACTATCGCCGTCATCGTCGTGTCTTCGTTGTTGTTGGGACCTTCGAAAACGGAATCATCCAGCCGTTAGGGTTCGATTTTTCTAGTTTTCAGAAGTTTCTGTTCGGTGGTTTTCGTATTGCATCTAGGGTTTTCCATTTAGCCCACTTGTGCTTGTGTCGTGTTTCTGTTTTGCCGTCAGGAAGAAGGGGAAGAATATAGTAGATCCTATTAGATTGGGTTCGGCTAAAGGAAAGACAAAAAAAGGAAAAAAAGGAAACCGAGCAAAGATAAAATCTTGCTCAAGAAGTCCCTCTCGTCTCTACTGCCGCCCTCCTAAGTCGGACCCCTCCTTTCCATGTGAGTTTCGGTTTCAATATGTAGTGGGGCATTTTGTATACTTTGGTAAAATTATTTTGAGTATCTGATTCGAGATCTGTTTACAAAAACGAAACCTATGGGACGAGAGCGTTCCATTTTTTATAATTTTAATATTTGGGTTCGGACTTTTTCATTTGAGTCCCTATAATTTTTATATTTACATTTGAGTCCCTATAATCTCACATCCAGGTCCTTGAGTTGTTTTTGCTAAAAAAATAAAAAAAAGTAGAAAGGTGCTTAAAAAAAGAAAAGAAAAGCCGCACCAAAAAAAAGAAGAGAATAAAAGAGAAAAAAAGAAAGAATGAAAGAAAAGAGAAAATCAGCTGTTATCTTTGAGTTTGCTTTTGTATATCAGAGTTGTGCTTGAGTTGATCCTAGTGCTATCTTGTGGCACCGTTTGTGTCTAGACTCGCGTCTCTAGTACGTTCTAGCCTAGGACCAGCACGATATTGACTTTGAACCATTATTCAACTTTGCATTCTCTGATTTGAGCATTTGCTTTTCCTTTGCTACATATTTAAGCCTACCCAGAGCTCCACAGATTTGATTGCAGTTGTACAGAAAGTGTTTGCCAAGGCATCGATATATCCAACCTCCATCGGTGTGGTCACAATTCCTCTTGCTTTGGTAAGATCTTGTAAGAGCTTGGTTAAAAGCTTGAGTGTATGATATTTGAGCCTCCACTACCTAGTAGTTGATAAAAGCGTGAATATTCTTGTGTGTGTTTCTTGTTTCCTACTAACCATGGCAGGGGATACGAGATGGTCATGCTCAACATCGACTTCTTCACCTTCGACAAGATACGACGACTTCTCCACGTGATGTATATAAGGTACCTGACTATAATTTTGCACGAGTTAAATCTAAGTTACCATTCTACGATGGTAAGTATGATTCTGTTGCTTATATTGATTGGGACCTAACAGTAGACAATGAATTTGATAAATATGAATTTTCTGTTGCTCAAATGGTTAAGGCTGCTAGTAATAAGTTTATCTCTTCTGCATTCTTTTGGTGTAGTTATGTTAGTAACAAACTTGAAACTTAGGATGAGTGCAAAACCATGGTGAGAAAGCATTTTGTGAGTTCTTATTAGAAATATATTCTTCTTGAGAAATTAGAACATCTGAAACAAGGTGAATTTAAAGTTTGTAGAATGCAATGAGAACACAATGTGTAGATTTTTAAAGGGATTTAATTCTGAAATTCAGGTTATGCTTGCTAACGCGACATATAATCATATTGGACACCTAATCATCATGGAATACGAGGTGCTGAGGGTTCCAAGTTGGTTTGATCGAGTTAGTGCATTCACGGAACCGATCAAGACACCATGGGACTCCCAGTACCTCGTATTCTATCATTTTTTTGATAAATAAGAAATTTTAATATACTTTAGTGAAATTTAGGCATTTTAGGGTATTTTAGGGTATTTAGGATACGTTTGTGATAACTTAGAGTATTTTAATGAATTTTTAGGGTATTATATATATACATGTGACTAACTTATGGTATTTTGTATACTTTTAGTGACATAGTAATGCTTGTTTTTACTTTTTGTCGTACACCAGTTATTTAGAAAATGTCTCAGCAAGGCGAACCCACGTCACAGAATACTAGTGGGACCACATCGACCCAGAACTCTTGGACCCAAAATAGGATTCCTAACGAAAGATACACCATAACAGAGGTCGACGCTCTAGGATTTAAAAAAGGCTCCTGCCAAAGTTGTTAAGAAGTTCAGATCAATATGCGGGGTGCTAGGGAGGCGACACTTTACCATTTTGGTCAACCACATCGATCGTGTCCCATAAGCAGAAAAGGATGAAGCTTGGAAGCAATTCAAGCTTAGCTTCGATTACCCCGAGGAGGCCGAGGAAAGACTCAAGAATCGTGCTATCGAGAAGATGGGTAACTGTTGGAAAAATTTCAAGACAACACTGGTCGGCGAGTACGTCCTCAAACCCGTCCAGCCAACACGATATCTGAAGTACCCATTTATCACCGAGCTCGTGTGGGAGCAGTTTCATGCTGTTAAATCAACCCCTGAGTCTCGGGCAAAAAGTGAGGCCTATAGGGCGCTGCAGGCAAGAAACCTTCACCCATACTGGCTTGTCACTGGAGGATACAGCGGGAAGCAAGAGGAATGGCGGAGGGAGGATGACACTGCTGCGGAATCTAACACCCCACCTCTATGTGCTGATATCCCGGACAACCGGGCAAGGAATTGGGCAAGAGCAAGGGGCAAGAAGAACAGCGATGGAACAATTACGTTCCCAAAATGCCGAAGATCAACAAATGTACAAGAAAATAGTAAGTTCAACATTTCGAATATGTTTAATTTCTTTCTATCGTAGTCTTGAATTAACCCGACCATAACCGTACCGCAGATCAACATTACTGGCGACAGACAGTCCTCGCAAGAGGTCTGCTCACATAGATGCGAGGATGACATCCTCATGAAAGCATTGGGAACTGAAGAACACCATGGATGGACAGGGGGGCCTTGCCGCCAATATTCCATGGAAGCTTGGATTTCCCCAATACGTGTGGCAGTACAAGAAGAACAAGCTGACAAAGGCGGAGAGAGAAGCACGCCTCAAGGATCAGCTTAGGGAGCAGATTAGAGCCGAGCTGAGCTCTGAATTTGATGAGAAGTTGGAACGGGTGGAGGCATGCATAAGGGGTGAGCTCCAGCAACAAAACACCGACCCTGTCACCGCTCCTAGAGTAGATGCGAGCCCAACGCACAGGTGTAACAGCTACACATCAACTGAGGTGGCGGAAGGACGACCACCAGTCCCTGCCGCAGTCGACCACATAACGGTAAAACTAACAAACAATGCATATGTTGTCTTAAAACATCCATATATTATATTCTAATTAAGAACATGCATGAATCTATCGCAGGGACCACAAAGTGCACCCTTGTTGTTAGGGTGACACCAACATTTACAGTTCTTGCCGCCGAGGGTCTTGCGTTCAAGCTGACGCTGGAAACCAGAGTGCATGGGGTGCAACTAATGACCGGGCATGCTAAAGTTCAAGTGGACTTAGTCAAGCCCGATTGGGTAAACTTCACTCTGCCCCATCCACCAAACGATGAGGTTTTGACCCTAGGAGCTGCATGTGGGACCTTTATCCAATGGTCGAAGGGCCTCATTGAGATAGATATGGTTCCTAGGTCAAATATTGCTGCACTAAGTACTCGCCAGCCGCAAAGACCCACTCCAACTCTCATATCTTCCCCTCCTACCATTGAAGAAGATGAATGTCTCCACTTGCAATTATACAGATTTTGGGGACGAGGGTTTGGAAGTCGACAGCAGGGCGCACAATTCCCCTCCTGCCAAAAAGAGCAAGCAGGTGCAATATTCTCCACCACAGTATGAAACACGTAAAAAAGCTACTGGAAGGGGGAGAGGAAAGCTGCAACAGTCGCTTCTAGCTCCAAAAGCAAGTTATGGGCAATGCGCCAGGTTGTCTTGCGGCTCCGACCATCTTCACATCAGGCATGCCATTGGTCGGAGATGACACTTTAGTCAAGATGGGCCCTGCTTGCAAGGAGTTGCACGGGTACTACATGGAGAAGTCCAACGTAAAGAGGAAGCATAGAGAGACCTCCATGACGGGCCATCACGATAGACAACCATTTCTCGGGCTAGAAGGCTTTATTGCCATAGACTTTTCAGATCTATGGGACCTCTACAGGTTGCAAGCGGTGGACACCAATCTCCTTAAGTGCTACTCCCTGTAAGTATTGTTGCATGAAAATTATGGTAATAACAATCCATATATTATGCCTATACGGGTCTTTGTCTTGCTTGTAGGTTAACTTGGAAGCATATCCATAGACATGCACCCCATGTTGCCTTACTCGATCCGGCTATCGTCAACGTGACAAATCTGAGTAGCGATCAAGAAAACATGGTAGAATATATCAAGAACTGCTTATGGGCCCGTCAAGATAAAGAGTTCATTATGTGTGCTTATAACCAATAGTAAGTGTGTACCCTAATTAGCTACCTCTCCACGACGCGTATAGTTTTAGTATTTAACTTGCAATATATTAATGCCACAGGAGCCATTGGATTCTTCTGGTTTTAGTCCGAAGTGGAGTTTGGTATACTACCTTAACTCCAGAATTGATAAGAAGGTATACGATTGGTCCATGATCGAAGCTGCCTTAAGCGACGCATGGGACCGATACATGAAAAAAGGCGGGAGGCATAAAGCAGGGCAACCCACACTTGGTCACAAAGAAGACTTCCCAATACGTCAACAAGTTGGTGACCAGTGTAGGTTCCACGTTTGTGATAACATGAGGAACTTTGCAGATAAGGTGACATTGCTCAACCTTGAGGTCTGTACTTCAATTGTGTATACGCCTATGTATGCTAAGTATTCGAAATATATACATATACACTAACTTGGCACCTCACATGTAGGACAAACTTTCCAACATCTCGGAACACAACTTCGAAGTCATTAGAAAGGAGATAGCACAATTCATACTAGATAAAATCTTAGCACCCAATGGAAACTTTAGATTACAATCGTAGCTAGCTCGTCTCTAAATAGCTGAACATTTTGCAATAGTTGTCAAAGACATGTGATTTTCCAATGGTTGTACATTTATGTATATATTCTATGTAATACAATCCGGTCTGATGTTTCTGTATATACTTGCAATGCTAATTACATATAAATTTGTTCCAATTTATAACTTGGTTTTGCAGGTTTTGATGCTTAACTCTTGAAGATGCATTCGCTGAATGGATGTGAATGACATATGTGAATGGATATGTGAATATGTGTAATCACTGAATATATGTTTTATTTGTGAATTGCTGTGAATTGCTGTGAATGGCATATATGTGAATGGATGTTTGAATGTGGCATTGGATGTTTGATTTGTGAATGGCTGTGTGAACGAGGTTACTGGGAAAGGGATATAATATATCTGCTTCTATCATTTTGCAGTGGGCAAAGCTAGTAAAGACCTGAGGCTAGCTAAAAATATTTTTTATATTTTTGTTAATATACTCATCCGTGACGGGCTAAAAATAATGACCGATAGAGATGACCTCATCCGTGATGGGCTCAAGGATAAGACCTATAGAGATTACTCATCCGTGATGGGCTCAAGGATAAGGCCGATTGTGATTAGTCGTCCATGACAGGCGCTGAACCTAACCAAGTTTGACTTATCTGTTTGGTCAAACCTATCTGTAACGGGCATTATTCTCGGCCCGATTGAGATATCTTCATCTGTGATGGGATTTACAGCCAGCTCGATTGAGATTTATCATCCGTGATGGGCGCCTTTCCTAATCTATTTTGACTCATCTGCTAGGTCAAACCTATATGTGATGGGTTTTAATATTGGCCCGATTGAGATAATTGACATCCGTGATGGTCAAATGATCGATTGAGATAATTTCTCACATCAGTGATCTTTGGGTACTGACAGGAAACCTTCCCGATACAGATGATACTTACCGTTCGATTGAGATGATCTATCCCGTGCTAGTGCAAGTAGCAAGATTAATTAAGAAGAGAAGTCTTTGATACCGTACAGGTCCACTAAATGGGTGAGATTCTGTAGCTCTGCGGGTATTTGACCAACAACATCCAATTTAGTTACCCTCCTGCATAACAAACAAGTAATAATACTGATAAGAGATCTGTGTTTGGGATACATATATACAGCCGGAGGACCAAATTAATACCTCTGTTTGGGTCCAGGACATATATACTTTTTTTTAGGAAGATATATATGTACCAAATTTAGGATAAACTTTTCTGATTCCTCTATGCATGCCTTGGAGATACTAATTAATATCAATAATCTGGTGTTTATATATATGTTTCTTAATTTGCATACTTGCATATACGTGTATATGGGCTCTTTCAGGCACTGCGTCGAGCACATATATATGATGAAACCACGATAAAGATAAAGAGAGTGTGCTTACAGTCTGGTAATGTGGCATACTGTGTTGTTGCTGTCAGTGCAATCACACTTGATGAATGGGTTGATGTCGGGGTAGTAATCCCAGTCGGTTTTATCAGCGGCGAAACCGCTGCAGAGCTCGCCGCTGATGTTCCACTCCGGCGACGCCTTCTTGCCCCATCTCCCCAGTATTGTGTTCAGAGCAGCCGCTGCATGGTTAATTAATTAACTCACCATTAGTAATCATGCGGATGAAAGCTAGGCGATTAATGAAATCAGACTTCATGAAACTCGCGGGTTGGCTGCGTAAGTTTTATACAGTAATAATAGAAATAACATATAAGCAGTAGGCATATATAAATTTATATAATTTCCATCTTCATCGGCTTGAAAAAAGAAAGTGATGTTATTTATAATGAATTAAACTAGATTGGTCATTTAAAATCACAACAATAGTGATGTGGCTAAATAGTGATGTGGCTAAGTAGATCATCTTAAATATAAAACTAAGGTGATACGGTTTAATAAGAGAAGAAAATGTGAGAGATAATTTGAACAATTTACTATCAACTATCATAGGAATAAGGAAACAATTTAGATGATGTGGTTTAATAAGAAAATATATAAATAGTATTAATAACTACAGTTAGGAATTTGTTAGGAATGAACTTTATATAAATATATAGGATAGAACTTTATATAAATATATAGAATTTCTCTAACTCTTTCGTTTCAACGCGGCAAGAGGGACACCATATCAAAACCACATATTACCACTCCTACGATCTAGCTACATGGAGGAAAAACATACGTAGATACGCGCGCATGATATTAATTGCTCGCTTACCTTCGACTGGATCAGTTTTTGGTGCTTGTTGAGCCTGAGCAGCTGCAACCCGCCATGAGCACAAAATTAAAACCAGCCACGCGAGATGGTGGCGAATGACAGCTCTGATGCTGCAAGAACGCATCTCTCTCTCTCTCTCCCGTGAAACAACACTGCGTGGCTTGTTAATTAAAGAGATGACCTCTTGTATACGTACATAGCATGTGTACGTGTACAAGTAAACGTTACAAATTATGGTCAACTAACCTCGCGCACAAAGCTTCAGTAAACCCTCGTGCTAACAAGGTTAACCAGATCCATCACGTTTAATAACGATATACTGCATATGTAGCAAGTATTTTGGCATCCGGAACCAATTTAATCAGTTGCTAGACGACCTTTCAAATTGATACCGTGCTTTCACAAATCGTTATGTATTTAACTTACAAAAATGAGGAATAATGCCATGAAGTATCTGGCTAATGGTTCTATACCGACGGTACCGTCACTACTCACTACCAGAACCCAAAATTTAGTTCAAACCTACAATGTTTATAGCTCCAAAGCAACTTATTGGTGCAAGGATTTAGACTCTAAAATATATGTAGGTCTTAAATCTATACAGGTTTATGATAAATTTGGTGTTAAATATATAGTTTTGTGATAGTTTAATCAAAATACATATAGATTAGTACGTGGAATTTAACGAATATAACACAATGATATATTTTTTAAGAGGAATATACAATGATATAATTGATCAAAGATTGGATATAAAATTTAGGAAAAATAACACTTGAAGCTAGCATTTTACGTATTTAATGTTTGTATATTTGTTTTCATTGCCACAAATTGTGTGGTTATCTTCTTATCCAATATCCAAACATATGAGTTGTATTATTAGGTAAGTAATATTACAAGCAAAGTCGTCGACTAAAGACCAAACCACGTGGGCAGAACGGCAATCAAAGAACAAATGATTTATAGTTTCCTCTTCGTGATAGAAAGAATAAGTCTTGTTTCCTCTCCAATTTTTTTAATCAGATTATCTTTTGTTCAAACTACTTCCCGACGTAAGTATCATAAGATGATCTTAATCTTTCGGGGGACTTTCATCTTCCATATTCTTTTATTTATATTGCGAACACCGGTCTGCACCAACGCAAGATAAAGAGATTTAACCTAGAATCTGCCATCATTGATTAGATTCCATTTAAACTCATTGGTCGTGAGAAAATACAATATTTGCGATGCGTGAGGAAAGGTGATTCTACAATATTCTTAGAGCCAGTAAGGTCCCTGTGCCAACAAAAACGAGGACTGGTTTGAAAAATTTTCGTAATAGACAAAGGGTATTGTTCTCCTAAACAGGCAGTCCATTTAACTTACCGGACATATTTGACCTGAAATAAAAAAAAGTGAGTTTGAGCCGTGCACGTACGACTTGTGGAGAACGAACATTTGGATATGGTGGAAACTGAAAGGGCGTCAAACGCATGTGCTTAAGTTTTTACTTGGTCTGCGGAGCACAAGATATGCATAGGAAGGGAGTTTATTTTTTTCCCGGCAGTATCCTTCGCCGTTTTCTGAAGTCTCCTCTCGTTCCGTGCGGATATAATCCGTGTCTTTTTCACTCTTTGTCATGGCAAGTTGCATACATGCAAGATTATCCACACGGCGTTCAATTTATCCGGTTCTTACTTTTCTACTTTAGTTCTTTCATCTTTTGCTTTGCTTTCGCATTTGAGTTTCTGAAAATTTCTATTTAACCGGCTATTTGTATTTCAATATTTTATATTTGATTTTAGAGTACTTTTAATGTAGTTTATTTTTAACATTAGCTGTTAAGTTTCTTAGAATACAAATAAAATATAAAAGTTCTATTTACAAATTATGTTTTCGTTAATAAATAGTTATTAACGTCATGACTTATAATTAGCTCTTGCACTACTATAAAAAATGATTTTTGGGTGGCCAAAACACGTTTTCGATATGCCCCAGTTGCCGCTAGAGAGCAAATGCCAGTGAAGATGAAGCATCTTCTCTGGCGGTGGCCAACCAGAAGAGAAGAAAGGTTTTCGCTGACGGCCAGCTTAAGGCAGTCACCAGCGAAAACTGTCTTCGCAGGTTGCTGATTTAAGCCGGCCGTCAGTGAAAATATATATTCTCTAGCAGCTGCCATATGAGGCCTGCTAGCAAAAATGCGCTAAGCCAGCTGATAGATGACACGTGGCCCGCCAACGAAAACTCTTCGCTAGCTGTTTGTTGACACGTGGTCCGTCTGCAAAGATGTTTATTTTTTTTTCAAACTTTGAAGCAATATTATTTTTCTTGTTCGCATATTTTAGAATCACACAGAGGATATAACTGATTGCCTATCGATAACAGAAGTTTTTTATTATTCCTTGCCACTACTATTGATAATTAATATACATGCACAATTAACAAATGAAAATTACATGAAGACACGATAATTAATGCAAGGTATATATATTAATAACTAATTAATATATATAATTTTGAAACACTTATATGTACATAGATACTTGGATGATCATATCAAGTACTTGAAAGTCTTACAACTCGACCGACGACGTGTATGTGAAATTTAAATTGCATGCTTGCTCTAGTTAGATAGAAAATCGTTTTCTGGCAAGTTCAAAACTCCTTTATCATAAAAACCTCCCAAGCTGGTGACAACATTTATGGTGAATGATATAGCACAAGTCTCGTTGTATGTTCTGAATGGCTTGATCATCCAGCTCCCTTTCTCCCTTAGGAAATTTCGGAAGCTGCATCGAGATCATGGCAACAAAAATTGTTAGCAATTAATTTAACAAACGTACTGATGGTTTCTACTTACATCCCTCCATAATTCTTGTTGTATCTCCCATTGATCCTAAGCAACTCGCAGGAATAATAGAAAATCATTTTCTGGCAAGTTCAAAACTCCTTTATCATAAAAACCTCCCAAGCTGGTGACAACATTTATGGTGAATGATATAGTACAAGTCTCGTTGTATGTTCTGAATGGCTTGATCATCCAGCTCCCTTTCTCCCTTAGGAAATTTCGAAAGCTGCATCGAGATCATCCCTTTGGTTGCTTGTGACACTTTCGACATTAATATAAGGTATATTAGTGAATGAAATTGATATACACATGCAGTTATAAAAATTAAGTAGTATTGTATGTCATCCAAAATTAATTACCGGCCACTTATTGCGGATGAGTATTTGATCTATGATTTGTAGCCATTCTCCGCCTACCCGGTAATACCTTTTATAGGCACTATTTGAAGAAATAATTAATTTAGATTGCTCAAAGTAACAACACGTCATGAGAATAAGAATTGTACATATATATAACTTATAGATCGAAATTTCTGAGGATTTCGTGATATGTACGGACGTCTTTGTTGAGAGGTCCAAGACGATCATTTCGCCATGCTTTAGATATAGAAGAAAAGTAATCCAGTGGTCGCTGCAAAAAAGTTTGTTAGTTGAGGCATGATTAAATATATACTCGTAGCAGATATGAAAACTTACTCATCATGTGGCGGTAGATATGAAAATTTGTTAGGGTGTAGATGCACCTTTTGTCATGCAAATATTCAAGTGCTATAGCTACGTAAGTAGCCACATTGAGAATTTTAGCTTAATGCCTTTATGTTATGTATGCACCCCTCTCTTCGGGAGTCATGGCTGCATCATGTGGCGATAGCCTCTTCTCGTCTAGCTGGAAGCTGTGGTTTGGCTAACTTACACGGCAAGGGTTTATGAAGCCGACAGGCTCACGCATCTCCTCTGTTGACACGACAATTGTTAACTGATGAAATACCTTTTATTCTACTTGTAATCATGTACTATTCATGCCATCTTTTTAGTTGACAAGATCCTACTAATTCCCAGTTGGAGAGGAATGTTTTACCATTCTCAAATCCTTCTAGCACATCAATGGTGGGTACAAAATTCAAAGTTTTATCCAAACTTATTTTCAGGCCTTTTGCTTTCTTTCTATCATAACCAATCTTTTCTTTTCCGTTGAAATCCCTCTTCCTTCTTGGGAATGCCTTTATCATAAACTTTTTCTTGGACGCACTTTCTGCTTTTTGCTTCTGTGCTCTTATCATTATTGGCACTCCGACACCCTTAGCTTTTTCCTGTGACATTACTTGTTATGATTGTACCGTGCTAAGCGTTTCGGGCTCTTGTATAACCTTTGCTTTCTTTTCAGGGTCTGGTTGATCAGGCATTGGCTGTTCAGGCTCTGGTTGATCAGGAATTGGTTGTTCAGGAATTGGTTGTTCAGGCTGACCGGCTTGCTTTTCAGGCTCAGCCTACTTTTCACCCTTTGCTAGGTGTTTAGGCTCTGGTTGGGATTGATCTGCTTTTATTGATTGAGGAGGATGCCGAGGTGATGCATTTGGAGGATCCCTAGGGACGAACTTGGTTCTTCATCCCTGTTGCACAAGGCACGAGATGGCGGCCCCAGTACCCTTGGTGGACAATCCATTGACCCTAATTGAATATCTTTTTTGTGCCACAGTATTATCTGGTCGACCGCATCTCCAAGGTACATGATTGTTTATGGTCGTTATAGACCAATTTCAATCCTCTTTACTTCCAAAAATAATAGAGATCTAGCAATGCTTGCATGCATACTTAGTTAAAAATAATCTAGCTCCACATGTAATTGGCAAGATATTTGTTTGCAGAAGATCACTATATAAATGGAGGAGAAATGGTGAAAAACAACCGTTTAACCAATCAAAGGTCGACATGTGGATGGAAGGGCCCACAAAACAATTGAAATATCTGCAAATGATCCCAACCACCATGCCACTGGGCTAAGGACCCACTAGAGAAGATCCTGGAGAAAGCATTGGGCTAGAGGGGCCTGTTGGCCTAGGCCCAAGCCGAGGTCGGTAGTAACCACCTTCCAATGACGGTTACTACCGGTATTGGTGGTCCAACCGTCCTACTCGGGCTATTTATGGACCTCTCATCCTCTCCTTCAACACATACCAAGAAGGAATCAAGAATGAGCTCTTCTTAGCTATTTTACTTTGTTCTACTGCTAGTGGAGTTAGAATTAGAATTAGAATTCGGGTATGATTCTAGTAGCTTATACCTCTCTTGTCAGACTTTATTCAATAATGAAATATTCTTCTTTATATAGTTTTGGTCATTTACCTTATTTGCATAATTATACGAGTACCAGTTTTAGCTTATACTTGTCTTCTATTAATTATACGGCTAGCTTACAAGAAAGATGATTGCCCTATGTCATCTGCAGAGATGTAGAGTAATATTTAGTAATGTGAGCGCAGTACTTAGATTATTGAATATCATTAAGTGTTGCTATATCCACAAAACTGAAGAGGTGGGCTGCGGATAGTGATAGCTCAGTATGGATATTCCCCCACCTGCATATATATGGCTAGGAAAAGTTCCTGGCATGGGTACTCTTCCGTATCCGTAACCGGTTGTAAAAAGGAACTCGGTAATCAGGGGTGGTTTCTCGATATATCAAGAGAACATTTTTAGGGGGTATTGGCCATATGATTGTACATTAGCAAGTGTATATTAAAATAACTATATACTGGAAGTACAGAATTAAGGCTTGTTCTTATTTCTTCTCCACTTAGCTTAGATTTACTTAGTGATAGTTTTATTATAATGATCCTTCTGTGTTTCAACCTACCATTATCCCATAATTGTTTAACCCCTGCATTAGACTTTGATCTACTCAAGTGTGATGTGAATTAATAACATAGTATTCTCTTACTATATCTTCCCTTGGGATTAAATAAATACGATACCTTGGAATACTTCCGAGTGAAATGATATAGCGGTCTATCCGTGCGCTTGCGGATTTATATCTGTAACCGTAAGAATTTCCAACTAATATTTTTGGCATCATTGCTGGGGATTATGTTCCTAATAATGTTGTTAAGAAACACCAACAACAAAATCTAGCGAAGCTTCAACTCCACTCCCACAGGCAGCTCAACTAGGGTATAAGCCAAACATCTTCTTCTTCGCAACGTTCTTCAACTGAGGTTTGATTGATTATTGCAAGGGTGAGTACATGGAATACTCAGCAAGCCACACAGTAAATATACAAATGCACAAGGATACCAAAGGATGGCATAATATATAGGCTCATTTGCAACAGCAGTATTTAGCAAACACTTAATAATTGTAAAACAGTAGAGTAATTATAATCATCAATATTAACCAACACTGAACAGCACACCATTGCTGCACAGGCCCAACCAAACCGGAACAACCAACCCCGGTCGTACAGATCAAACCTCCAAACCAGGAATTAACCATTCCAAACCAGGAGCTAAACCAATTATTACCATTTATCACCATATATTGTTAATGAGTAGTGTGGGACTAATCACGAAAAATATTGTTAGACCCGCCCATAACCGCGGGCACGATTATTCGAATAGTTTTACTTTGGCCAGAGATGTACCACTGTACTCACAAGACACAGCCCGATAACATGTTACCATGCCCTTAGTACCACCACGGTACCTCGAAACGGGACTGTGACAGGACACCCAACATAACCCAACTCAATGTAGTGCACCGCTCCCGGGTCATAGTCACCCCCTTTTAGCCAAGGTATGGATTCCCCAGCGAACCCACGTGGGCTTATCTCCGCCACTTCACAGTCTGGCACTTCACATTGAATCATGCTACATCAAATGTCAAGCCATTGCCCACGCTGGCTTGTGGTTGGTACGGTTAATGTTTCATAATAGTAGCTCGTGAACCGGTCCTTAATTATCATGAGCACAACCATCCAAATATCATATCCAACCATGTGCTCACAACCCACCGTTAGTCAAGTTTTAGTTGACAATTAATTAATTTATCAATCACGATTGACCATCGTGAGCTACCATTAAATAGCCATCATTAAGATATAAGTGAATCATTAATTATCCCATTAGTGTACTAATGTCTCTAAGCATGGCTAAGCAATTATATCTAATATCCAATTGAACCAATATATAAAATCCAACTAGTCAAATTTATACCCCAAGGTATCAATGAATAGGGTAATCAATACAAACTGGCCATAACAAAGAAATAGGTTCACACCACCCGATGATATTCGAAAATAAATACACATTTGAAATAAATAGAGAATTTAAACATAGGATCAAAATGCTCAAAGGATTATGTTTGGGATCTGTATGACTTAACTTGCAATAATCGGTCTTCAATTAGTCTTCTGGAACACTTCTGACGCACTCACGAACCTTCGAAATGACGGAAACGACAAGCTAACATGCAAAATGAGAAAAAGACTAAAAAAATCCAAATAAACAGTACATAAAAACTAAACAAACATGTAGACCAAGATTTTAGATGAATTTAGATACTTGAACGGCCTCATTCCGAGTTACGGTGAATTAGTTATGAATTTTATAAGATTAAATAGACATTAAGATTGATTTTAGAATGGAAAAGAGACATTATGACATCATCGGTGACATTATCGCCGACGTAGCTCAAGCTCCCATGGTTGCCGGCGAACAAAGGTGAAACGGCGCAAACCGAGGGCACCACTACGATGAGGACGACGACGGTGGTGACGGCGACGAAAACCGGTGACGGGAAACGGCCGGCGACGAGGTGCTTGCAACGATGGCGTCGGGTCAACGGCGGCGGCAGCGCTAGAGGCGAAGGCGGTGGCCGGGACTTGAGGGGAACGTTAGAGGGGACTAGGGGTCCTTTATATAGGCACGGGAGAGATAGATAGGGCTACGAACGCAAGGAATCGAGCCGGGAAAATCTCGGATTTGGTTTGGAGAGATAAACTCAAATCGAGCTCAAATTCGCATCGGATTTAAAGGGATAAAGTCCGATTTTTGGGGGAGAAGATAGAGGAGGATAAGGGGTACAAATCCCCTCAACTAATTTTGGAAATAAACGAGAGAGGATGCCGGAGTCGAAGGGATTTTATCATGGAAAATTTGGTTTATCCCGAGTTCACCGGATAAGAACGAGGCTGAAATTCGTGGGATTTAGCACGAATTTGATGGGGATTTCTTGGGAATAAGGTGGAGGAGATTGAGGGGAATCCATTCCTGCAACTAATTTTGGAGGGGAGCAACGGAGAGGACGGATTTGGTGGAGGAAGTGGTGGCAGTACTGTGCAAGCATGCTTCTGTCGGCTGTCTAGAGGTTGAAGAAGGTACTGTAGCGCGAGGGAGGCAAAGCAGACCTTTGGGTAAAAGGTCGGCAGACTTTTGAGGAAAAGGAAGAAAGGGATGCAAAGTAGACTTAGGGGAGAGAAAGAAATAGGCTGCAACAGAGCAGAACCAAAGAGGAGACAAAGCATTCTTTTCCAGATTCAGCCCAGACCTGGAAGGGAGGATTTTTAATTAATTTTCTAATTAAATTAATCACTGAAATGATCTTTGAATTTTAAAAAATACTTCTGATGCTCAAATAATTCCAAGAAAAATTCTGCAAATACTTGAACAATCAAAATATTTATCAAAATTATAACTGGACCATTTAATGATTAATTTATTATTTAAATAATGACTGAAATGTTCTTTGTATGATTAAAATTAGTAATTGAGCTTTGAAAAATCCAAGAAAATTCCAGAGAGTATAATTAATCATGGAGAATCTAGTCATGTTTTATTTAGAAAATTTTATTTCACACATATAAATTCACTTGTAAATTAATGAACATTTAATATAAATTCTAGGAATAATTTATTAAATAATTTATAAATCCCTAAAACAAAAATGTGGGTGTGACACACCCTGAATTATTTTAGTAAAAGGAAACATCCTTATCCTCCTGATCCTCCCAATAAAGCAACTCTCACGGAGGCCACAAAGGTGGAGTGGTCGGAGGAAGTGAGATGGTATTCCGAAGTAATTCGGATTGTTTCAACTTGTACAACCGTAAATTGTTCTATAAGAGGAACCATTGGAAAAGCCCTTCTTAACCCCACTATTGGGGCTAGTATTATGTCCAAGTTCTCTGGAGACACCCTTTTGAGTGGCATGCCCTTAGCCCCAACGGACAAACTTTTCACAAGTCATTCAGGCCTTATATTAGAGTGTCATGGGATTGCGAGGGTCGTGTTTGTTCAAATAGACAAAATCAAGGTCTACCTAGATTTCCACATCTTTTCTACTCTTGATTTTGATCTTCTCGTAGGCTTCCCCCTGGAAAAACTTTGCTAAGAAGGTGAATATCAAGGGAGCCTCAAGGAAAAGCTTGGGAAAAGTATTTTTGCCACTCATAGTTTTTGCCTAGATACATCAATGGCAAAGCCTCATCCCAAGCGTGAGTCGTTCGAGGAGGTGATGTTTGTATGTTTGTTCGTTTCATTAGAAACCTTTTGTGAACGACCTTCATCGCCGTCAATCGAGCCTAAGCCTTGTCCCTCTAGCCCTCAAGACATTGCTCCTGTTAATCATCAAGAAAACAACCCAGATCTTGCATGATGCATCTCTTGAGAAGGAGAGCATTCAGGCCATGGACAAGCTTGAGACATTGAATTTGGAGGACAAGAGAAAACATTATAAACATGAGCATGAATGTTTCTCTTTCACAATTGTGAGGATTCATGCTCACATAAGGAATCCCCAGAGTCATGTCCGATTAGAACCACTTCATTGTGTGAGGAACACAACCACCTTACGTTCCTCATTTGTGACTTGTTTAGAAGGGTGGTTGTGGATACTTATGTTTATCATAGATACTACAAATCTCTTATTTGTTTGTGGCACTAATCTTGTTGCGTGATGTCTCTATGGTCAAGCTTGTAACCAAAAACAGAGCACTGCCGGGAGATACCCCGTATTATCATGGTAAGATTCCTTTCTAATAAAAGTAGGAACTAGTTTTAGGATAGTATGCACGTTCGGGTATTCTTGGTCACTAACCATCACAGGTTGAGATTAAGAACGAGGGTCATGCGATGCCTAAGAACACGGGAGCCACATCAATTGTAAAATTTGGTGATCCTTGGAGTTGGAACACATACTATAGGTGACTCCAAAATCACACACTTGTTTTTTGATGTCTTGGGACACAAAAGTCCAAGTGTGTGTGGGGGAGGGGGAGGGAGGTCGATGAGCTTGTCATGACTAGTTCCGTCAATCAAGGCCATCTTGGTTTAAAATTGGTGTCGGTCCTACCTTGGTGAAAAAAAAGAAAAGTAAAAAAAAGAGACGAAAGAAAGGAAGAAAAAAAGATGGGAGAAGAGGAAGAGAGCAAGAGAGCTGACGAGCTACATCTAGATTAAAGACCGCATTATGTGCATGTCTTTGAAATATGGCTTTACACCTTGCTCGTAGTAATCATGTTGCTGCTGGGCTCCACCCAGTCCCTCTCTTGAGCTCATGTGCCGCCTTGATTTAGGCTTCATCCACTCCTATCTGTGCACAACTTCTCGCTCCCGTAGCACCTACGCGCATACAAGCAAGAGGAGATGCCCTATTCTTTTCTAGATGTTTGTTGCTCCACTCCAGTTGGCACTTGCACATTTACCCAAAAAGGAATGCATCTTACCTCTTTATAGCATTGTGCGAACGATCATGCCTTCAAGGCACATGTTTCTTGCACCCGAGGTGTGTGCACAACCAAACCGCTCCCTGAGTTGGAATGGTCAAAGTATCGTCCTCCGCTGCAATCCGCATCGAGACCGCGGAGAGATCGACAATCATATATGACCGTGCTACTGCTCCAGAGATTACAACATATCCATCATGCCAGCAGTAAGAACACTCAGGTATGTGAAGGATAAAACAAGGTTCACCAAAACTTTACTCAATAGCACCACCATGTGAATATGGCTTAATCATATATGCTATGCTTCTTATGTCCATTTTTTGTATGATGTGGTTTGGGTGTATTATCGATCTACATCCATGGGGTTTTTAATTTAAGCATGGTGCTTAGGTTAAAATAGTCTGATTATTCAAATTAGACATGGAGTCGAGTTTGATTAATGAACTCCCAGAGTTAATATGTTCATGAACATTGGATGTATATTTTTTGTGGACTAACCCCTGCAGGAAAGTTTTCAAATTAACAGGTAAGTCCTCACGTTCAATTCACACTAGAGTTAAGACAGGGCTCAGGAAACAAATCAATAAATTGCGAACATGCAAAGGAGGAACACATCACCTTTTAGGGTGCACGGTGAGTATACTGTCAAATACTCCTTTGTTATGTTCGTGCAATTTTACCTCAGCCCTTTATGAGTTTGCTTAAATGAAAATTTGAAAGAAAAAAATGTTTTCAGAATAAAATAAGTGTCTCTCGAAAAAAAATTGGCAAAATAAAATGACAGCAAATTTGTGGGATCCATGCTTCATAAATTTTGGATCTAATTAGCGTGGATGTAAACAACTAATCTTGAGGCCACATAAAGTCTTTCAGTTCTTTATATTCCCTCGGGTATTTGTTGTTCACTAACCTTTTGCAGGGGATAAAATGACGACCAAAGAGCAGTGTATAATAACTCCAACATTCATACCACGCTTCTTGGTCTATGAGAAAAGAGATGCTCAGGGAACCAAGCAAAACAAATGCAAAACATTGTTGCATTCAATGCAATTCTAGCTTGACGAGACTTATCTGGTAAGAATCCCAAACACCATATGCATCATCATCCCATGTCTCCACCCTGCTAGGATACCCACGATGCTCATTGTTGCCAAGACAAAATGGAAACATAATGAAAACAAAATAAAATAAAGTAAATCTAGCCACTTCATGCGCCTAGAGTTAATTGAAGAAAGTTTGGCTCACTGGTATTTCACCCCGGTGAAAGCCCATTTTGCTTTCTATGTTTTTGTTGAACAAAGATCAGGTACAAAATAAGTGTGAGGGGAATCTTTTCGGAACTCCCGACGCGCAATAGTATTAACTCGAGAAGTCAATGTGATGAACATAAACCCACGGCCGCGCATGAAATTTAGCAGTCAGAACCGAGCCCTGGCTGGGTCGGTCGAACCAAGTGTTAGCCTGACCCCTGCCTAGCCCGGTTTTATCACTCATTCGCCGTGCAATCTGGTTTGCACATCTCCTTCCTTATCCTCCCCTGTTTGTGAGTTAAATTTGGATATAATATTAAATATAGTTAAATTTGACTCCAAACTAAATTAAAAATATATATCTATTATAGGGACCCATACTCATCTAAATCTAAGTAATTGATATTTGTGATATGGTTATGAGAAGAGAAATTCCTGTCTAACTATCATGATACTTGGGATTTTATCTTTGTGAAAAATTAAAATCTTTTACACAATACTCCTCGGTCACTATGTGATTACCTACCAAGGCCAAATATGATTCATATTGCAAAACCGTATATTTTGGTTGCTTGACATTATATTGAGCTTTGTCAAAATATTGTGACCCGTTTGAGATGCTTTTCATACTTTTATGATCAAGATCATACACACTCACATACATACACATGCTGGAAGACTATAATATTCCAGCTCACATTTATTTATGATTCGATAGGGAACAAGCGTACTGTTCTGCGTGAGGGGACGACTGTACTATTCCGCCTCACGTACAACGTTGAGTGCCACGTAGGAAACTACTGTACTGGTTTGCCTACGGTGTTATATTGGTAAAGACCCCCCCAATCTAACAGCATTAAGATTCTAGACTTAATGTAAAATAACACTCATCGTGCTCATGCAAAGATTAGGTAATAAATAATGTAAAGGCTTCGTTATGACCTCTATAGCACATTCACCATGAAGAGTGTGGTAGTGCCTCCCGAACACGAAACAAACTAGAGTGTTCATATCATATGGGTAAAGCTGTACAAACTCTGCAGAATCTAAAACTAATCAATTAGCCATGCTCACGGTCATGGGCAACATAGCGAGTGCCATGAGTATAGTTTTATGTTTTCTAAATGTGTTTGTGAAATTGGGATGTGAAAACAGTGATTTATGGTACCTTTTATGCTTTTGATGATGTATATTGTGGCTTGTTGCCAGGGAGGGAAGCAAGGGTATATTCATGCTATATTGATGATGAACAACACAACTTACTTGATATAAACGTTTCCAAATGTTTTATTAAATACCTTTGTAAAATCCTTGTGAAACAAAACTTGCCTTTATGCTAAATTGATCCACAAATAGCCTTCCTTTGATTATAAGCCTTGCATGTAGTATGTTAAGATTGATTTGGGTTGCCAGTACATTGAATAATGTACTGACTCTTGTTATACTGAAATATCCACTTTTGCAGGTATTATAATTAGTCTAAACTAAGTGATGCGGGTTTCGACTGTTTCTTCTAGGACTTGATTCATAAGGGGACAATCCCCTAGTCGGTTTGCTTGTGGTTTGGGTAGCAAAGCTTCCGCGAATATCTGATTATTTGGCCTGCCGGCCTATGTAAATTATAAGTAGTTGTAATCTGATTTGTAATTGTCTTAGTTGTATTTTCTTTTGTTTATCATTTCTTTAAGATGGAAGTGTGGGACTAGTGCTTATCCTAGGAACTAGTACTAAATGAGTATGAATTGAGAACATTTGAGATGTTGTAAAGCTTTAGCAAAATTTGTCAAGTCTCCTGAATGTGTTACACATCTAGTCGCCACCTTCGTGTGGTTTGATGGGCACATCTTAGGCTAAAATTCACTGGCATACTAAAGTTCCAGCAATGTCTCATATGTTCCCTACTCGAGACTTCAGATTTTATATTATCCTTGCTACTTGATTTGAAATGTTTTTCTCAATTGGCAATTATAATATAAAGTCCGGGTGTCCTCCACAAGCCGTGATCGGATAGAGTTAAGTGGCATATTGTCGCGCCCGGAAATTCACTAGTAATTTCGAACTAATTTGTGCATACAATCCTCATCTAGGAATCGGCCGTGGTACACAAATAGACAATTTAATATACAGATTCATCATAATACAATGTTACAAACTTACAAAAGAAAAGAAAACAGCAGCGAAAAAACGATCTAGCGATAGCTCCAGCTCCACTTCCACAGGCAGCTCAACTGGGGTATAAGCCAAACGTCTTCTTCTTCGGAACTTTCTTCAACTGAGGTTTGATTGATTATTGCAAGGGAGAGTACATGGAATACTCAGCAAGTCACACAGCAAATATGCAAGTGCACAAGTCAGTTGGAACCGACTTAAAATAGGACCAAACCATCCTAACCACCATAAGGACCAACTAGTCAGTCTCCTAGCCAAAGGATAGTTCAGGATGTGGGGCCCAAGGGTTGGCCGAACCACAACTAACACCTCTGATCCTGACCTTACACGTGGACGTCTCTAATAGCTCCCCATTGATGGTTAAGGGTGCACCGACCTCCACAAACCGCCATAGAACTGTCATTCCAAGCTATAAACGGAGGAGGCCTTCACACACTTCAACACACAACTTTTGAGCTCAAGTAGAGTACAACTCTCTTGTAGTATCATTTCTAGTATGTTGGCTTAGTAGAGAGTGAGGGGAAGCTCCGGAAGGAGTGCCTCGGAATATCGAAGTTCCTCCAAGAATTTTATGGAGAAGTGCCGGTATTGTTCCAATGGAGTTCCCGAGAAAGCCCGCGATTGTCGACATTCTTCTCGCTTGTACCTCGGCAAATGTTTTCTTTATCTAAGTAAGTATTCGAGTTTCTTTATGTTCTTTAATTGGTTTATCCAAGTGAGATATATTCAAATCGGTGTGGGTTCGTCGCTTAGTGTGCAATTGAGTGCTCTAGTATTAGGATTCTGGATAAAGAAGGAAGTTCCTGCGCAAGGCTTGCATAGTAATTAATAACTTAGACGTGGTGTCTAGGTTAGAAATTATCTTCGATTGTTGTCTCCACGGAAAGTGAGGTAGGCGGCAGGTGGTGACAACCCTATCCGTCCTTTGTATCCCTCCATGTTCGAGCATATGATAGAGCTCAAAGTTGGACTCATCTTGGCAGACCAAGGGAGGGCCGATGCCCGAAGCACTCGATAGAACTTTACCTTTAACTTATGTAACTAACTAAAAGAATAGGAATCCTCTCTAGCCGATTTATCTTAGGTTGTTGTCCTTAGATCGAATGTTGATCGTAGATAATACACACGCGTTCCTTGTGTTGAATACCCTTGGAATACTATAAAGGGAAAGGGAAGTGCTACAACAGTATTATGTGCACTTGCGGATTTATATGGGATCATAAGAAATACCAACCCATATCGTTTGAACCTCCCTGCTGATTGTCATATTCATCCTGTGGTCCATGTGTGCTTGCTGAAGGGAGCAATCAAGCCATACAATGTGATTAGTCCTGAATTGCCTTTACAAATCACTGAAACTGACCCGGAACTCCAACCTGAAGATGTCTGGCGATGCCATCTGATCAAACGTGATAAGGCCGCTGTCCCTTATGCCTGATCAAATGGACAGGAATGCCAGCAGAGCTAGCTACATGGAGAATTTGGGACAACTGAAGTTGCGGTTTCCTGAGGCGCCAGCTTGGGGACAAGTTGCTACTTAAGTAGGGGGGAATTGTCAGGGCGTTGGATATGTTAACTGAAATTGTCGGACAGTTACAGTAAATATATGTGTGTTGATGGTGTGTTAGCTGAGCTGAGTCCCGGTACTTCTGTGATTGGGCCACCGTGTTGGGCTAGCGGTAGGTCCAAGTTGCACGGGGAGATACTGTAGAGCATCTCCAAGAGACTAGCAATAATTCTAGCTAAATTTAAAGAACAAGAGGCTAGCTAAAAAATAAAAAACTTCCCAAAAGCAGAGGTAATCCAACAATCTCTTTAAAACTGGCGAACGTGGATGGAGAGCCTATCTGGCTAGGCAAATATAGCTAGCGAAGGGGAGGAGATAGCTATCTAGTTGGCTAGTCTATTAGATGTAATTTTTTCTCTCTTTCCTCTTTTTTTAGCTAGGCAACGGGATATACAAGAGCTCTTGGAGATGCTCTAAGTACAGCTGTGGACACCCTGCTGGGGATTATGAAATAAAATACAAAAATACAATCTCCTCCTCGCCTCTGCTCTGCGTGTTCTTCCTCTCAAACCCACAATTCCGCTTCTAAATATCACCCCCAATCTCTACCAAACTTGACAAGACGCCAAATAATTGTCACAATACACCACCATAATTCACCATTTACAAATTATTAGGAGAAAACTTTTATTACCATGATAGAGTTCAGTATAAGTAATTCATTATTTCCTCAGCTCACATCGACATAGATTTATGTAAAAAAGTGGTGTCCAACATTATCATTTCAAACCCAGGCTAATCGGATGGAGAATTTCTACTTAGAATTCACCTTCCGTGGAGACAATCTCTGGTGACCTCTTTCTCCCTATCGAACTCAGGGTTGGTAGATCCTGTGTAGCTGCCGTTCCCACCACCTCTAAGCTGCCACTCTGTGATGTAGCTCGGCTTCGTGACCACCTTAACCACATCAACATCACCGGTGAGCATTGCCACGACCTTCGACATTGGTGGTCGTTGGTGCGGCGAGCCCTGAGTGCAGAGGAGTGCAACACATATAACTCTAAAAACTTCATCCTTATCAAAGTCCTTGAGACTTGGTGCAACAATTTCGAGCGCTCGATCCTTTTCGTACAGGCCCCATACCTTTTAATAAACATAGGCTCAGTTAACAAAAAGGTTATACATGCATGATGATGAATTGATGTTAATTTTCTAGATGGAAAGATCATAGACAAGCTTACCCATTCAAAGAGATAAATCTTGCTTTCTTCAAGGGAGTTGTCGGTGTTAGGTCGACCAGCGATAGTCTCCAGCATGACCACTCCGAATGCAAAAACATCAGCCTTTTCAGTCAAACGACCTCTCATTGCATACTCAGGAGCTAGATAACCACTTCACAAATATCAAACGAGTTAAAAGTAGAATTAATTTAGAAGTTATAGTTGTATGAAGATTGAGTTGCTCTTACATTGTGCCCGCGATTCCTGTGCTCACATGAGTCTGATTCTCATCATAAAGCTTTGCGAGTCCAAAGTCAGAGATCTTTGGGGTGAGATCAATATCAAGAAGGATATTACTAGCTTTGATGTCCCTATGCACGATGCGCACACTTGACTCCTCGTGAAGATAAGTTAGGCCTCTTGCTATGCCTAAAATGATCTCGAAGCGCATTGCCCAGTCTAGGTTAAGGCTACTATGACCTTTACAAGTTGAAATAACTCAGTTAACATCAAGAATGCAAATTATGGCAAATGCATAAAAAAATCCTTAATCATGAAGCAAACAATTTTTAATTAGTGAATTTAGAAAATATAATTTTACAGGTGTCGTAAGCATGCAATTTTGAAGAAGTGAACTCACCAAAGATTGCTCGATCCAGGCTTCCATTTTCAAGGTACTCATAGACCAACAAGGGTGTTTTACTATCAATGCAACATCCATGCAATCTCACAAGATTCCGGTGTTGCACAGCCGAAATTGTTGCAACTTCTGTCACAAACTGGCTTGGCCCCTGATGAGATGATTGAGAAAGTTGCTTAACAGCTATAACTCTTCCATCAGGTAGCTTACCCTACAAAAGTTATTACATGTATATTTTTAGCACAGACCAAAAGGTTGCTAATCAAAACGAAGCACTTAAATACCAATCAGATAAATATAAATAAATAACCTTATACACTGGCCCAAATCCACCTTCCCCTAGGATATTTTGAGAACTGAAATTTTCTGTAGCTAGCTTGAGTTCAGCATAACCAAAAACATCATGTCGTCCAACCAGGTTGTATAGTTCTGTATTTCTTCTAGGACGGATGAGAAAGAGAGTATAGTGTTTAAAAATTTTGATGTCTAAACTATGTGCCAATAAGTAGTACCTTCTTTCTGTTGTGCTATTGTTTTTCGCTTCTTTACCAGCATAAACAATCCAAATATGGTTGCTAATGCTAAAACTATAACACCAATCAATATTCCAGCAATTGCACCTGCTTTACTTCCCCTTTTTGGTACGCCATTTCGCACAGTTGGAGTAAAATCTGCAAAGGAATTATCTATCTTACTTAATTGATGCCATTATGTATAATGCTTGTTGATATGACCTTAATTAGTGTTGTGCTCACTTGGAGTGACACTTAAAGCGGATATCATCGGGCCATAGTAACCTTGAGTAGGTATGCAACTAGTGCCCTTCCCAGCCCAGAAAAGATGGATCTCAAGGAAGTTTTTGGATACAACTGCCACATAACTCCTGTTAACTACACCAAAAGATTTTCCACCCGCCGTCTTCCTTATATCAAAATCCTTTTCTTTCAGAGCACCCTATTAAAGTGTCAACCATTCTTTTAGATGAAAGAACAAAAACGAGTCAGTAAAAAATCACTATAAAAACATATTGAATTTGTACCTGGATATATATGTCAAAAACTCTTCTCCCTAAGCTTAGCCAAGTCTGCGAGTCTGGAAAAGCAAACTCCGCAAATTGCAGTACAACCGTGTAATTTCCATTCTCAAGTCCAAGGCCATAGTACCTCAAAGATGATGGTGACATTCTTGCAGTTTCAAATAGTTTTGAATCAACTACGTCCTCAAAATGTTGGGAGCTAGATATAATGTTATTTCCATCTGTGGCCTGGAAGTAGTTTCCTACACTACTGACGCCCCATCTTGTTTGATCGGTAACATAATATGATGCAGCTCCAAGATTTGTAGTATCTGCCTCATAAATAGTATTATCTGAGCCTCTCAAAGCTGTATTGCTACCACAATCAACCGCAAAGGAATAATCTGCAATTAAGATTAAAAATTATAATAACCATTCAAATTCCTAAGCTCGCATTACTTTCTATGGTTGGTGAATAGTGAAACCATACACTCGGGAGATCCACGTAAGCAAGGAGTGTCTTGTTGGAGGCAGTTTAGTCCTGAAGGCAATGTACTGTGTATAATTTGAATTGAAAATTTAGAGTCATCGTCATGAAGATTTACTTATACTTAATGACTTGTGAAACTATAAATAAATTTCAAAAGTACCTGTTATCGATAGTACCATGTAAATAGTTGTTTGCCACCAAATTCCTTGCAGAAAATAATATATTAGACGATCTAATTTTTCCTTCATAACACAAATATCATAATTTTTACTTACAACTGTAAATTGTTTTGGTTAGCCCAGGAAGGAAAGCTTCCACTGAGTTGGTTGTAGGAAAAGTCTCTGTAAACACTCCAGAATTACATCATTGTAAATCAATACATCTTTCTATTATATATATGTCGATTGTTTTTGACATACATTGCCTTTAAGGAAGAGCTTATACCATCTGGTAACATTCCTGTAAGGATATTGTTCCCAAGAAACCTGAATTGGGCACAGTTCAACATAATCGAACATGCTCATCTGCTTATCAGGTGGTTCTATAAGCTAAATTAATGCAAAGAAATAATTTCTTACAAGAACTGTAGATTTCCCAAATTCAGGATGGATTGAGGAACTTGCCCAGTGATATTGTTAAAACTCAGGTCACTGTGCCACAATACTACAACATTACTCAAACATATGTATGGTTCACACCATGAGGAAGTGAGCAATAACATCACTAATTAGTACCATACCCACAAAACTTACAGCAAGATTAACTTTTCAAACTTAGAAAAATCTATTGTTCTGAGATCACCAGATATCTTGCAGTTCCTTAATATTCTGTAACAAAGAAATCAAATCTTGTAATCTTGCAACTTTGTCAAAACTGTAATTAAGCTTTTTAGCTAAAGGCATCACATACAGTTCGCTCAAAGATGTCATATTCCAGATAAAAGCTAGCGAAGAATTCCCATCTACAATATCTCCAATCCGTCTGCTTATTTGTATTTTCCAGAAATCGGTTACAAGCCCTGGTATTATCAACCATCAAGAGATCCATGGCACCAAAAGAATATACTTACAAGCTTGTTAATTTGGTTAGGTTGGACAGACTTTGTGGAATTGGTCCTTCAAACGAGTTTCCTTGGAAAGCACTACAAGCTCACAAATTTAGATAAAAAAGTAGGGACATACCACTATTATTTCAAAATGAGAAAAGAATACGCACTATGTATGAACATTCTTATATAAAATCTATATGTGTCAGCATGTCATGCAGAGTAGTGTAATGTCATGCAGATGTATGCATATGTTGAGTGAGAACAGAAATGTGAAATATGCTAGCTGTTGTTCAAGTTTTAATGGGAAGAACATATGCTCAAATTTCATGTTGCACAATTTCATCTGGCTCTGAATAAGATAGAACAAATGATATGTTAATAAGACAATAAGATTAATCTCTTACATATCTTGCAAATTAGTCATGCTGCCCAAATAATCAGGTATTTTCCCTATGAATCCATTATCTGACGCTCTCCTGCAAGCGCACCAAAATTTTTAGATTTAGCATGAAAATATGAAGAATGTGATATTGAGGCTCTGTTATCGACTGTACAAGATCTTCAGGTTCTGAAGTTTCGAGAATGTTGAAGGGAATGGACCACTGAATCCAGAACTATCAATGTACCTAGTATTGAAACATCATCTAAGTGATTAATATGTTCAACAATAGATCTGGCCATTCCAAATTTTATTTCTTTTAATTGTAGCAATTTGTAGTTAGAAATTAAAGGGGGCATCATCTTACAATTGCCGAAGTTTGGTCAAGTTGCCCAGTTCTTCAGGAAGTCCACCAGTAAAATTGTCTAAGCTAATTCCCCTAAATGAAAATAAAATATTATTTCAGGACTGATGTTAAATTTTTGTTCAACTAATAGCATATAATGTGGCCATGTTTTGTCCTAATGAGCCATTTGGCACACAATATTCGTGATTATAATATTTTCATGTTTTCATTAGTTCAATTTTATTTGTCCAAATAAAACACAACATAAAAGGAAGTTAAACTCTCCATCACTTTATTGTAGAGAAGTTATACGATTGACTGTTGTGTTGTTGCATTAGTACTTTAGGTAGTTCAGATATGTAGGCATGTAGTTGAAGATTCATGTGCCATGTGAGAAAAATTTTCTTACAAGGAGACAAGATTGGTGAGGTTCCCAAGTTCCTTCGGAAGTGGTCCAGAGAGTGGATTCATAGCCAATGCTCTTTTAGCGATAAAACAATATTAAGACAAATCAATAACCAATATTAATGCATGATACATGAATTTTGAACTTGACAAGTAACTCTTACAAATATTTCATTGAAGTGAATATTCCAATGAACGATGGAATGGCACCAGTCAAGTAATTATAATTAAAGTTCCTAAAAACAACATAAAGAAACACTAGATCAAATAGCAGACAAAAAAATATTGCATATCTGGTTACTATTTGCTGGTTATCACATTCTCCTTCTATTCTAAAATATAAGCATATACGATTAGACATCCTAATACAATGAACCTGGGTAGACCTCTGATTCGTAGTACTAGGGAAATTCTAATCCATGTATAGATTACTATATTTTGGGATACTATATTTTGGGATTGAGGTAGTAGAGAACATCGGACTGAATATAGTTTCTGCAAAACATTAATCTATAGTGTAACACTTTATGATCAAGATTAAGGAGAAAAGACTTAGATACCATACAGGTCCACTAGATGGGTGAGGTTCTGTAGCTCTGTAGGTATTGGACCAACTACGTCCAACTTAGTTACCCTCCTGCAAAACAGACGAGTAGTACGCATAAGTGAATTGTGCATGGAATGTTTGGTTTTACCCAAAGAACATGCAAAACGAGGCCATTTGAGCCAGCTTGGAGGACCAATAGCATATATAATACTCTTTCCATTTCATATTATAAATCGTTTAACTTATTTTCTAATTAAAGAAGTTCTAATCAAACTTCTTTAAGTTTGATCAAGTTTATATAAAAAAATATTAGTATTTTTAATCTAAATCAAATATATTATCAAAATATATTCAATGTCAGATACAATGAAACTAATTTAACATTTTGGATGTTTATAATTTTTTCTATAAATTTGGTTAAATTTAATAAAGTTTGAATAGGAAAAAAGTCAAACGACTTATAATATGAAACGGAGGTAGTAATTAATATCGATAATTCAATTTGTCTACTTAGCTTGCACATCAGCATAATTTAATTTGGGGGGGAGATATATGGACTCATTCGGACATTGCGTCGAGCACATGGTGTACAGCTGATGAAAACAAGATCAACAAGAGAAAGTGTACGTACAGTTTGGTAATGTGGCATACTGTGTTGTTGCTGAAAGTGCAATCGCACTTGATGAATGGGTTGATGTTGGGGTAGTAATCCCAGTCGGTTTTGTCAACGGCGTAACCGCTGCAGGGCTCGCCACTCATGTTCCACTCGGATGATGCCTTCTTACCCCATCGCCCAAGGATCGTGTTCAGGGCTTCCACTGCATAGAAAGTTAGGCGTAAGAGAGGGCACTTTATTTTTATTAATGAACACAAAAGATTGTACTAGTTTTTTTATTGAGATAACAAGAAAAAAAATTGCAGGACCATCATCCTAAAAGATTATAACTAAAAAGTAAAAAAAGAACACATTACACCGCACATCTATGACGCATACCCACGGTGCTGAGAGACATATAAGAAGAACACGACAGGGACGGACCCAGGGGTGGTGCCAGGTATGCACCGGCATACCCAAAAAATTCGAAAAAAATTAGTACGTACTATGCGTTTGTGGGCTGAAACATTTTGTGTGTGTCTCACTAAGCCGAAGCCCCAATTGCACGGCCCACTAGAAGATGCCCATCTACGTCTGTTCCTCCTTTGGCTGGCACGCACGAAAAGGGTCAGCACTTGATCACTCCGCGAGTAGTGCAGCGGCGCCGGCGAGTGTGTGGGGAGCCGAGGAAGGCAGCAACCGCCGAGGCGCTGACCAGGTCAACTGGGTCTAGCCTCACTCATCATCCGTCCATATCCAAATATACTCTGTTTTTTCACTAGCTTCTTTGTCTCTGTTTGATTTTTTTCTTAACAGAGAGAGATAGAGAGAGTGAATCAATCAAATTACTTAAAATACGAAGAGGACCATGGGTATCCTTTCTTTCTTTAGTAAAGCACCATCAGATTATGCTTCACCAAGCTATATGCCCAATGCTTCACATTTCAGATGGTGATGGAAAACTTCAGAACAGGGAGGAAGAGTAACTGAACAAAATATATCCACGCTAATTGGATATAAGAGGGAGAAGGATGAATCTACTCTCCTTTACGCAGACCCATCAATATGACCATCTTACGGTGGATATATAGAAGTGCCATCCTTTCCTACTAATCTTTTCTCTAAAGGACACCTTGTCTACTAAGTGAAGTTACAGTACTACTACTACGATCTATATGGTGAAGACAACCAAAGACATCTTCATGCGTGTTATACGTTGACGTACGTGCGCACACGCTTACCTTCGGCTGGATCAGTTTTTGGTGCTTGTTGAGCCTGGGCGGCTGCAACCTGCCATGAGCACACAAGCACCAGCCAGGCCAGATGGCGAACGACACCACTGATGGTGCTTCTGCGGCAAGAACGCATCGATATGATCTCTCTCTCTCTCACACACACACAAGAAACAACACGTACTGGGTGGCTTGTCAAATTAACGAGACGACATCTTCGTATATAGTATGTACGTACGTGCTAAACGTTAAAAAGTTATGGTCAGCTGCGCTCGCAGCTTCATTAACCCTTGTGCTAATAAGGTTAACCACACCCGTCACGGCTGATAACGATATATGGAGTAGAATGTAGTTACAGCAGCCAGTATATATATATGTTGGCCTCCGGAACCAGTTTACTATTATAGTAGGTACACGACCTTTCAAATGAATACCGTTTCATATGTAAATCGTTGCGTATCTAACTTATCAAAATATGGTTATAGTACTGCCATGAAGTACTATATATTGTCCAGAATTGATAATTAACGCGAGGGTGGTACTATTCAGGCCAGGTAAGGACGGTCCGTTTCGTACGTCCATCGGACGGTCCTATTAATGACTGGAGAACCAATTTTTTTATCAATCGGCGAAATTGATAAATCTCTCAGTTCTGATGAAAACTTGTACTTAAGAAATGATCTTTACTACAGTTCATAAATCTAACAACACGTTATGATTTTTAGTACTGATTAGCAATATCAACCGATACTAAAGATCATTTTTTAATCCTAGTTCACACTTTTTAATAGTACATCAGCCCCTGGATCTTTACTATAGGTTGGTAGTACCAACCGGTAATAAAAATCAACACTTTATTACCTGTTGGTACCACCAACCTGTAACAAAGATAATTTTGATCTAAAGATCATTGTATAGGCAATCTTCTTGCTCCTCCAGCTGATCGAGCCATTGCTACAAGTGAAAGGAGGAGGAAGAGGGGTGCTGCTAAAATTTTGAATGAAAATATTTTGGTGATATTATACAAATCGAAGGGATTTAAAATGTTAGCAACTTCATCATGATGTATGGTTAACATTTTACATTTATTGCTATGTTTCTATAAATTATTCTTTCTAAAATGATATATGCAAAAAGATGAGAGAGAAAAATTATTTAGGGAAAACTAGGGTACTTCATAAAATTAGAAACAACAAATTGTTGAAAAGAGAGAACAAAGGAGAAATATAGAAAATGAAGGGAAAAGAATATAAAACTAAGTTCACTTATAAATCATTAAAATAGTTCGAAATAAGTAGAATGCAATAAAAATATGTGTAGAACTTTAAGGAAACTTTTAAAAATAATTAAGATAAGGATAATAAATAAAAGGTATATTTACAATTTTTCAAAACTTTTAGAATTTTTATATAATTAACCATGACTCCGATTAAGTCCATTTAAAACTTGTTAAAATCGTTAGAAATAAGAAGAATTCACAAAAATGTGACACATTAGTTTTGAGTTTAATTATGATGTTTTAAATTATTATATGATTATTTAAAACCTACATTTATTTATTTGATGTAGATGAATCGACAATGGATGTATACCGCGGACTGATGGTTGAAGGACTTTATTGAAGGCATGAATTATTTTTTTAGTGTGGCCAATCCTCACAAACATAATGGTTTTATGTGTTGTCCAAAAAAGTGCAAAACCCAGAAGGACTACTCTACATCAAGAAGTATTCGTGTCCACTTGTTTGAGTCGAGATTCATTCCTAGCTATAATTGTTGCACCTCGCACGGCGAGTTAGGGGTTTAAAATGGAAAAAGATGATGAAGAAGTGGACAACATTCCGAACTGAGCTCAATACAATGGATTTGCAGAAAATACAATAAGCGAGGCGGATGTAGGTGTTAATGAAAACAACGTTGCCGATGATCTTGGTCAGATGTTGTCCGAAATAAAGAAAGACTGCAAAAGTGAAAGGGAGGTCTAGAAATTGGAGCATATGTTAACAGACCACAAAACATCCTTGTACCCAGGTAGCGAATAGGGGCATAAAAAGTTGGGTACCACACTGGAATTCTTGCAATTGAAAGCCAAAAATGGTGTGACCGACAAGACATATGGCGAGTTATTGAAACTCGTAAAGAATATTCCTCCGGAGGGAAAGGAATTGCTCGAAACAACGTACGAAGCTAAGAAGGCAGTCTGCCCTCTAGGACTGGAAGTCCAGAAAATACACGCTGTCCGAACGATTGTATCATTTATCACGGTGAGGAGTACGAGAACCTACAAGCTTATCCGGTTTGTAAGGCACTACGATATAAGATTAGACGAGATGACCCGGTGATATTGATGGACAACCTTCCAAGAATAGAGTTCCTGCTAAGGTGATGTGGTATTTCCCTAAAATACCACGACTGAGGCGTTTGTTCAGGAACAAAACACATGCTAGAATGATGCGCTGGCACGCAAATAAACGTAAACAAGATGGATGCTAAGACACCCTGTCAATGGGTCGCAGTGGTGAAACATCGATAGAACATTTCAAGACTTCGGAAATGATGCACGGAATATAAGGTTTGGTTTAAGTATGGATAGCATGAATCCATTTGGAGAGATGAGCAATGGTCATAGCACTTGGCCTGTGACCATGTGTATCTACAACTTTCCCCTGGTTATGCATGAAGCAAAAGTACATCATGATGCCGATTATTATTCAAGGCCCAAAGCAACCTGGTAACGACATTGATGTGTACTTAAGATCATTGGTTGAAGATCTGCAACTACTGTGGAAGAAGGAAGGTGTCCCTGTGTGGGGTGAGGACAAACAGGAGCAATTTAACCTACGAGCTTTGTTGTTAGTAACCATAAATAACCTATCCGGACAATCAAACAAGGGGTATAAGTTCTGCACACACTGTATGGAAAATACCAACAGTATTTATTCGAAACATTGTAGGAAGGTTGCGTACATGGGTCATCATCGATTTCTTGTTGCAAGCCACCCTGTACTAAACCTAAACATCAAAACGGAAAAGTTGTGTTTGCTATGGTGAAAGATCTAAAAGTAGTATTTTAAAAGGGATCTGGTAGCCAACCTATAGGAAGGGAAGATGGTCATGCGATGATATGGAAGAGGATGCCTATTTTTTGAGAGTTACCCTACTTGGATGTCTTAGAGGTCTGCCATGCAATCAACATGATGTACCTCACTAAGAACCTTTGCGTCAACTTGTTGGGCTTCCTAGGTGTATATGGGAAGTCACAAGATACACTTGAAGCACGTAATGATCTCAAGCATATAAAATAATGTGACGGTCTTCATCCGAAACCGAAGGACAAAGGAAGCCATTACTTGAGACCAGCCAATTAAACTATGAGCAAGGCATAGAATGAAAGTACGCTTGAATGCTTGGAGAGCATAAAGGTGTCGTCTGGCTACTCATCGAATATAAAAGGAAGAATAAGCATGAAAAAGAAGTTCAAAAACCTAAAACCTCATGACTGCCACGTGTTGATGACACAACTACTTCCTGTTATAATTCGAGGTATCCTTCCTGATAATGTCCGGAAAACAATAATAAAGTTTTGTGCTCTCCTGAACACAATTTCATAGAAGATCATCGATCCAGACATATTGATAGCCCTTCTAAATGACGTGGTGCAATGTCTTGTTAGTTTTGAGATAATCTTTCCACCATCTTTCTTCAATATAATGACACATCTTCTATGTCACCCCTTGCCAAAGAGATCGCTGTTGTCTGTCATGTGTGCCTACACAACATGTTCCCTTTCAAGAGGTACATGGGGGTTCTAAAGAAGTACGTTCGTAATCATTCTCATCTAGAAGCAAGCATCGCCAAGAGATATGGAACAGAGGAGGTCATTGAGTTTTGCGTAGAATTTATTGAGGACCTACGTCCAATCGGGATCACTGAATCAAGCCATGAGGGGAGACTATGGGAAAGGGGACTCTTAGAAGGAGAGCAGTAATGATTGTGGATAACGATTTATTCCGTAAAACACATTTTAAGGTTTTGCAACAATCTTCTTCAGTGGCTCCTTACATCGAGGATCACATGGCGATTATTCGCTCCAAAAACATCGATAAGTCTAGTACCTGGATTACACGTCATCACATTGTTTCCCGCTTGGTTGCGACAATATCTCATGGGCAGCGAGATGATTGACCAACAACTGGCCTTCTTAGCGAGCGGACCATCTTGCTCAATCTCGACATTCCAAGGATATGAGATCAATGGGTATACATTTTACACAAGAGCTCAAATCAAAAAGAGCACGAACCAAAATAGTTCTATTTGTATAAATGCCATGAGATACGATGGGGCAACTAGCATGTCTGGCAGTGCCATCGACGAGATTTGGGAACTCGAATATGGACCTTTGAAGGTCCATCTGTTTTGGTGCTAATGGGTTAGGCTAACCAGTGGAGGCATAATGATCGATGACTGTGGGATCACAACAGTAGACCTTAGGAGTTGTTTGGTTGAGATGTGGCCTTTGGAAAAACTGCTGTGAGCTATGGGCTGTGGAAAATCAGCTGTGGGAAAAGCAGAAGACCGTTTGGTTAGAGCAGCTGTGAAACTGTAGGTTGTAGAAGAAATACATGTAATGCCCCTAAAGGCCTGTGGGACTGTTTATATGCAAATTAGTCGTAAAACCTAATCCGTTCAATATTTCGTATTTAAATGGCTAATTTTGAAAGAAAAAAAATAAGTTTTACTTCCATCAAAGTGATATGGTCCACATAAGCAGAACAAAAGATGAATGGTTCATACAATGATGCCATCTCTCAAAATAACTATCCTCCCCTTGCACTAACCAAAGCATCAACTATCCTAGTACGAATAGTATTCATGGTATCATCATTCTCTACATCTTCACTCTCATGTTCTGTCATGTCACCTGTATCTTGTAGTAAGTAGTACTCATCAGCATCACATCTCTCAAACTCCTTATCACATAAATTGCTATCACGGATGAAGTTATGCAAAGTAAGACAAGCCATGATGATATGCTTCTGAGTAGTAGGTGAGAAACTTGGGATGCCCTTGAAAATACGCCACTTTTGCTTCAAGACTCCAAAAGACCTTTCAATAACATTTCAAAGGGAGGAATGCAGGAAATTGCACACCTCGTACTTTCCTGGAGGAGGTCCCGAACGATGCCGAAATTCTGGTATATGGTATGTGGTTCCTTTGTAAGGTGCAAGATACCCTATTCGGTATGGATAACCCAAGTCGACGAGATAATATTTTCCTATAAAACTAAGTTAGTAATGCAAATAATAATACTAGTGTAGAAATATCAAAATTAATGAAGGAACCATTTATACTTGTAGGAGGCACAGGAAATAAAGGAAAATTTGCCAATGCATGACTGAGGATACGCGAGTCATGTGCAGAACCTGGCCAACCAGCAACCGCAAAGGTAAACCTGATGTCAAAGTCACAAATAGCTAGCACATTCTGAGATGTATATCCATAACGGCATGTGTGGCTAATCATTTCGTCCACTGGCACTACCACTGGAATGTGTGAACCATCTATTGCTCCAATTGCACCTTTGAAGTATGGCCAAAATCGATCCTCTCTCACCCTTTGTCTAGCTACGGGAAGGGAGTGGCGGTGGGAGGGCCAGAGTCGAAGCAGGTTCGGTGTCGGGCGGGGCGGGCCTAGGCAAGCTGGCGTCGGGCGGGGCTGACAACGGAGCGGGGCCGGTCAGGCGGTGGCCGGCAGGCCGGAGGGGCGCAGGCGGCCCAACCCTAACCCCAGGGCTGAGCTGGCGTGAGGCGTGAGGCCGGAGGGGCGATGGGAACTGGCGCAGTGGGAAGGGGACGGGGAAATAGAAGAGCGAACTGTTTTCTTATAAACAGTGGCAAGTGGGTAATATTTTACCTCAAAAGCAGTGAAAGCAGGGGTAGAGGTGCTTTTGGATTTGTACTGCAGTAAAAGCTACTTTACAGCAAAAGCACTTACGGCTTTTGGGCCCTTTGGTTGGCTGTTAGACTTTTGCAAAAGCAAAAGCATGTTGAGAAGCCAACCAAAGGCACCCTTAACAAGGTTGGATAAAAAGACAAACCATTCGTCCTAGCCAATGATGTAACGCAAGTTTTCTATGTGAAAGACATGTCTGCGAAACCAAAGAATGGGAAGGTTCCGACGAGCCAAAGCGCTACGTGGTTCTCCTTGGAAAAGAAAAATCGTTGGAGTTGAGGATAAGATCGACGAAGATTATGATCAGTTTGACGAGCAACCTCCTTTCATGCTGATGGTGGACCCGAGCATCCTCTTATCAAATGAGGGACACCCCTTACTTACGCAACGATTTTAAAAAGTGTAAGGTCAACCATCACATTGTAATTAATGTATTGTAGGTCCTGTTTCAATTGAGTTTTGTTTAACCTAGATTGGTGCGTGAACGACGTAAATTATTTGTAATGGATTGAAGGTCCTTCTGTTTCAGTTGTTTTTTAGTGTATTCTACTTATTTTTATGATTTTTTTCTTTATCATAGCTAGTCTTATGGTTGATTATATATGTTTAGCAAAAAATTATAAAAACATTAGGAATTAAATTTATTTTGGGTGAAGTTAATTACTACAGTTTCTAACCAATTCATCACATCACCGTTAATTAGTTAATTTTTAAACCTATTTTTAATGCACTTAACTTTAATTATTTTAGCAAAGATTGTAATTAAAAAAGGTTAAAACTTTTGCAATTAAAGTTAATGGGGCTAAGGTTAATTACTAAATTTTCTAACCTATTTTAATTGGAATTAATTGGGCCACCATTAATCAGTTATTTTTAATCCTATTTTTCGTGCACTTAACTTTAAATATTTTAGCAAAAATATGTAATGAAAAAAGGTTAAAAACTTTAGCAATTAATGTTAATGGGGCTAAATTTAATTACTACATTTTCTTTCCTATTTTAATTGGAATTAATTGGGCCACCATTAATTAGCTAATTTTTAATCCTATTTTTAATGCACTTAAGTGTGCACAGTTAAAAAAGTTAATCTATTTTTATTAATCTTAAGTCCCGGTTGTTAAAATCAAACCGGGACAAAAAAATATTAAAGAAATAGCGGGAAGATATATTTACTCCCGGTTGCAGGGAATAACCGGGACTAAAGATATTTCAATATATAGCTGGCTGTTTCATCTTCTCCGCACCTATCGGGACTTAAAGTTTTTTCATATGTAGAAACAACGCTGTTGTCGTCGTCGCCACCAACACCGCTGTTCCGCCGCCATTGTTGTCGTAACCACCCGGAGTCCGACGCCACCACCACCACCGCCGATGTCCTCCTCCACCGTCACCGCCACCAAACTGGATTACGACCGCCGGTGCCGTACTACTCTCCTCCACCACTGAGGTCTATCTCCCTCTGTCACCGCGGATACCGTCGCCGATGACGGTCGCGCCGCCGCCGTGGACGGGCCAAATCGGCTGCGTGCGCCGACAGCCCACCACGCCACCGGCGAGAACGAGCCAGCGCATGGTGGGAGGACTGACAGGTGGGCCCACCTATCAACCCTCCTCGATTTTCAAAACAAAAAATAAAGAAATAAAGAACAAACTTGAAAATATTTATATAATTACATTTAAAAATCATTACCTCCCCTATAATTTCTTTTAAAAAATTTTAAAAAATATATTACAAATTGGAAAAAATATGTATTTAAAAATATGAACATTAGAATCATTAAAAATATAGTAAGTAAAATCATTAAAAGCATTAAAAATCCCTAGAAATAAGAAGAATGCATGAAAAATAGGTTTGTAATTTGTAAATAACTTGTAAAAATCATTACAATCATTAGAAATTAATAGAATACATATGTTTATGTTTATGTTTGTAAATAAGTTATATTGTAATGATATGTAAAAAGGATACATATCATTACATTATATAATTTGTAAATAACTTATAAAAATATGTTCATGTTTGAGTTGACCAATGTATATGTTTTAACTAATGATTGTTTTCTTGTCAGAACTACATGGTACAGCTTATGCGGGCGGCACTAAAGCTTACGTGGTTACAAAGGCCGCAAGCAATACTAAGGCAAGTTATGCGAACAATACAATTTTTCATTATATATGAAGTATGTCGATAATTAAATGTAAATTGTTTTGTACATACTTAGTTCAATTAATTATTGCGTACACAATGCATAGTTAATTATTGCTTATGTATAGTGCATATTTGTTTGTACGTACATAAGTAAATAAATTATAAAATTATTTATTGTTTATGTATTAATTATGATTATTATATAAATATAGTTTACATATTTATATAAGTGAAATTTAGAAATTCTTCATAGTTGACATTGTATATAGATACATAAAATAATATACATATAAGTTGCATATTTTTTAAGTAATGGGAGTGTATGCATAGTATTAGGTCTTGTCCAAAGCGACAAGTTATAAACCCGAGAGTGTATGCATAATTGTCGACAAAATCTAGATATAACAATATACCATGCACTCTTTGTAGTAATTTACATGTTCTATATTATATAATGTTACGAACAGATGGCAGATCACGATGACGAACATATCCTTTTGGATGAGATCAACGAGGGCAACAACCAATACTGGAGTGAAGATGAGGTCACCGAGGACCCAAACCGATACTTCAATGAGGAGGGGAACGAACAAGTAGAAGAGGAAGGAAATGAAGAAGTAGGAGAGGAGGGAAACGAAAGCCAATCGACCATTGGTTCGAAAAGGGGACGCGAACAACGAGGTGTCACAAGGAAGATTGAGGGGAGACACATTGTAACTCAAGTGACAGTGGACGGCCAGCCAGATGGACCCAAAGATGCAGCAAGGAAGTTTGTGTCCCACAGTGGTTGGCTCGTGAGGGATCATGTGCCGGTTAGTATACAGAATTAGCGCCAAACAAGGCCACGTGGTGATGTTGAAGAAACACATCTTCCGAACACTGAGAAGGACATGTTGTGGAGCACCATGCTCGAGACCTTCACGATCCCTCAGGCAGAACATGCCCAAGTAAATGATTGGACTCTCAAAAAGATGGCCACACAATTTCAGTCGTGGAAGAAAGACTTGTATCAAGAAGAATCTGAGACCGAACTTTGACGATTTCCCCAAACTGAAGGATCATTGGGATGCATTTGTGGCCTACAAGAAAGGAGAGGCAAGGGAAGCCAAGATAGCGATGAACAAAGCCAATGCGGCTAAGAAAAAGTGGAAGAACAAGGAAGATGCATTAGTCGCAAGAGGTATTGCGCTAAAAACATTGGTGCTATGCTCATGGCAGAACACTAAATGCAACTGATGGATCCCTGATCTCTAGCGTTTACTTATGCCAAGTAGCTCACCGTCTTGTGGAAGCCCTAGAGTGTCTACAAAAGGAAGATTCTAGCCAGACGGAGAGAAGGACGAGCTTACGGTTGCACTGGAGAATCCCGAGCAACTAGTCCAAACGCGCGGAGAAGGCATTGTTGCATGAAAGTATGGGTTTCGAGAGGACATCCACACGTACCGGAGTCGCATGAGAAGCAAGAGAGATTAGGATGCGAAGTTCGCTCATCTGATAATGCAGGTCACGAAAATGAATGGAAGAGGAGGTGCCAAGACAGGTGGACATATGCTTAAGCGAGCGGAGCCAACAAACACAATCATCTGGACCTCACGACATGGTTAGCCCCTCAGGAAATCGAAGCAGCTGCGCTTCTACAGGACAAGTTGGAGATCAGACACTTGAAGCTGCAACTATGCGACCTATCGATGAACCACGGTACCCGTGGATGAGATCACGGAATGGACATGATGTGAGCTACACACTACCTTCAAAAACCTAACAACTAAGGTATGCTTGTAGTTTGCACATCATGTTATGTACCTATGATTAAGTCGTGCATAAAAACTAATTAACCTCGGTTCTCATGAAGGTGATGTATAGCATGGCCATACAAGTGGAGCAAGACCAAATGTTCCACTACAGGCCGATACTACCAGGATGCTAACAGGTCGAGGTGGAGAAGTTCTACGAAGGCTTCGACGATCTCGACCTAGACATCCCCGGAGGAGATGAGGACGAAGGTAGAAGATACATTGGGCGCCATCATATTATGGAATAAGCACATCATTGTGCTCCCCGGGCGAGTTCCGATGTCGGTTCGTGGATCTCCACCGCCATAGCATGATACTCCTTCTCCACCACCACAACCTGATTCTCAGTCTCCACCGGCTCCTCCATCCCCTCTACAACATCCTTCAGCACCATCTCCTCCATCTGCACCACCACAACCAGCTGCACCCTATCAAAAACAGACACAGTCAATACCTCCAGTGCCATCAATGTATAAACGAATGAAGAAGGCAACTTCCGACAAGCCAACAAAGCCCGTCCCTAAGAAAAGACCATATGATATGACTGATGAGTAGACTGATGCGGAACTGGCTAGGTAGGTGAAGGATCACTTCAGGCGGCGAAGTCTTGAGAATAAGGTTCCAATAGACCAATCAACTAAGGCATCTTTTAAGAAGATGAGCAGATCGGTAAAAAAGTGCTTACCATTAGACTACAAGCGCTTAATACGCAAGTCTTTTCAGAAGACTACATGAAAGTCAAAAGATGCCCCTCAGCTCGGAAAGCAAGCAAAAGAAGCTGTTGAGCTGATGCCATCTGAACATGAACTTACTATACCAGAATTTATGGCAGACACTAAACTTAGCAAAGCGCAACTGCTGGGCCTAGAGCGTATCGAGACAACAACAAAAGTGGATCTGAAACACACATATACCCTCAGCGAACCACTTGTCAAGCCTGAGCAGGCTCTAGATGATTTTGAAAAATAAATAGAGGATAACATCACCAAAATTCCTAGTGAAACAACATGACAAGAACTTTATACTATTGCCTTACAACCCAAGATAAGTTTTTACCGTCTTTCGTACCAATTTCCTTCTCGTATTCATACCATGACATACATATCACCTCACGCAATTTGTAGCTTCCACTGAGTCATTTTTGTCATAGACTTGTCTACAAGTAAGATCCATATCCTAGACTCTATGGAGAAACCCATGGAAACCTTCACCAAGATTTTTAACGTGCTTAACAGGTAATTCCATTCATTCCACTGTCATTACGATTGTTGCTATCACTACTATGCGGATCTTGGATCATTAAACATATGTTGCAACTACATGGCACGGGCATGGTTCCGTACAACCGTCCGCGGGGTGATCAAAGAAGAACTGGATGTGAGGATGGACTTTCCAGTACGTACATGGTCCAAAATTATATATCTCACTTATCTTACAATAGAAATATATATTTCATCAATTCGTTTCTTCTTTAGTATGCACAACAAGGATAGGGGAACAACTTGTACGGCTACTACGTTTGTCACTATATGCACAACATAACACACAAGATCAACGGTAACGAGGATCTGGAAGTACGTAAATATCATTCGTACATTATTAACACACTTCTTATTGATTGCACATATTTATATCTAATTTTTTTCAAAATGACAGATTGTTTGGATGATGGATAAACTCTCGCATATGGACTTTATAAAGGTTGTTCAAGAACAACTGATGGGATTTATTATGGATGATATTGTTAATCCCACAGGAGAATTACACGAAGATGGAAAATCTATTCATCAACCCCACCCTACATCTTGTAATATATGATAGAACACTAGAAATTAACAAGGATTATAATATATATACCAGCAATTATATGTGTATGTATTTACTAACATGTCTATATATATTAATCATATGTGTATGTAATAACTTATATGTTTTTAGTTTTACATATAATGACATATATTTATACGTACACAGATGTACGTGTATATATCCATGTACTTATAAATATATATGTATGTTTTTACATATATAAACATGTATATATTACATATATAAACATGTATATATTACATATATACATGCATATATATGCATGCATATAAAAAATCAATAAGCAATAAAATGCATTTTGGTAACACCAACCGGTACTAAAGATGGTATCCGGCACCACGTGACGCTATCGGTACTAAAAATGTATTTTTAGTTTAATCAGGACTTAAAAATACTCATCTCTAATCCCGATCCCGGATTGTGTATCCCGGTTGCATAATCGAAACTAATAGGATGCTAACCGAACCGAGATTAAAGTTGAGAACCCCAGCAGTGCACACACCACCGATCGTCCGGTTGTACTCCGGACGGTTCAAGCGCTTGCACTAGAGGAGTACAGGACTGTCAGGTATTTGTTGGGCGTTTGACCCGTTCACCCAGACCTCATACAGGAACCATCCGGAAATGGGCTGAGCCGTCACAGCCCTTAGTTGGGCCGTGCCTGAGCCGTAAGTTGAGGCACGCTGGGCGGCATGGCATGGCCATTGGGCCGTGCCTGGGCCAGCCCAGCACGAAAATGGCCCGATTTTTTCCCCTCTCATTTGCCGTCACTTCACCTTCAACGGAGTAATCACGCCGTGTTTTGGTTACAGGCGAAGAAGGCGCTGCGGGCGCGCGCTGGTGAAGCTGCAGGCGCTGGTGCACGGCTACCTCGTGTCCTTGTTCGCCGGGAGGCTGCTGCCACGCTGCAGAGCATGCAGGCGCTCATCTGCGCTCAGGCCACCGTGCGCGCCCACGCCCAATGGCGGACCAGCCACCGCCGCCGTCGTAGTGGTTGTTGTGGTGCGCGCACTTGGGTGCGTTCACCGGCAGCATCAGGTAGTTTGGGCCCAGCCTGTATCGCTGTGTGTCGGTGTACGCGAACAGCGAACACCCTGCACTGCAGCATCTTGTCGTCGGAGTAGTAGATCTCTGGCACCACTAGCCCCGGGCTGAACGCCAGCTGCTCGTTCTCGTTGAAGAAGTTGTCGACATTTCGGTTGAGCATGAGAGCCCACCGCACCGGCGCCAGCACCACCGCCAATCACTCGCACCCAGCACCTCCACCACGCTCCCTTCTGGCCCCGCCGCTCCCTGGTACGCCGCTAATCTCGCCGACGAGATCGCCATGAGTGAAACTGTACTAGTTATGTTTGATGTTGACGTTGTGTGTTGCGATGGATGCAGCAGGAGAGGTGCGCCGATGACACGAGAAGTGATTCGTACAGTACAGAGACGAAAACCCTAGGCGTCGGGCGTCGGGCGTCGGCGGCACTGCGGCAGGCAGCGGCGTCGGTCCTCGGCGTCGGCGTCGGTGGCTCTCGGTGTCGGTAGCCCTCGGTGCGGGCTGAGCGGCGAGGCGGCGGAGGCTATGCACGGCCGTGCGGCACGGCGGTGGCGGCTATGCGCGGCCACTCAGCGTCAGGTAACAAGTGGGTCGTGCTTGGGCCAGCACGGCCCGAACAAATTCCTCGTGCTTTGGGCCATGCTTGGGCCCTTTCTTCTCCATCTCGGACCGGCATGGCCCGACATGATTAGTAGGCCGTGCCGGGCCGACATGGCCAGCTCTAGCATGAAGCACGACGGGCTGGGCCGTGCTAGCCCGGCACGGCCCATGTCCCAGCTCTATCACCAGGCCAGGTCTTGTCGTATAATACGCACAACTCACCTGGTTTAGGTCGAAGATTAATACAAATTATACAATAATATATCTTAGATGATTATATGTTGGTGAAAGAAATGTCCATCTAAAATATATACAGTCGACAGGCCGAACACAGTCAGATTTTTTAAGCCGCTAATCCATATACCTAACCACCATGTTTAGTGGGTCTCCAATATGTACTTTATTAATTTAGACAGTAACATCTAAGTAATCGGAAACTAGCATGTAGTTTATAGCTAGTACCAAAACATGTAGTAATTAATTATAATATAACTACGTGGTAAGTAACTATAGTGTACAGGTGCAGTGTAACTAGAATGTAACTACGTTACTACATTTTATACGTATAGTATAATTCACTACACTGGCCAAGGTCACCTGTGACAGGTCCAAACCCTCACCTTTAACGGCTTTGGACAGGGTCAGTGATAAGTGGTCACTGGTAAGTCCAGTCACCTTTGACGGTGGTCGGCCGTCACAGGTGACACCCACCTCTAACGGGCAAGTTAATAGAAGATCGTAAGAGGTGTTGGTCTCCGCTAGCCTAGAGCCAGTTGGGACCCGACAAAGGTGACTCACCTCTGACGGCCCTTTAAATAAAGGCCGTCAGAGGTGATGGTCTCCGTAGATAGAAGCTGTCACAGGTGATCTACCTATGACGACCCCGAAAGTAAAGGCCTGTCACAGGTTGGTCACCTCTGACGGGCCTTTATTTGCGAGTCCATCACAGGTGAGGTTTCCTGTGACGGATTTTGTTTCCGACCCGTCAGTGATGAGTTAATTCCAGAAAAAAAAATCCTAAATATTGGCTAGCCTCAGGATTTGCTAGCCATGCCCTCTGAAAAACAGAAACATCACAGATATATTCCAGTCACCCCCTAATATAACATCACAGATCCATCTCAAACATCACAGATCCCCAATATCACAGATCGATCTCAAAAATTGACATCATTCACATATGCAGTTGAAATGCCACAATTTTGCACAATTTTGCTTCAAGCCACAATTTTGCACAAATCAAAGTAAATTACATTGCACTCCATAATAAAAACAACTTTTTTTACATCACAATAAATTATCTAGCCAAATTCATGAGTCTATTTGACGTGAAAACGTCATTTCTTGTTCATTATTTCTGCAAGAATGAAGGCGCACACTTCGCCTCTGATAGCGGGGGGTTGATGAGTGAGATCTTGAAGCCAGCTCTACCTTTCTGTTTAATATATCAGAGGTTAGCACGTTTAGAATAGCAATGCTGGTATTGAAATGAGCTTATTCGCCATTAGTAACAACCTCAGGGTCGAAATCTTTCACCTCTCTTAGAAGTGTTGACATGTTATGGCACACGTGGAAACCACACTGGTCTCCGATCTGTTGTGCGCATGCGAACTTGGTGTCATGATAGAGTTCGTCCTTGCCCTCCTTGTGCCTACCACCCTTTTCCACATATGGGCCCCAAGCTTCATTTAAGGCCTTGGTGATTTCAGTGAAATCATAATCTTTCGTCTTATTGGAGTTAAGGTAGTAAAGCCTACTCCACTTAGGTACGATGACTAAGAGAACCCAATGTCACCTGCGCGGTGGTTACGTAGCGTTAGTAATACGAACCTTAACTTCAAAAACAATATGCACGAAGGGTATTGTCCTCTTACTCCTGGTTGTGTGCGCACATAATATACTCCTTGTCTTGGTGGGCCCATAAACATCGGTTGACATAGTCAACCACATCAGTGAAGCTCTGTCGTAAATTAACCTCGTTCACCATGGATGGATCAAGGAACCCAACCTGGTTACCAAGGTAATGACTCGATCCAACACAACCTTAAAACATTTACGTATTAGAACTAATTTAATTAGGAGATATAGTCCAATCATATCACAAGTATAGAAGGTCTGCACTTACAAGGAGTAGCATTTTACAAGTCCTGTGTCCAACTTCCGGATCCTGAAAAGGTCAAAGAGGTTATCAAAGCCTATAGTTACATAGGGAGGCGACGATAGGAACGGCTGGTGGTCATGATGTCCAACTATGGATGACTCTCTCATTTTCCGCTTGGCATTGCTTAGCTCCATGTATTGCTTATGTTGCTCTCGGCAAGCAATACCCATCACGGCTAACACATTGTCCTCCACCAATGGCATGCCTAGCTCAAATTGGGCCGGTGCCCTCACGACCTTCCCCGCTTTGCTCTCCGGCATCGACGTCGCAGCCTTGCCCCTTTTTGGCACCGGCGCCAACTCCCCGACCTTCCCCTTGCCCCGTTCACGCTTCTGGCCCTTGACAACTGGTGGGGAGCTATCGGCCTTTCTTGTGGCCTTTATTGGAGTCAAGCTTTGAGCTATATCTGCCAAGTCCATATCAGCTCCATCAGGAGAATGAGGTACTGACAATGCCGGTCCACGGGGAGCCTCAATTGATAGCTTAGATTTGCGAGGTGTAAGCTCCGTCAGTCGAGTTGGACGAGGAGTCATCTTCACAACTATGTCTTCTTTGGGCCATTGTATGAACGTCCTGCGCGCATCGCCCAAAGTCATGATTTCATCATTGGGGGGCACGGGCAGTGGATAGCCTAACCAGGTGTCCTTTAGTGTATCGATGGATACCTTGGCATACCCAGCTAGCAGGTCTGCGCCGTGGACCTTATCTGTAACCGAGGGTTTGAAAGCCATACCCTCAGCGACTTCGGGAGCGAAAGTTGGGTGGACCCTCACTAGTAGGACACACTGTGCTACGCCCTGCATATGTAAAAGTTTGAATTTAATATTGGAACGTGTAAAGGTTTTTGATTAGATATGGATCGGATAACATCAATTACCTCTATGTGGTCCACTGCAGCTTGTGGTGCGACCGGGAGACCAGGGGCCGGCACCTCTGCGGATGCACAACTACTCCTACGCTGTGATGGACTCGCGTCGTGTTGTGCACGAGGAGTTGGATGCACAACATGTGTTGTGCCTCGGGGTATATTCATGTTGGCGTGGACCTTGTTAACCCTTTCTTCCACCCTAGCGTCCATACTAGCTTCTAGTTCTTGAATGACCTCCACCTTAAGCTCGGGCTTCAAACGAGCGTCCCTCTCTTGCTTGGAGACTTTCTGTTTCCTGTATTGGGAGCTGTACTGCAGCAGTCCATGCTTCCAGGGCACATCGCTGCCAATTCGTCGAGTCCGGCCAGGATGTTCTTTGGTTCCGAGCGCCTTTGTGAGGATGTCATCTTCGCGCCTCTTCGGTGCGGACTCCACCTCGCTTTGTGAAGCTTGTTCAGCAACCAACCCCAACTATAAAAAACAAGAGTCGTTTATACAAACTTCTACTTCATACGAACGGTAATTAGTAAGGTCAAGTAGTGAACTCACCAGTTCCTGATAGACGACGGCATCACTTTTGTTTTCAAATGTGACAGAGCCGTCCGGGTTGACCTTACCCCTTGCATGTGCCCAGTTGCGAGCTCTATGTTCAGGGATGTCCGAAAACGGGGCAGGGACATTCACTGCTGCAGCAGCTGCATCCTCTTGGGCCCATATTGCCTCTTTCCCGATGTACCTGCGGTGCCCAACCGATGCGGGTGCTCATTCCGCTGTTGCAGTAGGCGATGTGCCTCACTTGATTCGCTAAACTCTTGGTTGTTCTTCAGAGAGCAGAATTCCTCCCACACCGCTTCGGTTATTTGAGGGTATTCATCGAACGGCGTATGATTGCCGGGCGGGTTGACAAACTCGGTGAAGAGCTTCGACTTCCAATTCTTCCAAGCCTTGCCCATCTTATGGAATGCCTTCCGCTTGAGCCTATCCTTTGCTTCAGCCGGAAATGTGAACCATTTCTCCATTGCCATCCAAGCTCGCTCCTTGTCGGCTTCTGTGACCTTGCCGATATCTTTATGGAGGATGCCGAAATTCTCACGTGCCGCCAGCCCGCAGCAGTTAGACCATCTTCCAATGACAGTCCTCGGCACCGTGGGCCTACCACTAGCGTCAACCTCTCTTATAACTTGCACTATGGTCGGCCATATATTTTGTGTCCGGGGGTTTCTACTCGACCTACTCGCACTTGTCAACCTCTCTTACCATGACTTTCGGGTTGTTCAACCGCCGTTGTCGAGGGATGACCTTCGGCAACTGTCTCCGTGCCTGGGTTTACTTCTTCCTGTATCCTCGCAGGTGTCGGGGAAGACGGGTTTGCGCCGGGTGTTGTCATGGTCTAATTTTTTCGAAAAAGCTTATAAATTTCCTATCATTATACTAATTAGCACTAGATACATGTAATACGGGGTATACTATGAAAGATATGGCCTCAGTTTTGCTCAAAATTATGCATCAATTACCATCATTTGCATGAATGGAAAAAATAAGGAAATCAGCTACTAGGAGAAAAAAGCAACCCAAAGTCAACCCAGAAAAAAGAACAAATGTAGATAATCTGTTCTTATGCATAAAAAAGAACAAGTGTAGATAATCTATTCTTATGCATAAAAAAAAGAACAAGTGTAGATAATCTGTTCTTATGCATAGAAAAGAACAAGTCTAGATAATCTGTTCTTATGAAAAAAAAGAACAAGTCTAGACAGAATGTTATTGAGCAATCATCACTGGCCATTTAGCAATAATCCATCACTGAACAAGGACATAGGGGCAGTAGCAGCAGCAATTCATCGAAAAAAGAACAAGTGTACATAAAAAAAATGAACAAGTCTAGACAGAATGTTATGAAGCATTTATCACTGGCCATTTAGCAATAATCCATCATTAACAAGGGGCACAGGGGCAGCATGGGCAGAAGCACCAGCAGCAAAAAAACAGAATATTTCATCTAAAGCAGCAGCAAACTTCATCTAAACAGTAAGGAGACAATACTGCACAAACAGTCCAAATTCATCACCTCATATATTTCACATCTCAAATATGCATATATTCAAAATCATCTAATACTGCACATATCCAAAATTCATTCAAAATCATATATTTCACTTCTCAAATATATACATATATCCAAAATTCATCCTAAAATCATCTAATACCAAAAGAATAATTTCTCTAATACTACATTTCACATCTATTTCACATCTATATATAATCCTAAATTCATCCTAAAATCATCCTAATTTCTCTAATAGCAAAATTCATCCTAAATTCATCTAAACATAGAAAAAAAAAGGAGGAAGGGGGCGTACTTGGAGAAGAGGGCGAGGAGGAAGGGGGGTGGTGGCGTAGGTCGTCGGTGCAGGCGGCGTCCTGGATCCCGGCGGTGGTGAAGACAAGGGTGCAGGCCGGCGTCGTTGATCTCGGTGTCGGGCAGGTCGGGGTCGGGGAGGTCGGGGCCAGTGAGGACGGACGGCGGAGAGGGCGAGGCAGCGACGGTGGAGAGGGTGGAGAGGGCGGCGGCCTCGATGGACGGACGGCGGAGAGGGCGGCGACGGTGGAGAGGAGGGCGAGCAGCGATGGTGGTTTTGGATCGAGAGTGAGTAATTGAGTGACCGGATCTGGATCTAGAAGAGGTCCAACCCTAAGTCAACCCTAGTCAAACTCACCTGTGACGGGCGCCAACTGCATACCCGTCACAGGTGAGGCCACCTGTGACGGGCTCAAACTGTGGATCCGTCATAGGTGAGGCCACCTGTGACGGGCCCAGCGTTCCTAGCCGTCACAGGTGAGGCCACCTGTGACGGCCCTACAGTTTGTGCCCGTCACAGGTGAGTTCGACCACAATATTTTATTTTATTTTATTTTATTCCACTTAGTTCTTTTATTTTCCTTAACATATTTCCACATACACTACGTATTTTGTTTTACTTAATTATTTTATTTCACTAACAGTAGTAATTGCACTTCATTATTTTACTAATTTTTTTATTGTATTTCACTTCTAGTGGGTGCTTCACTTAATTATTTTATTTGACTATTTCATAAGCAATATACTATTGATCATTGCGAACATATTAGACATGTAGACATAACGTACGTACATAAATTACAAAAATAATCCTTCCTCATGGTCGACGCGTGCATACTGAACGTCATCTTCTTCTTCCTCCTCTTCTAGAGGTATTTGTTGACCTATGCCGTGGACGTGCTGGTTGTAATCATCCTTGTCTGCAATATTGTCCAATCCAACAATTCTCCTTTTCCCTTCACGAACAACATGTAGTTTCTTGTTACATGGGTCAACTACATAGAAGACTTGAACAACTTGTTTGGCGAGAACGAACGGTTCATCCTTGTACGCGTTGTTAGCCAAGTTGACAGTGGTGAAACCTTCATTGTCAACTTTTACATTGCGAATATCGACCTATCGACAACGAAACAACGGGACTTTGAACTTCAAGTAATCTAGCTCCAATATTTGCTCAACTCTGCCATAGTATTGATCACGCTGACCACCGTCACTAGTAGCCTCGATGCGTAACCCACTCTTCTGCACTGTGCATTTGCTGTCTTGCTTTACCGTGTGAAAGGTGTATCCATTTATGTCATATCCTTGCCAGGTGGTGGCACTCCATTCAGGACCCTGTGACAACCACTCAAGTGTTTCACTAGACAAGTTCTGCAACCTGGCAATTCGGTTCTTCAGCCCCTCGTTGAAAGAAGACATGTGCTTGTTTCTGACGCAACTCTCTGATCGGCCTGGGTTCTCCTGTCGGAGAACTGCAAGGTGTTCGTCAACGTACGGCACCACCTCAGTCATATGCTGTAGTACCATGAAATGAGCTTTATCATACACCTTCCGATCCAACCTAACAATCTTCCTTCCAATAGTACCAACACCATCAAGCCTCCCTTCACGATGAGATCGTGGTAATCCAATTGAAGATGTTTCTGACATGTAGTCCACACAAAAATCGATGACCTCTTCGGTGGTGTAACTCTCGATGATACTCCCCTCGGGGTGTGAACGGTTCCGTACATAACCCTTAAGGATCCCCAGGTACCTTTCGCAAGGATACATTTGCGTCATGAAAGCTTGGCCACAGCATTTTGTTTGCCTCACAAGGTGCACGGGAAGATGTTCCATTATCAAAGAAAGTTGGAGGAAAGTACATCTCAAGATGACATAGGGTTCTCACAAGTTCTGGCTGTAGTTCATCTAGTCCATCGGGATCAATGATCTTCTGGCCGATTGCATGGAAGAAGGAACACAACCGCTGGATCGTGCGTCGCACCTGAGGAGGCAAAATATTCCTTATTGCAACGGGCAACAGCTGTGTGATAAGAACGTGGTAATCATTCGACTTCATTCCTATCATTTTAAGGTCTTGCAGTGAAACGGACCTACTAATTCTTGATGAGTAACCAGATGGAACCTTTATACCATTCAAACATGTTAGCAAATCAATCTTCTCTTCTTTCGAGAGAGTGTAGCAGGCTGGAGGAAGGTACACCCTGCCCGATTCCGTGGTTATGGGATGTAATTCCGAACGAACACCCATTTCTTCCAGATCTCGTCGGGCGTTGAGACCATCCTTTGTAGTACCTGGGTTAAGCAGTAATCCCATTAAACTCTCACATACATTCTTCTCGACATGCATCAAATCTATGTAGTGGCGAACTTCAAGATCCTTCCAGTATGGTAGTCTCCAAAATATTGACTTCTTTTTCCACATGCTCATATCTTTTGTCTTTTGTTTTTCCATATGCTCTTCTGTTTTGTCCTTCGACATGCTCTTCTCTTTTGTCTTTCCAACTTTCCTCTTTTTTCCAAACTCGTTGGTTATTCCCATCACTAAGTTGTGCACCTCTGTCCCTGTTAGCTTTGCCGGGGGTCCGGCTGTATCTCTTTATCCATTGAAATTATTTCTCATATTCCTATACGGGTGATACCTTGGGAGAAATCTCCTGTGACCCATGTAGACCGTCTTGTGTGAATGCTTCAAGCATTTGCTTCTTGTTTCCTCCATACACTCCGAACACGCCCATTTCCCTTTCACAGTTTGGCTAGAAAGGTTGCCAAGGGCCGGATAATCGTTGATGGTACAAACCAGCATCGCATGGAGGTTGAAATACTCTTGTGCATATGCGTCCCATGTTCGTGTGCCCTCATTCCATAGCCTTTCGAAGTCATCGATTATCGGTTCAAGGAACACATCGATATCGTTGCCAGGTTGTCTCGGTCCTTGAATGAGCATGGCAAGCATAATATACTTTCTTTTGAAGCACAACCAGGGAGGAAGGTTATAGTTAACAAGCAGAGCTGGCAATGTACTGTGACGACTGCTCAAATCACCAAATGGATTAATGCCGTCCGTACACATTGCGAAACGCATGTTTCTTGGGTCATTTGAGAATTCCTAGTAAATCCTATCAATTGTCCTCCACTGTACTGAATCTACTAGGTGCCTCAGCATACTATCGACTTTCCGTTCTTCGGCATGCCAGTGCACTAGCTTAGCTTGTTCATTATTCGCAAACATTCTCTTCATGCGCTCCGCAATTGGGAGATACCACACCACCTTTGCGGGGCCTCCCCTCTTTGACTTACTTCCTTCACCTTCACTCTTTGCTCGTTTGTATCTAGATACCCCACAGACAGGGCAGACATCCAAGTCAGCGTATTCCTTGTAATACAAAATGCAGTTGTTCGGACAAGCATGAATTCTTCTGACCTCCAGGCCCAACGGACATAATACTTGCTTCGCTTCATATGTCGTCTGCGGTAAATTGTTCCCCTCTGGCAACAGGTCCTTTAACAGCTCAAGAAGTTCTGTAAAACTCTTGTCCGACCAGCCATTACTAGCCTTAAGCTTCATGAGTTCCAACACGCATGACAACTTGTTGTGCTTCGACTTGCATCCATCATACAAGGGCATCTGAGAATCTTCCACCAACTTACTAAACTTCTCAAAATCTCTATCGTTGTCCTCTGCGTCTTTAATGTCATGCAACATTGTAGATAGACATTGAGTATCCAAATCTATGGTCTCTCCACCTAACGGAGAAGGTACGAACATGCCTTCTCGAGCTGCGGCGGTGTTCTCTACATCCTGATCCAACACTTCTTCAGCTGAGACATGAGGCGCCTATTGCTCTCCATGCTTGGTCTAGGAGCTATATTTCTTCATGAATCCATTCGTTATCAAATGAGAATACACTTCTGAGCTATCAAGGATTATCTTTTCATTCTTACAGTCCCTACATGGACACAATATGTACATGCTCATCCTACTTTTTCTGTCATTCTCCGCAAATGTGACAAATTTAGTGACCCCCTCTCCATACTCTGTAGACGAACGATGAACATGGTACATCCAACTACGATCCATCTGAAATCAACAACATAGGAAGAAAAATATATGATGATCGATATATTGAGAATGAAGGGAAGAATACTGTGTTTTTTACCTTGAATTTTAGCAAAAATTCGCCCCCCTTACCCTCCCAACTGATTTGTGAACATTAAATGGTCGGGATGGAAAGTAGTTGGCGGTTTGGGGGGTATTTATAGACTCAACACACCTCAAACGGGTTAGGTAAAAAAAGCCCGTCAAAGGTATTGGTCATACCTTTGACGGGCCTCAACTGAGTTGCCTGTCACAGGTAGGTCGATACCTATGACGAGCCAGGAGGAAAACCCATCACAGGTGACCCCCATCCCCTATGATGGTTTGTAATGAAAGGACCCGTCACAGGTGAGGTCATACCAATGACGGGTTGGAGGAAAAACCCGTCACTGCCTCACCTGTGACGGCTTATTCTTGCGGCTCGTCACAGGTGAGGTGATAGCTGTGACGGGCCACGGCCAGATGCGTCACCGATGACGGCATCCCGTATGACCCGTCAAAGGTGACGGTCATCAGTGATCATTTGCTTTGCCCGTCACTGGTATCTCGTCAGAGGTGTGAGGATCTGGCGTAGTGATTGTAGGTATAGTGAATGTATATTATAATAGTGTAAGTGCAGTATTGTAACTGTAGTGTAATTTCTATGTAATTAAATTATACTTTCAAAAAGCAATTAGCAACGCTAAGTACTCGGTTGGTCAAGACCTCATGCTGCAGCCCATGTATCCCCACCCTACTAAAAAGGGTTTTATGTGGCAGCTAAAATCGGTTTTTCCTCGTGGCTAGGCCAACCGCTTGCAATCAAAGACCAGAGAAAATACAATATCTTCACAAGCTGGACTTCAACCGCCAGTGATAATTGATTTTTGCTGGTGGTTATGTTATATGGATCGCCAGTGATAATCGATTCTGGGGCAAAAAAAATGAAAATATCCACATGCAGCTACCCTATAACCGCAAGCAAAGATGAGTTTTGAAAACCAAAAATGAAAATACCCACCTGCTGCTGCCATGCATTCCCAAATCCACATCCCCAAATTCAAATTCCCAAATCCCAAATCCACATCACATAGCACAAATTCAACAAAAAATGGTCATCACATCCCACATCCAAATCCACATAGCCACATAGCACAAATTCAACAAAAAATGGTCATCACATCCCACATCCAAATCCACATAGCCTCTGGGTCGAAGGCCTCGCTCACTCGTGGATCTGCCTACCACCCGCCGTGAACGAAGCCGCCGGTGCGGTGAACGAGCTTGCGCTTGGATCCGCCCGATGCCCACCGTGGATGAGCTCGCACGCCTACGCGACTGGCCAACACCGAATCCATCACGACTCGACTCGTCACTGACAGATCCTCCATTCGAAGGCCCAACAATGCGTGGGCGCGTGGAGGTTGGCGAGGGAGGGCATGGATAGCCACCTTTGGATTCGTGCTCTCAAAGGAGAGCGTGGCTGGCCAGCGGCGGATACGCTCTCCCAAGGCTCGCCGGCGCCGGATCCACCGAGCACCGCCACCGTCCCCTCCCCCGCTCTGTTACTACTGAGCATCGCCACTGTTCCCTCCCCCACTTCGCTGCTGCCAAGCACCATCATGCCCCCTCCCCTGTGTTGTCGAGTGACCATCGCCACTACACCCCATCCACTTCTGGATCTGAGAGAGAGAGGAAAAAATGACTTGCCGACATGTGCGTGAAGCGCCAGCACATCCTTTATGCTCCCGACGATTTTTTTGCATCGGGGTTCTCAACTTCCCGCTTGTAAAAAATCAATTTTTACTGATGGGGTCTTAAGAGCACTGCTTGCAAAAATCAAATATTTTCACAAGGGGTTTTCTTAATATTTCGCTAGTGAAAAATTAATTTGTCCTTGTGGAGTTAAGTCTTTAAGACCACATATTATTTTTGCAAGCGAAGCTTTTTAATCCGTTAGTGAAAATAAAACCCAAGTATCATGAAAAATCATTTTTTAATAGTGCCGGCTGGACCCCACCCCCATCCGCGCCCGCACCCGCACTGCGCCTTCATTTTTCATGGAAAACACTAGCACAAACCTCAATGTAGATCCTAGGGTTTAAAAATCAACTTGTTTTAAAAAAAAAAACTGGTAATAGATTTATAGCAAAATCCAATAAATACAGGGTTATACATTTCACAGTTTTGGATTATACCATTACTATTTAACTATCTGAAATGATGCCATTACATTCTCAGAGTTATTTCATGTATGCAACTACTCACCCTTTCAATGTATTTTCTAAAATACTTGGACCAAATTATCCGTATCTTCTTCCATCATCCTGTTTCCCCTCCTCTCTCTCTCTCACGTTCATCTCCTGCCCCATCTCAAATCCGGCCAGCCTCAGCTCAGAGGAGAAGCGCTGAGCAGCAGTAGTAGCAGGTCTCGGTGAAGTGGGAGGATGCGGAGAAGTGGCTGAGGAGCCTGAGGCAGGCGTTGTCCGACCATCATGACATTGGCCATCACCATCGAAAGTGTTCCAAGCAGCAGAATGGTGGTGGTCAGGAGGAGAAGAAAGCGTCCGTGAGGACTGTGGAGGTCGATGGCTGCACACGTAAGTGCTCTTGCTCTGTACATGGCTCCTGCTGCAGAAGTGCTCCTTGATGGTGAGGCCGACAGATTCCTAGCTTTCAATTTGTAGAGTAGTTGTGAGCATCAATCTCTGAACTTTCTTGATGTGTAATTTCGTCAATTTCTGCAGAAGTGATTTCTGCAATTTCCTCAGATGTCATGTGTATTCAATGGTTGAGTTCTTGTTCCGAATTTTCCAAATGTTCTCAACCCGGCCCCGTGCCTCCTCCCCGGCAAGCCCAGCTGCTAGCCCCACGCCAACACGTACCATCGGCGCCGGTCCCACCGGAGAGAGCGGATATGCAGTCGATGCCACCCTTGAGGCCGACTTCGCTGCTGGATGCCGACGGTTTGGAAGGGCGCCGCCATGCCGCCGTGGCTGTGCGTGTCATGGGATTGCTCTAGGAGTTCTTCGAGGAGATCCGCTGGGCAGTAGGTGCGATGCCGCTGGCGGGCGGTTTCAGGTACGAGATGAAGAAAGAGAGGGGGAGAGGGATGAAGAAGGAGGATAGTGGTAGTTTGGTTTAAATATTTTAGAAAATCTATTGAAAAGGTAAATAGCATGATTGTAATAGTTATAAAATTATAATAGCATGATTGTAAATATTTGAATAGTAATGATATATTTTAAAACCGTAAAATTTATAATGGTATGGATCTAATTAACCCATAAATATTCGTGTTTTCAACCGGTAAAATTTAATGTTTTATGTCCAAGAGAAAAATGTTTTTACAAGCATTTAGTGTTTTCCACATATCATTGAGTATTTTTTATTTTGGTTTCACAACGTACGTATAGGTTGATTCTTCAGTGTTTACGAGTTGGTTTCACAACAGCAATATTTTTTACCGTCTGGATTTTTTAACAGACCGAGCGCTCGATGCCTAGTAGCCCGTAGTATTTTTGATAGTTTTACAAGCTTAACGTGTTTTTCATATATTAGTCCAGAAAACATCAATAAAAATTAGATCTAGTGTGGAGATTATGAGCACTACATACCCACAGATCTAGTTTATCTGATTGGATTATATGATAAATTATATACATGGATTATGTAACAAGTTAGGATTTAAGTATTATGTTTACTTGTAAATCAAGGAAATAGCTTATTATCCTCTTTTGGTAAGATTATAAAGTAGTTATAGGTGATTTAATCCGTAAAGGATTAAATCTCTATCTTGTAAACCCTTTCCCTCCGGCTATATAAGGATGATATGGTGCCTCTCATGGGCATGATACACAATCAGATCATCAGATCAAGACACAACTCGGTGATATAATTCCTAAACAGGAGTAGGGTATTACCTCTCATTGAAAGGATCTTAAACTGTTTAAATCCTTGTCTCCACATCCATCAACTTTTAGGTCTCGTGCGCTACCCCTTTTCATATTATCGAATTCTAGTTCTGACAGTTGGCGCACAAGATAAGAGTTGCGCGAGTTTCCCATCAACAAGTACGATGGAATCAACACCCGAAGTCACCGTCTTCGTCCTCGTTCGAGTTTAGACGTACCACTTTGGAAGCCTTGATTTTCGAGTTTAGACGTATCACTTTGGAAGCCTTGATTTTCTCGCCGACGGCTTTGACAAGCTCGTTCTTTCCGTCCCGGATTCAATCTAGCTGAGGGGATTAATCTTAGCGAGTTCGACAATTTAATCTCCAACATCATCGAGTTTGTCGTTTCAATCTGTTATAGTAGTTAGCTTGTTTTCTAACTTTAGATTAATATCCTGTTACTTTTTCTTGTTCTCACATACTGGCTGAGATTGAAATGAATCGACACTGTCCCGGTGTGTATGGTCGACGCCTAGTACAATCTGTACAGATGCCGGCGTAACCCTCCACTGATCGCACGTAGGATCGCCCGTAACTAGAGTACTTCACGTGCATCTGTAGATCAACAGATTTGCACGACTTAATCAGACCCTGGTTTGATATATGCATTACACAATTAAGCGTCCATATTTTAATGCTAATCGAATTATATCTGTTTGTTTTGCATGCCTGCTGGAGCGATGGTTCTTCGTATGCACACGATGGCAATCGAGATCAAACAATCGTTCGTTGCTAGGCGATGGGATTTGGTCGTGCTCCGGTTCATGACTTCCTCGCAATTTCTATATCTAGATTAATTGCTAACACATATTTATCTTTTCTGAATTTTTTTGTGCATGGACAGCCGTCGGTGAGTTTCTCCTGATCGCCACTGTGTTGTTGTGGGAGCCCATCTGACCAACCAAATCGGATAGTCACATCTACGTACTTATAGAGGATTTAAATTATAAGAAGTTAAATCTCTATGTTATAAATCCTTCTTCTCTGACTATATAGGAAGGATAGGGTATCTCTCACGGGCATGATACACAGCCAGATCATCAGATCAAGACACAACTCAGCGGATGCAATCCCTAAATAAAAGTAGGGTATTACCTCCCATTGTGAACGTCTGAATCTGTCTAAATCCTTATCTCTGCATCCATCCACTTTTAAGTCTCGTGCGTTACACCTTTTTATTTTGCTGAATACTAGTAAAGTAACAGATAGCATCACGTTTTGTCCAGTTTCGCATCGTCATGTTTTGGTCCAACGTCGTATGGAGTACAGGTTTTAATCGTATCTTGCTCTTGATTTTAAGTTTTATAGCGTTCGTCCCGTCCATCTTAGACTTCTTGAGTTGTCGAGGTCTCTTTATCATTGCTGTCAACCACCATTGTTTCAAATGGTACTGCTGCCATGGCAACCTTGCGGTGGCAGGATTTTTCCGTGACGTTCTTTTATTTTTCCTCATCTGCTGCTGCTGAATCGCGTGCTGTGCCTATAGGTTTTGGCGCTAGCACAAGAATTATTTTAGTTTTCACCAAAGTGCATATACACCAACATGGGAACATATCGTATGCACACAAATTTCCCGTGCACATTCTATGCGCACCAACTAGTAAATATCACAAAAAATTATGAAAAAAATTGGACACATACTTCCAATATTATTACACCTATATGTGAAATTTTATCTTTAAATTTATTATATTTTAGCCATAATAAAAAGACAAAATTCTGACAGATTTTTACCCTCAAAACCATCAGAATTTTGTCTTTTTTTATTACGGCTAAAATATAATAAACTTGAAAATAAGATTTCACATGTTGGTGTAATATTATTGGAAGTATGTGTCCAATTTTTTTCAGAACTTTTTATGATATTTGCTAGTTGGTATGCACGGGAAGCTTGTGTGCATAGGATATGTTCCCTAGTAACATGCATGATACATGTAATCTACTAGAAAAAACACAGTCGGAAATGGTTGAAAACAGCCAGGAAATTTCCATATTTTTAAATTTAACTAAATTAGTGTCAACTTCAATACGACGCTGATAAAAATTAGAAAAGCTAAATTTTAAAAGGGTAATAATCGGTTAAGTTATTATTATAGTATTAGTTTTGGGAAAACGATATATGTAGTTCTCATCCCTACAGGAAGTAGAGGCGGACAACCAAAAACTAAGCAGAACAAACCGAAGCCAATGATATAACACAAGTTTTCTACGCGAAAGACATGTCTAGCAAATGAAAGAAGTGGAAAGGACCCGACGAGTCAAAGTGCAACGTGGTTCTACCAGCCAAAAGGAAAATCGTCGGAGTCAAGAACAAGACTGACAAAGATTACGATCGGTTTGACGGGCACCACCATTCGTGGTGACGGTTGACCCGAGCATCCTCCTATCAAATGAGGACATCCCTTACTCACGCAACGATTATAGCGAAGGAACATTCATGAGGAGAAAGTACGTGAGGTCAACCATCACGTTATAAATTATTTTTAATGTACTAACCTAGGTTGTTGTATGGACTATGTAAATTATTTTGAATGTATTGAATTATTTAAATTGGATATGAGTTAATTATATATGATTTAAAAATTAATAATAATTTTAAACTATTCAAATCAGGCATATGTTATTTATAAATGATTTTTAAAATTTAATAACAATTTTAAACTAATTAAATCGGGCATATGTTATTTATATATGATTTTTAAAATTTAAAAACAGTTTTAAACTATTTAAATCGAGCATGAGTTATTTATATATGATTTTTAAAATTTAATAACAATTTTAAACTATTTAAATCGGGTATATGTTATTTATATATGATTTTTAAAATTTAATAACAATTTTAAACTATTTAAATCGAGCATATATTATTTATGAGATATCTTTAGTCCCGGTTGTGCTCACCAACCGGGACTAACGATATCTTTAGTCCTGGTTGTTACCACCAACTGGGAGTAAAGCTCCCGTGGTATGTATAGTAAGACGCTTCGTCTTGTCCGGCCCGATCCCGCACTTAGTCATTTTCACCAATCTTCATCGAGCGCCATCACCAACAGGTCTTCACTGTCGACACCGCCGTGCGTTGCGGCCCCCGCCACCGCATTCGCAGTCCCGGTTAGGACCTCTCATTCTCTGATCTCTCTCTCCTCCGGGTGGCCGCCGATGCCATCGCGTCCCTATCGCACCGTAGTCGTCGTCGTCTCTACCGCGCGCTGCCACCGCCGCCGCCGTTGCCGCATTTGCCACCGCCACTGCCGCCATGGCCGACACCGGCCGCCGCGCGCCGCCACGGCCACCACCGCCGAATGACTTTCACGATCGAACAACTTTAACGATTTTCACAACCGAACGAGTATAACGACTTTAACGACTTTAGCGACTTCCACAACCGGACGACTTTAACGATTTTCACGACTTTCACGACTGAACGACTTTCACTAGTCTAATGAGTTTAAGGACCGAATGACATTCAGGGCTTTCACGAACGAACGATTTTCAGTATCCATGAAATCTACATGTTTGAACTAATTATTTTTTTATTGTCAAAATTATCTGGTCCAGCTGGTGACCGCCGACGTCGCTCAAGTTTATGTGGTCCCAACGCCTCCAACCAAACTTAGACGAGTTACATGAACCTACAAAAGTTTTCATACATTCCTATGAAATGTATTAACTGTATTTAAAATGTACACATGTAGGCTTCATATTGCTTAACTAGGTGAAATTTAACGTAGGTTTCATATTTCTTAGGTAGGTGGAAATTAGTTGGTCATCGTAGTTCTTGATAATGTCAATATATATATAACAATAGACCTCGTTCATGTCACGAACAGATGGCCGATCGCGATGATGAACAGATCATCTACGACCAGATCGCAGAGGGAAGCAGCCAATACTGGGTGGACGAGGATGGGAACGAGGACCCCAACCAGTACTTGAAAGAAGAGGGCAACGAGGAGGGTAATGAGGAGGGAAACGAGGAGGGGCACGACGAGAATAGTGATAGCCAACCGGTCATTGGAGAGAAGAGGGGATGCGGACAACGAGGTTCCCCGTGGAAGGTGGAGGGGAGACACATTATTACTGAAGTGAATCCAGACAACCGAACAGTTGCCTCTGCCGATGCAGCAAGGAAGTTTGTGTCACACAGCTATTGGGTCGTGAGAGATGACGTGCCCATCAGCATAGTAAACTGACGCTAAAGAAGGGCACTTGGGGATGAGGAGGAATAACCTTATCTCCTTGATATAGTGAAAGAAATGTTGTGGATCACAATGCTTAAGACAGTCACGGTCCCTGAGGTAGAAAAGCAAAACGTGAAGGATTGGACTTTAAAGAAGATGGCCGAAGAGTTCCGATAGCACAAGAAAGATTTATACAAGAAATATATCGTAAAGGGACTGACACCTGACTTGGACAAAAACCATTGGTATACGTTTGTCGTATACAAGGCAGGGGAGCAACGACAACGATAGATAGAAAAGAATAAAGCCAATGCCTTTAGAAATAAGTACCATCACCGGCTAGGGTCAGGCGGCTATAAGAAGGTAGTGCTGAAGTGGGAGAAAATGGAAGCATGGTTGCTAGAAAGAGGTACCGTTCCAGCCACAGCTGATTGGCCGGAACGATCAAAGCATTGGTACTATGCTCACGGTGGAACGCTCGATCTCGGTGATGGCTCCCTGGTATTCGGTGATGAGATTCGCGAAGCAGCAAGCCAACTGACGGAAGCAGTAGAGGCCTTTGCTCAAGGAACATTCCGGCCCGACAGAGAGAAGGACGAGCTTACGCTCGCAATGCATAATGCCGAGCAACCAGGCCGAATGCGAGGAAAAGGCTTGGTTCCATGGAAATTTGGATTTCAAGAGGAAATCCACACGTACAAGTCGCATGAGGAGCAAAAGAGACACTGAGGCGAAGTTAACAAATCTTGAGTATAGGGTCGCGACGCAAGAGTTAAGGATGCAAGAGGAGGTGGAAAGATGGGTGAACCAATGCCTAGCCGAACAGCAGAAGTAGTAGACCCAACAACGTGTTCCTCCCGTCATGGTGAGTCTCCCAGGCAATCGCAGCAGCTGCACTTCTACCTGGCATGGAAGCTGCAGTAGGGCCAACTCACGACGAGCCACCATGCCCCGTTGATGAAATCACGCAGCAGACACTGTGTGAGCTGCATAGTCCCTTCAAGAACATATCACTCAAGGTATGCTCGTAGTTTTATGATATATGTCTTGTACATTTCTGAAAGTTGGTGTACATGTTAATTACTAATTAACCTCGATTCTCGTGAAGGTGGCGTCAGGCATGGCCAAACCAGTGGACCCATCAGGGACATACCCCATTGCAGGCTGATTCCACCAGTATACTCAAGGGTCGAAGTAGAACTGAAGAAACGAGGGTTCGATGACCTCGAGCTAGACATCCCCGGAGGAGACGGGGAGGCAAAACTAGGAGACATAGCCCATGCCATTATATTATGGTGCAAGCGCTACATCGTGTTTCGTGGGCGAGAAGCGGCGTCCGTTGCTACATCTCCTTCATCTGCACCGTCTCCTCCGCCTGCTCCACCTGCACTGTCTCCTCGGCGAGCACCGACTCCTCCGAGGTCTCCACCACGGGCATCGTCTGCTCCGTCTTCAATGCCGCAACCAGCTGCATGTACAAGAAAGACTTGCCCAGCTCGTCCCGCGTCGTCAATGTCTAGCGTACAAACGAAGAAGCCAAGAATTGATGAGCCTAAGCTCCCCTCTCTCAAGACTAGGGCATACGACCGCACTCCAGAGGAGACTGACGAGATCATAACAGCTGAAGTGATGGCGCACTTGAAGCCACCGTGTCCCGTAAAGAAGATTCCTATAGACCTGTAATCTAAGGAGTTCTTTAAAAAGATGAGCACATCGGTAAAAAGTACCTTACTATCTGACTATGACCGATCAATAACGAAGTCTTTTAAGAAGGCAACAGGAAAGCCCAAAGAGGTCCCTCAGCTCAGAAAGTAACCAAAACAATCGATTGATCTGTTGCTACCACCTGGTGAAATGGAGATAAGACAATTTATGGTGGAGACGGGACTAAAGAGGGAGCAATTGTTGGTCGATGCACCAATAAAAAAAGCAACGGTAGAGGATCTGAAACTATTAACAACGAAATTTGGCAAGCCTTGAAGTCATCATCGACCTATAATCAGTATTGGCTTCATAGTCCTGGAAACGGCCGAGGGAACTTATTTGTCGCCAGCACTTGTGTTCTTGATGGATCTGGTGAGGCAGAGAGATCAATTAAAGGAAGATTATTCAGAAGAGTCCGAGTTCAAGGAGGGTGCGGCATGGCAAGTTATCTGTTAATTACGATATTATGTAATTTACTTAGAGATATTTTTGGCAAGAGTCTACCTAGGGACTTGTTCGTCGGTTAAAGTAACATTAGGAATGTTTAAGTCATGTCCGATATGGACTAGTATCTACCTATGGGTATAAATATGTATACCCAGGGTCATTGTAAATTATCTCTCGATCAACAAAAATACTCTCGGCGCATCACCACCCTCTTTTCCGAGGTTTTACTTATCAACCGACAGAAGTTGGCAGCTAATGCGGGGCAGCATCGGCTTTCGATCTTGCCTTGATTACTCCATCTCTCATGAGCCGATACCGTCTGCGCTAGATGAGCCAAATTATCAAACTCATGGCAAAAGAATATATCTCTGATAGATGCTGATAATCCTTGGAATGCAAGATCGGCTAACTGCTCATCACTTAGGCTCAATCCATAACATCGGTTGCGGATATTACGAAATCTCTGAACATATTCCATAGTTGATTCTCCTTCTTGCTGTTCAACCGATATTACATCTGAAAGCTTCATCTCATTGTTTCCAGCAAAAAAATAGTCGTGAAATTGCTTCTCGGAAACTACCCATCCTCTGATTGAATTTGATGGTAAATATGAAAACCATGTGAAAGCCGATCTAGTCAAAGACAATGGGAAAAAAATCTAACTTTCAGAGCTTCTTCAGCCAATGCCTCCCCACATTGTGGTAAGAATCGGCTGATATGTTCCATTGTAGATGTATCATCTTGCCCTGAAAACATGGAGAAGTCTGGAATCTTGTATCAGTGTGGAAGTGGAACTCTATCGAACCATTCAGGATATGGTTACCGATACATATGGATGTGCTTCTTAGGTCTAATTCCAAACTACTCCTCTACTAACTTTGCAATTATATCGGCCAAACCAACGTTCCTCTGACGGCAATGTTCTTCTCCACATTGATGCTCTTGAAGTTCTTTTGTCCGATATTGTTGATATAGCTTGTTATGCCGATACTGATGTGCTTGCCCCCCCAAGCCAATATTGTTGTTCCTCAATCTACCCCCCGAGCTGACTTCTTTGAACAATTAACTCATTAACTGTTCTCTTAATCAAATTTTGCAATGTGCCCACCAAAACTCTAGATTGATTAAACAATGTGCGATGAACTACTTCATCAACTTTATCTTGAAGTGTTTGAACCATCAGCTTGGATATAACAAATCTATTTAAAACAACATTGTGATTGTAGAGATATATCGGCTAAGACAGAAGATCAGACCAAACAATAATATAATCCAGATTGTTGTTGATAATCTAAATCTTGTTTAGCCGATAGGTTCATGCTAATGTTTTATCGGAGTGCTAGCCGACGAATTATAATATATGTTAGATAATCCAGATATACAATGTTTTCTACTTCTATTGGCCGATCTCCATGTAGGGTTTTATCGATATTGGCTAGATTACTTTATTGGTTTAGATTATATAATGGATTTACCACCCTGAAAATCAGTCAAAGGCTTGATTGTTTATATATTATATTTCTTTTCATACTTAGTGTTGCATCAGTTAAGTTTGATCTACTAAGCCGTTCTTAGAACCATAATCTCTAGCTTGCTTCTTGATTGCCAATAAGGGTTTCATCGGGGTTTCAGTCGATGAGTTATCAGGACGTTGCATCGGATTACAAGGATTACTTACAATTTGGTTTTAGCCGATGACAACAAATGTTTCACTGTTTATCTAATCGTTTGGATTTATTGACATCAGACCTCCAGCTGACGAATGCTTTAACCTTCGGATCAATGCTTATTCAATCTATCATTACTAGCCCATTGGATTCTACTGGATTATATTATTATTTTATTACATTATCATCGGCCGATATCGGTTGGCATCGACTTCGACTGGAATCACTGCATCGGCTTTTCAACCGATTGGTTGTTTTATCTACTGTTTACATATCTTATCAGTTGCAGGATCAAACTGACTGGCACACCCGCATCTCATCATTATTTTGGACCTACACCGGAGCTAAGCAAATTTCTCAGGCCGTCGTGTTTTTCTCTCGGTGAACCACTTGTCAAGCCTGATCAGGTTCAAACCCTCTCTACACAGATGTACCGATTCCATCAATACTACATGGAAAAATCAGCCGCCGATAAAGTGATGTTAGGTGAGAGGGTAAAAAACTCAGATTACTTCCAAGGAGATGATGAGTTGTGGGTCCATTTCAAGGAAGTCTTTGACGTGTACCATCGAGACACCCTCGACGTCTCTCTTCTCGTCTATGGGTTCTGTAAGTATTGTTTAATTAATTTTATTTCGTTCCTTAGCTCCTTGTATGCAGCATCGAGTGATTGTTGTGTGCGGATAGCTAATGAAAACGTCCTTTTTTCCTGTTGTAGAATGGAGATTCAAATATGCCGTAAGCAGGGAGCTTTCAGGGTTGGATTCATGGACCCCCACAAAGTTAACACTATGGTGATAAAGGATTTTGAGAAAGAAACAGAGGATAATATTCTCCATTTCCTGGTGCAAAAACATTTCAAGACCTTAATACTATTGTATACAACACCTCGAGTACTTATCTACTTTCACACCAATTTCCTTCTCGTACTCATACCGTGATATATATATCATCTCATGCAATCTGCAGATTCCACTGGGTCATTTTTGTATAGACCTTACTGCAAGTAAACTCCATGTCTATGACTCAATGGATAAACCGAAGGAAACTTTCACCAATTTTTTGAAGTGCTAGACAAGTAATGCCATTCATTTCATTGTCATTATGAGTGTTGCTATTGCTAGTATATATGTGGATCTCGGATAATTAATCATAACTTGCAACTATATATAGGGCATGGACATGGTTCCGTACACTTGTCCGCGGGAATGTCAAAGTAGATATCAGGATGAACTTTCCGGTGAGTACATGCTCCAAAATTATATTGAATCTCTTAATTTGTTCTAAAATAAAAATATATATTTAATCTGTCGTTTCGATCTCCTTTAGTGTCCAAAATAGAAGTAATGGACGAACTTATGCAGCTACTACGTTTGCAACTATATTCATACCATAACACATGGAATCAACAGTGACAAGGGTCTCGATGTACGTAAACATCATTCATACATTATGTCTCGATTTCTTATTGATTTGATATATTTATATCTTATTTTTTGAAATGATAGGTTCTTTGGATGATGGAGCAACTCCCCTACGATGCATTTATACAGGTCGTTCAAGAACAACTGATAGGGTTTATCATGGATCAGGTTATTGATCCCGCTGGAGAATTCTACCATGATGAAAAATCTATTCTTTAACCCTACCCACGATTAGAATAGAAGGATTGTAATATCTATACACATACCATAGATTTTATGGGTATATATTTTGGTAATCTATATATGTATATATTTACTTATGTGTCTCTACATATTTTGGTTATACACATATACACATGTAATATATATATATATATGTATTTATACATATATATGCAATATATATGTATAAATACATTTATTACATATATATTATGCATATATATGTATGTATACATATATATGCATAATATATAAAAAAGCAACAAGCAGCATATGCATAATAAAAAAATGTAAAAATATATTTAGCCCGGTTGGTGTTACCGACCAGGACTAAAGACAGGTATCTTTAGTCCCGGAATCGGTGTCCCGGTTTGCAATCCAGGACTAAAGGGGATTGCAAACCGGGATTCCCCAGTAGTATCCATAATTAGATCTAGATGCAAAAATATTTGAATGAGGTTCGGTTAAGGCTCACCTGCGAAAATGGATTTTCGCAAACGGACCTCTAAAATACATTTTCGTAGGTAGGGGTTTCTCTCAGCCTACCCGCAACGGCTGGCTGCCCTCCACTCTTTTTTTACCAAACCAGTACGTGCACCGCACTTCTCCATCTCCCCTTTTTAATAACACTCCTCTCTTTCCCTCTCCCTCTCCCACCTGCTACTTGTCATCTCCGCCACCCTCTTCTCTATGCGGCGACGCGCCTCATCTCCCCCCTCTCGGCGGCAGCCTCAAGAGGTAACAGCAACCGTGGCAGCAGTGGCCTCAGGTGGAGGTTGCGGCCTCGGGAGCGGTGGATCCGCCACATGCGGGCTCGGGAGAGGCGGATCCCCTGCCGATGGCCTTGGGAGTGGCGGATCCGCTCTCGCGTATGGCAGAGATGAGGTGGAAGGGTAGTGCGGTGACCACGACATCGGTATCGAAGACCATCACCATGGTGGCAGCGTGTGTGCTCGGGATCGGTGGATCTGCCCTCGCGCGCCGTGGAGAGGAGGCGGAAGGGCGGCGCGATGACCATGGCTACGGAAGCGGTGGGCTCACGGTCTACGGCGGTGGGACCCAACGGTGGCGGCCTCACGGTGACCTAGGGTTTTGGATTTCCTTTTATTTTTTAAAGAAACATTGTAGTCAAGTGTCCTTACTCGGCCGCATGCAAAATTGGGTCTGTGCAAGCAGCCTCCTTGGGACGCCTGTCTGCAAAAATGTTTTTTCGCATCCGATTTGTTGCGCCCACATGTGGGAATGCCGATTTTCACAGATACCTGGCTCCAATCGGGTGCTCCACCAGCCTACAGAAACTAGTAGCCGCGTGTGAAGATCATTTCCATAGTATTGCTAGTGCCGCACACAAATCTCCACAAGATGACAACCTGCGATTCCTACAATGCGAGGGGGATGAGCAGCTACTAGCGCCGGGAGCATCATAAATCAAGTTCTGCCTTGGCAGTCTTGCTGTCATTTGTCAAATTTAGTTTGTGATTTTTCAAAAACAAAATGTCTACCGTGTCCTAAACCTTGTCTATGAATTGTTTGTGTGATTTCCTTTTTGCATCTCCTGAACTTGATTGATTGATCGTGTATTTTTTGGCTGAGGAAATCTCATGGTTAGTGTTGGCGTAGAATCGCGTCACTACACCTTACGTACGCTATGTGCAACCCGTAACAGTACTGGGAGACGCGCTGCTGCAGGAAAGGGTAGATGCCGCCGAACGAACACCGGGGAGGAACTCTGTCAGGGTGAATATACACTGGTTTGTTCTAGGTTCGGTAGGCCAGCTTGCACATCCTCTAACATCGTAGGGACGAGAGACGACGAGCAATTAGGGAATTGGATGAGAATAGAATTTTAGTTAGGTAGTAAGGAGAGATGTAGAATATAGAGAGTTAAGGTAAAAAATTAATTTTGACAATTGATTGGTTATTGTTTTCAATCGGTTTTGTAGCCTGTATATTTATAGCAAGGGTGAACTTGCTTCCCAGGGGTCTTTCCCATATCCAATTAGTTGCAGAAACCAATTACAACTCAAAAATCTCACACCCAGAAAAGAAAACTCGGGAATCGATAAATCGGACTCGGAGTCGGACTCTACCAATCTGATCGGCCACATGCAGTTGGTCAGACCAGCCCCCTATCACCGGTTTGACCCTATATGACGGCTGTCAGATCGGCCTTGTGTCGCTAGCCCAAGTCCTTTTCAAATTGGGCCATGTTTCCTATTCTTAGTCTAGGAAATTTGGGTGCTAACAGTTAGTTCTGTCATGACCAAAACCATTAAACAAAGACAAAATCGCGTGGTCTTTAATTATGTTCAGAACTGATTGGTTACCATAGAAAGATAAATATAGTACAGGTACTTATTTACTCATATTTGGACGGAGGAAGTAAATCTTAATTCAATATATTTACACTCACAAAAGATAAAGAAAACAAACTATTTACTCATATTCTATTGTTTCTGTGTCTTCAGGTACAGATCATATATTTTCTCACCCGTTGTAAAATATAAATATACTAAGGTTAAATAAAAAATGAAAAGATTCTCTTTCAGTAATCTGAACGGTCGTCATACTTTGAATTTTGAATTATTGAGATTCCCCATTAGCTGAAAATATATAGATTTCTATACGTGGTAATCTGTGCACGATAAATGTTTATATTGTATTACAAATTTTGGAATGGGAGGGAGTAGCATTTGATTGTTTGTAAACATATAGACCTGTTACATCATGATCTATATTACTATTATTTTTTTTCAAATTTCTACACAACTATTTTAGGATATCATGCAAATTGCAGTTATCTTAAAGAGTTGAGCAGATCGACCTGCAGTATTTGTGTTCATTGCCGTCAGTTTTATACCACAGGGATTGAAACCCGCCGTGAGAAAACCCATTTGCAAGTCAAGTGGACCAGTCTATTTAGCTTACCAGAATTTTTGACCTGAAAAAAAGAAGAGTTTGAGCCGGGCACGTACGACTTGTGGAAAAACGGACATTTGGATAAGGTGAAATCTGATAAGGCGTCAAATGCATGTGCTTTAGTTTTTACTTGGTCCGCGGAGCACAGGATATACATAGGAATTTAAGGGAGTTTATTCTTTTCTGGCAGCATCCTTCCACCGTTTTCTGAAGTTTCTCCTCTCGTTTTCCTTATTCAGATTATCAGATAATATAATATATGTCTCTTTCACTCTTTGTCATGGCAAGTGGCACATATACATGCAATTTGTCCGGTTCTTATTTTCTATCTAAGTTCTCACACATCTTTTGCTTTTAGCATTCGAGTCCCTGAAAATTTATATTTAACCGGCTATTTGGATTTGAATATTTGATACAACCTTTTAGGTTTAAGGAAAGATAGAAAATTTAAAAAGATAGAACTGACAGAATTTGTTTGCTCGCCTAAGACCGTTCACAATGTTCCTAGGTGGCATTCAGCCCCAACATGCCACTAGAAGATTCTCCTCCACCTCTATACCTACCACGCCACAACGATAAGCCTCGCACCCCAACAAGGATGCCCGTTCCTTACCTGCTCTTGAGCCTACGATGTGATCCCCACCTTCCCTGTGATGCGGTAAAGTCTGAAATTGAAAAGACACAGAGTAGCAGCCTGCATTGTAGAGCTCATGGATTCATATTCTCCATCCCACGTGGTATAATGTGGTGCAACTTTGAATAACCTGCACTGCTCATACTGAGTTCTTTCCTTCACTTTCCCAACTCACCTCTCTTATTTTCCGTGTGCATGCTTTTCTTCACCTTCCCAACTCACCTCTCTCGTTTTTCGTGTGCATGCTTTTCAAACTACTAGACGGTGCAATTTTTGTAAAACTTTTCTATATGAAAGTTGTATGAAAAAATCATATTAATTCATTTTCAAATTAATTTTAGCTAATACTTAATTAATTATACATTAATGTATATATCGTTTTGCGTACCAGAAAGGAGGGGTTCCCAGCCCCTCCTCCTGGACACAACCCAAGCATTGATCTATGTTAGAGCAAGTTTATTAATATAGCCAATTACTAGCTTCAAAAATTGAAACATCAGCTTAACCAACTTAATAGCTAGCCTACTTATACAATTGTTAGTTTTAATATATATTACATCATTAATACCTAATTAATCCACTCATCTTTCACATAGTTTATTTGGAGTTCATGTTGCAACTTGCTATAAATTTATAGGCCTTTTTTTTATCTCTCCTCTCCTCACTGCTTCACATAAGTATAAATATGATGTGGTAATTTATATAGCTCCCTTACATCATCTTAATGTATTAGCTCTTATTAGCATATTCATTGATGTTGAGTTTTCTTAGACCATGCATATTGATACAGTCATCCGAGGATGTTCCAGTGTTCACGTCTACAGAAAGACTAGTCTGTAGACTTGATTTTGACCGTGATATTGGTGAGCTCATTTCCACGCAATAATCAAATACGGCATAAACAGTACTTCCTCCATTTAAAAAAATAAAAATAAGTCTGTCCAGACGGATAGTATTAGATTGTGTCTAATTTAGTACTATGTTGCTGTATTTTAGTATTTTAGGATAGATACAGTATTAATATATACATTGTAGGTCACGACTCAATAGCAAGAAAGAACTAGAAATATCGGTGACGTCTCTCTCCACTGGTAAAGGTACCGAAGACTAGCAACTTGGTGGAGTTGGATGAGGAGAATAGAAGGTATGCGCCTTAAAACATAGGTATGTGTAGGCGTGTTGTTCATTCACCGTATTATAAACCCATCTGATCTTGCAGTGAGTTGATATAACTACGATTTGTGAATAAAATATTAATAGTTTGACTATAACCTTAAGGGATGTTGTGTAGTACATTAGTCATTGATACACCTACTTCAAACATTAGTTGTCACCCATCCCTCCCCTCTCCTTCTTGCCTCACCGCCGCCAGAGTAATCTCCTTGGCGGCACAAGGCACACCTCCTTCCCCCCTCAGCCATTGCCCTCATCCTCAACCATGAGGCAGCTGGATCCGGTGGCCCCTGACGTCAGGGTGACGAGATCCGGCCGCCAGCCACGCGCCTACCTCCTCCCTGTAGCTGCTGGTGCTGCTTGCCCTCCTGCCAGAGCAGCCAGGGCTGGAGGTCGACGTAGGTGGTGGCAGCTGTGATAGAGGAGCACATCAACTGGGTCCGGCAATGTGTGGCTACTGCGACAGTGATGGGTCAAAATAGTTCAACCGTTACAGCTGTGTGCATCAGTAATGGGTGGGCATCCAGCATAGATGTGGCTCATTCATCACTGATCACTTGTTTGCGACTGGTTAGTCCTCCCATCAATGATGGGTTTTTTTACTATCACAAGTGATTATATATGTGGTAGCTAGAGAGAGGTGGGAAGACATCGAAGAGCTCCCTACTCCGTAGGATCATCCTCCATCAGGTTGGAGTGCATTCAACTTGGTTCTACTACTTATTAATGTTATACGATTAATACCACCTTACAAATTTAAGTGGAGAGATCTCAACTTAAATAGAGAGAAATTAGAGAACACATGTTGACCGGTTGAGGTGGTGGTGGGACAGCCACAAGCATGCGCGCTGAGCTGAGCTAGACCGGCTGGCGAGGGCGAGTACTTTTGCGCACTAGTATTTGGGACGCTGGAGAAGTGATCTTTGCCCGGATGAACCGGGACTAAAGATCATATTTTCCCGGTAAAAAAGTGCAACGGAACTTTTTGATCTTTTATCATTTCTAGTCTCGGTTAAATAGTTATCAGGGTGTGTCAGGCCCCAACGATCTTTAGTCCCGGTTGGTGTTGTGTTACCAATCCGGACTAAAGATGCCTCCAAAGTTAGTTTAAAAAGAAAGCATCTCTATCCAAGTCAGATGTGTGTAGTAGGTGGCATGGTAAAGCTCGTGAGAGCTGGAGTGAGAGATCTTGAATTCGAATCCCACATCCCACACATTTTCTTACTTGGTGTGCATCTTTAATACCAGATATTTCAACTGGGACTAAAGATGGGTTATCTTTAGTCCCGGATTGGTTGTCCGCAGTTCAACAACTGGGACTAAAAGGGGTTGTCAACTGGGGTTAAAGCTCCATTCTCCAGTAGTGTCTGTGTACCTGGACGGGTAGGCAGGCGATCAAGTTTTTGGAAGCGCTTCTACACGACTGCTCTTAGTTGCAACCTCTATTTACGGCAGTGTGACTTGGCATTGCTTCCTCTTCGATAGTGGTTCTGCACTGCCACGTCTTCTTCGTGTACATCAACTTTCTGCATCGTACACTTCCGCTACACTAGCATGTTGACTAGAGGAGGTGTCAGCGGAGTACGTACTGGCTAGGAGACTTGAGGAGGTGAGAATGACAACACCAACGGAGACAACAACACCGACAAAGCCTTATCCAGTACCGGAGTGTTTTCCAGGTAAGTCACATTCTTCACCATAGTGTTAAACAAGTTGCTAGATGATGCTTCTCTTGTTATTAGCATGTTCATGTTTAGCACTATCACTAGATCATTCAACTATACAGATGTCATGTTTAGTATAATATTCAGGATTATAATATGCCGATTTATGACTATACTTCCAACCATCCAAAAACTTGATAGGTCTTTTTCGGTAGATGGCATTGCAACATCACTAAAACCATATGCTTTCAATGGTTCAAAATTTAGGAGACGAAAAGCACGTGCACTATTGTGGTTGATGGCTATGCAATGCTTCTTTGTTTCACGGGGCAAAACGAGCAAACCATCTCTCTCTCCTAAGGGGGAGGCTAAGTTCGAGGCTGAGAATTGCATGTTCCGTGGAGCATTGATAAGTGTACTAGCCGATGACATAGTGGACGTGTATATGCGCATGCTATCTGGGAAGCATATGTGGGATGCACTTGAGGCCATGTTCGAAGTCTACGATGCTGGCAACTGTATGTCATGTAGCAGTTCAATGACTACAAGATGGTTGATGAATGTTATATAGTAGAACAAGCTCATGAGATTTAGATGCTGGCAAAAGGAATTTGAGAACAACTGCTATGAGTTGCTGGACAAGTTTGTGGCAGGTGGCATTATTGCCAAATTGTCACCTTCTTGGTCGAACTTTGCTACTTCTCTCAAAAACAAGATGCAAGAGTTCAGTGTTACTGATCTCATTGGCTCTTTGGGTGTTGAGTAGAAGGTGAGGGCAAATGACAACCGCGACGAAAAGGTCAAGGGAGGTTCTGGTGCCAATTTGGTGCAGAAGAAGAACCCTCATGCATCTCACAACAACAAGAAGGTCAAATCTGAAGTCAAACCCAAGGCTACAACCAATTTTAAGAAGAAAGGCATGGGAAAGGCAAAGGGCGACTGCTCGTGTGCGGTAAGCCTAGGAATTGGGCCAAGGATTGTCCTGATCGCAAGAACAAAAAGTCTGCAAACATGGTTGTTAGCGATGGCGGAGGAACATAGGGGTATGGTAATTTTTTACTTATACTACTCTCTGTTTTTCACTCACCTGATTGGTGGGTTGATAATGGTGCTAACATTCATGTGTGTGCTGACATTTCCCTGTTTTCTTCTTATCAGGCCGAGAGAGGTTCCTCCTTGCTGAGGGGAAACGGTTCGCTTGCAGCTGTTTATGGTGTTGGTACGGTCGATCTAAAGTTTACTTCGGGAAAGACGGTGCAGTTGAAGAACATGCAGCATGTCCCCTCAATAAAGAAGAATCCAGTTAGTGACTCTCTACTATGTACAGATGGTTTTAGACTTGTTTTTGAATCCAATCAATGTGTCGTATCTAAATATGGAACTTTTATTAGCAAAGCTTATGAAATTGGAGGCCTGTTCCGCTTTTCTTTAGATGATATGTGTAATAAAGTTGTGAACCATGTAAGCAATGATGATGAGTCTAATATTTGGCATTTGCAACTTTGTCATGTGAATTTTTGTTGTATGACGCGCTTAGCTAACATGATTTTAATCCTAAATTTCACTTTGGTCAAAGGTTCTAAGTGCCATACTTTTGTGCAATCAAAACAACCTCGTAAGCCTCACACGGCATCAGAGGCGAGAAATTTGGTACCTCTAGAACTTGTTCATTCCAATCTGTGTGAAATGAATGGTAAGTTGACTAGAGGGGGAAAGAGATACTTCGTGATACTTATAGATGATTGCACTAGATTTTTCTATGTTTATTTACTTGAAACAAATGATGAAGCATTGAATTACTTTAAAATCTATAAGGCTAAGGTAGAAAACCAACTTGAAAGGAAAATAAAATGATTAAGATCTGATCAAGGTGGAGAGAACGCCTCCCTATTCACCCCAATCAAACGGGGTAGCCGAAAGAAAGAACCGCACTCTAACTGAGTTGGTGAATGTCATGTTAGACACTGCGAGACTTTCCAAGGAATGGTGGGGTGAGGCTATATTGACTACATGTCATGCCCTAAATAAAATTCCTACTAAGAATAAAGAAGTAACATCATTCAAAAAATGTGAAAAGAAAATGCTAAATCTCTCATACTTGCGCACATGGGGCTGTTTGGCTAAGGTAAATGTACTTATAGTCAAAAAGCGCAAATTTGGACCAAACACCATGAATTTTGTGTTCCTTGGTTATGCTATTCATAGCATGGAATATAGATTCTTAATTATAAACGCTGAAATACCTAACATGAGAGTTGGTACAATTTTTGAGTCCAGAAGTGCTACATTTTTTGAGAATGAGTTTCCGATGAAACATGCATCTAGCACTTCTAGTCAAGAACCTATTTTATCCACTGGTCTTTTATGCCGATAGAACACAATGATCAAATGCCGAGGAAAATTCTGGCGGAGGATAACATTGTAGCTACGCGAAAGAGTAAGAAACAAAGGACTGCAAAGTCTTTTGGTGATGATTACATTGTATACCTTGGGGATGACACTCCAACAACCATAGAAGAAGCATATTCATCTCCTGACGCTGACTATTGGAAGGAAGTGGTACGCAGTGAGATGGACTCTATTATGTCTAATGGTACTTGGGAAGTTTTCGAGCGCCCGTACAGGTAAATTTGTAGGATGCAAATGGGTTTTCAAGAAAAAGCTTAGGCCTGATGGTACAATTGAAAAGTACAAGGCAAGACTTGTGGCCAAGGGTTACACCCAAAAGGAAGATGAGGATTTTTTTGACACTTAGTTAGCAGTTGCTCGCTTGACCACGATTCGAGTACTACTTGCTCTGGTAGCCTCTTATGGTCTTATCGTTCATCAGATGCATGTTAAGACAGTTTTCCTTAATGGAGAGTTGGAGGAGGTGATCTACATGGATCAACCAGACGAGTATGTATTACAAGGTCATGAGGTAATGGTGTGCAAGCTGTTGAAGTCCTTGTATGGCCTTAAGCAAGCACCTAAGCAGTGACATCCGAAATTTAACAAAACACTAACATCTGTTGGCTTGGTTGTGAATGAATCCGATAAATGTGTGTACTATCACTATGGTGGGGGAAAGGGAGTGATCTTGTGTTTATATGTCGATGACATCTTGATCTTTGGGACCAGCCTCAATGTGATTGAGGAGGTCAAAGTCTTTCTGTCCAAAAGCTTTGAGATGAAGGATTTGTGAGTGGTTGATGTTATTCCTAACATTAAGCTATTGAGAGGAGATGAGAGTGGGATTACACTTGTGCAATCTCACTATGTGAACAAGGTCTTGAGTCGCTTTTGTTATAGAGTTTGCAAGCTAGCTCCTACTCCCTATGATCCCAGTGTGCAATTGAGGAAAAACTAAAGAATAGCAAGGGATCAACTGAGATACATCTAGTTCATTGGTTCATTGATGTATTTAACCAGCACAACATATCCTGACATCTCATTTGCTGTGAGAAGTTGAGCCGGTTTGTTTCAAATCTGGGAGATGATCACTGGCATGCTCTTGAAAGTAGGGGTGGACAAAAAGCTCGGGCTCGTGAGCTTGGCTCGGGCTTGGCTCGAGCTCACGAAGCTCGGCTCGGCTCGAAAACTAAACGAGCCGAGCCCAAGCTGTCTCCATAGCTCGTTTGTAAATCGAGCCGAGCCCAAGCTGGCTCGCAAGCCGCTCGTTAAGCTTGTCAAGCTTATAAAAAAAAGGTCTAACCCATTAACATATGTTGTAGCCCATGAAAAACCTTAACCGTGCCCCTCGTCGACTTGTCATCTCCCCTTTGACCTCCCACGCCACCGTCACTCCATCAGGCTTTCAACGCACGCGTGACAGGCGAGGTGACATCGCTGGACTGCTCGATGCCCAGGGTGCGACCGTGCAAGGGCGACGGGGAGGTGCCGCTCGAGACCCCCTGTGCTGCCTCCATCCCCTGCACCACCTCCCGCCCGCATCCCCTGAGGGCTGAGACCCTAAGTCGACGCCGTCCATCACCTCACCAATACGCCGACCGACCGACGACAGTTTTTGCTACGATGAGCCAAGGATGAAGAGGTATTTTCTTATTTTTCTCATTTTCTCGCCGAGGATGACGAGCCGATCGACTGGCGACTGATGGCAGTTCTTGCTACTCCTGTATTTTCTCATTTTTCTGATGCATGTAGCAGTAGCATGTTGTGGTCTGTGGACTTGTGGTCTATTGATCTTGTGATTCTGCAGCAGTAATGTAGCTACTACATTGTAGTATATGTATGCGTGATGAATTGATGTGTGTGTTTGCTATTAGCAATGATTCAGTCACAGAAAGATTGAGGCAAATAAATCAAAATTGTTGTGCCAGTAGTGTATGTATGATGTATGTCAGTATCTGTGACTCTGTGTTATTGCTATACTTCACTCTTTTTTCGTTGTTTATAATTTTGACTCATATTTGAATATATTGATAGATCATTGGCTATGGACAAGCAACCTCGACGGGAGAAATCCAAATCCACAGCACTGGATGCTTCGGATGCTAAGGCTGTCGGTGTTTCTGCATTCTCTTCTGCTTTTGCCTCCTCCTAAGCAGTTGCAGCATCTATTTCGAGTGATAAGGTAGCCAAATCTAGCGATGTAGCAATCTCTCCAGCAATACCTTTGGTACAGTACTTGCCTACTTGACCTTAGTTCTTAAATGAATATATGAAATACTTATCGATATGCATTGATTAAAATTCTGTTTTTTTTTGTGAACTGTAGTCTGATGATGAGAATTCAGAGGATAATTCTTTTGACCACAATGATGAGATGTCAAACTCAATGCCAATTGGTGATGACACAGCGGCTGGTGGTACTAGTGATGCCTCTGGAGCGGATTCATCGGGTAGACACCGAAGAGGAAAAAAGCTAAAGGTTTCACCCACAGTTGCTGCTGTAAAGGGGAGGAAGCGATCAAATTGTTGGAAGAACTTCACAGAGGTTAAAGTTCCTTTCAAGATAAATCCAGGGGAGACAGACACAAAGGCTAAGTGCAGGTATATCCATTCACTTTACGCTTACAAGGCCGGGGGAGCTACTACACATCTTGTGAGGCACATGAACAAGTGCACACCTTACTTGAACCAGTTGGCCAAGAAGAGGGTTCAAGCTGCCCTCAACTTCACATCAGCGAAAGGTGACTCAGATATCCCTCTCATTGTCACTCCTAGTGAGTATAACAATGAGGAAACTCGTAAACTTATAGCTAAGATGATAATTGTTCATGAGTATCCATTTAGGATGGTAGAGCATACTTGGTTCAATGTTTTTATGAGGTATTTAAACCCTTCATATCAGTTTATTGGTAGAAAGACCATAAGAAGTGATTGCTTGAAGGTTTTTCATTCTGAAAAAGAAAACCTCATGAAGAGTATAAGGAGTGTGGAAGTGATTAGCTTAACATGTGATTTATGGACATCAAATCAAAACCTTTGCTACATGGCATTGGTTGCACATTACATAGATAAAAATTGGACAATGCAATGCTGAGTGCTGAACTTTGTAGAGTTGGATCCTCCACATACTGGGAATGTGATAGGTCAGGCCATCTTTGATTGTCTAGCTGAATGGAAAATTGAAGACAAGGTTATAACAATTACTCTTGACAATGCTTCCAACAATGATACAGCTGTCCGGGGTTTAAAAGCTAAGCTTGCAGCTAGGCGATCAAGTTGTTACAATGCTAAATACTTCCATGTTCGTTGTTGTGCTCACATTATTAATTTAATTGTGAATGATGGCATAGCACCCTTGGCATCTTTGACAAAGAACATAAGGTCAACTGTTAAGTACATAAAAAAGTCTCCATCTCATATACACAAGTTTGTAGAAATCTGTAGAAATCTTGCAATGGAATTGGGAGAGGGGCTGGAACTTGATGTGTCCACAAGATGGAGTTCAACTTATCACATGTTGAGAACTTGCATTGCATATCAGCAAGCACTAGAATCATATGCAGAAACAGATTTAAATTATGAGTGGAAGCCAAGCCCAGAAGAGTGGAAGTTGTATGAATCAATTGAGCCAATACTTGGGTCTTTGGCTGAGGTTACTACTGCATTTTCAGGTTCAACCTATCCCACTGCAAATACTTTTTATCCCCATATTGTCAATGTCAAAGTTGCTTGGACAGATGCTTGTGCTTCAGAAGACACTAATTTGAAGAAAGTGGGAGTAGCGATGTTAGATAAATTTGACAAATATTGGAATGTGAAGAACAATGCAATGGTGCTTGCTACTATTCTAGACTCAAGGTACAAGTTAAGATTCATTGAATGGTGTTTTAAGAAGATTTATCTAGCTGAATTTGAAAAGGAGTTAGCTGAAGTTAGAACTGAAATGGATACACTTTATGATAAGTTTGAAAAGGAGTATAGAGAGAAGATAGCTACTAGCAAAGGTAAGAGTTGTAGATCTTCATCATCAGTTTCAATTTCAGACACAAACAAGTCTCTACCATCAGTTTCAAGCAATTTTCAGTCCTATTTGCAATCTTCTTCTAAAGATGCATCAAAGTCAGAGTTGCTTATATATCATGATGAACGAAATGAGGACTTAGCAAACAAAGGTTTTGATCTACTTCTATGGTGGAAGTTGAATGCTCATAGATACCCGGTGGTATCAAAGATGGCTATGAACTTTTTGATTACCAGCTAGCTCAGTATCTTTCAGAATCTACTTTTAGTGCTGGGGGAAGAGTTCTAAATGATTACCGTAGTTCTCTACACCCAACAACGGTTGAGGCGTTGAATGTGCTTCTAGCTGGATTAGAGGCGCTCCAATGATAACGGTATACATTGTTATGTCATGCAAAGTTGATGCATTTTCTCTCTTCTTAACACATGACTAGCTCAATTAATACTTTTGATTTTCTGAATTTCAGGCAGAAGAAGAAGATGTTGTTGAGAGTATTCCATTTCCTAAAAGTGAAGTGCAAAGTAACTAGTAAGTAAATGCAGTATTTCATTATCCTTTTTAGCTTATACTTTAATTACTCGTTTTTGTCCTATATTGTCACTTACTCACTTGTGATTACATGATTTATGTAGGCAATTGGATGGCTCATGGCTGCCTGGAACATGTAGCTATGGAGAAAGTCTTGGAGAAGTGGAGAAATCCTTTCATTATTTTGCAAAATAATAACTACATGTTATCTTATTAGTTTGCAAATTGGAGATTTTGGACTTTTGGAAGATGGTCTAAGTTTTGTACTCTCTGCACACTGCACTTATATTTTTGGTGTGCTCATGACTCATCATATTATGCGTATATGTCATGTTTGGACATTTGAACGCGTGTTCATTGCTTAATAGAGTTTTGGGAATTTTGGATTATGGTCTTGTACTTGTGTCATCATGAGAATTGTCTGAAATTCAAATATTCTGCTGATGGTACTTGTTCAATTGTTCTTGCTACTGCATTGCATTATTTGAGGGCGGCCTATGTGATCTGTATGAGTTTGATCTGTAGGCCTACTGCATTGGATATTTGCATTACTTGTTATTGCTGCTCAAATCACGAGCCGGCTCGAGCTTTGAAACGAGCCGAGCCAAGCTGCTATTTTCGCTCGTTCTTTCAATCAAGCCAAGCCAAGCCGAGCCTGTGTTGTACCAAGCTTTCACGAGCCGTGCCGAGCTTGCTTGGCTCGGCTCGGCTCGTTTCCACCCCTACTGGAAAGTAATACGCTATCTAAAAGGCACAATGAGCTATGGAATTCACTATGTTAGGTACCCAAAATTACTGGAGGGCTATAATGATTCAAACTAGATATCTAATGCTGATAAGATAAAAGCCACAAGTGGATATGTGTTCGCACTTGGAGGTGGTGTTGTTTCCTGGAAGTCATGCATGAAGACCATATTAATGGGGTTAACAATTGAAGCAGAACTCATAGTGTTAGACATTGCCGCTATGAGACCGAGTGGCTTTGTGAACTCCTGGTGGATTTGTCGGTGGTTCAAAAACCAGTACCAGCTATCCTGATGAACTATGATAATCAAATGGTGCTTATTAATGTGAACAGTTCGAAGGACAAGTTGAAGTCATCTAGGCATGTAAAGAGAAGACTGAATTATATCAGAAAGCTAAAAAATTTCAGAGTGATAGCACTGGACTATGTCCAGACCTTTAAGAATCTAGCAGATCAGTTTACTAAGGGACTGAGACCTACTTGAGTTACAAAATAGTGGGAATCTATCCTATGTGATTGGAGATCCGGTGAATTAAGACAGTGAAACAAGATATTGAGTGACTAGGAGGAGACTCTGAAATGGGTCCATCTGTATGATGTACTTCTCTCCTTTTTCTGTAGGTCAGGATGGTGTATATCTTAATATGATCCGAGTGGCTTTCCTAAGCAGAGATGTTGTCCTACAGAATATCTTAGAAGGAACACACCTATATGAGTTCGACTGCTAGTCACAGTCTATGAGATTTGGGTGATCTCTAGATACTCATGAAAAGGCATGGAGTATGACTTATACGCTCCAAACAGAGGGGTACAAATGGTAGCCTAGTATCGGCTAAGGAATTGAGTAATGCCTCACTGCACAAGACTAACAATCAAAGCTTAGTCCATTGTTCAGTTGTGGTCAAGTGTAGTTCCTTCTAGTGGAAGTTCAACTTAACAGTGTCCATCGAAACACTAGTATCAAAAACAGGTTCAGAATAGAGAAGATTTCTTGTGAACCACGAAATTTGGTGGAGATTTTTGGAATAAATGGGCTAGGCGTAATTTATTCTCAATAAATTCCATTGGCCCACAATAAATGTTATGGGATTAATACCATCTTAGAAATTTAAATTTAAGTAGAGATATCTCAACTTAAATAGGAAGCTATTAGAGAGCACCTGTTGACCGGTCGAGGTAGTTGTGGGACTACCAGATGCGCGTGCGCGCGCGCCGAGCCGAGCCGAGCCAGCCTAGTGGGCCGAGGCTGAGGTCGAGGCATGGCGTGGCGTGGCTGGATTGGCTTGTGATTGAATCAATGCAATTCAATGCCATTGCGTCAACGTCATTACCCGAGTAACAAATGAGAAAATGAATTGATTCTATTGATTACTCCGGTAATGAACGAGGAGATTCCTCTCCCTCTCATGCACTATATAAGTCCACCGCTATGACAGACAGACACATATCTGTTCATCCTCCCTCTTGCATATCTCCTGTGCTACGATTCTGTTTCCTTACTGAGTACTTGTGAGCACAAGTATTTGGGATGAGCAGGCCTCTGAAACTCCGTCCGTCTATGTACCTGAACGGGTTGACGAGTGATCAAGTTTTTGTGGAGCGCTTATGTGTCACACCGTGATTTTCGTATCAGGGTTTATAAATTATTCCTAGAATGTATATTAAATGTTCATTAATTTACAAGTGAATTTAAAGATGTGAAATAAAATTTTCTAAATAAAACATGGTTGGATTTAATTTTTATTAAATTCTCCACGGTTAATTCTACTCTCTGGAATTTTCTCGGATTTTTCAGAGCTCAATTACTAATTTTTAAACATACAAAGAACATTTCAGTAATTATTTAAATAATAAATTAATCATTAAATGATCTGGCTATAGTTTTTATAAATACCTTGATTGTTCAAGTATTTGCAGGATTTTTCTTAGAATTATTTGAGTATCGAAAGTATTTTTGAAAATTCAAAGATCATTTCATTAATTAATTTAATTCGAAAAGTAATTAAAAATCCTCTTCCTAGTTTGGGCTGAATCTGGAAAAATCTACTTTGTCTCCCTTTGTTTCTTCTCTGTTGCAGCCTATTTCTTTCCCTCCCCTAAGTCTGCTCTTCTTCCCTTTCTTCCTTTTCTTTTTCTTTTTTGGCCAGCCCTTCTACCAGAAGTCTGTTTTACCTCCCTCGCGCTACAGTGGCTTCTTCAACCTCCAGACAGCCGACTGCTGTGCTGTGCACAGTACTGCTGCCCTTTCCTCCACCAAATCCAGCCTCCACGTTGCTCCCCTTCCAAAATTAGTTGCGGGAACGGATTCCCCTCAATCTCCTCCACCTTATCCACAAGAAAGCCTCATCAAATTCGTGCTAAATCCCACGAATTTCGGCCTCGTTCTTATCCGACGAACTCAAGATAAATCAAATTTTCCCTCACCAAATCCTCTCGTTTTGGGCTCGGATTCTTCCTCCCGTCCCTATAAATAGAGACCCCTTCCTCTCCTCTTTCGGCCGCCACCCCTCCCTCTCTCCACCGTGCCCTAGCCACCTCTTCCCGCGAGTTCGTTCTCTCTCCATCGCCAGCGTTGCCTCCGGTCGCCTTTTCCCACCATCTCGGCCGCCGCCGTCCAGCGCCACCACCTCCCCGGCTTCGCAAGGCCGAGCTCTACCCCGGCCACCACCTCCTTTCCACCAAAACCCCCGGAAGCCCCCATCACTGTGTAGGCCGAGTTTGCCGTTGTTTTTTTTAATCTCCAGCGAAGCCCTGCCGCTCATCCCATCATCGCCTTCGGTCGCTGCCACCTCCGTTGGATTCGCAGCTGCGAGGAGAACACCGTCCACCCCTCCGTTGCCGCCGAAAATCACCGGAACATCGTCGTCATCCGTCGTCGTCCGTCGTCGCGTCGCCCCTCGGTGAGCACCTCTCATCGTGCTCTCCCTCCCGGTGTCCCCTGTGTCCATCGCCGCGTTGCCGTCCGCTCTAGGTCAAAATCCGGTCAACCGATCTCCACCATCCAAATCAGTATAGATTATTTCCCCTCTCTTTTCAATGATATATTAGTCTTTCCACTATATATCATCTACCAAATTTGATCCAATCTTTTGATTGGAGGATGTTTTTAATCTTTTCTCTCACTTATAAATCATTTGTAAATTGTTTAACTAATTTGGAATAGTCTTTTCTTTAATAGGTTTAATTGGATTAAATCTTGTAAAATTCATAATTAATTCATTTGAAATCAGAATGAGGCCGTTCAAGTCTCTAAATTCATCTAAAATCATGATCTACATGTTTGTTTAGTTTTTATGTACTGTTTATTTGGAGTTTCTTAGTTTGTTTTCTCGTTTTGCGTGTTAGCTTGTCGTTTCCGTCGTTTCGAAGGTCATTGAGTGCGTCGAAAGTGTTCCAGAAGACTAATTGAAGACCGATTATTGCAAGGCAAGTCACACAGATCCCAAACACAATCCTTTGAGCATGTTGATCCTATATTTAAATTCTCTATTTATTTCAAATGTGCATTTATTTTTGAATGTCACTGGGTGGTGTGAACCTATTCCTTTGTTATGGCCAATTTGTATTGATTACCCTATTTCTTGATACCTTGGGTTATAAATTTGACTAGTTGGATTTTATATTGGTTCAACTAGATATTAGATATAATTGCTTAGCCATGCTTAGAAACATAAGCTCATTAATGGGATGAATCATACTACATTATTAATTATGGTTATATTTAATGGTAGCTCACGATGGTCAATCATGTTATGGTAATTGATAATTAAAATTTGATTAATGGTGGGTTGTGAGCACATGGTTTTGAAGGTCATGCTCATGGCAATTAAGGACCGGTTCGCGAGTTACTGTTGTGAAACATTAACCGTGCCAACCACAAGCCAGCGTGGGCAACGGCTTTACCTTTTGTATAGCATGGTTCATTATGCGGTGCCAGACTGAGAAGCGGCGAGAAGTCCGTGGGGGTCGCTGGGGAGTCCATTCCTTTGGTTGTAGAGGGGGTGATTATGATCCAGGAATGGTGCGCTGTGGTGAGTTGTCTTGTGCGAGGGGTATTATCACAGTTCCTTTCCGAGGTACCGTGGTGGTATTGAGGCGCATGGTGACATGTTGTGGAGCTGTGTCTTATGGGTATAGTGGTACATCTCTGGCCAGAGTAAAACTATTCGAATAGCCGTGCCCGCGGTTATGGGCGGGTCTAACAATGTTTTTCGTGATTAGTCTCACACTATTCATTAATAATATAAGGTGATAAATGGTAATAATTGGTTTAACTCCTGGTTTGGAATGGTTTATACCTGGTTTGGAGGTTTGATCTGTACGACTGGGGTTGGTTGTTCAGGTTTGGTTGGGCCTGTGCAGCATTGGTGTGTTGTTCAGTGTTGGTTAATATTGATGATTATAATTACTCTACTATTTTATAATTCTCAAATATTTGCTAAATGTCGCTTTTGCAAATGAGCCTATATATTACGCCAATCCTTTGGTATCCTTGTGCACTTGCATATTTGCTGTGCGGCTTGCTGAGTATTCCATGTACTCACTCTTGCAATAATCAATCAACCTCAGTTGAAGAAAGTTTCCGAAGAAGAAGACGTTTGGCTCATACCCCAGTTGAGCTGCCTGTGGAGTGGAGCTGAAACCGTCGCTAGATCATTTTTCTGCTGCTGAGACTTGGAGAGCGTGGAATGCCTTTTTTCAAGTTGCTCAAGAAAACTGACGATTTCCAATGGACACCGGAAGCACAAAAGGCGTTTGACGATTTCAAGACCTTCTTGACAACTCAGCCGGTGCTAGCCTCACCAATGCCGCAAGAACCATTACTTCTTTATGTGTCTGCAACTACAAAGGTGGTGAGCACAGTTTTAGTCGTTGAGCGTGAAGAGCATGATCGCACTCAGAAAGTTCAGCGACCAGTCTACTTCGTCAGCGAAGTTCTTGTTGACTCCAAAACCCGATACCCTCAAGTACAGAAGCTGTTATATGGAGTCTTAATCACCGTCAGGAAGCTGTCACATTATTTTCAAAGTCATCCAGTCACAGTGGTTACATCTTTCCCACTCGGTGAAATCCTCCGCAACAAAGAAGTCACTGGCCGCATTGCCAAGTGGGCCCTAGAGTTGATGCCTCTGGACATAACCTTCAAACCTCGAGTTTCTATCAAATTGCAAGTGCTAGCTGACTTCGTCGCCGAGTGGACCGAGTGCCAAGAAGATGTCCCGGCAGAGAAAATCGAATACTGGACAATGCATTTTGACGAGTCAAAGAGGATTTCAGGGTGCGGAGCAGGGGTTGTTCTGATTTCCCGGACTGGAGAACGACTCAGCTATGTTTTGTGGATTCACTTCCCAGCGTCCCACAACGTGGCCGAATATGAAGCACTCCTATATGGATTACGGATCGCCATATCCTTAGGGATTCGCAGGCTTATAGTCCGAGGAGATTCCCAACTTGTGGTCAACCAAGTGATGAAAGACTGGACTTGCCTTGATGACAACATGGCAGCCTACCAACAGGAAGTGCGCAAGCTTGAGGATAAATTCGACGGTTTGGAATTAACTCATGTTCTCAGACATAACAATGAAGCAGCCGACCGATTGGCTAATTTTGGATCAAAGAGAGAAGCAGCTCCATCGGATGTTTTTGTTGAGCATCTCCACCAACCTACAGTTTTAAATAACTCAACTGCTAAGGAGGAAGTTGGAGAACAAGTTCTAATGCTTGACACCGACTGGAGGCACCTTTCATCAATTATCTGAAGAATCAAGAGTTGCCTCCCGATAAAAATGAAGCCGAACGAATTCATCGCCGCTCCAAGACCTATGCCCTTGTGGAGGAGGAATTATACAAGAAAAGCCCATCTGGAATATTGCAAAGATGTATCTCCATCGAGGAAGGCATACAACTTCTAAACGACATTCACTCGGGAGTATGCGGGAATCATGCGGCAGCAAGGACTTTAGTCGGGAAGGCATATCGACAAGGCTTTTTCTGGCCCACGGCAGTCAGCGATGCAGATAAAATTGTTCGCACATGTAAAGGTTGTCAGTTCTTCGCCAAACAGACCCACTTGCCAGCTCAGGAGTTACAAACTATTCCTCTTTCTTGGCCTTTCGCGGTCTGGGGACTGGACATGGTGGGCCCTTTCAAAAGGGCACAAGGCGGATACACCCATCTGTTTGTCGCGGTGGACAAATTCTCCAAGTGGATTGAGGCAAAACCAGTGGCGACTATCACTGCGGATAAAGCACGCGACTCCTTCATCAACATTGTGCATCGTTTTGGCGTGCCGAACCGAATCATTACTGACAACGGAACTCAGTTTATTGGTGGCGTTTTCAAAGATTTTTGTGAGGATTTCGGTATCAAAATCTGCTATGCTTCAGTCGCTCACCCAATGAGTAATGGTCAAGTTGAGCGCGCAAACGGTATGGTACTTCAAGGAATCAAGACCCGTATGCTGGCCGGTGGATAGAAGAATTGCCCTTAGTTTTGTGGTCACTGCGTACAACCACGAGTCGGGCTACGGGCCAGTCACCTTTCTTCTTGGTATATGGCGCAGAAGCCATGTTGCCGAGTGAAATGGAGTTCGAGTCTCTACGAGTTCGCAATTTCAATGAAGAACGCCACAACTCTGACAGAATTGATGATCTTACTCGACTGGAAGAAGCAAGGGAAGCAACACTAATTCAGTTGGCCAGATATCTTCAAGGTCTACGACGCTATCACAATCGCAACGTCAAATCACGCGCCTTCATAGTCGGCGATATGGTTCTACGGAAGATTCAAACAACTAAAGACAGACACAAATTGTGTCCCTTGTGGGAAGGGCCGTTCATAATAGCAGAAGTCACTCGCTCGGGAGCCTACCGACTCAAGCGTGAAGACGGAACCATGGTGGACAATTCATGGAATATAGAGCATGTACGACGATTCTATGCTTAGAGCTATTTTGTATACTTCTCCCTTAGACTGCCCACTTACCTATCAGCCGAGTGGCCAGTCTGGGGCTACTGATAATAATATAGTATTTCTTTCGTTTTGTTCATGACTTGTCATTGACCCTGTTTAAATCCAGGTCCAGCAGATAAGGACTAAAATTTTTTCGATGGTTGTAACAAGTTCTAGGCTTGGAGCAGTCAGACAAAAATTTTAAGAAATTTGAAACTGGATCATTGGTTTACTGCATGGCATAAATGAGTCATCATACATTACTAAGAATACTGTACATCATTTCATACAAAACATTAACTAAGTCTATGACTGGAAATTCTCCAGGACATCTGCGGCAAGCTTCTCAGCTGAGTCTTGAGCTTGATTGATTAGCTCCATTGCTTGCTCGTCAGTCGTCCCATCTGCGAAGCCGTCCCCGACTGCATCAATTTCAACTCGGGAATATAGGGACTTCATTATTGCTAGCGCCTGGCTAGCACCCATCGTGGCAGCATCCTTGATATTGCTGAAGTATTTAGTCGGTGCAGTCTTGAGCCCTTCAAAAATTTGGACCGCATCCTCCTGACTGGTTCCAAGTCCGTTTTGGAAGATGGCGTTCAGTACCGGAGCAGCGACATTGGCGATGTCGTCTCGGACACTCTCAGCCTTCTTTACTTTGTCAGCAAAGACTTCAAATTGGGCTCTAGTCCTGACTTTGTGTTCTACATTCATACAAGGCGGAAAAGGTTTTCAGCAGTATGGCATTATTTCAAATTACTCGATAAGGATGATATTGTACCTTCCAGGGCATTTTCAGCTTCGAGCTTGCCAGCCGCCAACTGAGCATTGATTTCTTCATGCTTTTTAACTCAGGCAGCCAAGGACTCTATTTTAGTAGCTTGAGCTACAGAACAATGAACAGACCGGTCAGATACACATATTGGATGAACAATAAATCTATGGCAAAGACACTCTTACCTCCAATTGTGCCCCTGTAGTTGAAGCTGGCATCCATGAGTTGATTAATTTGGTCCTTTAATTTTCGCTCTTTGGCTTGAGCATCCTCTCGGGTCTTGGCCAGCTCAGCTTGAACTCGTTCAAGATTCTCGAGGTGAGGCACAAGTTTTTCCAAGGCGCTTGTTTTAGCCTAATTCCTCATGTGGATTCTCTGGATAATGCATTCAATGAGCAACACAGAAAGAATAAGACAGTTGAGTACAAGAAGGAATACTTACATTCATTAGACGGGTGGACTCGGTCAGATTCTTCTTCAACAACTCGAGCTCCTCGTCTTCACCTTGACGATTGATGATAATACCTTGTAAGGTACCATCCCGATCCCTCCATTGGAGTTTAGTCGGAGGAAAGGAATCCTCGACTGCTTTTATTCTCGAGATCTTTTCTTCGTTGTCATCAATCAATGGGCCTAGTATGCGGATTATGAGATAGCTGAAATGCAGCAGGCAAATCAAATTAAAGCTTAGCCTTACGACATACCAGATATTATTTTCGGGCTCTTCTTGGGGTATTTTCTGACTCGCCGACTGGATCATTCATTAAGCTTGTTTCTGCGGAAGTCGGTCCTTGGATAGTTTCTTTTGGATCTCCTCTGACCGGCTCAGCAGATGTTTTTGAAGTCCCAGTCGGGATGTCAGTTTCTCCTGCTTGATCCCCGGTAGGAGGATCCACTTGTGTTTGGTTCCGACTGGCTACCAGTCGGGGGCTGGACTTCGGCAGTATTGATTGTTTTCCCCGACTGACTATTAACCCGGGGTTCAGGTCGTGGCTCGCTCAGCATCGTGATAGGCGGCACGTCACCCTTACTTCCCAGGTCAATGTCTTGGGGTTTTCTGAAGATTGACGGATTTTAATTTCAACATATATTTTCCAAGAAGTCAAAAATAAGAAGATGATAGCAAGAGTGTTACCTTGTAGATCTTCGGATTTTGGGCGCAGGCCGACTGGCTGGAGATTTTGCTTGAGCCGGCTTGGCGTTCGTTTGCGACTCAGTCTGCTCATCCTCGAAGTCACTGCAGACCATCTTCCTCTTCTTCAGTTTTTGCTTGGGAATGTTTTCCTCAACAGTTCGTTTGCTCTTCCCGGCTAGGCTGATTTTTAGGCCACCAGTCGGGAGAGGCTTTTTTGGGACTGATCCTTTTTGGGCTGGAACTGGAGGATTCGAGGAGAAGCGTTTGTTGTCCTATTTAATGGATTAAATCAATGAGATAAGATAATAGACAGATTGGTAACGGTCAAATAAAAGATTAGCAGATTTTTACCTTAGGAGGGGGCCGCACCAGGCCGTATGGAGTCACCGGGAGCTTGTGGCTATAGTCAACAGTGATCCCAGATGAGAACATTTTGTACATCCGGTTACACATGACTTTGTAGTCAATAGAATCCGGGTCCTCACGGTTGGGATCCGACTGCCCCTCGTACTCGTACGCCGGTTTGCTCCTCTCTTTGATTGGGGCCAGTCGGCACTTGATGAAGTGCCGAGTGACCTGCTCCCCTTGTAGGCCTTGTTGCTTGATTTCCATCAGTCGGAGTAGCAACTCATTGGCCTGAGCTAGTTCGTCGCCGTCCGGGAAGTTTTTCCAGTTTTCATGTGGGATAGGAGGAAGACCAACGAACTCGGGGAGACTTGGAGACTGATTTAAGTTATAGAACCAATTCGAGTACCATCCTTTGTTGGAAGTTTTAAAAGGAAGAGAAAAGTATTTTTGGGTCAAAGTTCCTCGCAGTTGAAATCCAGACCCGCCGACTACGCACGGGTTGTTTTTGTCAGGCTGGGGTTTGAGGTATAAGATGGGCCGGAACAAAGCAAAATGTGGTTGAATACCAAGAAAGGCTTCGTAGAGGTGGATGAAATTGGCAATGTGGAGTACAGAGTTGGGATTCAAGTGATACAATTGGATTTTGTAAAAGGAGAGAAGACCACGGAAGAAGGAAGAGGCCAGAAGAGCAAAGCCAGAATAGAAAAACAAAGAGAATACCACGATTTCGCCGGTGTCGGGGGTTGGAAAATCCTTGCCGTAAGCAGGGCGCCACCCGATGATTTCCTTCGCAGGCAGAACCCCGTCCTTCACCATCTCCGGCACATTTGATTCCTTCACATCAGACTTTGCCCACTGTTCAAAGGGGATTTCTCTCTCCTCGGCCATGGGTGTGATTTGGATTTGAGCAAAGTGTTTCGGTTTTTTGCAGATGGGATGGAAGAAATATTGGGGTGGAGGTGAACCGCAGGGAGGTTTGATGCGCGGGATGGAAGATTGGAGCTTGTGCGTGCGTGGATTTGGAACCCTAGTTTGCTGATACTGTGCGCGGTTTGGGGATTTTTAGCGAAGAAGATGAAGCGGCAAGTGATTTAACGGTTAGGTCAGCGATCTCGTGCACAGAGTGGGCCGTAGATTGCGGCTTAACTATGGCTAAAAAAGTTTGGAAAGTCTGATATATGTCCCAAGGGGCTTAATCCTTTCTGTGATGAATGAAAAGGATATATCAAAGATATTTAACACTGTTGCAACTTAAACTCTTTGGAGAGCATACAGTGCAAATCATACCACGTCAGTGAGCATATCGGGTTGACCAAGTATTATTACTTTGGTTTATCAATCATTTTTGACTAATTTAGGCGATTGGAGAATCTTGTAAAAGATTTTTGCCACATATGCCTTATTTTCTCTAAATAAGTGTGCACGTAAGTGTGCACTTTGCCACGTAAGTGAGCACTTTTATTGACCAACATTGTGGCTTAGGCTGATTATATATTTTGGTCACTTTTTCAGGCAGTTGGTAAATCCTTTATGAGTTTTATTTACTCGGATTATATACCACATATGCCCTATATTTCCCAAATAAGGTAAAGTCATGTGTCCTTAGGGACTAAAACACATCTATTTTGCTAATGTGGATACAATATGACTAACCGTTTGGGAAGATTTATGTTTATGACATGAATAATTCTGAATGACTTAATTTATTGTCACATTTCTTGATATGAACAATTTTAGGATTGTTTATCATTTTGCTGCTTAGGTGGCTAATAAACCATTCAGCTGGTGTATTTTTATTAATTCTGACTATATGTTTAGTTTTTCCAACTAAGCACATAGTCGGGGGCTACACCTAATTAGGTGCATCTAGTCGATGCACCTGGAGGAGATATCTTTTGAAATTTTTCAGCCCTTCACAGTCTTGCGATTCGAATTTGGCGCCCAAGAGATCATGGCAGAGATAATCAAAGTACTTGGAGCTGATGGCCTTCTATTTGAGAGAAGATTGTCTCGTCGACTGTAAAGGTCTCAGGGGCTACTGTGGATATTATGGTACCCATGTACCCACAGATATAGAATATCCGACTGAATATAGGGGTATGTCATGTAAATAGAATATGAGAAGTACTAGGATTCCGGTATAGTGTTGCCTTGTTTGTTAAGGTATGGACCGGAAACCTGGTATGGTAAGATTGTAAGTCAATTAAGAAGAATCTAGACCGTGTCGGACTAGATCTTATCTTGTAAATCCTCATCCTCCGGGTATATAAGGACGATAGGGGACCCCTTGGGGACATAAGCTTTTCGTAAGATCAATACACAATTCGGAGGCAAAACCCCCGAAACAGAAGTAGGGTATTACTTCTTTGTGAAGGCCTGAACCTGTCTAAACCCTTTGTCTCATAACCCGTCTACTTTTCCGTCTTGACGGCCACCCCCTTTTCTATTGCTGAAATCTAGTTTCGACAACAATAATAGGGTTTATTTGCAAAAGCAGCATTTAGCAAACATTTAAGAGTAGTAAAACAGTAGAGTAATTAATTATATTAATCAACACTGAACAGCACACCAATGCTGCACAGGCCCAACCATCTCTGAACAATCATGCCCGGTTGCACAGACCCAATCTCCAAACCAGGAATTAATCTTTCCAAACCAGGAGCTAATCCAATTATTACCATTTATGACCTTGTATTATTAATGAGTAGTGTAGGATAAATCACGAAAATATTGTTAGACCCGCCCATAACCGCAGGCATGGATATTCGAATAGTTTTACTCTGGCCAGAGGTGTACCATTGTAACCACAAGACATAGCCCCATAACATGTTACCATGCCCTTAGTACCACAACGGTACCTCGAAACGGGACTGTGATAGTACCCACAACATAAGACAACGCAAAGCAGTGCACCATTCCTGGATTATAATCACCCCCTTAAAACTTAAGGCATGGACTCCGCAGCGACCCCCATGGAATTGTGACCATGTCTCAGTCTGGTGCGCCGCTAAGAACCTTGTTATACCGAGGGTAAAGTCGTTGCCTACACTGTCTTGTGGTTAGTACGGTTAATGTTTCATAATAGTAGCTCGCGAACCGGTACTTAATTGTCATGAGCACGACCATCAAAACCATCTCAAACCATGTGCTCACAACCCACCATTAGTCAAGTTTTTGTTGGCAAGTTAATTAATTTATTATTCACGATTGACCATCGTGAGCTACCATTAAATAGCCATCATTAAGAGATAAGTGAAACATTAATTATCCTATTAGTGTACTAATGTCTCTAAGCATGGCTAAGTAATTATATCTAATATCTAGATGAACCAATAGATAAAGTCCAACTAGTCAAATTTATAACCCAAGGGATCAAGGAAAAGGATAACTAATACAAACTGGCCATAACAAAGGAGTAGGTTCACACCACCCGGAGACATTCGAAAATAAATGCACAATTGAAATAAATAGAGAATTTAAATATAGTATCAACATGCTCAAAGGGTTGTGTTTGGGATCTGTGTGACCTGCTTTGCAATAATTGGTCTTCAATTAGTCTTCTGGAACACTTCCATTGCACTCACGAACCTTCGAAACAACGGAAACGACAAGCTAACACGTAAAACAAGGAAAAAGACTAAGAAACTTCAAATAAGCAGTGCATAAAAAGTAAACAAACATGTACATCATGATTTTAGATGAATTATGAGACTTGAACAGCCTCATTCCGACTTCATATGAATTAGTTATGAATTTTACAAGTTTTAGTCCAATGAAGCCTATTCAAGAAAATACTATTCCAAATTAATTACAAAATTTACTAATAATTTATAACTGAGAGAAAAGATTAAAACATCCTCCGGATAAAAGATTGAATCAAATTTGGTAGATGACATAAAGCAAAAAGGAACAATATATCATTGAAAAGAGAGGGAAAATGATCTATATTGATTTTGGATGGCGGAGATCGGTTGACCGGATTTTGACCTAGAGCGGACAACTTAAATTGAACCTCGATAGATGTCACATGGACAGGACACGCAAGCGGCAACACAAGCGAGGAGGGTGAGGTGATGCTGACGCGGCGATGACGTTGGCAACGACATGGCGACCACATAGGATCGACACCGGCGAGCACGGGACGATGACAGCGACGGCAAATGGCAACGCGATGATGGACACAGGGGACACCGGGAGAGAGAGCATGATGAGAGGAGCTCACCGAGGGGCGGCACGACGATGGACGACGATGGAAGACGACCGGCGGCGCGGTAGAGGCAGCGACGATGTCGGGTTGACGGTGACAACGCTGTTCCGGCGATCTTCGGTGAAATAGGAGAGTTGCACGGGCTTCTACTCGGAGTTGCGAATCCAACGGAGGCTTCGGTGAGGCTAGGAGATGATGGTAGAAGCGGCAAGACTCCGCTAGAGATTGAAATCCCGTAGGTGGCGACGGCTTCACGACGACAACAAAAACCGGTGGGTTTCAGTGGAGGAGAGGTGGTGGCCGAGCTTTGCACGGCCAGTGCAGTGCCGAGGATTGTAGAGGTGTAGGACAACGTCGGCCGAGGGAGCGGAAAAAGGCGACTAAAGCGGTGCCTGGCGATGGAGAGAGAAGGCGCACGCGAGGAGGATGTCTCGGGCGGCGACAAGCTAGGGCAAGGGGTGGAAGCGAGAGAGGAGACCCAGGGCATTGTCTATATAGGCGGAGGAGAGAGAGATCGGCTCGAAAACAACAGGATTTGGTGGCGGAAAGCAAAAGTTGGCCGGCAAAAGGAAAGCTCCAATCTTTGTCAAATCCGCGCGATTTACTTCGAGTTTGAAGGGGACTTCATGGCAGAAGGAAAGAGGAGATCGAGGGGAATATGTTCCCGCAACTAATTTTGGAAGGGGAGCAACAGGGAGGCCGGATTTGACGCGGGATGGGGCACCGCTACAGTGCACTGTAGCGCGAGGGAGTTAAAGCAGACTTCCTTCTAGGCTTCCTTAACTCGGCCCGTTGAAGAGGGAGGCAAGGTAGACTTTGGGGAGGGAAAGGGTCGAATTTTTTTATTAAAAGTTTTGCAAAATTAATTTTTTGTTTGAAAGTTTTACAAAAGTAGTCTCCCGCCGCCCTCTTGCAGGGCGATTATTAAAAATCACCCAACCAAAGGGCGGTTATTGTGACGTGGCAGACGGCCGTTGGCTCTCTGCCGACGGCCGTCTGCACATTTTGCAGGCAGCCCCCCGGCACAGTAAAAACAGTAAAAACCGCCCTCTGAAATGGCGGCAAGGGGGCCGCCTGCAAAAGGGCGGAGGGGGGCCTGGAATTTTGCAGGCGGACCCCTTGCCGCCCTTTGGAAGGGCGGTTTTTAACTGTGCATTGAGATTAGGGTTTCCCTACGTTTTATTATGCTTGTTATCGAAATATTCGGTACAAAATTTTAGTAATTCATCAAATTGAAAACTAATAAAAGAGGTGTAATGATTGTAAATTTGTTTGATGTAAACTATGATATATGGACGACTAAAAGTTGGAAAACACGCACTGTGAGAAGAGAAAAATCAGGTATATTTTATAAAGTTGAAGACTAGGTGAAATTGTAGGTCGAGGATGCGGTGTGTGATTTTGAAGTATTAGGTTAATGATCTTGTAGAAACAAGAAGAGTATGTAAAATTTAGTAACTACCGGATGATATATTGTTAGGTATTGGTATTGCGTACAGTTGTAAGGAAAGTATCGTTACGGGGCGGCAAAGAACCATGTTAATATATCCGATATTTTTTATTTGTACGCATGCAATACACCATCATAATTAAACATCGTAATAATAAGATAGGAAAGAAGTGCCATGGATACACGATACAAATTTGTATCTCCCGACAAATGTAGATTGCGCTAACCTACTAACCTCTTCTATCTGGGTCAATATGCGTTGCATTTTCATGGTCCTTCAATCATTGGTACTCTCTTTCTGTTTCAGAATCTGTTATCTGTTGGCCATGATAGGATGGAATAACAATGTCGGTCCACTGAGTAAATCGACACATCCTTGGATTGCCCTATGAAATTAATAAGATTAGTCAGTAAGGGTAGAAATATTGTGCAAATCGAAGGGCAATTTGGAAGAAGTTGGACATACAACGAAATCGTTGTCTACATTGGGGCAGACAAAATATCTCCTGCCAAATGTTTGCTCTGCAAAGGAGGTAGCCACCTGGCAGCGATCTCGACAACCACACTTGCGACGCTCCGACCATTTAGGTAACCCTAATGGATTGTTTCTCCAGTCTAAGCTTCCAATTTATACCCGACGTTTGTACTCCATCCAAGCCTGAATGAATTGTGTGGTCGGTCCAGGTTGCGTTATTGGCCCGCCATTGGAAGTAACTCTGGCCGTGTCGATCCATTGTATGAATTGACATTTCCTTACATCCTCCTACGTACACACATTGTGGGGATATTTAAGGTCATGATAGTAGTGATAAGCGATGAATTGAAAAATTGCACTTACGACGAAATCATCATCGACAATGTTTGTACACGCGAAGCATCTTTGTCCGCGAGTTCGGTGCCTTATGGACCGTATGACCTAACAACGGTCACCACAATGACACTCTGGACGTTCACGCCATGTGGGGAGTCCCAGGGGATTTACCGCCATTCTAAAGTTTCAACAGCAATTCGGTGTTCATATTCATCCTTCCGTCGTAGGTACTCCGATCTTGTTTCACTACGTGGGTATGGAAGTGTTCCATCCGATCGTGGGTTCTCCATGTCTACCCACTCAATGAAGTTGCACAGTGTACAATATGACTGCAAAATATGTTACGGTTTTGTACAAAGCAGCTATTGGAACTGCGAGTAGACGAACCATACCTGATCAACGTTAGCGCATTGGAAGAATCTCCTGCCCCAAGTTTGTGGCATGAGGGATGACTTTAGTATGCATCCATCCCCACAATCGCACAAAGGACGGTCACACCATGGGCAAACCAACCGGCGAAAGGATCACTTCGCCAGTTCAGACGCTCAAGAAATGGTGGTTCCATTCCGGGAATTTGTGCGATAGATGGAACAAACATATGAACGGGTTGCCTTCGACTGGTCAATTATATAGCCCCTCACGTAGTGCAATTTGTCTGCACTAAAAGAAAGTTGTATAGTTCAACCGATATGACAACACGAGCACGCACCGCCTCGGCTCACTTTATGACAGTAAGCAGTGCCGAAAGTTGATCATGACAACTCATGCTGTGGTGGACTGTGCGCTTTAGTGGAACTGACAGTACCGTGATGCACCGAAAGTGTGTTGTCATACGCATAATTTATTGTACCATGGTACGAATGACAAGGACGATAAAGGGGAGAGAACCAAATGGAGTAGTAAAACCAATAGTAGTACTGATTAACAGGTACAAAAGGCAAAAGAAAAGTAAAGCATAAGTAATAAAGAGGTAGAACACTACTGACGAGGCCTCTTCCCCCTATCCCTCCTACCCTGCGCCCTAACATGTCCCTGAGAGTACGTCAGCCGGTCCGGTGGAACGGCACGGCCTACCCTTCTCGCCTGAGCAGGTGTGACATCCGGCTGCTCCTGGATATGCGCCTCTGGAGCTCCTCCAAGCTGAGAGGAGCCTAGTATGTCCTGGTCCTACTCACCCTCCAAGTCGTCGTCATAGAAATGCCCAGTAGGACCTGACCCACCGGCGTTTGAGGAGGAGGCACCTGTACCGAAGATCCCCGCGTGAAACCCTGTAGAAGAATGACCATCATTTTCATATAAGTATTTACTAGTACTAACAAAGATTACATTATCGTGTGGCCTAGGGATCGACGATTTGGTGGAAGAGCTGGCAAAGGCACCGGAAGTGTCGGTGAACGCGCCCGTCGTGCCGGCGAACGCGGCGGCCGAGCCTGCGAACGCGCTGGACGTGCCTCCGAAAGCGGAGGACGTGCCAGACGTGCCTGTGAAGCCGGTGTCGAAGCCAGCGAACCCGCCCGAAGGCATACGAGGTCCTGCGACGATGGATTATTAGATCACGATGTAGTTAGGTTTTTGTACGAAATCAAAAACATAATAGAACTAACCTCTTGTGGGAGCAGTACCATGAGAACCCGCCGCTGTAGGTCGTGTGGGACCGCCTGTAGGGGCGCGTGGACGTGGCTGTACAGGACCACGTGGAGGAACAGCGTCGAGTGCGCTACGACAGGAGAAGACGCGCATGACCGAGCGCATCTTGCCCCTCATCCGGTCGAACACGGCCCTCTGCTCAGGCTCAGTCAATTACAAGTCTGCGTCCAACCTCAGTGCAATGGCATTCATATCTGCATTGATAGCCCGTGCGGCGTCGGCCTATGCAACGTGAAAGTAAAAAGTGCAGTTCATGTCACTACCTACGTAAGACAAATTAAAGAATTGAAGAAAGTTATACAATGGCGACGTACCCCCATGAAGCAGTCTCGGTCACGGTGCGTGGGATACACGTCCGTCACAGTGGGAAGGTGCGGCTCAGGGGCGGTAGGAGTGAAGGTGACATGCGCACGGGTGCGAGGGAGGTACCAGCGGAGGTAGTCACGGTAGTGCTCCTCAGTGTGTACGAAAAGCTCGTCGACCACCTCTTCTGTAGCAATCACCCAGTCATCAATGTAGTGCTGTACCCGGGGAGCCCAGAGTGCGCCTGCTTGATGTCCTCGTTGAGTCAACCTATCGAGAAAGGTAAATTTTATGGCTCAATGAGATAAGTAAAACATCAAAATTTTAAATATTACTGTTGGCACTCACAAGTGGTCTCCGTGCGGTATGGGGGGTGCATGTTGCCCGGGAAACCCTGCCGCAAACCAAACTGTCTCAGCACACGCTGCGGGCAGTGAGGCTCGACGCAGATGTCGAACACAAGAGGCACCGTCGTCAGCCAGTAAGCCTGGTCACGGGTGCACAAGGACGAGAGTCCTAACGGTGCTCTCGCAGCAACGACCTCAGCTCTGTAAGGCTCCCAGATGATGTCGTTCGGCTGGAGACGGTCAAACTCGAACACGAACTCCGGTTAACTACGTCTCACCTGGACGTGAGCGTACCGACGCTGCAACATAAAGAAGATTCGATTGAGACAACACATTGAGACATGTTATGTGCTTACACGAAAGTAGTATGTAAAGTAAACGATACGAACAACTTGGTTTACACGCACCGTACGTCGACACCGGTACGTCCCCATGGTGGGTCCGTCCTCTGGCCACTGCGCGCTGGGACCAACTCCGAAGAGTGCAGGGTCTACCACATGTCGTCCTATGGCAAACCTCTCAGCTACCCATAGCTGAACCAACATAGGGCAGCCAGGGAAGATCGCTCTCGTGTCGGTTTTCGTGCACGACTCACACAGCGCACGGTACGTGGCTGCTAGCACGGCAGATCCAAAGCTCCACTAGGGCACCTCCTCTGGCTCAAAATCCGCGATGGACCGTGCGTAGTGGACCAGATGGATGTCGACAGCGCGGCCGTGTGTGCTGGTGAACATCACCCAACCGAAAAGCCACAGTAAGTATGCCTCAAGGGCGCATCGTACCGAGTACTCATCGGCATCAGGGTCCAGCTGGTCCATCTGCAATTAATCATCAAATGGTAGTATGAACCGATATGTTAATTGCTAAATCATATAGAAAGGAACTACTTGTGTACTTACAGTGAACTGAAGCAGCCAAGCCTTGGTAGGCCCGATGGTAGTGTACGCTGGCAGGGGGTTGGGCCCTCCTAAACCTGGACGGCGCATCACGTGCGAGAAGCGCGCGGTGATATCCTCCTTCCACCCAGCACCACCATCGACGGGACCTACGGGGTTTCCAGCAAGTGGTAGCCCATGTAGGAACGACACGTCCTGCAGTGTCGGAGCCATCTCCCCACACGGAAGATGGAACGTGTGCATCTCCGGTCGCCAACGGTCCACAAGAGCAGCAAGGAGTGACCGATCCACATCCCACCGCTTCGCCGGGTCACGCTCGTCCGCCCCCGCGTCGACAAGCCTACAAAGCGGAAGAAGGCCTGCCGCACGCAACCTGCATAGATTACACTGTAAGTAGTAGTACAAACCAAAATATCGTACATACGCCTAAATAAATCATAAACAAATATTTACATAGACGTACCAAGGAATGTGCCGTGGGTCGATACGCAACAACTCTCGTCCCGTACATGGATGGAAGGTGCTAAGCTGTGCACCCTGGACTATAGACAGGTATGAGCGGTGGTTCCTGTCAATCCCCTGGTTGAACAGCTCCGGTGTGTCGTCCGCCATACCTGCATGATAAATAATAGTCAGAAAAATAGAAATTATTATTTCAAAATACCTTACAACAGTTCATAACTAGATTACTTACAGTTATTAACAAATATGTGAAAACATATATTCTGTTACAGTACAAAATATTTCGGCTTCAAAAATGACTGCAAATACACAATACGAGTACCAGTTACGAGAACTACAACATAAAAATACAAATACCACTGTCCTTAGTCCGAATACACACTGCAATTACAATAATAGTGTACTAACGCATTACAACAACATGAATTGAAATGTGATGACACAAGTACATCCTGCGAACACTACAAAGAACACAGGAGCAGTCTAATTCATAACTCGATACCTATGTTACACCATGGAATCGCCTGACACACGAGAACGCCTTGGCCGTGGACGCCTACTTGTTGTTCCTTCCCCTGGTGGTCGCCTTCCATCACTTCCCTGTCCAGACGGGCTAGCATCAGCGCCGCTAGGAACTTCTGCATCCTTCGGGCATTTCTTGTACGTATGGCCGCGCTCGTCGCACCTGCTGCAGCGTAGAGTCCTCCCACCTGCCTCGGACTCATCCATATCGTTCCTGATGCGTCTTGTATTATGGCGATCCTTCTTCACCCTTAGCTTGGATGGATCAGGAACGTAAAGAACTTGGGGCCTCAGAGTTGTGTACGACCCAGAGATGCCGAACCCATATATCTCCTCACTCCATGTATGAAAGATTGATTCTTTTCTAAAATAATGTGAGACGTACACACCGGGACATATGCCACAATCACCGGCTGCGGCAAGAACGTGTGAGCATGGCAGGTGTCGAAGCTTAGGCTTCAAACAACTGCAGCTACATTCACCATCCGCCTTCAAGACACATTCCTGCACTGCTTGCTTACAATAGATGCCACGCCTGCTCCTATCAACACACATTACTTCGTACCGATGAACTTGTGTGCCTTGAGCAACAACTCTATGCCTCCGTGCCTTTTTGATTTTATCTTCCATGTACTTAGTCACGACGTGGCCAAATACTACATTGTTATTACTCATTGATGGACCAATTTTCTGGTATCGATCCCTGAAGTATGCCTGTGTGCCGTGAAGGATGAATTCAACAATAGCAACCAATGGAAGTACCCGAACTCCGCGCATTACCCAGTTGTATACCTCAGCCAAATTGGTTGTCATTATGCCATACCGAGATCCATCAGTGTCGTGCAACAATGACCACTTCTCCTTAGGTTCATTCTCAACCCATTGTGTGAAACATCTGATGGATGACCCCGACCTCCTTCTCATTGTCGGTGGGTCGTCATGTAATGCACCAAGAGGTATTGGAGGCTCGTCACCTTCAACTTGTGGTCGGCGAGATTGCTCGTCAGTTTGCTTCGTTGTCAACTCATCCAGCCTTCTCCACAGCTCATTAAATTTCTTCTCTTGATTTTGAGAACACGGCCTCTTGAAAAGATCCATAAGATGCTTGTTCTTGAATTGCTTGTAGAAGTTAGCACCCATGTGACGCATGCACCACCGACTCCGAACATCAGGCCACTTTGCTGGTAGTCCCTTCTCATCCCAACTGTTCCGCAAGTAGTCAATAGCCCGCAACATGCTGGCATGACGGTCATGTATAAGGCAAACATTGGGCCTCATACGCACAACTGCTATGTGCACTCTCTCCAGGAACCAGTACCAGCTTTCAGTGTTCTCACTCTCCACAAATGCAAAAGCCATAGGTAAAACCTGATTGTTGCCATCACACCCAATTGCTGTCAATATCTGACCACGGTATTTACCTGTTAAAAAAGTTCCATCTATGCATAGAACAGGTCGACAGTGCACAAAAGTGTTGATGCAAGCACCCAATGAGATAAAGGCTCTTTGCAACACCATCTTCGTTGGATCATTAGCCGATGGAAATGTGTGGAGGTCATAGTAAGTATTACTATTCCTCTGGGCAATGGTTGCTAACAGACGAGGCAAATTATCATAGGATGCTTCAAATGTTCCATACCTCATCTCAAGAATTTTTTGTTTAGCTATCCAGGCCTTCGCATAGCTTATCGTGTACTTGAATTTGTTTTCAATGTGGCTAATAATTGATCTTGGTTCAAAGCCAATGTTAGAAACAACACTGTCGTACATCTCACTTGCCACGAAAGCTGATGTGATATTCCGGTGATACTTCTCCATCCCTTGTAAATAGCACTGGTGCTCGGTCACAATGCTAACTTTTGAGGAATCATTCCATTTCCCCTTATATGCATGCACACGCCAGGAACAATCTCCCTTCATGCACCTCACTTCATACACATAGTTGGTTGATTTGACCACCCTAAACTCTCTCGACAAGGAAACTGCCCAATGCTTGACCGTCTCCTTCATCTCATCCTTATGAGCATATCTAGCACCCTCAATTACCTCGTTCTCCTTGTATTCCCACGGTACATGATGACCCTCTGAGATAACTAGTCCAGAGAAATCCTCGTTGGTCCAATCAGTGGGCATTACATCACCTTCCTCATCGGATGATGCGTCGCCCTCCGCTTGCTCATTATCCGAATCTTCCCTCTCCATTTCATCAACGATTGTATGGACTCTCTCCCCCTCATCCGCCATGCCCATGGCCTGCTCTACCCTTGTTTGGTTTTGCTCACTTTGCATCGATGGTCCAACGACATCACCTGCATTGCTAGGACCCTCGACATCATCGGTTCTCACTGAAACATTTGCATCTTTCTCTTGCACCGACACAAATATAACAAGGGGCCATGACCGTTCAAAAGCCATCTCCACATAACGTCTCCATGCAACAGTACTATCCATCGGCATTAGTTCCTAAAAATAACCTTCTGTTGCACGACTCACTACAACAGATATTGACATTGTGTACACTTCTGGGTCTATTCTAAATCCTCTCAACAACCAACTGTAAATTGACTGAAATGTTCTCTCTGCAAGCCTGTCGATGCCCTTAGATGTCATTACAAAATCTGAAAAATCAACACCATCTGGACTAAATCTAAGGTTCCCTTCACCGTGAACTATCTGAAATAGGACTTATTTGACATTGTACCTGATTAAAAAAATAACTAGGTTAACTATGTTCATCCCGTACTAATAAGATCTAACATCATGTTCATCGGTACTCCGCACTAATTTACAGTTTCTCCAATATTGTTCTGTGTTCTATGTCCACAGTTCTACAAATATATGGCGTGCTTCAGATCGAACTAAACTACATTTTTCAATTTACACTATGGCCTAAGTCTCAACTCCTACTAAAATCTACTATGTTCTAGATCTACACAAAAGTGTTGTCTTCTATAGATCTACTAAAAATTTAGGAACTAAAACTGCAATTGACCATAAATTAACAACACAATATAATGTGATGTATTTACCTGTGATGAAGTGTGCAAACCAGTAGGGCTTCGCCCTCCTTCTGCTCCCCCTCACCCCTCCCTCTTTCTTTTTTTCTGGAATTACGAGTGATTATAATGCGACTTTCAGAGAGGGGAAGGTTCTTATAGGGGAGGGGTTAAAAACCGCCCTTCCAAAGGGCGGCAAGGGGGCCGCCTGCAAAATTCCAGGCCCCCCTTCGCCCTTTTGCAGGCGGCCCCCCGGCACAGTAAAAACCGCCCTCTGAAATGGCGGCAAGGGTGCGGCCTGCAAAATGTGCAGACGACCGTCGGCAGAGAGCCAACGGCCGTCTGCCACGTCACAATAACCGCCCTTTGGTTGCGCGATTTTTAATAATCACCCTGCAAGAGGGCGGCAGGAGACTACTTTTGTAAAACTTTCAAACAAAAATTTTTTTTTGCAAAACTTTTAATGGAAAAAATTAAAAATAAAAAAATTCGAAAAGGGTCTGCGTGGGGAGAAAAGAAAGGATGCAAAATGGAGTTTGAAGATTTGACCCAAGAAAGAGAGATGGTTTTTAATTATTTTTCCACGAAATTAATCATTTTAACGAGCTTTGAATTGTTAAAAATACTTCTAATGTTCAAATAATTCAAAAACAAATCTTGCAAATACTTAAACACCCAAAATATTTAAAAAAATTATAACCAGACCATTAAATGATTAATTTATTATTTACATAATTACTGAAAAATTCTTTGTATGAATAGAGTTAGTAATTGAGCTGTGTAAAATCCGAAAAAATTACAGAGAGTAGAATTAACCATGGAGAATTTAATAAAAATTAAATCCAGCCATGTTTTATTTAGGAAATTTTATTTCCCACATTTAAATTCACTTGTAAATTAATAAACATTTAATATAAATTCTAGGAATAATTTATTAAATAATTTATTAATACCTGAAACGAAAATCAGGGTGTGACAGCCTGCTAGTCGGCCTGGTCTTGCCGCATCATGTTGTTGAAGTTTGTCATTTGTGCATTAATATATTGCTGCCACTCCTGAGATTGCATGATGTGTCCTTCGAGCGTGTGTTGAATTCCTCCGGTCTGCAGCTCAAGGTTGTCCATGCTCCCAGTGAGACACACCTAGATCCCGTTGAGAGGAGACAGAGCGATGCATTCGCTGAAAGGTGGTAGACCACTTGAGCTGGAGGAACGCGAGTACCCCAATGCACGTCGTGAGGCGCTTACCACCGGTCGTCACTGGCACTTTGCCAAGACGAACATCCGGCCTCATGTTGAGGGACTTGGGTCCAACCGGGAGCATCCCCAGCCGAGACCCAATCATCCTCATACATCTGCCTGGTGGTGAAGAGGATGATTCTTCTTGAGGTGCTTCTCTTGCCATGTTTCAAGTTATCCTGCCTTGAACATTTGCACGAGATTCCGCTTTCAACTGGGGAGGAATGGTTAGCTTTTGGTAGTTGTACAAATAAAACCCCGAGTTAGGTAACGGGATTTCATTTGCACAACCGGGAAAGAAAAATATAAGAGAATCATCCGGCCCCGATTTGAGTGTATGGCCTTGTATTAAGAATGTCTCCTTAACATAAGAGCGAGGAGATGAAATGTAAGCAATTTGAGCACCACTCACAACCCCTACTTCATAAGTTATATGAGAAACTAAAGGTGTACATTCAATTGGGCAGGTGAACTTAAAATTTTCTATCCATTGGCGAATAATGCATTGTACAGGAGAAACTTTTATTTTCTTAACCATGGCATATAAGATCATCAGCTCAACTTCAAGCACAACTCAAATATCAGCTCTAGGAAACAAAGTCAAACCAAGCCATATGCAAGAACCTCAGAGTAGGTTTTTGGATCTCATTTGTTCTAGGCTTTCTACAGAATGGTTCACCTATGATACTTTGCCAAAACTTGTGTTTATCAAATTTGGGAGTTGCCTTCCAAAGATTACAAGTTTTATCAAAGTATAGAAGTGAACTTAATTCTCTCTAAGTATGGCAAAATTTCTTATGGAAAAACTAAAAAGAAATTTCATCTTCATCTTCTAGCAAGGTGCCCAAAATTTGCAAGGTAAGTGAGCGAGAACCTGGCTCATCTACCAGTGCAAATTTGTCCTATCCTATAGCTTCCCATACAATATGAAAGTCAACGTCCATATCTATCTTTTGTAGAAGGTTCGGGTCGTATGCTCGAGTATGAGCAAATGTCCGACCCTCGATCACCTATGAGGTCGAGGTCGGAGTCGTTGAGGAGCTTTGGTGAAGCATCCATCTCCTCCATGGATGCATCGGCGGATGAATGTGCGCTCGACTCGTCTTGGTGGTGGCTCGATTTGGAGGTTGATCCCTTCTTGAATAAACCCGAAATCCTTTTCTTCATTGCTTCAGTAAATAAGCAAGAGCACAAGACAACTCAAGCGGGAGTTAAGCTAGTGAAACGAAATTGACTCTACCCATCAGTTAGTCTTGCACCCAACCAAAATGACTTGCAAATTCTTAAAATGAAAGCAAAATGCAGGGAATAAACTGGAGAGCAACACTTCAAACCTTGAAATGAAATTTTAGATTAAGGGAGCTTGTGTGAGAGAGTAGCAAATGTGTTGAAATGGGATGAACACCTTTGTCCCAGCCACCTCCATCGAACCCAAGGTAGGCCCAACTGGCCCCTAATCTAGCCGTTGGATTCCAACGGCTAGTTGGAGAGGGTCACGTGGAAATTGGCTAAAAATATTTTATTTTATTTTTTGCTCAAAAATTCATTTCCTAAAATTTTTTGTCTCAAAAATTATTCCCATTTTAAACTCAAAACTTTTCATGCAAAATTTGTAAAAAAGTAAACATGCTCTAATGCAAGAATTAAATTGAGTGAAATCAAATATGGGATACATACCAATTTACATGTTGGCAAAGGCACATCATTTTTAGTCCAACAAGCAGGACTGTACCTTCGTCGTGTTATAGCTCGATGATGAGGCACCCTGTCCCAGAAGCGCGGGAACGGGTGTCGCTTTCTTCACATGCCACACCTTCTTCACCTTCAGTGTGGTTGGCGGCTGCTTAGGAGTTGGTGTCACAGGCTTTTTATCCTGTATTTTCCATATCGTTGGTGCCACCTTAGAATCCGGACAGGGCCTTGTGTTCCCTTCCCGTTCTAGAATGTTCTTCATGGAGGCAATGAGGCTATCCATCTTTGGGGTTTCACTTCGACTTCTCTGATATTCTGTGAGTCTCGACTAAAACTCGAATTTCTCCTCCCTTCCATTTATGCGAAGCCGGATTTCTCCAGCTCCCACATTAATATTTGTTTCTGTGGTACTTAGGAATGGCCACCCTAGGATGAGTGGAGTCTCTTTGTCGGCATCCATATCCAGGACCATAAAATCCACGGGGATGAAGAAATCCTGGATTTTCACTGGAATATCCTCAGCGATACCCGTAGGATAGCATACTGAGGAATCTGCCAGTTGAAGACGCATCGGTGTCGGGGACAACACCGTGAAGTTCAGCCTGTCAAGACCTCCTTGGGCATAACGCTGATACTTGCTCCAAGGTCGCACAGGGCTTGGTCGAAGTGTTGTGTCCCGATCGAACAAGTGATCGTGGAACACCCAGGATCCTTCTTCTTCTCCGGAAGCCGGTGTAGTATAGCATTGCTACACTCCTCCGTTAATTTCACTACCTCCGTGGTGGGAGGTCGCTTGTTGTTGAGGATATCCTTTACATAGCGAGCACAAGCTGGTACTTGCAATGCATCCAAAGGGGGACATTGATGTGAATCTTTTGGATGACATCAATGAAGCGAGCGTACTGCTCATCCACGGATGGCTTCCGGTTACATTGAGAAAACGGCAGCATGCTGGTGTCGCAACATTCATGTGACGCTACCCTCTCCTGCTGCACGGTTTCTTCTTCTCCAGCGGTGTTAGATGGTGCAAAATTCCTGCCATCCTTGCTTGTTTCTGCAGTGTTAGGATATTGCGGGTCGTGAGTGGATTTTCCTCCCCTCGTGGTTACCGCTTTAACATTTTCTAGAGACGGTTCGGGTTTCCCCAGAATCCTCCCATATTCGTTAGCAGGAACAAGCACAGCCAGCTGAGCTAGTTGAGTTTCTAGCATTATATTAAAGCTTAGCTGGTTTTGGAAAGCAGGAGCAAAACCATCTAACTTGACATTTATATTTTCTAGAGCCTTGTCATTTGCAGCTAATTTCTTTGATAAAGCATCAGTTGTTTTACCCTGAGCAAAAAATAAGTAGGGTTGGTTACTATGAAAATTACCGTTATTACCTCCTGGGTAGAAAGGGCGAGGCTGGTTCCACCCTTGACCTCCTTGTGGACGGTACCCGTTGTTGTTGTTCATGAACGTGACATCTTCATGGGTCTCCGGACAGTCTGTGGCAGAGTGACCGGTACCGCCGCGGACTTCACACGTCATGTGTGAGTCCAAGGCCTTAATGGTAAATTGCTTTATGTCCTTTTCTTTGTTGTCCAAGCGTTTCAAGCGGAGGTCTAGCTTGGTGGAAAGCATTTTCGTCTCCTTGACAGTGTGCATGCCCCTTTGACGGGTGTGGAGTTGTTCTTCACTTCATCCCATATTGGATACCATCTTCTCGGTAAGGTCGGTTGCTCCTCTGACGGTCTTCGGGACGAAGACTCCTCTAGCTGCAGCGTCTAGATGATCTCGTGATGAAGGTGTTAGTCCATTGTAGAAGCTCTACAGGATCAGCCACTCATCCATCCCATGATGAGGACAGGCGTCGACGTATTCCTGCAATCTTTCCCACGCTTCCGGGATCGTCTCATCTTTCGTCTGCTGGAAGGCTAGATATTCCTCCACGAAGGGTATTGGTTTTGCCCATCGGGAAGAACTTAGCAAGGAACGCTGTTGAGCATCTGGTCCAGGTATCAACCGTGGCACGGTTAGCATAAAACCACTACTATTCTCTCCCAAGAAGAGAGAACGGAAACAGACGAAGTCGAATGGTATCTTGGCTGACCCGTTTCATGATGTACGTGCTATAGTTGTCCAGGAACTGTTGCATATGAGCACTTACGTCCTCATTTGGCTTGCCACAGAATGGGCTATCCTGCGCCATCGTGATTAGGCTGGCCTTAAGATCAAAGTCCACGTTTCCCACGTTGATGCGAGGCCCAACATGCATGTTGTCAGCTGAGGGAGTGGAGGGGAGAGGCGCGGGGATGGCTGGTCTCTCTACCAATAGAGTCTTCTAAGGAGAAACAACACGTGGTTTGACGCTCCTAAAAAAGGCTTCGAGATTGTCTTTGAAGTTTTTCGGCAAGTTGAAACCAGTCATGCACTACCCTGTTTTCACATAAAAGCGAAAACAACCAAGATTAGTCTGCAAAGGATAGTGATCACACACAGGTGGATGTTAATTAATAACATTTAGTAAACTCTTAAACCAATTATCTTCCTCGGCAATGGCACCGGAAATGCTTGTTGATATTTCTTAACGACATTATTAGGAATTAGATCCCAGGCGATGGCGCCAGAAGTATTAGTCGGTATTTTCTTACGATCACAGATATAATCCGCAAGCGCACGAATTACCGTTGTAGCATTTCATCAGGAAGTATTTCCATAGTATCTTATTTATTTAATCCCAAGGGAAGATAGGGTAAGAGAGTACTATGTTATTAATGCTCATCACACTTATGTTAATCAAAGTCTAATGCAGGGGTTAAACAATGTTGAATAAGGGTAGGTTGACACAAATAATAATCAATCAAGCTAACTCTCTCTAAATAAATATCTAGACTAAGTGGAGAAGGAATAAGAAAAATATATTTATGTACTTCTATTATATAGTCCTTTTAGTATGCACTTGCTAATGTACAATCATATAGCCAAAACCCCCTAATAATGCCCTCCTGGTATATCGAGAAATCACCCCTAATTGTCGAGTCCCTTATGATAATCCATCATGGCTACTAAAACCTGTTATGGATATGGAGGAGTACCCTTGCCAGGAACAGTTCTTAGCCCAATATACAAATATGGAGGAATACCCGTACTGAGCTATCATCATCGGCTACCCACCTCTACAGTTCCGTGGCATATAGCACCACGTAATGGTATTTAATAATCTAAGCACCTCGCTTACATTACTAAATACTACTCTATATCTCTGCAGATGACATAGAGGAATCAACTAAATGAACATTAAACCAATACCATTGCATCTCTTTGGTAAGCTAGCCTTATAATTAATACGAAACAAGTATAACTCAAGGTTGGTACTCTAAAACTATTCTAATTCTAACTGCACTAGAGCTAGAACATAGTAAACTACTAAGGAGAGCTTCTTGATTCCACTTGGTGTGTGTTCAAAGGGAGAATTAGGAGTCCTTTTATAGCCTCTCAACGATGTTTTTGACAGTTGGAAATGTCGGGTTCACCCATCAACCATCATTGGGGAGGCATCTGGGACGTCCACGTGGAAGGTCAGGATCAACTGAACTAGAGGCGGTTCGGCCGAACCCAGGGTTTGGCCGAACATTGACCTGGTCCGATGGGCCTCTCCTTCCTCTTGGGCCTCCTCTTGTATGTCCTTAGACTTGTGATATGGTGGCTGGGTCCATTTCCAGATGTTTAATTGGGTTTATAGGCCATCCATCCATATGTTCACCACATACCTGCTTCCGATATATTTCTCCATCATTCCTCCTTTATTATGTAGTCATCTCCTGCAATCAATTACTCTTCCAAGTACAAGTGGAACTAGATTATTTCTAAATAAAATATGCATGCAAGCATTGCTACTTCTCTTTTATTGTTGGCAATATTAACGGTCGAAATTGGTCAAAAACGACCATTAACAAGGAGATGTAGGAACGGGCACGGCTGCTCGCCCGGGAAACACGATGTACCGCTTGAACCAGAGTACAATGGCATTGGCTGTGTCTTCTAGTTTCGTCTCCCCGTCTCCTTTTGGGATGTCCAACTCGAAGTCCTCGAAGCCTGAGACCTCCCACTCAGCTTCCAATTTTGAGTACCGAGGTGGAATCAGCCTACAATGATATGTCCCTTCTTGCTGCACTGGTATGGCCATTCCATCCGCCACCTTCACGAGAATCGAGGTTAGTAATTAACATATGCACCAATTTTTGCAATGTAATGATTCATATATCATAAAACATTGACTACGAACAAACCTTGATTGATATGTTCCTGTAGGGAATATGCAGCTCACAAGGTGTCCGCTGTGTGATTTCATCCATGTGACAAGGTGGTTCGTTGACATCTAGCCCTGCTGCAGCTTCCATACTCTAATCTCCTCCTAGTTGCCCTGTAGAACCGTAGCTGCTTCCTTTCCCTGAGGGGCTCACCATGAAGGGAGGAACCGACGGTTGTGTCTGTTGCGGTGACTGACTTAAGCGTTCGTCTACCCATCGTTCCACCTCCTCTTGCATCCGTGTGTGGTAGGTCTCGACCATCAATTCGAGATATGTCAACTTTGCTTCTTGACCTCTCTTGCTTCTCACGCGACTCCGGTACACATAGATGTCCTCTTTAAAACAAAACATCCATGCAACCACCCCTATTCTGTGCATTCGCCCTAGGTGCTTGGGGTTCTGCAGTGCGAGCGTTAGCTCGTCCTTATCTTTGTCGGGCTGGAAAGTTCCATGAGCAGAGACCTCTAAGGCTTTGACGAGACGGTGTGCGGCTTGGCGTATTTCTTTGCTAAAGATTCGGGAGCCATCAACGGGATTCAATGCTCCCCCATGAGCGTAGTACCAATTTTTTGAACGTCCAGGCCAATCAGCTGTGGCTGGAATGATACCCCTTTCTTCTAACGTTGCATCCATTCTCTGCCACTTGGGCACTGCCTTGTAGCCGCCCGACCCTAGCCGGTGAAAGTATTTCTTCTTTGCGGCATTGACTTTCTTCTTGGCAAATCTTTGCTTGCCCTCCCTCTCCTGTCTTGGTGACAAATGCATCCTAATGATCCTTTAGTTGGGTGAATTTGTCGAGGTCCGGTGTCGAACCATTCACTACATATTTGTTGCACAGATCTTTCTTGTAGTGCTGGAATTGTTAGGCCATCTTCTTTAGAGTTCATTCCTTCACTTTGGCCTCTTCTACTTGAGGGACCGTGAAGGTCTCGAGCATGGTGGTTCACAACATGTCTTTCTCTCTATTGGGGAGATAAGATTGTTCGTCCTCCCCGCGTAGTTCTGTATGTTGATGGCCACGTGATCTCTCACGACCCAACCGTTGTGTGACACGAACTTTCTTGCAGCATCGGCAGGGGCAACTGGTTGGCCATCTGGTTTCACTTTGGTTATAATATGCCTCCCCTCCACCTTCCTTGTGGCACCTCATTGTCCACGTGCACTCTTCACACCAACACTTGGTTGGCTGTCACTGTGGTGCTCCGTGTTCCACTCCTCGTTCAAGTACTGGTTGGTATCCTTGTTCCCCTTCTCATCCACCCAATATTGGTTGTTGCCCTATGCGGTTGTGTCCAGTAGGATCTACTTGTCATCACGATTTGCCATTTATTCGTACCATTAAATAATATACATCCACATTTTCAACAACTAAATAATACCATTAAATAATACACATCCACATTATTAACAACTACTAAATAATACAACTAAATAATCTATATCAATTTTCTCTCATCTTTTTCCATATACCTACATGATAGATAATGACGTATAGAAATATAGCTAGAAATGTATTTTGCAACCTACATGTCGACAAACACGAATAACAGAGTTATTCCAGCTACTTTAGAGCGAGTTATATGTCGACATTGTCAAGAACTACGAAGATCAACTAATTAAATTGAACCTACTTAAGAAATATGAAACCAACATGTATATTGTAATGCATTGTGTATGCAATATTAACTAAATTAGGTATGTACGAAAACAGTTGCATATAATATTAAAAATCTAATAGTTTCATGTAACTTGTTTTACTTTTGCTTGGAGGCCTTGGGACCGCGTAAGCTTGAGCGGTGACCACGTCAACAACTGGACCACGTAATTCTAACAATATAAAAAATAATTAGTTAAACCATGTATATAACATAGGAGTCAACACAAGATAATTGGCCTAAGTCCAATTGGTCCTAAATCTAAATTCAAAACATCTGCATATACATCGTTAAATGAGAGAGAGTGACTCTAAATTTTGGGTGAACACAACACCTCGTTCTTTCATGGCTGAACACAAATAATTTCCAAAACAAATCTTGTTTTCACTTCCCATGCATAACAGTCAAGACATGATTTGTTTTGTAAATTACCTGTTTGTTCAGTCATGAAAGAGCGAGTGCTTGTGTTCAGCCACTATCCTAAATCAGACCCTCCTTTGAACCAGTGAACGAGCGAACTAACAAGAACGTCGAGTGAGCCTAAGTCCGTTCGATCGTTCGGTCGTTCGTTCATTCCCTCGCTCTTTCGCTCGCTCGTTCCCTAGCTCGCTCGGTCGTTCATTCGGTCGGTCGCTCGTTCGTTCGCTCGGTCATTCGCTCGTTCGCTAGGTCAAATGTTCACTAGTTCACAAGGTCGTTCGCTAGTTCGCTAGGTTGTTCGTTCGTTCATTCGCTCATTCGCTCGCTAGGTCGTTCGTTCGCTCGCTCGCTAGGTCGTGCGACGACGCGTGGCTATGGCGACAGCAGCGATGTAGGCGGTGGCGGCAGTGGTGGCAGCGGTGACGGCCGGTGAGGGCGGCACGGTGGCGGTGAGGACGGCACGGTGGCGGTGCGGTGGCAGCGGCGGTGGTGGCAGTGGTTGCGGCCGGTGAGGGCGGCGCAGTTGTGGTGAGGCTGGCGCGGTGGCGACGGCGATGGTGGCGTGGTGCGTGCGGTGGCGATGACGATGTCGATGGCGCCGGTACGTGGAGGTGGCCAGCCGGTCGAATCAGAGAGAGGGTGGAGGAAACGGTGGCGCCTGACAACGGTGACGGGAAATTTACCTAGTTGCGGTGGTGAGGGTAGCGCGATGCGAGATCGACGAGATTGAAAACCGCTAAGTGTGGATCGGAGAAGATGTTGTACACCAAATATATAAAAATATGTTTACTCCCGGTTGGTACCACCAATCGGGACTAAATATCCTATCTTCAGTCCCGGTTCGTGGTACAAACCGAGACTAAAGATATCTTGCTAACAACCGGGATAAAAGATAGTTTCCCGCTTTTTCCAAAAAAAATTTCCCGTGTTGGGATCATAGCAGGAACTAAAAATATTTTCAAAAAAAAAACATAACCGTGGCCAAATTAATTTCTTGAAATATAGGTTTAAAAATCATATATAATTAACCCATGCCCGATTAAATGCTTTAAAGATCAAATAAAATCACTAAAATAATGAGAACACATTTAAAATAGTTTAAAATTACTAAATAATTTTAAAAAACAAATATAATTAATCCATGCCAAATTAAATGCATTAAAGATGAAATAAAATCACTAAAATAAGGAGAATACATTTAAAATAGTTTAAAATTGCTATATAATTTTAAAAATCATATATAATTAACCCAAACTAGATTAAATGCATCAAAGATGAAATAATATCCCTAAAATAATGTGAACACATTTAAAATAGTTTAAAATTTCTATATAATTTTAAAAAACATATATAATTAACCCATGCCCGATTAAATGCATTAAATATGAAATAAAATCACTAAAATAATGGGAACACCTTTAAAATAGTTTAAAATTGCTATATAATTTTAAAAATCATATATAATTAAACCATGCCTGATTAAATGCATTAAAGATGAAATAAAATCACTAAAATAATGAGAATATGTTAATAATAAATTGAAACAGATGGACCTTCAATAATTAAAAATAATTTATATCGTGATGGTTGACCTCACAAACTTTCTCCTAACGAATGTTCCATCGCTATGATAATTGCGTGAGTAAGCGGTGTCCTCATTTCATAGGAGGATGCTCGGGTCAACTGTCACCACGAATGGAGGTTGCCCATCAAACTGATCATAATCTTTGTCAGTTTTATCCTCCACTCCGACAATTTTCCTTTTGCTTGGGAGAACCACGTGGCACTGTGGCTCATCAGGCCCTTTCCCCTTCTTTAGTTTGCTAGACATGTCCTTCACGTAGAAAACTTGCGTTACTTGATTTGCTAGGACTAATGGTTCGTTGGAGTATCCAACCTTGTTAAGGTCAAGCGTTGTCATCTCACAGTCATCGACTGTTCCCCTCAGCCAGTCAACCGAACCCATTGGCACCGAAACAGAGGGATCTTCAAAGGTTCATAATCGAGTTCCCATATCTCGTTGATAGCACCATAATACATGCTAGTTGTCCCATCGTATCTCATGGCATCGATACGAACAACATTGTTCTAGTTCGTGCTCTTTCTAACTTGGGTTCTTGTGTAAAATGTATACCCATTGATCTCATATCCTTGGAATGTCGAGATCGAGCAAGATGGTCCCCTCACCAAGAACTCTAGTTGTTGGTCAATCGACTCGCTACCCATGAGATGTTGTCACAACCAAGCGGGAAAAGTATCAATGTGATGGCGTGTAATCCAGGCATTGGACTTATCGATGTTTTTCGAGCGAACAACCGTCAAGTGCTCCTCGATGTAAGGAGCCACCAACGAAGATTGCTGCAAAACAGTAAAATGTACTTTACGGAATAAATCGTTGTCTATAGTCCCCTTTCCCCGTAGTCTCCTCTCATGGCTTGATTTAGGGACCGCAATTGGACCAAGGACCTCAATAAATTCTACGTAGAAATCAATGACCTCCTATATTTCATACCCCATGGCGATGCTTGCTTCTGGATTAGAACGGTTACGGACATACTTCTTTAGAACGCCCATGTACTTTTCGAAAGGGAACATGTTGTGTAGGTACATAGGACCGAGAATTCCAATCTCTTTGACAAGATGACATACAAGATGCGTCATTATATTGAAGAAGGATGGTGGATAGATCATATTAAAGCTAACAAGACATTACACCACGTCATTTTGAAGGGCTGTTAATCTATCGGGATCGATGATCTTCTGCAAAATTACATTCAGGAAAGCACAGAGTTTTGTTATTATTGCCCGGACATTATCAGGAAGGAAACCTCGAATTATAACAGGAAGCAGTTGTGTCATCAACACGTGGCAGTCAAGAGACTTTAGGTTTGTGAACTTCTTCTTTTTTATGCTTATTATTCCCTTTATATTCAACGAGTATCCAGATGGTACTTTGATGCTCTCCAAGCATTCAAATACACTTTCCTTCTTTGCCTTGCTTAGAGTGTAACTGGCTGGACTCAAGTAATGGTTTTCTTTCTCCTTCGGTCCCCGATGAATGCCGTCGCGTTGATTCATATGTTTGAGATCATTACGTGGATCAATTGTATCTTTCGACTTCCCATATATACCAAGGAAGCCCAGCAGGTTGATGCAAAGGTTCTTAGTTAGGTGCATCACGTCGATTGCGTGGCGGACGTCTAACACTTCCCAATAGGGTAACTCCAAAAAAATAGACTTCTTCTTCCACATCGCCGTATGACCATCTTTACTTACTGTAGGTTGCCTGCTAGGTCACTTTCCAAATACGGTTTCAGATCTTTCACCAACGCAAACACGGTTTTTCCGTTACGATGTTTAGGCTTCAGATGGTGATATGCCTTCTGTTCAAAATGTTTGCCTTTCTTTCAGATAGGGTGATTTGCAACAATAAATCGACGATGGCCCATGTAAACAACTTTCCTACAATGCTTCAAGTACATACTGTCAGTATCATCCATATAGTGGGTGCAAGCGTTATCCCCCTTGTTTGATTGTCCGGATAGGTTGCTAAGTGCAGACCAGTCGTTAATGGTTACGAACAGCAACACTCGTAGGTTAAATTGCTCCTGTTTGTCGTCATCCACATGGTGACACCTTCTTTCTTCCACAGCAGTTTCAGATTTTCACACGCTAGAGGGCAAACTACCTTCTTAGCTTCGTACGTTGTTTCGAGCAATTCTTTTCCCTCTGGAAGAATATTCTTTACGAGTTTCAATAACTCGCCAAATGCCTTGTCACTCACACCATTTTTTGCCTTCCATTGCAAGAACTCTATCATGGTACCTAACTTTTTGTGCCCCTGCTCTCAACCTAGGTAGAAGGATGTTTTGTGGTCCGCTAACATACGTCTCAATTCTGGACCTCCTTTTCACTTCGTATCTCTTCTTTACATCACACAACATCTGACCAAGATCATCCGCATCGTCGTTATCTAGAACAGACCTATCCGCCTCGCCAGTTGTATTTTCTTCACATCCACCGTATTCAGGCCAGTCCAGAATGTTGTCGTCTTCTTATTCGTATTCTTCCATTGCAACCCCTAACTCTTTGTGCGAGGTCCAACAATTATATCTAGGCATGAATCCCAACTCAAACAAGTGAGCATGAATAGTTCTTGATGTAGAATACTCCTTCTGGTTTTTGCACTTTTTGCATGAACAACATATAAAACCCTTATGCTTGCTGGCGTTGGCCACACTCAAAAAATAATGCACGCCATCAATAAACTCCTTCGACCGTTGGTCTGCGTTGTACATCCAATGCTGATCCATCTACATGAAATAAACAAATGTAATAGAAGTGCACGAAAGTGAAACTAATTAAATTATCATATAATAATTTAAAACATCATAATTAAACTGACACATTTTTAATGAATCTTTCTTATTTCTAACGATTTTAACGAGTTTTAAATGGACATAGACAGAGTCATTGATCCATTGATTGATACATTGATTCATAGGACGGCGGGGCGTGAACAATAAAAACGCTTTCAGATATGCATGCGATGATGCAGTAGTACTATAATAAAGTAACCAACCTGTTTGGGTTAACGCACACGTCCACTACAGGATAACACCCTTATTTTTATTCTCTACATCAATTTTCTCTCTCATGTTTTTCCATGCATATACCTATTTGATAGATAACGTATAGAAAATAGCTTGAAATGTAATATGTTAACTATAAATCAATAGAGCATGAAGTTGTTAACCTTTTATAGCCCTTCGATTGTTATAATATCACCAAAATATTTCCATAAAAAATTTTGACAGCACCTCCCCTCCTCCTTGCAAATTTTTAAAGCAATGGCTCAGACTGTAGGAGGAAGAAGACTATATAGAGTACACGATCTTTAGTACCGGTTGGTGTTACTAACCGGTACTAGAGATCAAAAAGAGCCGTTGAGCTTACGAACCGGTACTACATATCATCTTTAGCACCAGTTCCTAAGAGAACCAAGAGATTTGTGATTTTGACCGATCGAGCAAATATCAGTTCTCCAGTAGTGCTATCTGGATATTACGTGTCCTAGATGTATAGAATCAATGGGAGGCACACAACAAAATTTCAAGTTGTAAGTCCGGAGAACGCCCTGTACACAAAATATTCTGTCTAATCTCGTATCCTAACTTTCAGTATATCAACGTTTTTAACAGATCCCGGAAATTATTGTTGTAGCAAATCGGTTTGAAAAATAAACAATTCTAAACATCTGCACGGATCTTTGCTACTTCATCCGCTGCGATTGCTCCAACAAGTTAGGAGAGTTCTAGGACGATCACAGCGAACTTGCACTACAGGACACTTCAAACCCCTAAGACAGTGGGAGAAAGAACATATGAATAAATAATTTAGTGTGACAACATTTGTGTTCAATAGTACAATGTGACAAAAAAACCACATTGATATGTGTATATACATATGTATATTATATCTTTTATTACAATATTTGTGTTCCCTTTGAAAGTTCAAGTGCCATTATTTTGGTTTTGGTGATTAATGACAAATCCAATTATATGAGACTAATGTTTTTATAAGCATTTCTTTGCCTAGTCTCATGTGGACATGAAAGTGGAATGTGTTGGAGGTGATTCCCGGATTTCATATGAGTTGAGATAGAAACGTTCATTGATGGTGGACCTAAATCACAAGGATGAAATGCATGGAGATCAAGCTATATGTATCACTCTTTCTCTCCATATGCACATATTGATATATTCATATATAATATTTTCATGTGAGTGACATATGTATTTGAGACTAATATTTTGTTTGAGCCATATCTTGTTTAGTCTCTTCACATTGAGAACATGGAGGTGATGAAGGTATGCTTCTATCTTAATGTCTACATATGATCAATGCCTTCTATTCTTGTATAAGGTAAGCTCCCAATGTTTTATCTCTAGTTATGCATAATTTTGCTTCACAAAAAAATTTTGTATGCATACATTTAGGGGGAGCAAATCCTATACCTTAGTTATGCATGTACTTGATCAAAGTTATTCACTTTCATTTAATTGGGATCTTTACATTTGAGCATATATTTGAGTATATCACACTTGTGGTGTTGATTAATACTCATCATTTATTCATATCATTTTATATATGCGATCAGTTGGTCAACATGTGGAGGTTGACAACCGGATCATTCGAACTAATAATTTTATTAAGTTGAATGAGAGAAATAGGTCCCAAGGATTGCAACGGTATTGATGCTCAAGTGATATCATTACACCTAAAGATACCAAGGATGACAAAGTAGAGATATTGAAGATGTGAGATACGAAGTGGCTACTATGGCAAGACGGTGAAGGGCAAACGATGCTCAGTCGCGATGGACCATGCGGCGGTGAAGGGCAACCAAGCAGCTTGGCACCGAAGAACCAAATCATGTGGTGAAGGGCGAGTGACAACTTTGTCATGATAGACCGTGTGAGACCATTTGAAGCTACAAGTAACCACATCAATCATTTGAAGCATATATGGTGAAATGATTTCGATGTTGGCGTCCCTTAAAGACAAAGAAAGAAAGATGGAGACAAGGTATTCCTATTGGTATAATTCTCTTCCTAATTATTTTTGAGTATAGGAATGTTGTAGGATTAAGAGGGATGCAACGTCGATATGTTTGTGTATGTCTCGATGCTCAAAGTGACCCATCCTAGTGCTACCTTCAGAGAAATTCAAGCTTTAATCTATCCTTTGAATGGTTTAAAAGCTTGATTTTGGTTGAGTTGGGTAGCCCTCTGAGTGTGCTTTCCATAGAGTCCAAGATCATCAAAAACGGATCCCCGAGCGAAAAGTTATGGCCGTTTTACTATGTGATTTTCGGAAATTCCGAAAAAATCTCGGAAAGTCCGAAAATTTTCGGAAACTCCAAAAATGGCGACGAAACTGAGATTGCTCTCTTTTGATTTTCTGACTTGTCTGAAAATGCATTTCGGAAATTCCGAAAATTACAGTCTTGGTCTCCAACGGTTAGTTTTGAGAGGCTTGGGTATACAAACTCCTCCACCACTCCTTTGAGTGGCTGTTGTTCTTGGGCATTATTAGACACATGCAAAGCCAAATAGCCATCCCCATTCCCCTACCTTTGTGGTGCTTCTTTGTGAGAGGGATTTGAGAAGGGGAAAGAGTTGGATTGAGAGATTGAGAAGTTGAGAGCTAGTGAGATTCACTCCATACTTTGAGCACTCGAGTTCATAGCAAGCAAATCTTCGATTTGTGTTTATTACTCTCGGGGACTAAGGTCTCCTAGACGGCTAGGCATCGCCGGTGAGTACCCAAGGTTGTGGTGTGCCTCAGAAAGTTTGTAAAGGCTTCGATTTCGTCTCCGCAAGGGAAGAAATCAAGAGTGAAACCGAGGAGTGCATTTGTGCAACCTCGTGAGGAAAGGGTTGAAATAGACCCGGCCTTTGTGGCACCTCAATGGAGACATAGGATCCGTGGATCCGAACTTCGGGAAACAAATCACGCGTCCACTCTCTTGGTTTGCTTGTTATTGTCTTCTCTCATATTGTGCTTGAGCTTATTTTTACCGGATCTACATGCATGCCTACATAATATAGTTGGTGACCTTATATCTTGCTTAGATACCTTATTTTTCACCTTTTGATTCATATACATTTTGTTTAGCTGAGCTACAAGTTCATAGCTAGTGTTTTATTACGTTATCCGCCTAACTTTTCGGTGGAGATTGGAACTTCCAATCCCATACCGAAAGTTCCGATTTGAATCGAAAGTTCTCATAATTCTAATATGCTATGAAGTTGTGATAATTTTTAGGAATACCTATTCACCCCCTCTAGGCGACATCATGGTCCTTTCACACTTGTAATAACTTAATTATTTCACGAAGTAATTTTGTAATATGTGCGAATAACAATTAATCAGTTAGCTAGTACACGTACTATTCAAAATTTCAATTATTAATAGCGGGAAATATTGCGTTAAATAGTGTACGACATCTTCCTAAACGGCTAGGAGTTGCATGACTGCACGCGAAGATGCATCTTTGCAGGCGGCCCACTTAATGCAACTGCACGCGATAATCGATCTTCTTGTGCGGTTGCCTTAAGTGGCCCGCCTGCGAAGATGTATTTTGGTTGGGCCGTCCGCACGTGAAGATGGTGATGTTCATGGATCCTTCCGGGGCAGATGGGCAGTCCTACCGTGCGCAAAACTCGTTTCGGGCCGTTTGCAAAAATAACTTTTATGTACTAGTGTATATATATATATATGGTATATATAATATCATTAATTGGAGTACAGATGGTTCTACATGAGGAAATGTGGCCCCATAGCGCATATAGGTGAAAACTTACAGAGAGTTTAATGTTTCGAACTTAGAAAAATCTATGCTCTGAGATCACCGGATATCTTGCAGTTTCTTAGTATTCTGTAACAACGAATTCCATCATTGGTGACAAACTTTGTCAATACTGTAAACTTCGTAGCAAAAAGCATCACGTACAGGGTGGTCAAAGATGTCAGATTACTCATAAAAGCCAATGAAGAGGTCCCACTCACCATATCTCCAAGCCGTCTGCTCATATGTATTTTTCATGAATAAGTTATTAGCCTTGATATTATCAAACCTTCAAGAGATAAATACCAACAAAAAAAAGTGTACTTACAAATTTATTAAGTTTGTCAGATTAGACAGACTTTGTGGGATTGGTCCTTCAAATGAGTTTCCTTCAAAAGCACTGTAAGCTCATACTTTTAAGGCGGGGAGGTGGGGGAAGCAAGAACATGCCACCATTTATATAAATTAAGATTAAAGTAAGCTGTAAGTATCAACAGTTTCTTTAAAAAAAATAAATCTCGAGTTAGCAACATGCCACCTAGACCAATTCAGTTTGTTAGAGATGTCTGCGGTTTTGTTGAGTGGACATGTTGGTTATTATTGTTCAAATTCGAACGGGAAGATCATCTGCAAATATTTTATGTTGCAAAATTTCATCTGTCTCTGATTAGGAGCGAATCATATGTTAACAAGTTAATATAATTAACTTACATATCTTTCAAATTAGTCATGCTGCCAAAATAATCAGGTATTTTCCCTACGAATCCATTGTCTGATGCTCTCCTGCAAGCGCACAAAAATATTTTTATATTTTGCAAGAAAACATGATAAACATACTAAGGTGACTGTTATTGACTCTACAATATCTTCAGGTTGCGAAGTTTTGAGAACGTTGAAGGGAACCGACCGCTGAATCCAGAACTAGCAACATACCTGTTTTTGACACATCGAAGTAATTATCATGTTTAACAAGAAATTTGCTCTTTTCAAATTTTAGTTCTTCTAGAAGTAGAAATTGGAAGTTAGGAATTAACGGGGTATCTTACAATTGCTGAAGTTTGGTCATGTTACCTAGTTCTTCAGGAAGAACGCCGGTAAAATTGTTAAAGATAATGCCCCTAATTGAAAATGAAGTATTTTAGCAGTGATTTAAATTTTTACACTTCAAGTAATTAATAGCAGAAGGAGGGCATCATTTTTTCCTGATCAAACGAAGCACCACATGGAAAAGGAGTTACACTGACATGATTACATAATTTATTGCTATGAAGTTATACGATTAATATTTGTTGAGGCTGTCCAAATAAATAGTTGATGATTGATGTGCCCTGTGAGGAAAGATCATCTTACAACGATAGAAGATTGGTGAGGTTCCCAAGTTCCTTTGGAAGTTGTCCAGACAGTGGATTTGAAGCTAACATCCTTCAAATGATGAAACAAATTAAGAGAAAACAATAGCCATTAGAAGGTACATGAATCTAGAATGATGTATAACTATTAACTCCTACAAATATTTCATTGAAGTGAATTTTCCAATGAATGATGGAATGGCACCAGTCAAGGAGTTATTATAGAAGTTCCTGAAAACAACATAAAGAAACATTAGGTCAACTAGCAGACAAGAAAGGCATAACTGACTACTATTTGCTGGTTTTCACAAAGAGAACATGGGATTGAATATATATCTTCTGCAAAACCTTAATCTGTAGTGAAACACTATCTTATCAAGATTAAAGAGAAAAGAGTCAGATACCATACAAGTCCTCTAGATAGGTAAGATTCTGTAGCTCGGTAGGTATTTGACCAACTACGTCCAAATTAGTTACCCTCCTGCATAACAGACATGTAATACCTATATATATATGAGAGGGGCTATCTAAAAATATAGATTTTTACGTAAAAAAGTAAAAAAGTATGTCAAATATAATTATAGTATAGATCTAGTGTAACAACATTCTAATATTCGGATTCATGTTATTACAATATAAGTTATATGACAGGGTTGCTCAGTTGGTAGGTGCACTAGCTTGGATGGCATAGGTCAGGGCCGGTTCTATTCCCCTGTGCCTGCTTCTTCTATGCGTGATTTTTTTTTGTTATAGCACGAATCTTGAGGCTATTGGACGGTAAAAAAATTGATATATTTTTCCCAACAATCCATCACCACCTTTTTTGCAATGAGAATCGTGCTTGTGATATTTGGTTTTGCTTAAAGAAGATGCAAAGGCGGTCACTTGGGGTGGTGAAGGACCCAATACCTCCGTTTTTGTCCAGCATGTACCATATTTAGGATAGAATGCTGTGGTTTCTCTATGCATTGGAAGCACTGGTTATCAATAATCTGACATTACTACTGTTAGTGATATGCCCTAGAGGCAATCATAGAGATGATTGTATCACATACTATGTTTACATATTTATCTGATATTGTTCCTTGAAATAGATAACTCATTATTGGTTAATGAATATGTGATTCATTTATGAGACTCTTTATATTATATGTTGCTATTTCTAAAGGATCCCTGATCAAATATCATATGTGGAACAAATATGGTTAAATGATCAGCACATGTATTGATTGATGATCATGTCTCAGGGATCATGGTATGGAGATACCAAATTGATAATGTGGACACATGTTGGGGAACATGTTGTTGGATAGACCCGACATGAGACACTGCAAGAACTATTTGTGTAGTGCCATCAGTGGTCTCGATTAGTGTTGGTATAGAATTCTTAGACCTGAGATTATCATGGTTTCCAACATGTGTAGTGACTTACTTAGGGACTGCTAAACGCTATTCCGTAACTGGATAGTTATAAAAGTAGTCTTCGGGTGTGTTATGAAACATGTAGTGGGATATGAATAATCAAGATGGGATTTGTCCCTCCTATGGAGAGATATCTCTGGGCCCCTCGACGTTATAGATTATGGAAGTGCATGGCCATGCCAAAAGTGATTGAGGAGTCAATCGCAGGTTATATAATCTATCACAGGATCGAGTGAATGATTGAGCTATTAGAGGATGACACATATCTAGCCTTGAGCTTAATCGATATCGCGAGGCAAAGGGATTCATACAAGTAAACACTAAAGGTTCAACCGATATGATCTTTATGTATGCTCGGTGGGTCAATACGTTCTGCTAGGGGCCGCTGTTGACACGTGGACCGAAAAGGAGTTTTCGGGTTGCACCCGAGTGTGCATGAACCTACAGGGTCGCACGCTTAAGGGGCCGGAATGAAGGGATTGGATGGAGATCCATTATGCGCTCAATTTCGGATAGGGATCCGAGTAGGACTCCTATGGGCCTTGGAGGCCCGGACTTGGTCCCTATATATACATGAGGGGGTGTGGCCGGCGGTATTAACAAATCACACCACGTGAAACCCTAGCCGCGACTTCCCTCCACGAGCAAACCCTAGCCGCGCGCGGGTGCTAGCACATCTGCGCGTGGTGTTCCTTCCCTGGACGTGTGGATACCGGTGGAGGCGCCGCTGTCCTGCGGTGCTGATCGGCGTGGGAGCACGGCGAGAAGAACGCACGAGGAGGAGAGGGTCAAGCAACTGCGATCGACTACTTCCTCTACATCGGCGCGCGCTACATCGCGAGGATTCCTTCGGCTCCTTAGCGCATACTTCCGCTGCACAGCGCGTCGAGTGGTAACGATCTATGATCTCATACTTGCATGGTTCCTGGTTTACGCGGTAGAAAAATTTTGTTTTATGCTATCATAGCCTACGCGTATCCCAACAGTGGTATCAGAGCCATCTTGTATAGTTTGTGATCTAGATCCATGCATATAGTTGATATGCGGGTGTAGTAGATGAGATCTATTACATAGTAGATGAGTTCTTACTTGATTGGAACATGAGATGGACCGATAGGCACATGGGTTGATGAGATCAATCGGTATAGATGGGCGAAATTGCGTTCATCGGATGGTCCGATGTCAGCTGGAACCGCGCGCCATTGAGAAAACGAGCCAATGAGATTGACTCAGTTTCGGCATAATTTGATTACGCCGTTAAAGTTTTCACATGGCGAATCGTAGATGAGATCTGTGTACCCCGTGACCGGCTAGCGGGACCGCCGTGTGCGTCGCCCCTTATACTTCATTTGGGGTTTTATATTAATGAATAGAATTCGATTCTATGTCAAACATGTACCAACTGAGTTACATGAGGGTAGAGATCACATCACTCTTTGGATTATAGTGCAACACAGTTTAATGTTCTAGCATATGATGTTTATCTATCTTACATTATTGCCGTTGTATATTTGATATGATGACATAGTATGATAGATTCCCTCAGAAAAATTAAGTATAATATGCTCTTCCAATAATTGTACCTATCACGATTGTGATCATAAGTGATGGGTCTGCCAAAGTAGAGTGTCACTTTTCATCATAATAAGATAGGATAGATGTCAGACATCTATATACGGAGATTGTTGGTTTACTTGACAAGGTTATCAAAACGGTTTTGGACCTTGGAGTATAGGTTGGGTTGGTACATGGAGATGTCACCTGATAGTACGAGAGTCACATAGGATGTGATTAGCAAGGTGTTGCTTACCTATTTTATTAGTTGTCTAGTCGTGATGCCAAAGCTCACTAGATACTATTAAAATGAGGATCTCGACTCACTATGTTATTAAGGGAATTTTGTTGCACAATACATAGTGGGAGCATCTTTTGTTAAATTGTTTAATGAAAGATTAAATGTAAACATAGTGCTGATTTTGCATATATATTTCTGTTGTAGATCATGGCAGTTCCTGCACCACCCAGTTTTAATTTGCGGTCTATTCTTGAGAAAGAGAAGTTGAATGGAAACAACTTTATGGATTAGTATCGCAACCTGAGAATTGTTCTCAGACAGGAGCACAAAGAGTTTGTGCTTGAAGAGCCTTTTCCAGCTGATTTACCTGCCAATGCTACTGCTGCTCAACGCAGGGATCATGAAAGGCGGCGGAATGACTATCTGGATGTAAGCTGTCTCATGCTTGCTACCATGTCCCCTGAACTTCAGAGGCAATATGAGGCATTGGATGCCCATAGCATAATCACGGGACTGCGTAACATGTTTGAGGACCAAGCAAGGGCCGAGAGGTTTAATACCTCAAAGTCTTTGTTTGCGTGCAGGCTTGCAGAAGGTAATCCAGTTAGTCCACATGTGATCAAAATGATTGGTTACATCGAGAGTCTGGAAAAGCTTGGTTTTCCCCTTAGCCAAGAGTTGGCTACTGATCTGATTCTCCAGTCGCTCCCTCCCAGCTTTGAGCCGTTCATATTGAACTTCAACATGAACAACATGACCAGGACCTTGGCCGAACTGCATGGGATGCTAAAGGGTGCCGAGGAAAGCATTAAGAAAAACTCCAACCATGTGATGGTAATGCATAAGCATAAGCCCAATAACAAGAAAGGTGGTCAAAAGAGAAAGCTAAAATCCGATGAGATCGGGAGTACTAGCAACTCTAAGGCCAAGGTTCAAAAGACTGGGCCCGCTAAGGAAGCAGAGTGTTTCTTTTGCAAGGAGACAGGTCATTAGAAGAGGAACTGTAAGAAATACCTAGAGCAACTCAAGCAAAAGCAGCAGGATGGAAAGAGTTCCACCTCAGGTATTAATGTTATAGAAATTAATCTTGCTACTTCCTCTACTGATTCTTGGGTATTTGATACCGGGTCAGTTGCTCACATATGCAAATCGTTGCAGGGGCTGAAAAGAAGTAGGAATTTAGCAAGAGGCGAAGTGGACATTCGCGTGGGCAATGGAGCAAGAGTTGCTGCTGTTGCGGTCGACACTATGCCATTATCTTTACCATCAGGATTAGTTATGGAATTAAATAATTGTTATTGCATTCCAGCTTTGTGTAAAAACGTTATCTCTGCTTCCTGTTTGCAAGCAGAGGGTTATGGTTTTAGATCTGTGGACAATGGTTGTTCAGTCTATTATAATGACATTTTCTATTTCCATGCACCCATGATGAATGGTTTGTACACTGTGAATCTTGATGGATGTTCAGTCTATAACATTAATGCGAAAAGGCAACGTCCTAATGATTTGAATCCCACTTTTATTTGGCATTGTCGCTTGGGCCATATAAATGAGAAACGCATGGAGAAGCTCCATAGAGATGGACTTCTACACTCGTTTGATTTTGAATCATTTGAGACATGTGAATCTTGTTTACTTGGCAAAATGACAAAGGCACCATTCACAGGACAAAGTGAGAGGGCAAGTGAACCATTGGCACTGGTACATACTGATGTATGTGGACCAATGAGCTCAACAGCCAGAGGTGGTTTTGGGTACTTCATTACCTTCACCGATGACTTTAGTAGATATGGTTATATCTACTTAATGAGGCATAAGTCTGAATCCTTTGAAAAGTTCAAGGAATTTCAGAATGAGGTACAGAATCATTTGGGCAAGACAATCAAGTATCTACGATTGGATCGTGGAGGAGAATACTTGAGCCTTGAATTTGGCAATCATCTAAAGAAGTGTGGAATTGTTCCACAGCTCACTCCGCCAGGAACACCTCAATGGAATGGGGTGTCCGAACGGAGGAATCGTACATTGTTGGACATGGTGCGATCAATGATGAGCCAAACTGATCTCCCGTTAAGCTTTTGGGGTTACGCTCTAGAGACAGCAGCGTTCACACTAAACAGGGTTCCATCAAAATCAGTGGATAAGACACCATATGAGATATGGACAGGGAAACGTCCCAGTTTGTCTTTCCTAAAGATTTGGGGTTGCGAGGCTTATGTAAAACGTTTATAATCAGACAAACTCGCACCTAAATCAAATAAATGCTTCTTTGTGGGGTATCCTAAGGAAACGAAAGGATATTATTTCTATAATCGGGAAGAAGGCAAAGTGTTTGTCGCCCGACACGGTGTTTTCTTGGAGAAAGAGTTCCTCTCAAGAAAGGATAGTGGGAGCATGGTGCAACTTGAAGAAATTCAGGAACTACCAGAAAATGCTTCAACATCCACACAACAAGTTGAGCAAGATGTTGTTCAACAGGTTGAACAAGTTGTTGTTGAACCAGTTATAGAACCACAGGTTTCACGAAGGTCCGAAAGGATACGGCGTACACCTGCAAGGTATGCGTTAGTAACCACAGGACAACGTGAAATATTGTTGTTAGACAATGATGAACCTACAACCTATGAGGAAGCAATGGTGGGACCAGACTCTGAGAAATGGCTTGGAGCCATGAAATCCGAAATAGAATCCATGCATGACAATCAAGTTTGGAATTTGGTTGATCCACCCGATGGTGTAAAAGCTATTGAGTGCAAATGGGTCTTTAAGAAAAAGACAGATGTAGATGGAAATGTTCACATCTACAAGGCACGATTGGTGGCGAAAGGTTTTAGACAGATTCAAGGTGTTGATTATGATGAAACTTTCTCACCAGTCGCCATGCTGAAATCTATTCGGATAGTTTTAGCGATTGCTGCCTATTTCGATTATGAGATATGGCAAATGGATGTCAAAACAGCTTTCCTCAATGGAAATATGGATGAGGATGTGTACATGACACAACCTAAGGGATTTGTCGATCCACAATCAGCTAAAAAGATATGCAAGTTACAGAAATCCATTTATGGGTTGAAACAAGCATCTCGGAGTTGGAATATTCGTTTTGATGAAGTGGTCAAGGCGTTGGGCTTTGTCAAAAACGAAGAAGAGCCTTGTGTATACAAGAAGAATAGTGGGAGCGCGCTGGTGTTTCTGATCCTATATGTAGATGACATATTGTTGATTGGGAATGATATTCCTATGCTTGAATCCGTTAAGACATCGTTGAAAAATAGTTTTTCAATGAAGGACTTAGGGGAAGCAGCATACATTCTGAGCATAAGGATCTATAGAGATAGATCAAAGAGGCTAATTGGATTAAGCCAGAGTACATACATTGACAAAGTGTTGAAAAGGTTCAACATGCAAGACTCCAAGAAAGGTTTCCTGCCAATGTCACATGGCATTAATCTTGGCAAGAATCAGTGTCCTCAAACAACTGATGAGCGGAACAAGATGAGTGTGATTCCATATGCTTCGGCAATTGGATCTATAATGTATGCTATGCTATGTACACGTCCAGATGTTTCGTATGCACTTAGTGCAACAAGCCGATACCAATCAGATCCAGGTGAGAGTCACTGGATTGCTGTAAAGAATATCCTAAAGTACTTGAGAAGAACTAAGGATATGTTCCTAGTCTATGGAGGAGAGGAAGAGCTTGTCGTAAATGGTTACACCGATGCTAGCTTCCAAACCGACAAAGATGATTTTAGATCGCAGTCTGGATTTGTGTTCTGCCTGAATGGCGGCGCTGTGAGTTGGAAGAGTTCCAAGCAAGATACAGTTGCTGACTCTACAACAGAAGCCGAGTACATTGCTGCTTCTGAAGCAGCAAAGGAGGCTGTTTGGATAAAGAAATTTGTTTCTCAATTGGGTGTGGTGTCTAGTGCTCTCAGTCCTATGGATCTCTATTGCGATAATAGTGGGGCCATTGCGCAAGCCAAGGAGCCTAGATCGCATCAAAAGTCCAAGCACATTTTACGGCGGTATCACCTCATTCGCGAGATAGTGGATAGAGGAGATGTGAAGATATGCAAAATACACACGGATTTGAACGTTGCAGATCCGTTGACGAAGCCACTCCCTCAGCCTAAGCATGAGACACACATTAGTGCAATGGGTATTAGATACGTGCATGATTGACTCTAGTGCAAGTGGGAGACTGTTAGTGATATGCCCTAGAGGCAATCATAGAGATGATTGTATCACATACTATGTTTACATATTTATCTGATATTGTTCCTTGAAATAGATAACTCATTATTGGTTAATGAATATGTGATTCATTTATGAGACTCTTTATATTATATGTTGCTATTTCTAAAGGATCCCTGATCAAATATCATATGTGGAACAAATATGGTTAAATGATCAGCACATGTATTGATTGATGATCATGTCTCAGGGATCATGGTATGGAGATACCAAATTGATAATGTGGACACATGTTGGGGAACATGTTGTTGGATAGACCCGACATGAGACACTGCAAGAACTATTTGTGTAGTGCCATCAGTGGTCTCGATTAGTGTTGGTATAGAATTCTTAGACCTGAGATTATCATGGTTTCCAACATGTGTAGTAACTTACTTAGGGACTGCTAAACGCTATTCCGTAACTGGATAGTTATAAAAGTAGTCTTCGGGTGTGTTATGAAACATGTAGTGGGATATGAATAATCAAGATGGGATTTGTCCCTCCTATGAAGAGATATCTCTGGGCCCCTCGACGTTATAGATTATGGAAGTGCATGGCCATGCCAAAAGTGATTGAGGAGTCAATCGCAGGTTATATAATCTATCACAGGATCGAGTGAATGATTGAGCTATTAGAGGATGGCACATATCTAGCCTTGAGCTTAATCGATATCGTGAGGCAAAGGGATTCATACAAGTAAACACTAAAGGTTCAACCGATATGATCTTTATGTATGCTCGGTGGGTCAATACGTTCTGCTAGGGGCCGCTGTTGACACGTGGACCGAAAAGGAGTTTTCGGGTTGCACCCGAGTGTGCATGAACCTACAGGGTCGCACGCTTAAGGGGCCGGAATGAAGGGATTGGATGGAGATCCATTATGCGCTCAATTTCGGATAGGGATCCGAGTAGGACTCCTATGGGCCTTGGAGGCCCGGACTTGGTCCCTATATATACATGAGGGGTGTGGCCGGCGGTATTAACAAATCACACCACGTGAAACCCTAGCCGCGACTTCCCTCCACGAGCAAACCCTAACCGCGCGCGGGTGCTAGCACATCTGCGCGTGGTGTTCCTTCCCTGAACGTGTGGATACCGGTGGAGGCGCCGCTGTCCTGCGGTGCTGATCGGCGTGGGAGCATGGCGAGAAGAACGCACGAGGAGGAGAAGGTCAAGCAACTGCGATCGACTACTTCCTCTACATCGGCGCGCGCTACATCGCGAGGATTCCTTCGGCTCCTTAGCGCATACTTCCGCTGCACAGCGCGTCGAGTGGTAACGATCTATGATCTCATACTTGCATGGTTCCTGGTTTACGCGGTAGAAAAATTTTGTTTTATGCTATCGTAGCCTACGCGTATCCCAACAACTACAACATAACTGATTCATCCATACAAAAATCTGACAACACTACTGCATAAATTATTTTTCCGTATATATGACCAAAAGTGATTTAGTAGGCAGCCAAGCCAACCTCCTGCTGCAACTGATGTAAAAATGGTGACTTCCATATAGGCGGATGACCAACCCGGTTGTGATGGGTAGCTTAAGTTACATATGGCCATCCCATATGGCTATCTTTAGGTGGCCTGATTGTAAAAATCGTTTTCGACATAGCCAGTGTCTTTTCAAATTTTGATTTTTTTACGTGCCAAAACAAAATCGACAAAACATTTTAAATTTTGGTAACCTATACACATTTGCACAACCAAGTCACAAGTCAGAAGTCACATTATTTTTTTTTGCGAAATACACACACATTTCTAGTATAGATGATTCGAATTCAGGTCCTCATAGTCCACGGACTCATCCTTACCGTCACACGATCAAATACTTGTTTAGAGTTAGCATGCTATTCTTTTGAACTTCACATCATCGAAACTTGAAAGGCTTATTTGGTACTTTAAATTATCTTAAATAAAAACATCATCAATTACAAAGTTGTAGATCTGGTCAAGATCTACAACTTTTGATACATTATATGTTTTCATCGATGATCCTTTGAAGCATATTTGGGATTTTGTGAAAATAGATCTCAAATATTGTAGCGAATGTTTGGGCCCCTATATAATCTGAAATGAAAAGGTTGCCAACTGAAAGTTGTAGATGTTCTAAAATTTTGATATAAATTTTATCTTCATTTGAGGTTTATATAAAAAGATAGGTATAGATATGTGTTTTTTCTTAGATTGATTTTCGTAGGTGGATGCTTAAACCGCCTGCTTGTTATAATAACCGGTGACTTAACCGATGACTCCATTCTTTGCATTTTAACAAGCGGAATTTTCTTTTGGCCTACGAAAATAAAGGTGATGTCTACGAAAATGGTATTTTAAGTAGTGTGTATTTCTATAATTTGCATATATTTTACGGGCACTAAAGTGAAAACAATACAGGAGATACAGGAGAGTAGAGTGTACAGTGTACGTACAGTTTTGTGATGTGGCAGAGGGTATTGTTGCCGAAAGTGCAATCGCACTTGATGAACGGGTTGATGTTGGGGTAGTAATCCCAGTCGCTGTTGTCGGAGGCGAGACCACTACAGGGCTCGCCGCTAATGTTCCATTCCGATGACGCCTTCTTGCCCCATCTCCCCAGGATCGTGTTTAGGGCGGCCGCTGCGTGGTTAACTCGCCATTAATTAATTAATTATTAATCATGTGGATTGCCTCTATATCTTTTCTGGGAAAAACTAGGCGATGAGTGAATCAAATTTCCTCTAACTCTCTTTTCGTCGGCCTCGTGGCAACGCGCGCGATCTCTACACTACTGCGATCTATGTGGACCAAAAAGGAAAAAAAAAAACAAACAAGAGAGACATGCATACCTTCGACAGGATCAGTTTTCGGTGCTGCTGGTTGATCCCGAGCAGCTGCAACCCGCCAAGAGCACACAAACACCAGCCACGCGAGATGGCGAATGGCACATCTGATGCTGCAAGAATGCATCTCTCTAGTCTCTCTCTCTCTCTCCACGCTGAAAACAACACTGAATGGTATATATGTATAGTATAACGTGCAACTAAACATAAAGAAAATCGGTCAAATATAATGTGCGCCTCAGCTTCAACAACCCCCGTGCTTAGGTTAATGTCACCCGTCATGGGTTGATGACGATATGGAGTAAGATATGTAGCAAACTCCTCCGGAACCAACTCGTGTACATGCTTGGCCATATCTATCACTCCGTTAGTGTCTAGATTAATAGTTAAAATTACTATATATTTTAGGATGGAGATACTACTATTTTCAAAGTCTACATGACCTTGGAACTATAATAGATTGAATTCTAACTAATTTATATACTTATAAGTATATGTAATATATAGCAGTTAATAATTCGAAAACAGCTTGAAAAATTAGATCCTAGTTATCAATAAGCTTTTTAGTTTTAATTTGCATCCTTTATTCAGTTTTATATCGTTAAATTTATATGGTGTACTGGTTTAAATAGTTTTTGAGTTTTATGGTGTTCGTGTCGTGTCAAACATTGACTTCGTTGTTGTCGACCCGCCGTTGTTTTGACTGCCTGCCGCGGGAAGGGAAAAACTTGCCCTGGAAAGCTGCTGTCACGGCATCCTTTGCGGCACGACGCGCGTTCCCTGTTTTCTCATTTTTCCCGATCAGCTGCCGTTGAATTGTGGGAAAAAAACAGAAAATATCAACTATTTCAAACGCTTTTTAATTATAAGCCCGTGCGTTGCCACGAAAAATGCTATACATCAATTTCATATTACACCGGGTGAAAAGATGTTAAATAATCATCGAGTGAAAATTATCTCCGAGAGATTAGAACTGATTGCCACATTTTTAAATCAAAAGCTGAATTTAAATGATAAAAACAGTACATTAAAGACATAGATGAATATGTGTAAATTTTAGAGAATACACACTAGGTGTTTAAGTGCTGAAAGTAATCACTTAAAAGCTTCGAAACTCTCAATAGACTGAGTTGCAATTTTGCATAAATAAATAGTGATATCTAAGAAACAGGAATGATTCACGTCTCATCAGGCACTATACCAAGTTGATCCTCTAATTTTTGTTTCTATTGCTCTTCTCTAATTAGACTGCAAAACTTCAAAAGTGACAACAATGTTCACCCCTGACATTACTGCAACTAAAATTAGAGGATCCTAGTCCTGGTGATAGGTTCCATACGAAGGCTTAATAAAATTACCATTAATATATTCAATTCTCAAATCCTTTATGCTCCAATCTGCATTAAGATGAACAAAACAATCATCTTTTTACTATTCGAAATTGTAAAATCAAAGGTGTTTTTGATTGTTATTCTGTGATGAACAATTGGCATTGGAGATTATTAGTTTTGATATTTGGAATTTATTTGCGAAGTGGTTTTGGAGATGATTGGATTACACAGGTGATATACAGGTACTGCTGGATTGGGTCCGGTCAGACCGGGCAGTGGCTGCCGGTCAAACCGGCGTGTATTACGTGGTCAGACCGGTGCAGTCCGCGGTTTGACCGGCCGACGCTGTGTTGGTTTCGGTTTCGGATTGTTTGTTTGGATATCCGTGATTGTTTCATGAATATGACTTCTAGATAGATACTATGCGTATGTAATACTGATGTTTGCTAACAATGAGTCAAGTTGGGGATAGCTTGGTCTCGGAATATGGTTTCTTTGTTTGTTCCATGTATAGGTGAATTAATGTCGGGAGAGTATTTGCGGTGATGCACCGGGAGTTGCCTTGGGGATAAGACGACGTCCAGGGTGGTCAGAGATCATGCGGGATACTAAGGCTAAAGTTCAATGCACGTGGAAAGTGAAGGTTCCATATGGCATATGATGGAGGTATTGTGTGTGTATTGGATACGGAGTCGAATTTGGAGAGAGTCCAAATTTGGTGGAATTGTTTATGTAAAGTTTATTTCTTTTACGAGAAGATTTCCTATGGTGATTAGGACTTCTAGTATGAGTTTGGTTCGTGGCTTTAGACTGCCTACCCTGGGTATAAATAGAGAGGGAGCGGGAGGCTTCCCGGTATCGTTTTGAGAGCAATTGAGTTGATAGTTTTGTTAGGGTTTCGAGTTTAGTCGAGATTTTTGCAAGGAGTGTTGTTGGTGCACTTTGTAAACACAGAGAGAATCAATAAAGTCGTCATCCACTTTAAGAGTTCTTCGATTTGTGTTTCACTGGGCTTCGGCGGTCAGACCGGCGACATACCGGCGGTCAGACCGGCGGCAAGGCGGCGGTCAGACCGGTGGCAAATCAGCGGTCAGACCGGTGGCGTCAACAGGCAGAGGCAGGCGATCTCGGCGGTTCGACCGGAGTTCGATCTCGATCAGATCGACGTGTATCAGGCAGTCAGAACGGCGCAACACCTTCGGTCAGACCGCGATCCATCGAATTTGAGGGTAACTTTTATTTCCGCTAAAACATTTGGTTTTTGGTCATACCAACCATTCATCCCCCCTCTGGTTGGCTTAGTTCTTGCTGTTGGATCCTACAAGTGGTATCAGAGCCTTGTTTTCTTCTTTGGATTTTAATCGATCTAGAATTTTTGCCATGGCTGCTGTTAGGTTTTCAACTAAGCCTCATGTTTTCGATGGAACGGATTTTTCTCATTGGTGTAGTAGGATGCAGTCTTATATTATGGCTGAGGATTATGATATTTGGAGAAAAGTTTCTCATCCTTATGAGATCCCTGAACAAACTAATACTGCCGCTTTAAAAACTGAGTCTGAACAAAATTGCAAAGCTCGCAGTATTCTTTTGAGTGGGATTTCTCGTTCGGATTATGATCGTGTTGCTCATCTTCAAACTGCCCATGAGATTTGGATTGCTTTGAGTAATTTTCATCAAGGAACAAATAACATTAAAGAACTTCGTCGAGATCTTTTCAAAAAGGAGTATATTAAATTTGAGATGAAACCTGGAGAAGCTTTGGATGACTATCTTTTTAGGTTTAATAAAATTTTGAGTGATCTTAGATCTGTTGATTCTTCTTATGATGTTAATTATACACAATCTGAGATTTCTTGCCACTTTTGAATGGTCTTGACATGTCTATTTGGGAGATGAAAGTTACATCTATTCAGGAGTCTGTTGATATGTCTACTTTGACTTTGGATTCGCTTTACACAAAACTGAAAACACATGAGATGAACATTCTTTCTCGTAAAGTTGATTCTAAGTCGAGTGCTTTGTTTCTTCCTCAACTTCTTTGGATGTCGATGCTTCTTCATCAAAGTCTTCCGTATTTGCTTTGTTTAATGCTATGTCCGATGATCAACTCGAACAGTTCGAGGAGGAGGACTTGGTTTTGTTATCTAACAGACTTTCTCGAGCTGTGACTAATGTTAGGTACAGGAAAAGAGGTGGACCAAATCGTTGCTTTTAATGTGGTGCTACGGATCACTTTCGTTCACGTTGTCCTAAGCTTGGGAGAAATAGGAGAGAAGATAATGGTGATGAGAAGACCAATAACAACAAGCCAAAGAGTACAATTAGAGGAGGAAAGAAGATCAGGGAGACTCTCAAAAAGGCTTTTGATCAAGTCTACGCCGCGTTTGAGCCACTAAGCGATGTAGATGGTGAGAGTGGAGATGATGATAAGGGAAAGAACATCTCCGGTGTTTGCTTCATGGTGCGTGGTGAATCGGATTCAGAGTGTGAAGACAATGAGGTAAGTGCTCTTGAAGAAGCTATTAATATTTTGATTAATATTTTGAGTGCAAAAAATATGAAGTGTGAGAAGATGTATAGAAAACAGGAGTTTATCATTGAATCTCTTAATTCTGAAATTGATATATTAAAATCTCTCATTCCTAATGATGATGATTGTCAAAGTTGTGAGGTTTTAATGAATGAAATTTCTAAAATTAGAGATGTCAATGCTGCACATGATTTGAAAAGTAAATCTTCTCTTGCTTTTAGTTTTGCTTTGCATACACACACTTTGGATGAGTTGATTTTAACTAAAAAGTTGTTGCAAAAATATCAAATTGTTTTTCATGCGAGTTTGATGTTTAACATGATTTGTGCTAAAAAGTTAAAACAACCTCATGATGTTTTGGATTGCTCAACATGTACTTTGAATAAGTTGAAATTAAAAGATGCTTTAGGTCGTGTTGAGTACATGGAAGATGTTGTGAAAAACAATGAAGTGTTTTCTTGCCCCAAGTGTCGTAAAAGTAAAGGTGTCATGATAGATTGTGAAAACTGTGCTATTTTGGAAAAAGAGGTTTCTTATTTGAAAATTTCTTTGCTAAGATTTTATGATGGTAAAAAGAACCTCAACATGATCTTAGATCAATCTAAGGTTAGCACATATAACCGTGGTTTAGGTTTTAATCCTTATGCTCATCATACTAGACATCCTCCTATTGTGTGTGTTGGTGCTAGAAGTGGTGAAATTTTGGTTAAACCTGAAACTAAGAACACTATGTTTAAATCTGCTGGCATCTTGTCTACTTTGAGTGCATCTTCTTTAAAATCCAATGTTGTGCATGCAAAATCTCCTGTTGTTGCTTCTGTTGCTAAGTCATCTGATTCTACCAATGTTTCTACTCATCGTGAGAAATACACTTGCTCGTTTTGTGGCAAAGATGGACATATTGTTGGTTTTTGTTCCAGATTAGCTCATAAACAGAAAAAGGAGAAAGAGATTGCTTTTGCAAAATCAAAGTGGCGAAAATCTGGTTTTCCCTCGAGGAAACCGGTCAGACCACAGTGGATCCTGCGGTCAGACTGGTGACCGGTCAGACCGGCCACTGTACCTCTGTCAGACCGGCCTCGGAGAAATTTTTCTGAAAATTCTCAAACTGTTTTTGCACGTGGATATATGCCTATTGGATCTTCTGGTCGTGTGTCTCAGTACTGGATTCCTAAATTTTTATTATCATCTAACCCCAGTACTGAGGCTTCGACTTCTGCTTATGTGTAGGCGTTGGTGGCAAGGAAGGAGAACGTGTGGATCATGGATTCCGGTTGTTCGCGGCACATGACCGGTGATAAAAATTGGTTCTCCTCCCTCAAACGGGCATCCAAGATAGAATTGATTATCTTTGGTGATGCTTCTACTAGTGCCGTTCTCGCTACAGGTTTGGTTAAGGTAAATGACAAATTTGAATTGAAGAATGTAGCTTTGGTTGATGACTTAAAGTATAATTTGCTTTCAGTTTCACAAATTCTTGATGAAGATTTTGAGGTTCATTTTAAGAAAACTGGAAGTAAAGTTTTTGATTCTCGTGGTGATTCTGTGTTGAATATTTCTCGCTATGGTAGAGTGTTTAAAGCTGATTTTGAAAATCCTGTTTCACCTGTGATAACATGTTTGGTTGCTAAGTTTAGTAAAGATGTGATGTTTTGGCATCGTAGACTTGGACATGTTGGTTTTGATCATCTCACCAGGTTAAGTGGTTTGGATCTTGTTCGTGGTTTACCTAAACTTAAGAAAGATCTTGATTTGGTTTGCACACCGTGTCGTCATGCTAAGATGGTTGCTTCTTCACATGCTCCTATTGTTTCCGTGATGACTGATGCACCAGGACAGCTATTACACATGGACACTGTTGGTCCAGCTAAAGTGCAATCAGTTGGAGGAAAGTGGTATGAGTTGGTTATTGTTGACGATTTTTTTAGATACTCTTGGGTTTTCTTTTTGGCAACTAAGGATGAGGCGTTTCAACACTTTCGTGGTTTGTTTCTTCAATTAGAATCTCCTGGTTCTTTGAAAAGAATTCGAAGTGATAATGGTGGTGAATTCAAAAATGCTTCATTTCAACACTTTTGCAACGAAAGAGGTGTTGAACATGTATTTTCTTCTCCTCGTGTTCCGCAACAAAACGGTGTTGTTGAAAGAAAGAATCGTGTTTTGGTTGAGATGGTTAGAACGATGTTGGATGAGTATCACACTCCTAGAAAATTTTGGGCTGAGGCGATTAACACCGCATGCTATATTTCAAATCGGGTTTTCTTGAGATCAAAACTTGGAAAAACTTCTTATGAGCTTCGATTTGGACATCAACCCAATGTTTCACATTTGCGTATTTTTGGTTGCAAATGTTTTGTCTTGAAATCTGGAAATTTGGATAAGTTTGAGGCACGCTCTACCGATGGAATGTTTCTTGGTTACCCCGCACACTCTCATGGCTATCGTGTACTTATTTTGGAGACTAACAAAATCGTTGAGACTTGTGAAGTTTCTTTTGATGAGGCTAGTCCAGATACTAGAGCCGATATTGCAGGTACATTGTCACACGTTCGGGGGGAGGATGGTCGTATTTTTGAAGACGAGAGCAACGACGACGACGAGGTTGGCTTGGCCGGTCAGACTGGGCGCCAGGCCGGTCAGACCGTTGGCACACCTTCGGTCAGACCGGCGTAGGACGTGTGGTCAGACCGGCCAGTGCCGTCGGCTGAGGGTTCTGTTGACGTTGTTCGCGATGGTCCTCCAGAGATTTCAACTTCGACCGGTACTGATACAGAACGTGAATCAACTTCAGAAGTCGTTGCTCCTTTGCACATTCAACGACGACATCCGCCAGAACAAATCATTGGTAATTTAGGTGAGCGGACTACTAGGTCTAAGGTAACGACTCATGATGTTTCTGCAAATTCTGCATTTGTTGCTTCTTTTGAACCCAAAGATGTGTCACATGTATTAACTAATGAATCGTGAATTAACGCCATGCATGAAGAACTTGAAAATTTTGAGAGAAATAAAGTTTGGACTTTAGTTGAACCACCTTCTAGACATAATATTATTGGAACCAAGTGGGTTTTCAAAAATAAACAAAATGAGGATGGTTTGATTGTGAGAAATAAAGCTAGACTTGTTGCTCAAGGTTTTACTCAGGTAGAGGGTTTGGATTTTGATGAAACATTTGCTCCTATTGCTAGACTTGAGGCAATTAGACTTTTGTTGGCTTTTGCTGTTTCAAAAGTTTTGAAATTGTATCAAATGGATGCGAAAAGTGCTTTTTTAAATGATTTTATACAGGAGGAAGTTTATGTCAAACAACAACCTGGTTTTAAAAATCCTGATTTTCCCAACCATATTTTTAAGTTGTCTAAAGCTTTGTATGGTTTGAAACAAGCACCTAGAGCACGGTATGATAGGCTTAAGAACTTTTTGCTTGCGAAAGGTTTTACAATGGGAAATGTTGACAAAACGCTTTTTGTTCTTAAGCATGGTGATAATCAACTGTTCGTTCAGATTTATGTGGATGATATCATCTTTGGTTGTTCGACTCACGCTTTGGATGTAGAGTTTGCTGAGACTATGCGCAGGGAATTTGAGATGAGTATGATGGGTGAGTTATCGTACTTTTTGGGATTGCAAATTAAGCAAACACCTCAAGGTACATTTGTGCATCAAACGAAGTATACGAAGAATCTTTTGAGACGGTTCAAGATGGACAATTGCAAGCCAATTTCAACACCAATTGGTTCTACAGCTATGTTGGATCCTGATGAAGATGGTGAAGCTGTTGATCAAAAGGAGTATAGAAGTATGATTGGATCATTGTTGTATCTAATTACTTCTAGGCCAGACATACAATGTGCGGTGTGTTTGTGTGCGCACTTTCAAGCTTCTCCTTGTGCTTCACATCGTCAAGCGGTCAAGCGAATAATGAGGTATTTGAATCATACACTTGAGTTTGAAATTTGGTATTCTACTTCATCTTCTATATGCTTAAGTGGATATTTAGATGCTGATTTTGGTAGTTGTAGAATTGATAGGAAAAGTACTAGTGGAACATGTCATTTTCTTGGTCCATCATTCATTGCATGGTCTTCTAGGAAACAATCTAGTGTTGCTTAATCAACTGCTGAATCTAAATATGTTGCTGCTGCTAGTTGTTGTTCACATATTATTTGGCTTTTATTTACTTTGAAAGATTATGGTCTTACTTTTGAGAAAGCACTCTCTTTTGTGATATTACTAGTGCTATTAATATTGCTAAAAATCATGTTCAACACTCACGCACAAAGCATATTGATATTCGCTTTCACTTTTTGAGGGATCATGTTGAGAAGGGAGATGTTGAATTGCAGTTTTTGGACACGAAATTGCAACTTGCTGATAGTTTCACTAAACCTTTGGATTCTAATCGCTTTGCTTTTCTTCGTGGTGAATTGGGCATAATTCATCCTTTTGGTATATTTTGAGGGGGAGTTTGTACCTCATGGTTTTATCAAGCAAAAAATATGACAATGAGAAAAATTGAAAAAGAGAGCTTTGTTCTATACATATGGTATTTTCCTTTGCATGCTAGCAATACTATGAAGGTTTATTTGTCTATAGCTTAGCTTGTATGTATTCTAGTTTTTTTATTAGACTTAGATTTTGCTTTTAAGGGAGATGATGCATGACACTTAAATTCTATACTTGAATTAAGCAAATGTGCGATATTGATGCTAGCATATGATTTGATTTATAAATGCTCTATATATATGCTTTATTGAATTTTTATTCCTCAGATAGCTTTGTTGCTCATTGTGCAAAGAGAATAAAAAATATATAAAAATGAATACCGAATCCTTGGAAACAGTCTTGACGATAAGGACGTATTCGATATGAGCAAAATAATGGGTGCCGAATCCCTGGAAACAGTCTTGATGACAGGGACGTACCCGGGATAATCAAGAAAAAATGAGCAAAAAGGCTCAAGAAAAAGAAAAAGTTACAAAATTCTCTTGGTTGTTTTGTGCTAAAGTTTATTTGACAAAGAATGATGAATGCAATAGGTATATGTGTTTAGTGTTTATTCTTCAACCTATGTGCTTGTTAAGATGTTGCATTATAAATCGTATGAAATTATGAATTTTGATTGTTGATTCAAGCTTAATTGTAAAATCTTTGGTTCATGATTATACTTTAATACATGCTTGTTATGATATAGATGGGTTCATCTTCTTTTTATTGCGACACATGACTTGATATGCTATATGTATGCTAAGCTCTTATACATAAATGAACATACTTCTTATGCTTGATGAAATCATTGTCAAAAGGGGGAGAAGTGTTTTTGGGAGAAGCAAGGTGAATTTTTGAGAAGCAAATGAGTTTTTGGTTCAATTGGGAATTTCTTTCTTTTCAAAAGTGAGAGAAGTTTTTCTTTGGATTTTTGAGCACGATGTCTACATTTGTACGAAGTGTGCTTTTTACCACTTATGTTTTTATTTTTCCAAACACCAAAACATTTTTGATGGGTTTGCCAATGTGTTCATCAAGGGGTAGATTGTAAAATCAAAGGTGTTTTTGATTGTTATTCTGTGATGAACAATTGGCATTGGAGATTATTGGTTTTGATATTTGGAATTTATTTGCGAAGTGGTTTTGGAGATGATTGGATTTCACAGGTGATATACAGGTACTGCTGGATTGGGTCCGGTCAGACCGGGCAGTGGCTGCCGATCAGACCGGCGTGTATTGCGTGGTGAGACCGGTGCAGTCCGCGGTCTGACCGGTCGACGCTGTGTTGGTTTTGGTTTCGGGTTGTTTGTTTGGATATCCATGATTGTTTCATGAATATGACTTCTAGATGGATACTATGCGTATGTAATACTGATGTTTGCTAACAATGAGTCAAGTTGGGGATAGTTTGGTCTCGGAATATGGTTTCTTTGTTTGTTCCATGTGTAGGTGAATTAATACCGGGAGAGTATTTGCGGTGATGGACCGGTAGTCGCCTTGGGGATAAGACGACGTCCAGGGTGGTCAGAGATCATGCGGGATACTAAGGCTAGAGTTCAATGCACGTGTAAAGTGAAGGTTCCATATGGCATACGATGGAGATATTGTGTGTGTATGGGATACGGAGTCGAATTTGGAAGGAGTCCAAATTTGGTGGAATTGGTTATGTAAAATTTGTTTCTTTTACGAGAAGGTTTCCTAGGGTGATTAGGACTTCTAGTATGAATTTGGTTCGTGGCTTTAGGCTGCCTACCTTGGGTATAAATAGAGAGGGATCGTGAGGCTTCCCGGTATCGATTTTGAGAGCAATTGAGTTGATAGTTTTGTTAGGGTTTCGAGTTTAGTCGAGATTTTTGTAAGGAGTGTTGTTGGTGCACTTTGTAAACACAGAGAGAATCAATAAAGTCGTTATCCACTTTAAGAGTTCTTCGATTTGTGTTTCACTGGGCTCCAGCGGTCCAACCGGCAACATACCGGCGGTCAGACCGGCGGCAAGGCGGCGGTCAGACCGGCGGCAGATTGGCGGTCAGACCGGCGGCGTCAACAGGCAGAGGCAGGCGATCTCGGCGGTTCGACCGGAGTTCGATCTCGATCAGATCGACGTGTACCAGGTGGTCAGACCGTGATCCATCGTATTTGAGGGTAACTTTTATTTCCGCTAAAACTTTTGATTTTTGGTCATACCAACCATTCACCCCTCTCTGGTTGGCTTAGTTCTTACTGTTTGATCCTACATAAATTTCTGCTAGTAGACTTTTTAACAACAAGAGAATGGCAAATCATGGATTAAAATTTCACTTTTCATGATTTGTGTTAACCTATAGAGCCCGAAAGCACTCGGTTCCCTAGTGACAGTGACAACAACGTTAATGAATCTCCGAAAGGAAAAGAAACTCCATAATTGACTATAGAAAATATATTAATGATAGAAATATAATGTGAAATCAGAGACAGCTACGTAGTTCATGCAGCACAATATATTTATCTTTGCTGGTTATTCTTCTCCTACAGTAATTGGCACATACCACGTTGCATTCAAGTGTAAATTGCTGCCAATAAGAAATGTTGTTTAATCCTGTCCAAGAAAGAACACGAAATGTGAGATATAAAATATAGTGATTGAAAAAAGAATGGGACATAAGCAAGCAAAATGTGTTGTTTAAACTGTAGCACTCACAGTTATAATAGGATCTTCCAAGAAATAAAAACACAATGCACAAGAGACGCCCTAGCTCTAACCATTCATTTCTGCTTCAGCTTTAACCAGAAAAAATGATCAATTAAAATTACAAAGTAAAGTTGATCACGAGTTCGCTACATTTCGTAACAGCCATCCTCTCCATCGCATCAAAATATCATTAATAGAAACTAAAAGATAAAAGTAAAAACACATACATATAATCGTACATATCGTCCATTCAAAATTCTACCCAAAGTGATGTCTAGTCCTGTCCAAGAAAAAAAACAAAAAATGTAAGATATGAAATATAATAATTACAAAAAAATAGGACGTAAGCAAACATAATATGGTTGATTAATTAGTAACATATACCTTGTCTATTGTATGAGGACCTCCCTGTACACAATATTGTAGGAACACACTCTGTACAGAGACCATGGGAGACCTGGGCAGGCAGGCGATGAGGCTGTCTCACTTGATGATCGAAACGAGTAGGTGATTATAATTTTTTTGACAGCTAAATTAATATTTGCAAAGAGATGATTCAGTCCATACAATTAATTTTGTTTGTTAGAAAATAAGGAATATTACTTCAGTTCACAACATTTCGCAGTGAAACATAACTCCAACAGTAATAAACTATAGTTATTGGCATCAAACCAGCATCCAAGCCTAATAACAGATAGTCCATTGTTCATAGCCTCATCGTGCGGAAATAAATGGCATGGATCCGATAGTCCATTGTTCACAATCTCATGGCACAAAAATAAAAGAAGAGATACTTCAAACTAACAACATATATAGCACTGCAAATTAGTTCCATCTTCTGCACATTCACAGTTTCATTTTACAAAAAAAAAGTGACCAGAAAATGGTATGGCCCGGTGAATAGATTCTCCAACTTGAAGCAGTGTACTGCACAACACATATATTTTTCATATATAGTCAGTTGAATGCAGCTACAACTCCCTGTTCACAACCTCTGTTATTTCCCTATAATTAGGATTCCCAATGCATCCCCTCCCCGTCGTACTTAGTAAGTTTGCACGTCTAAGGCACGTTAACATATAGGTGTATAGGCAATCGAGTAAAAATTTCTGTTGTAGATCATGCACAAAGGTTGTGTGAAGCATTAGGAGGAGCTACAACTGGTGTTGCCAGTCCCTTTTGTATCTGCCTCAATATTCATTTACCTCTTCAATGGCATTTTCAATGTCATCAAAACTGCATTAGAAGGATCATTATTAGCAGTTTATCCAGGTATACAATATTATAAATTTAGTACAAACACATTGGCTCCATCCAATCCAGATAGATATATATTTATGCATGGATTAATAGACATTGCTGTTGATTTTAAGTATCCAAGCTAAGTTTATAGCTATATTTAAGCTTCCACTGTACACGCAAACTCATGAAGACGCTGTGGTAGGCGTATTATCTTTCCAAGGATCCAAACAAATTGGAAATAGAACAGCGGTATTGTATATTAGGATAGTTTCAGGTGCTTGTTGGCTGCTTGCATACCAATTAACAAAATAGGCCAGTATAAATAATTCACAATAGATTATTCACCATGTAAACTCAGCAAATACTAAGTCAGCAAGACACGGTTTGAGATTTAATTATGGGATGTCATTTGAAGAAGAAATGTTCAGACTGCGGATTTTCAGCTATGCTACCTTGTGAAATATATAAAAGTAATAGCTCCTGCATGTACATCATGAAGCTAAGCAGATTTTCAGCTATGCAATCTGAAGCATACAGATTTTCATGAAGCTGAACAAATGACATGTTTCAGGATACATATTCCATGAAATTAGGAGATAATACATGTAAAATGATGTATGTAAGTGATCATTTGCTACGGGCTTCATATGGAAACATATCCTCAAATGTGGACTACAAAACATCAAATTTAGCCACTATGATGTATAGTCACGTAATCAGCAAGATAGAGTTAAAAATCTGAATATATACGATAAGAAGCTGAAGACACACATATAGCAACAGAATTATTAAGGTATTAAGCTTCCAGATTTAGCAAATTAATATTTGAAACAGTCTTGCACTGCTAGTTTAGGAGCCGTGATTGCTTCAAATTCAGAAGCAAATGATCCAGGTTCAAGTTCAGTTTATGAACAGAAACAGTAAATATATGTTGACAGAATTTCCAAGCCAAGGTTCAGAAGCAATGCATCACAAGTTTCGGCCTCTATAAGTTTAGAATTATGTATGTATACTCGAACTCACATTCTGTTCGTATCATTGTAAATCATATTTGTTGGGTTATAATATCTGATGGCCTGCAAGAGAAAACGTAGAGATTTACATTTTAATTCAATAGGAACTTAGCAGTATATTATAAAGAAAATGGCATGTAACTCTTGGAATAGAGATTGAGCAGAGGGAACCATCAGCATACATAATTAAAATGCAAAATTCAGATAATTCGCAAATAGTCAATAGTATAATGGTGTGCATGGGGCAAACCATAATATTCAGGTAGATAATTTTGAGATGTTATATTTCATTACCATAAAAACCTTCGTAGGGACCGGCTTATAGGTATCCGTTTATTTAAAACCGATACCTATTAACATTTTCACACCTACCGCGGTTTAAAAAATAAAGAACCAGCATATTTAAACAACTATTGTTGTCGGTTCTAACAAAAAAATAACACCAACACGATTGGTACCGGTTTTTTAAAAATAACCGATACCTATAATATATTATAGGTACCAGTTAAATAAAATCGGTACCTATAATATATTATAGGTGCTGGTTTCTTTAAAAACCGGCACCTAAGAATCGAACCAAGCCGGCAGCAATACGAGCCGATCGAGCTGGTAGGGCCCACGCGAGGAGATAAGGATCTCGATCCATTTAGCCGCCTCCTCCTCTGCCGCCCTCCCCTCCCCCTCCAGCTGCCGCCCCCCTCTCAGCGCCGCTTCCCTCCGTCGGCCCTCCGTCCCCTCTCCCAGCCGCCGCCTACCTCCCCTGGTCCTCGTTCTCCCTCTCCCAGCCGACCGGCCACATCCCTCCCCCTCCACCCCCTCTCCCAGCCGGCCGCACGCTTCCCTCCGGCGAGCAGTGACGCATGCGACCAGTAGCCTCCCCACGGGCAACACGGATCCGGTCCCCTCTTCCTCTCCCTCTCCGTCAGCCGCACCGAAGGTGGCCAGATCTGGGGAGGGGGTGGTCAGGGTGGTGGAGTGGTGGCGGTGACGGTGGGCAAGGGAGGCGGCGGGCGTTGTTACGCCTGAAAATTCAGTAATAATTTGCGAACTAACTTGTGCATACAATCCTCGTCCAGGAATCAACCGATGTACACGAATCGACAATTTAATATACAAATCCATCATCATAATAACGTTAAATACTTATAGAAGAAAAAAACAGTAGCGGAAAAATGATCTAGCGATGGCTTCAGCTCCACTCCCATAGGCGGCTCAACTGGGATATAAGCCAAACGTCTTCTCCTTTACAACTTTCTTCAACTGTGGTTGATTGATTATTGCAAGGGTGAGTACATGGAATACTCAGCAAGCCACACAGCAAGTATGCGAGTGTACAAGGATACCAAAAGAAGGCATAACATAGGGATCATTTGCAAAAACAACATTTAGCAAAGCATTTAAAACAGTAGAGTAATTAATTAGCAAAATTAACCAATCACTGAATAATACACCAATGCTGCACAGGCCCAACCATCTCTGAACAACCAATACCAGTTGCACAGATCTAAACTCCATTACAACTAAACTCCATTACAGAAGCTAACAAATTGTTATCACCAATTATTATCATTAATGAATGTGGGACTAATCACGAAAAATATTGCTAGACCCGCCCATAACTGCGGGCACGGCTATTCGAATAGTTTTACTCTGGCCAGAGATGTACCACTGTACCCACAAGACAGCCTCAACATCATGTCAACCAGGCGTCGGGATACCGGAAAAGTAACCGAATAGAGACTGTGACAAGACACTCAACATAACCCAACTCAATGCAGTGCACCGCTCCCGGATCATAGTCACCCACTTTTAGCCAATGTATGGACTCCCGAGCGACCCCCTGTGGGCTTATCTCCGCCACTTCACAGTATGACACTCCACATTGAATCGTGCTACATCAACTGTCAAGCCATTGCCCATGCTGGCTTGTGGTTGGTATGGTTAATGTTTCACAACAGTAGCTCGCGAATCGGTCCTTAATTGTCATGAGCACAACCATCCAAATATCATCTCCAACCACATCCTCACAACCCACCATTAGTCAAGTTTTAGTTAGCAATTAATTAATTAACCAATCACGATTTAACCATCGTGAGCTACCATTAAGTATCCATCATTAAATAATAGTGAAACATTAGTTATCCTAATAGTGTGCTAACGTTTCTAAGCATGGCTGAGCAATTATACTAATATCTAGCTGAACCAATATGTAAAGCTCAAGCTAGTCAAATTATAACCCATAGGATAATCAAGGAATAAGGTTATCAATGCAAATTGCTCATAACAAAGGTATAGGTTCACACCACCCAATGACATTCAAAAATAAATGCACATTTGATATAAATAGAGAGTTTAAATATAGGATCAAAATGCTCAAAGGATTGTGTTTGGGATCTGTATGACTTGCCTTGCAATAATCGGTCTTCAATTAGTCTTCTGGAACAATTCCGACGCTCACATGAACCTTCGAAACGACGGAAACAACAAGCTAACACACGAAACAAGAAAAAAGACTAAGAAACTCCAAATAAACAGTACATAAAAAGTAAACAAACATGTAGATCATGATTTTAGATGAATTTAGAGACTTGAACGGCCTTATTCTGAATTCATAAGAATTAGCTATGAATTTTACAAAATTTAATCTAATTAAACCTATTAAAGAAAAGACTATTCCAAATTAATTAAAAAATTTGCAAATAATTTATAACTGAGAGAAAAGATTAAAAACATCCTCCGGTACAAAGATTGGATAAAATTTAGTAGATGACATATAACATAAAGGACAATATGTCATTGAAAAGAAATAGAAATTATCTATATTGATTTTGGATGGTGGAGATCGGTTGATCGGATTTTGACCTAGAGCGGATGGCTTAAATTGAACCTTGATAGATGCCACATGGGCAGGACATGCATGCGGCAACGCGAGCGAGGAGGGTGAGGTGATGCTGACGAGGCGATGAGGTGGTGGCCACATAGGATCGACACCGGCAAGCACAGCAGAACGACAATGACGGCGAACGACAACACGACGATAGACACCGGGAAAGAAAGCACGACGAGAGGAGCACACCACGGGGCGGTGCGATGATGGACAACGACGAAAGACAACCGGCGGCGAGGTAGAGGCAGTGACGACGTCGGGTCCAAGGTGACAACGGCGTTCCGGTGAACTTAGGCGGCAACGAAGGGGTGGACGGTGTTCTCCTCGCAGCTGCGAATCCAGTGGAGGCGGCAGCGAATCTTGGCGACAATGGTAAGAGCAGCAGGGCTTGGCCGGAGATCAAAAAACAACAGCGAACTCGACCTTCACGGTGACAACGGAAACCGGCGGGTTTCGGTGGAGGAGAGGTGGTGGCCGAGCTAGCCCTTGCCGATCGAGATGGCAGTGCTGGGCGGCATCGGCCGAGGCGGCGGCTAGCAGCGGCTAGAGGTTAGTAGCTGTGGTCGAGATAGAGTGAGGTCGCGGGAAGGTGGCTAAGGCAGAAGAAAACTTGGGAAAAAGAAGGGAAACTGAGGAGGGGACCGAGGGGGTGATATTTATAGGCAAAGGAGGGAGAGATCAGCTCGGATTTGAAGGGATTTGGCTATGGAAAATTAGGTTTATCCCGAGTTCACCGGATAAGAACGAGGCTGAAATTCGTGGGATTTATCACGAATTTGATGGGGATTTCTTGGGGGAAAGGTAGAGTAGATCGAGGGGAATCCGTTCCCGCAACTAATTTTGGAAGGGGAGCAAGGGGGAGACCGGATTTAGGAAGGGAAGTGGTGGTGGCACTGTGCACACGTGCACGGGAAGGAGACGGCTCGAGGAAGAAGATGCACTGCAGCGCGAGGGACGTAAAGCAGACTTCGCGCACGGGCCAGGCCGAGAGAAAGAAAAAGAGGGAGGCGAATAGACTTGGCCGAGATAGAGAAGGAAGGGAGGGGCGGCGGGCTGAGAGGAGAATGCACCGAGAGAGTACTTTTCCTATTTCGTCTCAAAATGAAAAGGGGATTTTTTAATTACTTTTCTAGTTAAATTAATCACTAAAATAATCTTTGAATTTTTAAAAATACTTCCAATACTCAAATAATTTCAAGAAAATTCCTCAAAATACTTGGGCACTCAAAGTATTTATCAAAATTATAACTAGACCATTTAATGATTAATTTATTATTTAAATAATTATGGAAATGTTCTTTGTATATTTAAAATTAATAATTGTGCTATGAAAAATCCGAGAAAATTCCAGAGAGTATAATTAACCATGGAGAATTTAATAAGAATTACATCCAGCCATGCTTTATATAGGAAATTTATTTCCACATTTAACTTCACTAGTAAATTAATGAACATTTAATATAAATTCAGGAATAATTTATTAAATAATTTATAAATTCCTGAAACGAAAATCAGGGTGTGACAGACGGCCTCCCCATGGTCAACCTCTTCCTCTCCCTCTCCGTCAGTCTTCCATCGGTGGCGTGCAGATCCGATCGGGGTGGGTTGGATGTGGCGACGTGCGGCGGTGGCAGTGGCCATGGGAGGCGACGATGGTAGCCGCGGGTGGCCAAGGGACCATGGCGGCTGTGGCGGCAGTGGAGCAGACATGGGGCATTCAACTACCTACATGATTGCAATCCATCCATTCCCTTTCTTTTTTTTTTACCTTATCTGATTCTGCAAGTGATCAACTGTGTTGTTTGTTAGTTAAGAACAACAGAAAATGTGTGTGATGCAGTATGGTCTGATGGATGAATATGTGAACTATTAATGCAGTATGAACTATGAACGTGTGTGATCTGGTGGATTGCATCAATGCAGAAAGTGGTTGCCGAAAAATCAATTTGGATTTTATTGTTTGATTTGAATTGTGAGTTGTAGGGATGAATTGAACCACTGTTTGATTTGGATTTGGATTTGGGCAACTGAAAACACCTCAGATGCATCGGCTCAAATCGAGCTGATGCATCGAGGCTTTTTTTGGCTCGCTTTTTCCTCATAGATGCTGGTTAGAAATTACGAACTAGCACCTATAATCTAATCTAGGTGCCGGTTCTAAAACCAACACCTATATAATTCGCATAGGTGCCAACAAATAGGTGTCGGCTGGGAAACCGGCACCTATAGCTGGTTTCCAACCGACACCTTGGACTGTTTCTATAGTAGTGTTTGTACAAACATATGAATGCCAAATATTATTCTAGCAGGGAATTTTAGAAACCCCAGGTTTTCGAGCACCTATAACACAAAATCTCAGGTATTATGGTTTGTTTTGAAGAACCCTAGGTCTTGGGGCAAAATGTTTCAAGAATCCCCATATTTAAGCTTATATCATCGGTTTTGGCTAATATATTTATGTATAATAATTGCAAAAATAATAATACGAGATATTTTTGGGTATATATAAATGTTAGCCTCATTTTAATGAATATAGGTTATTGGTAGTATAATTGTTTATATGTATAAATAATAGATTAATGTGTTATTATTAATGAGATTCTGTTGTTTTTTATCAATTGTGCAACTCAGTAGTGAGGAAAAAGATAAATTACATAGGATGGGATGTATATTTGAAGCCTATTAATGTAAACATATACTAAAAATCATATATAATATTTAAATTATGAGTATTTGAGTAAATATGGGGTTTCTTGAAATATTTTACCTCAAAACATGGGGTTTATCGAAATAAATAGTACAACTTTCGGTTTTGTGCTACAGTTACCTCAAAACCTGGGTTTTGTGAAATTCACTCAAACTCTTAAGAACAGAAGAGAATGTTCCAGGTTCTTGCAAGAACATTCAGAACAACCGTATATTTTTTTAATGAATCAAGCTTTTTTCTCTAGAATAAAAAAATGAAAAATTCTATATGCCACACTGATTAATGTCTATTTTCTGGATCTGTAAAGAATAGAAACCATATATTTTTGAATGAATGCATGTTTGATACAAAAATAGTTTAAAAACAATATTCTTTGCAATGTGCCAAATATTCCTTGAGAATCATCGATCCAAAGCATGTGGTGGCACAATTCATTCTGAGAAAATGTTGTTTGTGGCAGCAAAATTTCAATCAAAAATAGTAAAAAAAAATGCTGCTAATCTCATCCTTTCCTAAAGGATTTTCTTGAGAAGCCTAATCGGACACGATTGCTATCATAAGTACTTGCACCACTTTCATATCCTACTTACCTGCTGGGGTTCTTGTCCAATTTTCTCATCGTTGATTCATCACCACATCACAGCTTGGATTTTAGCCCCCTTTGGTTCATCACTTGACCACCCGTGTACTGCTATAGCAAGTCCACAGCCAATAACATGTCGAAGGGAAGCTGGTAGTAGAGTAAATCGAGGACGACAGCATGGAAAAGGATAACACGCTCTGGGATCATGGATCGATTGCTTGCTGTGATGGCTAAATACATGAACCATTAAAAAGCAGAAAATAGTAAAATTGGTCGTCCAAGAAAGTGTAGATGTTCGGAGTCCGAGAAAATCGAACAATACTCCAAAACTCAGAGTATTAAATGCAGATGAAGGAAGAGCATACCTGAACTCCATGGGAGGAGTTGGTGACGCCAAAATGATGGCGGGGAAGCAGAACCAGGCAGTGCCAGCGACCAACGCCACCAGTTCGATCCACAGCCTTGCTGTTCCACGCTGAAGGGGCAGCAACGCCTCGCCGTGGCCCCTGAGCATGACCGCAACCAGCCAACCAACCAATAGCATTGGTGAGACATTCTGTCGGACAATTTGTTAGTGATCCATAAACATGTGGAGAGCAGACATTACAGATTTATATCTGCATACTACAAAACAACAAGGCATTTAGTACCAAACTAAAAGAAAAGGCAGCATGCCTAAAGAATTAGAGGGCTCTGCAAGAAAGATTCGGACGGATCATGAGAGAATGGCAACTCGAATCTGTAAATTTATCAAAGGTTAATACATGATTTGCAACTGATTCGTTGAGAGAAAGATGAGGAACTGCAAAAAGGTGACATGCATATTTATTCTGGATTGTTGGGAGCTTTGAGCTTGAGCCTACTGCCAAAAACTTTACCTTAATCTACAATGTAACTATGTAAGTGCTAAGCAGGAGAACAGAAAGATGGTAAACTATACCAGAGGAGTAGTCTAGGGTTAGGGATTGCGCGGTCAGTGGCTGCGTGGCGTGGATGGAGGCAGCGGCGTTTTGGGGACAGCAAGGGGGCGGGAGGCAAGGAGACAGGCGGAGCTAGGAGCCGCAGGTCGTCGGCAGGTGGTGCGCGACAGCGATGGGCATCGGCGGCAGGCGATGCGGGGTGGAGTGCAAAGCGGAGTATCACCAGGGATAGGGGGTTGGCAGCTACACCACAAGTGGCAGAGCGCGAGGGCGACGGGAATCGGCGGCAGGCGGTGTGGGTGACTTGTTGTGGCGGCAGCGGTTGCGGAGAAAAGCTCGTGAGGGAGAGAGGGAGTTGTGTCGCAATCGCGGTGGGAGGGGCTGCTCGATACAGATAGGGATACACACACGTGTCTGCCTAATCCGAACCATTGGATTTGCCGATCCGACGATCCATGTTCCGCGTGTCTATCAGGGTTGGTTGCACCGCCACTACTACGGTTTTTTTTAAGTAGTATAGAAATGAATTGTAGCTTATATTTTGTAAACAGATCACATATTATTCTTTGTCAGGTGGTACAGTAAATTTTTAAAACATCCTTGGAGCGCAGTACAGGTAAAAGATATAATAGGTGGTTGGAACTGCATGCTGCAGTCTTGCAGATCTGCAAAGGTGAAAGTTATGTGTCAGTGTGTGCTGACTGCTGACCAAAGAACCGAGAGTTGCACTGGAGATTCCCGTGTTGGTATGATAATGGTGAACATTGGGTAGAGACAAATAGAATTAGTGAAGCCAGAAGATGGAATCAACTCAAACCTTTCATTTCAGGCACCGGTGATGTTCTGAAGGATCTCTGGGTTTTTTTCAAGCTAAATAACATAAGATACCTACCCATCAATAATTGAAGAGGAAATACATATAGAGGATGAAGTATGGAAAGAGGAATGCTTTTACATTTTTTCCATTACAATTCATTTTTGTCATTGCACCATGTTACATGTAATTGTTGAATTTTGGTTGTTTTTTATCTTGGGTGTGATATTGTGGAAAATCGTAGTAATATTTGGATGCTTTTACATGATTAATGTAATGTAGGAAACGTGCATTGCACGTGCACGTTTACTAGTAGTAATTATATCTATAATTTATTTAACTCTAAAACTAAACATACATATGCTAAATCATCCTTCTCAACTCATTTTCGTAATATTTCAATCCAAATCATTTAATTATTTCTACAATATCTAACATATATCCCGTAGCAAAGCATTGGGCATCATCTAATTTTAATAATAGACCATGCTAAATTTTATTTTTAAATCTGAACCTTTTAACCACGCTAAGAAAACTGGTCTTACCAAATAACCTTGCCACACCAAATGCATTGGGGTGACAAAACATTCCACGCTGGCCCGAGAAGCCACGTCGTACAGCTATCACACCAGTTAAACTGTTCTCCTCTTGTTCTCATCTTGCACTACCGTGCTGCCGTGCACCAGTGACCTCTCGTCCTGTGCTGCCGATGCCTGTTATTTTCTCCTTCACGTGTACAGCCGCAGCAGCATGGCTGCGCACGTGATTGCTTACGTGGCTTTACACATATTTACACATAATTTTATAGTTGCAAAATAATTTAACAATTTCAAAATATCCACTTGAACTGAATATAACTTTGGATGGTCGCTTCTCAGCATACAAACTCTAAATTGAACTGTTCAAGACTCTAATTTCTTTTTAAATCATGAAGAACCTATTTATGTGCTTTTTTATGTACAATTTGGATCTTTCTCTTAGTGTTTTAGCCTTGTTAATGTTTTCTTCTAATTAATAGATGAAATTCATGATACTTCGGACAGGTGGTTAACCTGGGTTTAAGACCGGTTGGTTATACATGGGTTCGTAAATGTGATAATATTGCTTAGAAATAGGACCGAGGTTTTGTTTCAATCGGTAAAATTATAAGCACTATTTAATCTGGACATGCGAGGAATGTTGTCAGTTGACCATGTTAGAAATATTTCTTTGCCACGCCAGGAAGCGTAGCAACCTTTCTTTGCCGTGGCTTTTTCTCTAGCGTGGCATATTTTTTCACGCCAATGTTATAAGCCAATGTATATAACGTGGTAGGGTTATTTGGCAACACCAGATTTTTTGGCGTAGCTAAAAGTTCAGATTTGAAAATAAAATTAGCATGATCTATTATTAAAATATGTTATTGAAAAGGTTTCAAAAATAATAAAAATTTGCGGCCAGCTCCGTAACAAGGACATGGCCGAGCAATCAGGACAGAATCGTTTGTGATAGCTCGATTAATGACGATGGTGATAAATTACCACCAGAACTGTAGTTTAATTACATTTCAAAACTAATTTGAGCTGTGTATCTTGTATTTGAAATTGTAATACATGGGCCCATGAAAATTTGAACACCAATCATCACATACAGTATTCTAGTGTGACACCTCCTTACATGTACAAATTATTTACCAGATGGTTGAAACAGACTATTTGCCTGGAAAATATATTTTATAAAAAAATCCACTGTCATATTGCTTACACTACTTGTCACTTTTTAAGCAGTCCCACAACCGTTTATGAGGATCGATTTTTACAGTCGTTCCTTAATACACCTGTACGTGAAAATGATTTTTCACTTATTGAATCCAAGACCTTTTCCTCCATGTATAGGTTCCTTACCATCTCACTTATACACTTATAAATCTTTTGTTGTCTAATTTAAGGTGTTATCCATTTATTTCACTTTTCCGAAACTTGTAATGTTTGTTTTGTACTTCAAATAATTTCAAATATAACGGTCATGAACTACAAAGTAGTAGATCCGATCAAGCTCTGGAACTTTGATATAAAGCACATCTCCTTTGGAGTTCGTTTGAATCGTAGGTCTGAGATTTTATAAAAATAGATATGAGAATTTGTAATGAATATTTACACCCCAAAATTATCTAAAACTATAGAGTTGTCCACAACAAAGTTATAAAGTTATAGATCTCATCGTCCTCTACAATTTTAATATAAAGCTCATCTTCATTTGACTTTATATGATATAGTTACGTATATATACGTTTTTTCTGATAATTGATTTCTACCTGTGAATATACGGAAAAAACTCCGGATAGTTTCAGATTTCCGTTTCCAAAATTAGTTTACGTAAACGGTGCTGTCCGAAAAGTTTCTATCCGAGACTATCCATTTCGGAAAATGCGTCGGGATATCCAGAACTATCTGAACTGATATCATCCCTACTCTATCCAAACCAGTGTCTAGTTCTCTTTTCCCCATGGTCGGGGCTAGGGATGAAAACAGATGACACTAGATCTACCATATTCGTATTCATAATTTTTTTCTAGATACAAAATGGAATCGAACATTATCGCATGCAGAGACAGAGTGAATACAAAATGGTACGTATACGGTAACAAATATTTATCAAAATATAAAAACCTCTCAAATTAAGATACTTGAATCAACAAAAAGATATAACTTGTTATTTTTCTGAAATAATAGGTCAATGTTTATAAATTTTATATCGCCAATTTCCCTATGCGGTTACAAAACTATTTGTAAAAATCGATTTTGATTGACGATCCTTAAGAGACCCTGCATGTGAAAATGAGTGTTCACTTGCTGGTGCCTTAATCGGACCCAAGATATCTTCCTCCTTCCTCCACGTGTAACTTACTTATCATCTCATATATAACTTGTTATTTTTCTGAAATAATAGGTCAATGTTTATAAATTTTATATCGCCAATTTCCCTATGCGGTTACAAAACTATTTGTAAAAACCGATTTTGATTGACGATCCCTTAAGAGACCCTGCATGTGAAAATGAGTGTTCACTTGCTGGTGCCTTAATCGGACCCAAGATATCTTCCTCCTTCCTCCACGTGTAACTTACTTATCATCTCATATATCAAGCTCTTGTTGTCTAAGATTGAAGATGCTATTTATTTTATTTTACCTCTCCGAAACTAGTAATGTTTGTTCTGCACTTCAAGTAAATTTAGATAAAATGGTCATAAACTATAAAGTAGTAAATTCCATCGAGCTATATAACTTTGATATAGACCGTGTCCCCATCAGAGGTTGTTTGAAACATATATTTGAGATTTTGTAACAAATATTTAGACTCCTAAATAATCACCGATGATAAGGGTATCAGCAATAAAGTTGTATATCTCGTCAAGCTCTGCAATTTTGATATAAAGTTTATCTTCATCTGATTTTATATAATAAAGTTATATAGATATACTTGTTTTTTCAGAAAATTCATCTTCTAGATAGTTTCTGGCCGTTTCCGATATCCACCAGATACTAGTCCCACCAAATTCATTTATGCTTCTAAAGAAACTATCCGTATTTGTTTCCATATGATGCTATCCGAAAATTCTGTCCGAGACTATCCATTTTCGAAAATGCGTCTGAAAATCGAAACAATCCTAACCAATTTCATCCCTCACTAGTGCAGATCCTCTCATCTGTGACGGGCTACAACATAATTGGTTTTTGCGGGCCGTCACAAAGAATACATCTCAAACAGGCCTTAAAAGAGGCCGATTGAGATAGGGTCGGAGAGACATGTTAAATGTGCGTAGAACTGAAGCCCGTCACGGATGACACATATCTGTGACGGGCTACAACTAGGGCCCGATTGAGATAACCTTAAATATCTCAAACGGGCCCCAAGCAGGGGCCCATCACAGATGATAGTCATCTGTGATGGGCCCCACCTTGTGGCCCGTTTGAGATTTTAAGGATATCTCAATCGGGCCCTAGTTGTAGCCCGTCACAGATGTGTGTCATCCGTGACGGGCTCTAGCTTCAGGCCCGTTTGAGATAACAACAAAGCCCGTCACAGATTGCAGTCCTCTGTAACGGGCATTTTTTTTAGGCCCGATAAAGATAACTGATATGCCCGACAGAGAATACAATTTTATGGACCGTTACAAATAGTTATTGCACACTATAAATAGCCGCAACTGCCGGTGTAACTGTATCCCACTATTCACAATTTTGGTGGGAGGTTGGAGCGAGCGAAATTTTAATTTTTTTTCCAAAAAAACAGTAAATTCATAAAGGTACTTTAGACAAATAGTAATCGGTACTTTAGACAATTCATCAATTCTCATTAATTTAGAGTATTTATCTTATAAGATGTTTCTCTGATTATTTTTTCATTTCTGCAGCGATGGATCGAAGTTGGATGTATGCGAAATCCGTGAAACGTCATAGTCAGGAGTATAGAAATGGGGTATTAAATTTTATAAACACCGCGGAGGAGGATAGGAAAAGAAGAAACAGCGATTACATGTGCTGTCCATGTGCAGATTGCAAGAATGAGAATATGTTTGGTAGTCGAGTGGATGTACACGCTCCTCTGATACAACGAGGATTCATGGAGGGCTACACATGTTGGGTCAAGCATGGAGAGCAAGAATCAGGAGGTGGTGCAGCTGTAGACAGTACTGGTGCGCAAAATCAGGAAGATGAAGATGAGCATGACATGTTTGTACCTTCTCCACTAGGTGGTGAAATGGTTGATGTTGATCACGATCTGCTGCAAGACATGTTACGTGACGTTGAGAATCCAGCCTACAACGAGAGAGATTCCATAAAGTTCAGCAGGTTGGTCAGTGACTCGCAGACGCCTCTGTACGCCGGATGCAAAGCAAAGCACACTAAATTATCAGCTACCTTGGACCTAATGAAGCTGAAGGCAAGTAGTGGATGGACAGACAAGAGTTTCACGGAGCTTTTGGGAATTTTAAAGTCCTTGCTGCCTGATGGGAACCCATTGCCCGAGACGACATACGAAGCAAAGCAGGTTTTGTGTCCCCTGGGGTTAGAGGTCCGTAGAATTCACGCTTGTCCAAACGACTGCATATTGTACCACAAGCAGTATGCGGACTTAGATGCTTGTCCAATCTGCAAGGCCTCTCGATACAAGCGAAAGAAAAGTCCTGACGAAGGGAAAAGATCAAAGCGGGGTGGTCCCGCGAAGGTTTTGTGGTACCTACCAATCATTGATCGTTTCAAAAGATTATTTGCAAACCCCAAGGAGGCGAAGTTAGTACGTTGGCATGCCACTGAGAGAAGGAACGACGGTATGCTAAGACACCTAGCGGATTCAATTCAATGGAGAAATATCGATCGAAAACACAGTGACTTTGCTGCCGACCCCAGAAACATGAGGATATGTCTGTGTACAGATGGCATGAATCCTTTCGGAGACTTGAGTAGTACTCACAGCACCTGGCCAGTTCTTATTTCAAACTTTAACCTACACCATGGTTGTGCTTTAAAAGGAAATATATTATGCTGTGCTTGTTAATCCAAGGACCGAAACAACCGGGCAATGATATCGACGTGTTCTTGGAGCCTGTTATGGATGAAACATACACGCCCTCGGTAATCTTTCTGGCCAAACCGTGAAATGAAAGAAGGCTTGCTCCGACTGCATGGAACATACACGCAGCCGATGGTTGAAGAAATCACGAAAGATGGTTTATATGGGTCATAGGAGGTGGCTCCTGCTACGTCACGCGTTTCGAAGGAAGAAAAATATTTCTAACGGTAAGAGAGAACTTTAGCAGGCTCCCAAGGATTTGTCCGAGGATGAGGTGTACAACTTGGTCAAAGATATAACCAACGAGTTTGGGAAGAAAAGAAAACGTAGTCAGGCAAAGGACAATGGTATGTGGAAGAAGAAGTCCATATTTTGGCGATTACCTTACTGGAAAGATCTTGAGGTTCGTCATTGCATTGATCTCATGCATGTAGAAAAGAATGTGTGTGAGAGTTTGGTTGGCCTGCTGCTGAATATTCCTGGCAAAACAAAGGACGGGTTGAACACGCGCCTTGATCTACAAGAAATGAACATTCGCAGTGAACTCCAGCCCGTAACAGATGCAGAGACAGGTAGAGTGTACCTCCCTCCAGCTTGCCACACACTGTCGAAGAATGAGAAGATCGCAATGTTGTCTTGCCTGAAAGATATCAAAGTTCCATCGGGCTATTCAGCGAGGATTAGTAAGTACGTCAAATCGGAAGACCTAAAACTGGTTGGAATGAAGTCTCACGATTGCCACGTGCTAATCACACAAATCTTGCCAGTTGCTATTAGAGGCATTCTTCCCCCCAAGGTCCAACATACGATCCAACGTCTGTGCGCCTTTTTCAATGCAATCGGTCAGAAAGTTATAGATCCCGAAGATCTAGATGGATTGCAGACCGATATTGTTAATACCCTTTGCCACATTCAGATGTTTTTTCCGCTGTCTTTCTTTGATATCATGGTTCATCTCCCTGTTCATCTTGTGAAGCAAACAAAACTATGTGGCCCAGCTTTTCTAAGAGAAATGTACCCGTTCGAGAGGTACATGGGAGTTCTGAAGGCATACGTTCGGAACAGAGCAAAACCGGAGGGGAGCATCATTGAAGGATACACGACCGAGGAGGTCATTGAGTTCTGCGTGGATTTACATGTCCGAGGCCGAACCTATAGGAGTTCCAGCTTCTCGTCACGAAGGACGGTTGTCAGGTGCTGGCACAATAGGGAGGAAAAGAATTAGGCCCGATCAAGCTTCCTACGCGCAGGCTCATTTTGTTGTGCTCCAACACATGGCAGAAGTTGGCCCATACTTTGAGGAGCACTTAGCGAAAATCCAGCAGGAGAACTTGGGTTGATCTGAGATGTGGATTAACAGGGAACATAACTCTCGGTTCAACGCTTGGTTCAAGAATCGTGTCACAATGTCGACGGATATCCCAAATGAGACAGTATAGTTGTTGGGGATGGGACCGTGTTGGGCCATAGACACATGGTAAGGATACGATATTAATGGATACACATTTTACACCGTCCAGCAAGATGACAAAAGCACAGTGCAAAACAACGGAGTCCGTATAAATGCCTTCCAGGATCAAGTTGGCTCGAACACATACTACGGCCACATTGAGCAGATCTGGGAGCTGAAATACGTGAAGTTCAAGGTTCCTTTGTTTCGATGCCGTTGGGTGAATATACGCACTGGTGTTAAAGTCGATAAGGAAGGTTTCACTTTAGTAGATCTATCCAAGGTTGGATACGCCGACGAACCATTCGTACTTGTGAAACAGGTCGAGCAGATTTTCTACATTAAAGACCCCGCAAACAAGAAGATGCACATCGTGAGGGATGGCAAGCACCGAATTGTTGGTGTTGACAACGTCGTCGACGAAGAAGAGTACAAGCAGAATCTTCATGTACGGCCTCAAATCGACCTTGACGATGATCCACAGGAGCCTGTGGGGTATACTCGCTCGGATCATACGGAAGGCATAACTTTGTGATTTTAGTTGTGCTTAATTGTTATGTTGGTTTTGGATACTAGTGAAGTAAAATGGAAAGGAAGTATTTTTATTAGTAATAGCTAGCTTGGTGCAACTTGTAATATAATTTTATGATGAATTTACTAAATTTAGTGATTTATTGTGCTTCACTAAATTATTTGGTATTATAAGTTAATTACTGTGATTTTAGTAAAATGAGCACATGTTAAATGTGAAGTATTGTATATTTTATTATCAGTTCAGGTCCACCATGAACAGGAGTCAAATGTCATCTGTGACGGGCCTTAGTGCAGGCCCGATACAGATGACAACATCTCTATCGGGCCCAAACTAGATCCCATCACAGATGTTGTCATCCGTGACGGGCTGTGGTTTAGAGCCCGATAGAGATGATGTCATCTCTATCGGGCAGTAGAGTAACATCCGTCATGGATGTTGTCATCCGTGACGGGCCGTGGTGTGGTGCCCGATAGAGATGATGTCATCTCTATCGGGCGTTGAAATGGAGCCCGTCACGGATGTTGTCATCCGTGACGGGCCTTGGTGTGGTGCCCGATAGAGATGATGTCATCTCTATCTCTTGTTCAGGCCCGATTGAGATGTTAACTACCGTACTAATATAAAATAACCGCGCTGGATCTGGATCTGGCCGGATTCGAAATTTTTCTAAGTCTCTATCCACCGCCGCCGACGACAATGACACCGACGCCGATGCCGCCAAACCCGCCGCCGGTCGCCTCATCCCCAACCCGCCGCCGGTCGCTTCTTTTCCAAGCCGCCGCCGGCCGCTCCTTCTCCAAGCCGCCGTCGGGCGAATCTTCCCCAATCCGCCACCGGCCGCCTGTCCTTCTCCAAGCCGCCGCCGACGACCACTTCTCCAAGCCGCCGCCGGCCGCCTCTCCTTCTCCAAGCCGCCGCCGCGACCACTTCTCCAAGCCGCCTCCGGTGAGTTTTTTTAGGTTAGGGTTACTTAGTGATTTTTAGTGATTGTTTTTTAGGTTTTTTAATTAGGTTATTTTAGTGATGTTAGTGATGACAGTGACTGAGATTTTTAGGTTTAGTGCAAATTAGGTTTAGTTAAAAATTAGTATTAGTGAAATTTAGATAATGATTTTTAGGTTTAGTGAAAATTAGGTTCAGTTAAAAATTAGTATTAGTGATTTTTAGTGATTTTTGGGAATTATTAGTGATGTTAGTGATTTTTAGTGATTTTTGGGAATTATTAGTGATGTTAGTGATGTTAGGTTTTTGTAAATTAGGTTTAGTGACTTTTAGGTTTGGTGGAAATTTGGTTTAGTTACAAATTAGGTTTAGTGACTTTTAGGCAGGAGTCAAATTAGGTTTAGTTCAAATTTAGTTTTAGTGAGTTTTAGATTTAATGAACTTGAATGATTGTGTTGAATTTAGTGAAATGTAGGTTATTTTACTGATGTTAGGGTTACTTAAGTTTTTTTAAGTTAAGTTTAGTACATTTTATGAAATATACGTTACTTTATTGATTCAATTTTACTGAACTTTTGAGAATTTAGTCCAATGTATGGTTTTTTTAGTGATTTTAGGGTTACTTAGGATATTTTACTTAACTTTAGTGATTATAGGTGAAATGTAGTTTATTTTAGTGAACTAGACTAATTTTAGTGCATAGTTAAAATGTTAGAAGATATATGTTACCAAAATATCGCAGAATCCGAGGTGCGCAGGGTCTGACGGTGGTTTGATTGAGTTATTTGTAATTAACAAAACCGATGAAGACACCGTCAGACCCCAATGCACCTCGATTTTTGTTATTTTTTGGTAATTTTTCATCTCTAATACTAAAGTTGGTTCGGAAAATATTATCGAAACGTTGCAGAATCCGGGGTCGTAGGCACCGCAGGATCCGTGATTTTGGGACTTACTGAATTAACCGAGTTACGTGCATACGTGATTTGTATACAACATTATTAACTTTGTTATTTAAAAGCACAGTTATTTAGACGATGTCTCAGCAAGGTGAACCGATATCGATGACAACTAGTGGGTCCTCAAGGGCACAGGGTCGTAGGACAGGGAATAGAATCCCTAAGGAACGGTTCACCATCTCAGAGGTGAACCAGGTTGGACTACCAACGCGTCCTCGCAATGTCCTAGCCAAGTTCAGGTCCACCTGCGGTGTCGTAGCGAGGGAAAACTTCACAATCCTCACGGATGACATCAAGCTTGTGCCCGAGGCGGAGAAGAACACTGCTTGGCTCAAGTTCAAGGAGAGCTTCGAGTATCCTGCAGCCGATGAGGAGAGGCTCAAGCAGGCTGCGTTCAAGGTGATGGGCAATTGCTGGAAGAATTTCAAGAGCAGGCTGGTCATGGAGTTTGTCCTAAATCCGATGACCCCTGATCCAAAAGACCAATGGCCCTTCATAACGGAAGAGGTTTGGGAGCAATTCTACGAGAAGAAATCGACCCCCGAATCCCGGGCTAAAAGCGAAGCATATAGAGCACTGCAGACCAGGAACGTGCACCCGCACCGTCTAGGCAACGCAGGATACGTCGGGAAGCTGGAGGAATGGCAGCAGGAAGATGAAGCGGCAGCGGCAGCGAACACACCGCCGGTGTTTGCCGACATCCCACACCCACGGGCAAGGAACTGGGCCCGGGCAAGGTACCAGAAGAATCAAGATGGGTCGGTTTCGCTTCCAAATCCCCAAGATCAAAAAGTGTACGATAATATAGTAAGTGCCCTATCTCAATATTTGTTCGCATTGTCCCCACCGAACTTTTCGTTTAATCCGAACTCATTTGTACTACAGAAGGAGTTGGTTGCCTCCCAAGAAGCCTCGCAAGAGGGCAGCTCTCAAAGACGCGAGGACGACATCCTCAGTAAAGCGTTGGGCAACAAGGAGCACCGTGGACGGACTAGGGGACTTGGCGCCAACGTGCCGTGGAAAGTTGGATTCCCGGACTACGCGTTGCAGTACAAGAAGCGGACAATAACGAAGGCGCAAAAAGATGCCCGCCTTGCCGCCCAGATCGGTGAGCGGGTCAGAGCCGAGTTGAGCTCTGAATTCGATGAGAAGCTTGAATCGATGAGGGCCCGTATCAGGCAGGAGATTCGAGAAGAACAAAATATCCCGGAGGTTGCCGCTGCTGCTGTGCAACAGGATCTCGCTAGTCCGACGCAGAGGCGCAGCAGTTGTGCATCAACTGAGGCGGGGGAAAATTCCCCATCGGTCCCCGCCGCCGTCGACCAAATTACGGTAAAGCTCTCGTCCGCAACGCATATAATTCTTACCGAATATAATTCATAACGAAATCATATGGTAAGTACTACTCTAAAAATTGTTATTAATCTATCGCAGGAGCCAACTAGCTGCACCCTGACAGTGAGGGTGATGCCATCCTTCACTGTTCCTGCAGCTGAAGGCCTAGCTTTCCAGCCGACCCCGGAGACTAGAGTGCATGGGCGCAACTACGGGCTGACTGTGCGAAGGTCCAAGTCGACTCGGTGAAGCCAGAATTCGATCATTTCCCGCTCAGGCATCCACCGAACGACGAGGTCCTAACCCTTGGAAATGCACGTGGAACCTTCATCCAATGGCCCAAGGACCTCATTGAGATAAGGATGATCCCGAGGCCAACCACTGCACCAAGCGGTCGCCTGCCGATACAACCTGCCCCTGCTCCTTCAGCACCTCCAGCTCCCGCTCGTCACGAAGATATAGATGATGTCGAGTTGCAGTACGACACGGACTTCGGGGACGAGCCTATGGAGGTCGACAGCGGGGCGATCATCAAACCCCCACCAATAAAGAAGAGCAGGAAGGCGCATTCTTCCCCCCAGAGAGTTGCTATCGAAAAACCTGCTGCAAGGGGGTGAGGAAAGGGAAAGCTGCAGGGCTCACGACTTGCTCTAACAAACCTAGATCTGAGCAAGGCGCTGGTAGTTCCTAAGAAGCCCATACCTCCATCCTCCTTCCAATTAGGCATGCTGTTGGTTGGAGACGACATGCTAGCTACGATGGGCACCGCTTGCAAGGAGCTACACATGTACTACATGGAAAAATCTAACGTGAGGAGGAAGAATAGAGAAACTGATATAATAGGTGAACACGCAATAGCACCATTCCTTGGGCCACCAAATTTTATCATGGTAGACTTCAAGGATCTATTCAACCTCTACAGGCTCCGCTCGGTGGACACAACCCTCCTCAAGTGCTATTCCTTGTAAGTACTCTTGCTCACGAAAATTATTCATCTCAATCTGTGTAACATGCTTATAAGTTCGTTTGTCTTGCGTGTAGGTATAGTTGGAAGTGGTGTCTCAAAAATGCACCGGAAGTTGCCTTCCTTGATCCTCAGGTAGTGAATGTCACAAATCTTCAAGGGGACCGTCAAGGAATGGTAAACTACTTGTTTGACACCTTCTGGGCCCGACAAGACAAGGAGTACATCATGTGCGCCTATAATCAATAGTAAGTGTGCTCCCTAAATTCATTGCATTACACGTCTAGTTTTAGTATTAACTTTAAATATTTTAATGCCGCAGTGGACATTGGATCCTACTGGTAATAACGCCTAAGTGGAGTACGTGCCACTACTTAAACTCCAGGATTGACAAGAAAGCATACGATTGGACCCCGATTCAACTCGTGATAGATGAGGCGTGGGCCCAATATGTGCAAAAGGGAGGCCTTCGAAAGACAGGGCAGGATACACTTATCCATAAGAAGGACTTCCCAGTCAAACAACAAAAAGGCGACCAGTGCGGATTCCATGTCTGCCACAACATGCGCTTACTTTGCAAAGATAAGGTGAAGACTTTGGATGAATTGGAGGTTTGTGGTCTCATTCGTGACATGTCCTAACTTAATTAATGTACATACATATATCTAAATATCGTTCGACTAATTTCGAATTTTGTACATGTAGGTCAAATTATCAAAGGATCCGGGTAGCAGCTTTCAGGATATTCGTGAGGAGATTGCCGAGTTCATCCTCCACGAAATTATTCACCCTAAAGGAATGTTTAGGGTTAAGATTAAGTGAAAAACAATTTTTAACATTCTATTTGAATTGTCAAACACATGTTACTATATAATATTATTGTTTATTACATTTATTATCTCTATGTAAATTCTGTCTAGATGAACATTGCAGCTTATGATGCTTACCACTTGACCAATATGCAAGTGTCAATATGGATGTTATTTGTCTAAAATATATGTGAATGGCATTTGTGAATGGGGATGCAGCGATGTATATATGTGAATGGGGATGCTGGGATATATATGTGAATGGCATATCTGTTTCTGTTATTTTTGCAGCGGGCATGGCTAGCACAGGCTTGAGGCTAGCCAAAAAATAATATTTGTTTTTTTGGTCATACTCATCGGTGACGGGCTATAAGTTAAAACCCGATTGAGAATACAGTCATCCGTGACGGGCTGTAAGTTAAGACCCGATTGAGATTACAGTAGTCTGTGACGGGCTGTAGTTGGGGCTCGAGTGCGATTAGAAGTTATCTGTGACGGGCTTCTGTTTAGGCCCGTTTGAGAGGATAGACATCCGTGACGGGCGCTAGTTGTAGCCCGATTGAGATAGGTCATCCGTGACGGGCTCTGTTTGACTGGTCGTCTGGGTCAAAGCTATCGGTGACGGGCCTTAGTTAATGCCCGATTGAGATAACTCCATCCGTAACGGACTTATGCCCGTTTGAGATTATTCCTCACATCAGTGACCTTTGTGCTGTGTCGGGCTCCATACCCGACACAGATGTGGGTTGGAGCCCGACATAGATAAGGGTTACCGTTGTAGTGCCTAGTCCATGCAACACAATGATTTGTGCTGCCAGCCTGCGTGGTCCAACAAGCAACGAATATATGGAAGCCAAACAAAACCTACATAGCACATAGCATTGATCATCTTTGTGCCTATATGTTTCTCTTATTTAATAATATTTGAAAATTGGAATGCCAGTTCTTCCATTCTTCTTATGCGTCCAACTTCACCAAGTTGCTACTGCTGTACACCTCTTATTTGATTATTTGAAACTTGGAATGCCAGTTCTTCCATTCTTCTCATCCAACTTCACCAAGTTGCTAGCACTGTACACCTCTTGTAGAGTCTCAGATGTCCCTCTCGATGGTCATCATCTCATTTCAGGTTATTCCTTGCACTGAGTCGTCTACGATGTCCTTTTCCTCCCTCTTGTTGATAAAAAAAACTGGGGTATGTACATATGTGGCTTTCTTCTTGCCTAAATTTAAGCAATATTTATGTACAAATGAGTTCACCTTGTCATTGTCAAAAATCAAGTGTAGATAGAAATTAGCTGCTAGCCTTTCTGTGGAGATAAACATAGGGAATATCAAGGGACAGTACATCGAGGAAAACTCAAATCAGGGAATGCGAAAATTAAATAATAGTCCAGATAAGTACTAATCAATTCGCTAGCCAGTTATAGACTCAATTATACATAGGTCCAGCAAACAAATGACCAATGCCATGTACCATCGATCGAAGCCTCATGTGCCCCAAAAAAATTATTCAGGAAATCCCACTTGTAAAAATACACTTTTGTATGTGCTTGATAACCCATTTACCACTATAGAAAAAAGATTTTCACAAACGAATCCCATATCACTATGCAGATAGACCGTAATTTTAGTCACAAATGACCGTCTACAAAGTCTTGGGTGATGGGTGTGATGGCTGTCCGCATGGCATGCAAAAATATATATATTCGCATACAGATGGCTTAAGGCCCAGCTCCTCCTATGTATACACATGCGTTTTTTTAATCCACCTGCAACGAATAGCCTGCAGAAATGAAGGATTTGCACAGGCTAATAGAAGCTGAAATCAAGGATTCACGAAAATGAATGTCAAGAACTCAAGCGTTTTTGGACCTTCGTTCATGCAACTGACAACCTATAGAAATCATGGATTTGTGCAGGTGGATTTCTTAACCGCACGTGAAAATTAATTTTCACAAAAATGGATTTCCTCTTTTTGATGTTTTAGGCACAACCAACCCCTCCCCCTAAAAAAAAGTTAATATTTTAGTAGACATCTATATAGCTAAAAATTCACGTGATTTTACACTCGTGTGTCGTAATAGGATTCAAACATAGCACCTCTTACTCCACACTACTGCATGCGTAGCGGCCTTACAACCTCACTCTAGTTTGTGAGCATGGTAGGAACGCTGACTTCACCTTTCTAAAATCTGTAATCTCCCTTTCCATATTATAAGATGTTTTAGCCTTTTCATCCCTCGTCTATATTCACTAACATTCATACAAATTTAGACATATATATTAAACAAAATTTGATCTGACCATCTTAAAGGCAATATTATTAGGGTCACATAGAAATTTGGTTCACTCAAAACGGAGTTAAAATCAAAACCCAAACGTCTTGTAATGTGATACATATGAAGTAACATTTGACACTTCAAAAGACACCATATGGGAAACTCAAAAATATAAAGTTGTAGATCATGTCGAGGTCTACAATTTTGATATAGAGCACATCTCCATCTGAGACCATAATTTTCATAAGAAATTGGCTCTTAAAATATGACTTTAACATGCAATTTCTTAAAAAATCTATTCGTGAAAATGAACCTATTCACACATGTGGTTTTCTTAAGAACCCACCTATAAAAATAGATTTTTACAGGCGGTTCATGACCCCTGAAGTGGCCTCAACCATCTCACAACCGGTTTTCTTTTGGGGCCACCTATGAAAAGATAGCCTAGAGTCTGCGGAAATCATTTTTTTTTATCAGTGTTCAATTCAACCTTTTTCCCCTTCATTTTTTCTATGTTTCTTGTGGATATTTTCTTCTATTATCCTTTTTATTTTTATATTTTTAGTTTTATTTCCATTGTTATTATTATCATATACTAGATATCAAATGTACATTACTGGTCAAATTGAATTTAGGAAACTAAATGCTAAAATGAAAGCAAGGTATATAAGGACCAAGGCATGCGTTCATTCGGATGAGAAAGAAGAAATCCCTCATTTTCCATGCACACGCTTTTGAAGCTACTAAACGATGCATTTTTTGCAAAAAGAAATATATACGAAAGTTGCTTCATAAAATCATATATTAATATATTTTTCAATTATTAAAAAATAATACTCAATTAATCATATGCTGAAGACTCACCTTATTTTGCGTATGTTATCCTCTTTTACCCTCCTCTCAAACGGAGGCTAATACAGAAAATTAATTAAGAAATCAGTTGAATAGGCCCGCAAAGTTGATTGTGGAGTGCAAATAATTGAATAAGACGGCAGTAGAGACGAACTCATTGTGGATAGTCTTGCGATGTATGCAAGTTTCCACAGAGTATGTTATCCGCCCTACATGGGAAAAAACAACCAAGGAAAACGGTAGAAAAATATGTAGGCAGAGGATTGTGTCATGCATGACTGTGGAAAAGAAAAAAAACAATAAACTCCCTTCACGTGGGCCATTCGGACAATTGGATAAAATGTATTGTTTTGCACATGTCATGTTCAGCTCAAACTCTCTTAAATTTAATTATTTTTGGGTCAATCATTTTAGCAAGCCAAATGGACCGACTAGGGGCTTGCGAATGATTTCACACACCCAAACCGGTGAAAAAAAAATCATTGCAAATATATGTTCTAGACTCTCTGCAATTTGTAAAACATCGTGTTACCGATCTATATAGTATAGGCCGGCATATATACGTATGGTAGCACGACTCGTCTACGGCAGCAGAGATCGATCGGCAATTCGGTCCACGGCAGATTTTTCCTTCCCGCGGCTGTCAAAACAACGGAGCGGTTGCAGCGAGAGAAAAAGACAACTCTAGGTTGACAATTAATGAGGACCACTTGAAACTATTAAGGTTGTGTTCTTGCTCCTCTTTTCCCAACTCACCACTCTCGTTTTCCTCACGCACTCTTTTCAAACTGTTAAACGGTGTATTTTTTGCAAAAAGTTTCTATACAAAAATTGTTTAGAAAAATCAAATTAATCCATTTTTGAAAAAAAATAGCTGAAACTTAATTAATCACGCGCTAATGAATCGTTCCGTTTTCCGTAATCACTGTGTATGTTCGGATCCAGGAGCTGCGAACGCCGTCTAAGACTGCATGTATACACACATATATATGGTAGGAGTATATAAAACAAAAAATGAAGTACAAGATGATAACGAGGGAAGAAAATAGAAGGATATGTATAAAACAAAAATAATAATAATTACAATATGACTTAAAAGATAATATTTGTAAGGAACTAGTTTTTTACTCTGTGTTTTATATGATAGTATGTTTTGATTTTTTTTCCACTTAAACTTCTTTAGATTTGAGCACATTTATAGACAAAATTAGTAACACTTACAACACCAAATTAATTAGTATCATTAAATCTAGTATTGAATGTAAATCTAGTATTGAATGTATTTTGATAATATGTTTATTTCGTATTGAAAATATTACAATGTTTTTAAATAAACTTGATCAGACTTTAGAAAAAAGTTGACTTAAAAAAATCAAAATATCTTTTATATAAAACATAGGGAGTATCCATTTTTCTACCTGAACATTGGCTATGAAAACCATATATAACTAAAGTATTAAGAAAGTCATAAGCAAACATCTACATACTTGTCCATTAAAATAATATCTCACGCTATAGTACCGTGTATTTTTTGCTTCTGATGTTAACACGATCTCCAGTGCATATATTCTAGTACTATCTTTTACCAATTATATTTTCGTTGACAGATCTACTAATGTTTATTTTGACAAAACAAATCTTATTATATTTTATGCATGTACTAGCTCCATTCTTTTTCTATTATTTGAGTGCACAAGCAATGCAACGACATCTATCTATTTAATAACAAGCCAAGCAAACGACCCAAGGTTGTTTCCACACTGTGTATCTACGAGAGAGAGAGAGAGAGAGAGATGAGGCGTCGTTGCTGCAGCAGGATGAGCGGTCTCGTGTGGCTGATGCTTGCGTGGTCATGGACATGGAGGATCGCAGCTGCTCAGGCTCAGCAACCACCAAAAACTGATCCACTCGAGGGTAAGTACTACTACATCGATCATACAGTGGGTTTAGCCTGTACTGGAGAACTGGTGATCACCGATTGTTTGATGTATTCTTTTTGTTTTGTAAAGACTCTGCAAGTTTGTTTGGCTCAATTTCTACATACCAAAGGCTGAATCAATCGATCTGATTTTTCCGAAAAAGATATCTCATACCATGTGCAAATCCTCGTCTTCTTGGTTTTCCTCCATCGATTGCAGGACGTCCTCTAGCCTCACGAAAAGAACTAGAGGGAACTTGATTCATTTTATAGTTCTGAACGCATAATACGTGATCACTAATTAAACAGTAACACTGAGTTAAACCATGCCAGCGGCGGCCTTGAACACAATACTTGGGAGATGGGGCAAGAAGGCATCGTCGGAGTGGAACATTAGCGGTGAGCCCTGCAGCGGTCTCGCCTCTGACAAAAGCGACTGGGATAACTATCCTAACATCAACCCGTTCATCAAGTGCGACTGCACTTTCAGCAACAACACCCTCTGCCACATTACCAGACTGTAAGTACGCTTCATCGTCTTCTCTCTTTGGTCAGGTGTGCTGTGCACTATGGGTTCAATGAAGTGCCCTTTTAAAGAGTCCGTTTAAATATTTGATCGTATATATTTGATGGTTCAAATATATATGATCACTGTCAGACTGTTAGTGACTGCTTGTTTTTTGATTTAGTGCCATCTAGTTCAGCTAAAATAACTCTGCATGTGTTGCTTGCAACTGCTTCCTACCATAAAATATGCAACTGCTTCCACCCACTGCTTTTGATCCAATTGCTATATTATACTATTTTGTTTCTTCTATTTCAAATTACATGTATTTCTAACATTGTAATAAGTCAAACATTTATATCTTTGATGTATTTTGTATGTATGTTAATATTCAATATGGTGAATTGAAAATTAAAAAAAACTTGAAAGACAGCCCCCAGTCATCATGCGTAGAAGAAGACCTTCTCACACAGGTCAAGAAAACCCCCGAACCGTAGCCGTGTGTGAATGACCAACGATCTTAGCGTGGGACAAATGAGGGGAATTTTCTTTAACCTCGGGACAATTTCAATCTCTATTTCTTCAATCTTACCCCTATGGAATTATATATATACTAGAAAATCTGCCTGTTGCGTTGCAACAGGGAGAAAAGACGAGAAAATTGAGAAAAAGTTGAGAAACATTTATATTATATAATTAATTAAAAATACAAAATTTCTGGAATACTTGATATTTCAAAGTAGCTAGGTGTAGAATTAAATTAATTTTCTCGGAATTTTCAGAGGTCAATTGCTATTTTAATAATACAAACACCATTTCAATATTTATTTAAATAAAAATCTAAATAAAAACTTTTTTCTCTTTGGGCCGCGTTCGGCCCAGCAAGCTTAATCAGTAGTCCCCTCTCCTTGCCTGTGCATTGCAACGGGGAGAAAAGATAAGAAAATTGAGAACAAGTTGAGAAAAATTTATATTATGTAATTAATTAAAATACAATTTTTCCGGAATAAAGTAGGTAGGTGTAGAATTAAATTAATTTATAAGAAAAATAAAGTAAGTGTGTGAAATATAATTACATTGCTGGATTTAATTTTTGTTAAATTACTCATGATTAATTACACTCTCTAAAATTTTCTCAGAATTTTCAGAGGTCAATTGCTAATTTTAATAATAAAAATACCATTTTAATATTTATTTAAATAAAAATCTAAATAAAAACTTTTTCTTTTTGGCTACGTTCAGCCCAGCCTCTCCTCCGCTGGCAAAAAAAACCGAAAGTCTAATTAACATCCTCATCTACAAAAAAAGTCTATATTACATCCCCTGCCGGCCAACTTTCCTCCCTTCTCTCCTTTGCCTCAGCCCGCACATTCAGCTCGAAAAATCCGAAAGTCTAATTGGCCTCCCTGGCAGTCGAAAAAAAGTCTAATTCACGTCTCCTTCGGCCCATTTTCCTCCCTTCTCTCATCCGCCTCTTATCCGCCTCAGGCCGTAATTGCACGTTCGGGCTAAAAAATATAAAGTATAATTAAACGTCCCTGACAGACGAAAAAAATGTGACGAAAGGAAAATTACGAATTTTTTAAGTAGTTAAGATAAGATTAAGATATATACACATATACCCATATATATACATATACACATATGCACATATACATATACATATATATATACACATACATATATACATATATATATATATGGGGGTAATTGAAATTGTAGAGGGGTGAAATTGAAAAAATAGAGGTACCATAAGTATGTGACCTAATTTTTTTTACATCGTCCAAGACACTTATATATATAGTACAACTAATAAACAAAATTAACATCTAATAACAAAGTACATTAAAATTTTAATTTATACACGTTCGATACATCTCAAAAATCATTAATTAAAACTATATATGTGTGCATGGAGATATAGGGCAACCAGGGAAAAGTAAAAAAAAAGTTCTTTATTGACGGACACTTGTGCTTCAAATGCACTATAAGAATCCTCTCTTCACGACTTCAGCAAAGAATTCAGAATCTGTACACACGAGCTAGCTGGCGAATCTGCCGCGGTCGACGACGCTGCTTCTCGCTGCCTGTCTGATATATGTTTACTAGAAGATAGCCTCAATAAAAGGACTAAAATGTCCAGGAATCAAGGCAAGATGGTAATGGGATGTCTTGATCTTCCGTCAAGTAAAGGCAACTATCGATTTAGCGGAAACATAACACACGATCCGACTTCTGATCAACACGATCTGACTTCTGATCTAACCCTGCAATCGCAACACCATATCTCATTTGGTTATCAACCGTACCAAAATCCTATTAACCTCACCGAGAAGGCTAATCCTTACGTGTGAATCAAAGAACACGAGTAATAATAAGAAAGACAGCAACTGAATTGCAGATGAATGGTTAATCAAGAACTCGTTCCACAAACCGATCTAGCGGCGAAACGGCAATGACAGAAATAATCCAAGAAAAACCTAACCCTAACTCAATAATGGTCTAGGTTCGTCCTTGGACCCCTAGATGCATCCCTATTGGATTCCGACACGATATACGATCCAATGGCCTAAATATGGTGACGCAGCATCCGGACAGATGATAGATGCCTTCTTGTTTTGATGATTCCCATTGACTCTGAAGGAATTTTGATGTGGTACCAGATCCATTGGAAAATTGGTCTCATTAGATTTCCATACATTTGTAGAATATTGAAATTGGAGTCCGAGCGATAGTTTTTGTGCGGACTGCTCCTGGACCCCGAGGTGGACTCGAACTTGAGATGAGTTAGGCCTCCATCTTGGCTTGAACGCCCATACGGACCTTGTCCATCTCCTAGCATCTCTTCGAGTGCTTCATGGTTCTCTTCACAGTTTCTAATCATAATTAATTCATTAGGTAGGAATATATTCTCAAAATCACTTAAAGAAGTACCTAGGAATGAGCTATGTTGTAAATTCAATTATCGGGGGAGAACTATAGTGATTGGACCCTACATAGAAACTTGAGAAGTAATGTGTGTATCAAAGAAGTGATGTTCTCGTCACGTCAGATATAACTTATATATACTATACCTACCTAAGTTATAATACTACCTCCATCTAACAAACAATACGATTTAGAATTAGAAAAGGAAGTTAGTAGGGAAGATTGCAAATTTAAATGCCTCTTATTAAATGAGGGATAGTTTAGGCTTAGGATTTGCCATAGTTGAGGTAAGACGCTGAGAAATTTAAAAGTAGTCTATGAATTGTGTTCTTCATAGGATAAATTTTAAAGAGTGAAGTGCGCTTGTGGTCCCTAAACTTGTGTGAGTGTGTTATATATCTAGGTCCCTAAACTCTCAAAATATATTTTCGGATCCCAAAACTTGTCATGGGTGTTATATAGGTCCAAGCGAACTCGCTCTGTGCGCTGATGTGTCATGCCACGGTGACACCTACGTGTTAGTGGGATCCACATGTTAGTCACATAGAAAGAAATTACAAAAATATATTTTCTCCTCCCTTTCTCCTTCCGGCGCTTATAGGAGATTAGAGGGAGAGAGAAGAAAAATATGATATTTTATTCTCTTCTATGTGAATGACATGTTGGCCCCATTGATACGTAGGTGTCACCGTGACATGTCACGTCAGCGCACGAAGTGGATTGGATTATGTTTGGACCTTGATAACACCCATGAGAAGTTTGAGGACCAAAAATACACTTTGGGAGTTCGGGAACCTAGATGACACACTTACACAAGTTTAGGGACCACCTGTCTACTTCACTCAATTGTATTTTTTTTCTGGATAGAGCGAGTAGTAGTTTCTATGTCTATACAATAGTGAAATGGTCATCTCTCCATGGTAATGGCTGTATATTGTTTTTTCGTATCTCCATCCTCTCCCATTTAAACCCTAGCCACCTGCTACCCCAGCCTCTACCTCGTTGCCACCTGAGCAGGCCATTGGAGGGCGAGCGATAGCTAGGATGGCCGTGGTGAGGTCTTCCTCACCTCTTTTGGCGGTCTAAGCCGGAGATAAGGGGCGGTGAGCGACAAGCATCGCCGGAGCGGCATGAAAGGCAGTGGGCTGATGATGCCGTGGTGGCCACACGCTGTGGTCAGCTCAGTAAGGGGATAGTAAATCCCATGGGCTAGATTTGGTCGAATGCCACTGAATTCGGCATCGACGGATGGCAACGACAGAGTGGCAAGGCGGGGTGGTGAAAATATCAGTGGCCAAGATGGCACATAGGCATTGGGTGCCATATAGGTGGTGGTGCCATTGGTAGGTGCGGCTTAGGCGGGTGTTGGTATTCTAGGGCCTATCGGCCACGCCTAAGTTCCAGTTTTACCGGCGTCGCGGGCGATGGCGGCAGTGGGGCGTATCAACATTCTTCTTCTTCTTAATTGCCTGCTTCTCTCCATAAAGCTCGGCCAGATGAGCGATGCATCACGCTGTACCCATTTTCGTCAAGGTAAGGGTGACACGTGAAGCTTGGCGGTGGCTAGTACCCGATCACCCTCTCATGATGTCAACGAGATGGCGGGGTTGGAGCAACTATTTGTTCGGTTAGAGAGCCGTCCAGATTCACAGCCACCAGAACTAATTTGGGTGGATGCTTGACAGCACCCCAAATCTAGTCGTGGATGGTGTGGTGGCGCTTGGCGGTGGTATTGCGCTGGGTGGGTTAGTCCCACTCCTTCCCTCCACAACCGGATTGTGTTAGGCCACAATAGGCTTTTGTTAAGTGAGTTGTGCTAGGGATTGTGTTAGATTGAGAAGGGATTGTGTGAGATTGAGATGCTTGTCAGGACCGACTCGGTGGTTACTGGCAAGCAATACATTGTTATTTTTTAGTAGGACTATCCTTACACCAGAGTTTCTAAGGAGACGAGTAAGTTTAAAAGAAGGACATATTTTTAAGATTTCAGGCTTAGTATTTTAGCTTTCCTTTTCAGTCCTCTAGCATTTTTTTCTTGTTTTTTTTTCTATCTTGTGAGGCGTGGGATTTAAATACTCGTGATTGTATCTTTGGCTGTATACATTTTGTTCATTATTAGAAAAAATATACAACAATGTAAAAAACTAACATGGACAAGCCTGTCCCAAATTTCACTCCTTTTGTTTTCCTCGTTTGTGGTTCCAGACACCACATCAGTCCGTCCCAATTTTGTTACGCTGGACGAAAACCGTGTATTCTATTTTGTTTTGGGTGAATCGGCCTGATTTTGCACGTTTTTGGGGCAAACCAAATGATTTGGGAGTTATGCTAAAAATTGAATAGTCCGATCCACAATTCAAGGGGAAAAATAGAATTATTTCATTTACTTATCAACATTACTTTCTTGTTTTTGCAGGAGGGTAACAAATTTGAGCGTTGTGGGCGAAATACCTTCGGAGCTGCAGAATTTCACCTATATGCTGGACCTGTATGGTATCTATGCCTTATCATCTTAATCCTGATAATCAATGTTTTGCAGGAAATATAAATTCAATTCCTTGATTTGAATTCTCAACTGTCGATATCCTGGTGAAAACCAGCAAATAGTAGTCGATCGAGAATGCAAGGTTTTTGTGTTAGCTAACTGACATGATGTTTCTGGTGTTGTTGCAGGAACCTGGGCTATAATTACTTGACTGGTGCCCTGCCATCATTCTTTGGAAAGTTTACTTTCATGAAATATTTGTAGGAGCTCTACGTCAATTTGTCAATTCATGTAGCATCCATTGATTAGTGTTTTGTGTTAACTATTTTTCATCATTTAAAGGGCTTTTCCTTTCAATTCACTGTCTGGACCACTTCCAAAGGAACTTGGAAACCTCACCAATCTTCTCTCGCTGTAAGGAATCTTGTTTTTCATGGCAGATCAATCTTCAACTATATTTTTGGGACTTCCTGAACTAAAATATTTATACTAGAAACAATTAATCACATTTTTTCTCAACAAAAAAATTACTGTAAATTCAGAAGTGTATATGTTAATCCCGTCCTGTCAGCATACTTAGCCTTTCAAGTTGTATTTCACATGTTCGAGAAAAATATACCTGATGAAGGCTTGAAAAATTATTATGGTGAATATTGTAGGTCAGATGGCTCATCAGGGAAAACTGAGCCCCTTCCCAGCTATTAGATAAATATAGCTAATTTATCATCATGAAATATTTCGTTTTGATTCAGGGGCATTAGCTTTAACAATTTTAGCGGTCAACTTCCTGAAGAACTGGGCAGCATGACCAATCTTCAGCAGATGTAAGATGCACCATTTCTAACTACTCATTGCTATTTATGAATAACTAAATTTTGTTATGGGCAGATATATTGTTGTACAGGATAACACTTCAATCTCAATAACAGGTACATCGATAGTTGTGGATTCAGTGGTCCGTTCCCTTCAACATTCTCAAAACTTCAGAATCTGAAGATCTTGTACAGTCAATATCATAGCCTCAGCCATTATGTTCATCATGTTTTCATGCTAAATGTCTAATATTTGAATGCGGTTGCAGGAGGTCATCAGATAATGATTTTACAGGGAAAATACCTGATTATTTGGGGAGCATGCCTAAGTTGGAAGATATGTAAGATTAGTTATATAAACTTGTTAACATATCACTCAGTGTATCTTATTCAGAAACAAATGGAATTGTTCAACATAAAGTTTCTGCATGTGTTCTTTCCATCTGAACTCAGACAATGGAATTTTTCACCTTTCAGTCTGTCAATAGTATTGCACCCATTTTGCATGGAATTAGAGTAATCTGCAGCATGGCATGTTGATAGAAACAACTTTGACATAAAAATGTTGATACATGGAGCTTACTTTTTCGTATTAGAATGTCCTTCGCATGTCTGTACTTCTTTTCTGACAGTGTGAGCTTGTAGGGCTTTCCAAGGAAATTCTTTTGAAGGACCGATCCCACCAAGTTTAGCTAATCTAACCAAGTTAACAAACTTGTAAGTACATTGTTTTGGGTATCATTCATTCGTTGATGGCTGAGAGCCTGAGAAGGTCAAGCTTCATAACTGATTTGTAAAATATATAAATGAGCAGACGGATTGGTGATATTGTAAATGGGAGCTCTTCATTGGCCTTTATCAGTAATCTTACATCTTTGAGCAACCTGTATGTGATGCTTTTATGCGTAGAGCTTAGAGTATTCAAAAAGTTGCTAGTTACTGAAATTTGATCTTGTCACAGAATATTAAGGAACTGCAAGATATCTGGCAATCTTGGACCAGTAGATTTTTCTAAGTTTGGAGTTTTAATCCTGCTGTAAGTTTTCACTCTTAGCAATGCTACATGTTAATTTATTGTGCTTTTAATCGTTTCTTCAGATTGTGAAGCATCTCTTTATGTAAAAAAAATCTGTCATGAATCACAGGGACTTGAGTTTTAACAATATCACAGGCCAAATTCCTCAAACCATTCTGAATATGAGAAATCTTGAATTTCTGTAAGAATTTTTTCATTGCCTTAATTAAGTTTACGCAAACACCTGCTGAGCTCATCATTATGTTCCATCATCTTGTACCACATCAGGTTTCTTGGGAACAATAGCCTTACAGGAAGTCTTCCAGATTCTATAAGCCCGTCCTTGAAAGCAATGTATGTCAAAAAGACCAAAATAGCACCACAGCTCAAATTATCTTCTTAATACAATGTATTAATTTCATATGTACTGATTGTGGACTGTTTGTAGCGATTTTTCCTACAACCAACTCACTGGAGGCTTGCCTTCTTGGGCTACCCAGAACAACTTCCAATTGTAAGTATGAAATTCTGAAATTTGGTTTGAAGAGTAAGAGAATTAATTAGATATTCTAATATTTTATTTTGTACAAGAAATTTGGTGGCAAACAACTTTGAACTTGGTAACATCGACCACAGGTACTTATGACATCTAGTTATAATTCTGCAAGAGATTAACCGTCAAAAGAATGTTGCTCACGACTTTTAATTTTTAAATTAAATTGTCCACAGCACTTTACCTTCAGGACTAAACTGCCTCCAGCAAGACACCCCTTGTTTCCGTGGATCTCCAGAATGTATATTTTTTATTATGCATCAACAGTAGTAGTTACCATTAGCATAGAAATTTGAATAATTGATTTTACAAATCTTAATTCCAGACTATTCCTTTGCGGTTGACTGCGGCAATAATAGATCGACTAGGGGCTTAGATGGAACTATTTACGAACCAGATGCTGCAAACCTTGGGGCTGCATCATATTATGTTACCAGTAACACAAGATGGGGTGTAAGCAATGTAGGGAACTACTTTCTGGCTACAGATGGAGTGAACATAATAAATAGTCCCCAGAAAATTCAGAATGCCCTTGATTCAAGATTATTTGAAACTGCAAGGATGTCGGCATCGTCAGTGAGGTACTATGGCCTTGGACTTGAGAATGGAAATTACACTGTTCTGCTTCAATTTGCCGAGTTCGCCTATCCAGACTCGCAGACGTGGCTAAGCTTAGGAAGGAGAGTTTTTGATATATATGTCCAGGTAAAAATTGAGTGCATTAGCCATTATTTACTGAATTTTTTATTCTTTATCTGAACACAGTTGCAATTTGCCTAGGGTGATCTAAAAGAAAAGAATTTTGATATAAGGAAGATGGCGGGTGGAAAATCTTTTACTGCAGTCAACAGAAGTTACACGGCAAGAGTGTCCAAAAATTTCCTTGAGATCCATCTCTTCTGGGCTGGTAAGGGAACTTGTTGCGTACCTACTCAAGGTTACTATGGACCGATGATCTCAGCCTTACGTGTCACACCAAGTAAGCGCAACCATTATGTTATCTTCAACAAGTTGGATTATGTGGAATCTAATAAGATCAATTTGTTTTTACAGATTTTACTCCAACAGTTCGAAATGGTGTACCAAAAAGGAGAAGTAAAACAGGTGCAATTGCTGGAATAACGATTGGTGCATTAGTTTTAGGATTAGCAGCCTTATTTGGAATATTTTTGTTGGTAAAGAAGAGAAGAACAATAGCACAACAGCAAGAAGGTATTATTTATTTCCATAGTAATTCAGTCTAAAATTTTTTAGATGATTTACGCTTTCTCATATGTCCATGAAAAACAAGCAGAATTGTACAACCTTGTTGGACAACCCGATGTCTTCAGTAACACTGAACTCAGGCTAGCTACCGACAATTTCAGTTATCAGAACATCATTGGGGAAGGTGGATATGGGCCAGTGTATAAGGTTATCTATTTTCTGTTATTAATAATGTGCAAAAAGAGCTGAGTCTTTATTTCATTTTGTATTAAGACCAGCATTTTGGTAATATTTATGTCCGTTTCAAAATATACACGTGATAGGTTTGTTCCTTTGGCAGGGTAAACTACCTAATGGAAAAGTTATAGCAGTGAAACAACTTTCTGAAACATCTCATCAGGGCAAAAGCCAATTTGTGACAGAGGTAGCAACAATCTCTGCTGTGCAACACCGGAATCTTGTTAAATTGCATGGGTGCTGCATTGACAGTAAAACACCCTTGTTAGTTTATGAGTACCTTGAAAATGGAAGCCTGGATCGAGCAATCTTTGGTGAGTTGACTGATGCAAATTTCCAGCATATGACATTGTACTTGGTTGATTTCACTAATACAATTATGCTTCATTAACACGTGAGAATTTTCTTTTTGCATTTCGCAAACAAATGAGTTATTTCTGCTTGTATAGGACATAGTAGCTTAAAACTAGATTGGGCAACGCGATTTGAGATCATTTTGGGCATAGCAAGAGGCCTAACATATCTTCACGAGGAGTCAACCGTTCGCATTGTGCATAGGGACATCAAAGCCAGCAATGTCCTACTTGACACTGACCTCACTCCAAAGATCTCTGACTTTGGACTTGCCAAACTCTATGATGAGAAGAGAACTCATATGAGCACAAGAATTGCGGGCACATTGTAAGAACATTCAACCATTTCTCTTCTTACAACCATAATATCAATATGATTGCTACTATTAATTTGTCTTATCTTTGTCAAGGGGTTACCTAGCTCCGGAGTATGCAATGAGAGGTCATTTGTCAGAGAAGGCTGATGTTTTTGCATTCGGGGTGCTTATGTTGGAGATTGTTGCTGGTCGATCGAATACCAACAACACCCTTGAGGAAAGCAAGATATATCTCTTGGAGTGGGTAAGCTGATCAATGATCTTTCCATCTGAGAAAACATTAGTTGGTTCGTGTTTATGGTCTTCTGCTCACCCAACCTATGTTTGTATATAGGCCTGGGGTTTGTATGAAATGGAGCAAGCTCTACGAGTAGTTGATCCAAGTCTTAAGGAATTTGACGAGGATGAAGCTTTCAGAGTCATCTGTGTTGCACTCCTCTGTACACAAGGTTCACCGCACCAGCGGCCACCAATGTCAAAGGTCGTGGCAATGCTTACTGGAGATGTTGATGTGGCTCAGGTGGTCATGAAGCCGAGCTACATCACCGAGTGGCAGCTTAGGGATGGTGGGAGCAGTAGCTATACGACCAGCAGCTATGCAGGATCTAGCAACCCTGAATTCAGTAGGCAGAGAGAGACCAACCCTCTCGCACAGTCATCACCAACGATCACGAAAGCTAGTCTTGTGGGAAGGTGAGAATTGAAAGTTGAATCGCTGCAGGTGATTGACCCTTGGTTTGTAGTGACAATATTCTACGTTGATGTGAATTGGAGCAAATATAATTCTCGCTCTATATTTTGTCGTGAAAATAAAAGCTTTCCTCCTACAATTTTTAAAAGGTGAATTAATGTGGCGTATTACTAGTATTCTGAGTGAATAAGTGTCAACAACAGTTTGGGTACCACATCATGGTAACAAATGCTTGTCACATGAATGTTTGAGGTGTACACACTACTAGAAACCCATCTTTCGTGGCGTGACCATTTTGGGTCTTCGCTAGCAGCATTTAGCACTGCCACAAAGTAAAGGCCAGTGAAGGTTAATATTTTCGCTGGCGGTTGCGATCCGCTTGTGAAAATCGATTTTCGCAGGCGGACCCTACCGTTTGCGAAAATCTATTTTCGCAGGTGGAATTTTAAGAGGACCGCCAGTGAAAAGAATTTTTTGAAAAAAATATAATAATCGACATCTAGAGTAGCTGCATTTTTTTCAATCCAAATTCAAAATCAATTCAAATCGGCATCAGATCCATACTCAAATCCACATACAGAGAACACTACATCAATTTTTTACCACATTTTCAACAAGCAAACATCAAAATATGCAGATGAAATTACCAAAACCGCTGGCCATGCGTCGAGCTGCCGGCGGTGGCCGGATCTGCAGCCCGTGCCCGGAGCCACCGCCGCGCCACCCACGACCTGAGCCGCCACGAAACCCGCCTCCCGCGCCTCGAGCCGCAGGCATGTGGACGGATCTACTGCCTGGGAGCCTCTCCGTTGTCGGATCTGTCGCCCGTGCGTGCCGCCAAGCCACCCCTCCCCCACCGCTTCGTGCCGCGAATCAAGAGAGAGAGAGGGGAGGCCGGAACTGGGAGCGGAGAGGAGCCGCCGGATCCGGCTCTCCCCACCATCACCACTGCCGAACTTGGTCGCTGCCATCGCACGGAGTCACCGCTGGTGGGGAGGCAGGAGGAGGCACCGGATCCGGCTCTCCCCACCATCACCGTTGCGGCACAGAGTCGCCGCTGGTGGGGAGGTAGGAGGAGGCGCCGGATCCAGCTCTCCCCACCATCACCGCCGCCGAACGGGGTCGCCACCGCTGGAGAAGAGCCGAGCCGCTATCATCCCGCCGCTGCCGGTGGGAAGGGAGGGAGGAGAGTGAGGTGGTGGGTGGAGAGGAGGAGATAGAGGAAAGAGGCAGTTGGTGGGTGGGTGAAGGAAATATCTCGCGCGCGTGGTTTTAAATGCCGTCAAAAATTTTTAGCGTAGCTCTGTTTTTTGCTGGCTGATCTCTTTAGTAGCCGCCAGGGAAAAAGCTAATTTTTGCTGACTGACATTTAAGAGGTCTGCCTTGAAAAATAGAGTATTTTTTATGACGGACCTCTTAACATGGTCGCTAGTGAAAATCGGTTTTCGCTGGTGGTCCTATACCCCCACCCCTTCTTACGTTTTTGCTTGCGGTTTTAGCATATGACCGTCAGTGAAAATTATAGTGTGACGCTATGAAAAATTGTTTTTATAGTAGTGATGATGAAAGGGCATACGGACATCGATCCAACAATGAGAAAATGGTTTGTGGCAAAAAGAATTACTACTTCTATAAGTGTTAGGGTTGAACACGGGTATTAAAAAAGTAACTAAACTTAATTTGAGGCATATTGTGATTGGTTGAAAAAAGGAAGTAAATGGAGAAATCAAGAGGTGGAAGCTTGTGATTGATCGAGAAGAGAATAAGTTGTTATTTTTGGGGCAAATTTTCAATGCTAGAAGTTAATATATTTTGGGATGAAGGGAGTAAGAGATATCCAGTATTCGGAAACTTCGATACGAATAGGTTCGATTTTTCATGGTCCAGCAAAAATGGACAGGATACGCAACTGGAGCCTAATTCATGTAAAAGAACAAACTCTTGATAGTAACACAAACCCTAGATCAAAACGATGACAAATGCAAAACTCGAACTAAAATGAAGACCGGAACTTGACACAACAATACAACTTAAAATTCAGTAAAGTAGACTAATAAAATGATGCAACGGCTCAAGTTGGCTTGGTAATGGATGTAATCTTTTTCTAGCTATTTTCTGGTTAGGTAGATAAACTAATACTCCCTTCGTTTAAAAATAGTGTGAATCTATTTTATGCCACTGTGAATGGGCCTCTAGCTGAGTTGGTTAGGTGGCTCTAGTAGCACTCCTCAGTTCTTGGGTTCGACTCACCGTAGGAGTGAATTTTAGGCTAGGTTCAAAAAAAACCCCTTATCTGGTTCAGGTTGTTGGTTGTTTTCACACGGGGCACGGTGCCACTGTCTAAAGAGTGAGGGCAACGGTTCGGGGGGTTTTTGTTAACCTATGTGATAAAGTCTTCTATGCAAAATGCACGTGGGCTATCGTACCCCCTGTAGGTCAAGTTTTTTTATGCTACTGAGTTTATCCTAGTTTAATAATTTGCCACTGACATTATCTCTTTATATAATATACCGATGACTTTATCAAGTTTTTTTTTATGCCACTAAGTTTGTACTAGTTCAATAATTTGCCACTGATATTGTCTCTTTATATAATATACCGATGACTTTATCGATTCTTCTACGGTATGTTATTGGATGGACTTGTTTTCAAAAATATACAAAATTGATTTATCTTATTAGAAGTTTAAAAAATATGTTTTTTTATTTGGCCTCCTTACACATGGAAGTTTGTATATAAGTTTCATGTTTTTTGCATTTCTACTTTTTTAAAAATATAACTTATTTATTATATGCTATTAAAATACTTTTTTGTGTTGTTGTTTTTAATGTAAATCATCTTTCATATACTACATAAGATATTTGTGTACTATATTTTTTATCACATAAATAATATATTAGTAAAGCATATGTAGTCAAAGCCTGGTCATAACATACAAAATACACCTTATAATAAAAAAAAATAGAGGGACTAGCAAAGTAAAGGATACATGTATACTTATTAGGCATCCTGTGTTCTGATACCCCTTAATGTGAATCGGTGCTCGATATTCCGATAAACTTTATTTGTTGGGATATAGACTGTTGACAGGCTATACTAGCAGATGGTATTTGTAGAGTATGGGAATCATTGGAATCACGGTATACACGGGATCGAGGTAAAAGATATGGGACAGGGATTTTTATATAGGTTCGGGCCCCTTAACTAACTGGTAATAGCACTACTCCTGTTGAACCCAGTGTTACTTTTATATATCAATATCTCATGAGTACAATATTTGGGATGACCTAATCTAGTCCTTATCGGATTGGTGGCATAGATCTATCACGCGTAGTCTGGCCCGATCTTGCGGTGACGACAAACAATAACTCGAAGGTAGCAGCTAGATCAATCTTCACAGCAACCTTGTACCCCTCTACAAGACCTCAACGACAATAATCACACCACAACTTTATAAATACAATCCACACAACCGGCACGAAGATGATTGCACGAACGGGGTTGACAACAACAGTTAATTCAAGCAACTCCGAAGAATTAGCAAGAACAATAATAGATGAATCTCTCAAGTTCATATGAATCTAAGCTAGGGTTTAATTTTTGATCTAAAATTCATGGGTAAGGAACCGCATAGCAATACAGACTAATATAGGACCGGGGTGGGGCATGCCAAAGCAACCCGGGATCCGGGGGGTCACTGCTTACAAAAGCACTTATGTTTATATCAATTTTATGAAGGGAGAATTGCATATTTGCCACTACTTTTACCTTCTAACTCGACATAGCCATTATAAAATCATTAACTGTAAATTTGCCGCTAAAATCAGAGTGCACACATTTTGTGTGCCATCACCATTTCAATTCATGCAATTAAGAGGATAAGAATAATTCATAAAATTAAAGTAAAAAACAAGGCAAGAAGATTTGACCATGTTGCCCTTGCCAAATTCGATCCATATCCGCATCAGTGCACGCGAGAAGTAGAGGAAACAATCCCCTCAAACCCTCCACGCCTCTCCCACGATAAACCCTAGAACCCCAAATACTCTCATCCCTTCTTCCAAATCGGGAGCAAATCAACCAAATCAACCAAAAACCGATGGCTTTGAGGTAGTAAATGGCAATGGAAGAGGTGCAGATGGATTTTGGCAAGTAGGGCAGCAAGGCGAGCGGCGGCTCAGGGCGATGGCCGCGGCGGGTGGCGGCGACAGCTGCGTCAGGTGGCGCGTGTGGCTGCGGCGGGCTGCGTCAGCCTGTAGCACGCGGCTTCGTCAAGTGGCAACATCAGGAGCATCAATGGATGTTAACCTCCAATTGTTGTCAGCAACAGCAAGAGCACCATGGCAAATTGGCAACAACAGCAGGACAAGGATGAACTAGTTTGTATGCTACAGTTCATGCCAAAATGATGCCGGTAGAATTTTTTCTTGCTTGTTGCCTCAATTTTGTTTCATTCATGTCAAAAATGCTGTTGATTTTTCAATTTCATGGGCAGTGGCATCCTTTGTCCTAATTTTCATGAAAAGCTACTGTCTAACGCTGTTAGTTTTAACTGTGAGTCCAGTGCCAAATAGTTGGGTTGAAACTGTTTTTATGGCAAATCTGCAATTGCAGTTTTTTTAGTGGTAGATTCACAATACCTGTTCAATCCAGTAGCAAATATGCGATAGGGACAAGCTAGAGTGATTTTTTATGAATTATGAGAGGTTTTCAGAATTGAAGGAATATCTCAAGTTCCTCCCAAACTCATTTAATGGCATAATAGGGACAAGCTAGGGTGAAGTCAAAGATTATACCTACGTCGGGAAATCAAGCTAAGCAGTTCAGAGCTGAAAAGGTTTGCTAGGTTGATTAGTTAAAGAACAAACAGCCGAAGAAGCGAGAAGAAAAAACATAGGCCAGCCATACCCATGTGTAACATGCCCCAAATCTTGAATTTTAGATTTTGCATCTAAAGTGTTGAAAATAATTTTTGTGAATTAGAAATCCTAAAATTTTCCAACCAAAGACCTAGACAAGGCTAATCGAGCTAGTGCCATTATGAAAATTTGGGAACAAATTAAAACTTTTTTCCTTACCAACCTACAAATAAAACTAACTTAGTGTGTGCATGCATTTGCCTAACTTGATTGGTGTGACTTGAGTCCTTTGTGTGTTTTTGGATTTTAATTTGCATTGCATAATAGGTCTCATGAGCATTCATTAAAATTTGAAGCAAATAATTAAAGTAATGAACCTAATATCATTTACTAGAATTTATACAGCTTAAATATTAGAACATGATTAATAATAAACTCCATTATGTTAAAATGGCCGTAAGCCAGAACATAGGTCATGAACATAAAGGTATATAAACATATGAAAGAAGAAATCCTACCACGAACTTCATATAAACTAACTCAAACCTACACACACATAAATCTACAATTATCCTTGGGGATCATGCATGGTAAAGTGCAAATCAAGCTCAACAACATCATTTCAGGTCAAGCATAACTTAAATATGATTTTGCAATCCCTAAGTACATTTTCAGAATAGGAACATACATATAAAGCTAAGCTTAGTGATAGGACAGACTACAGGTCAGTCGATTGAAAAAACGCAAACCGTCAGTCGATCTCTGTGTACCATCCGATCCCATCCAAAGAGCCAGGATGCGTAATAGACAAAACAGATTGCTCCTTGGCCCGTGGACTGCTGATCCATATTAACGCGTTTCAGATTCGAGTTTTTGTTCGGTTTGCCAGTGCACCTATTTTTTTTTTTGCTTGGGCTATTTATTCGTTTGGGTCAAGTTTGTTTGTGCGTTTTCGGAAATCTGTTTTGGGCTTTTTAGACTGCTTTGCGAGGCCTATAGGCGCACAGTAAAAATATTTTATCGAACAAATAATCAATTGTTGCATAAATTTATAAGCAAAGTTGCACTATTTTACATATGAAGTTGCACATGATTCAAAATGCAACTATAAATGTCAGGGAGTGCAATTTGCTTAGAAGAAATAATTATTACTTCCTAACTTTTAATAATCACAATGATAAATTAACTATATTACATCGGTCGTATAAAAACTCTCCACAGAAGAAAATGTTGTGTAGGACGATGTCAGTTTCAAACTGGTGAGACCAAGTTGGGAAGAATTGAAAAAAAGAACATTTCTGAGAAAAAAAATACAGAAGTATCAGTTGAACCCAGCCATGTGTTTTTGTATGTCTCTATATGCGTGTCTTTTGGTTAAAAAAGGTCAATGCTTCTGAAAGTATACACTTCTGATGCTGTGATCTCATAGGTTATGTTGTAGCCACTTGTTTGTACCGCATCTGTTCTCAGTAGGCAAGCATCTGTAATCTGTTCTCCCAAACATGAAACTTTGGCAAGCATCCTTCTGTCTGTTTTGCCAGCATGGACACACAACAAAGGTTGTATATAACCCGAATATATAACTGAAGTTGCACAAATTTTTTGGTGAAGTTGCAAAAAATTATAAATAAAGTTGCACATTATTCAAAATGGCAACTTTAACAAACTAGGGAGTGTTGCATATAATGAAGAATTATTAGTTCCAGACTTCAAAATTTTGCTTATGCATGGATGTGCTGGCCTACTTTATTGCCTAATGGATCAGACATTTGTTCTCTATCATCAAAAACAAATAGATAGAGGGAAGAACAAAAAAAGTTCAGTACCTGAAGTCCCTCTTCTCCATATCTGAACCTTTGTGGCCAGCGAGAAAAACACAGCCACGAAAAACCTCTATGTAAGTGTGGAAAAATATAAACCTGTGAGAAGGCAAAAACAAATTTTAGGATGCTATGAAGGTGAGATTGAATTCTAAGTACTCATTATTACTAAAATTTGCAGATGACTATGACATTTTACTTTGCTATGCAGGGGGTTGATATGTTTTTTTTTTTTTCTGAACGGGTACTGATATGGTTGACGAGCCAAAAGCCTTTAAAAGTTTAAATCCTTCATAGGAACCCCCAACACAAAATAGGTCAAATCAGTTCCGAGCACCTTTTACAGTATCAATTACCAGAAATACCATCTATTTTTCTCACAGATTCTAATTGGATGAGAAAACTTGTACCACCATATGCTCGGTCAAAATGCAGCAAAGAACAAACCAAATAACAATTCACAAGCTCTAGTACCCAAGTTTGAGGAAATGAAGGAGCAATAGTAAGCAAGCTGACTATATCAAATATCTAACAAGTATGTAAGCAGCAAAAGGTCAAAATAATGGTGGCACAGGACCGGTGTATCATTCAAGTCAAGCAAAATCGTATCTTAGAAGCCGATCCAAGTATGTTTAAATTTTGAGAAAATAGATAGGAGCATATTGGACCTTGTAGCCTCTCATAGTGTTCCATCAAGTTTAAATGCAGATTCATCCTTATCAGATATATGAAGTTCTTATCCTGGTTATCCAAGCAGAGAATCAGCTCAGAATGCCGGTCATCACACATGTTCACAACAACAAAATAAGGACTTCACTATTAACATCTGAAACACATAAATATCTTACAGTTATTAATGGATTAACAATGTACAATGTTGTCATGTTTTTCAGGTTAAAAAAACTCATCTATATTAAAGTGGAAAACTAATAACAAGGTATTATTGCTAATCAAAATCAGTAGTTGCACAAAATTATAACTGAGTTAGCATATATTCATAACTAAAGTTGCATGTGACTGAAAATGTCAATTACACCTAATGGGGAGTGTAATTTGCCTATAGCGGCGCAATTTGTGTCTCTCTGTACATTTTGCTTTAGGTAAAAAAAGAGAGGTTTCTTTAACTGTCAGCCTATATCTTTTGACAAGTCCCCTATTGGTTAACTATTAGTGCAGTTAAAAATTCCTTACTCAACTTAATGTTGATACTAAATAGTAGTAGTATTGGCAATTCAGAAGTTTAACTGTATAACATGCATGTATAAAAGAGAGGGCAAAACAGGAAAGGTTAATTTCTTGTTTAGACAAAAAACAGAAAAACAGACTTGAACAGAACCCTCTATCATACACAAACAAAAGAGTTCATGTGTGGTGAACTGCAAAGCACATGTGTTTGTCGTGTTAGCCAGCATCCAAAACAAATTATAGTCAGAAGAAATTTTATTATGCTTTGTTGGCACCTAAATGGATTACTAGCTACTCCATTCCCTATCCAGTGAATATATTATAGTTACATTTTCTAATTTTCTGTTATAAATCTTTTCTCAAATATCAGACCAATCTATGCCTTCCAATTTAGATAGTCTGACAACAACCGACCGATTCATAATCTCTGAAGCAAAGCGCCTAAGCGACAAACATCAGATAATCTCTATTTGCCGCAAAATTGTTTAACTTGTTGAGTTGCTACCTAAGCCCAAGCATATGTCTGGCAATCTGCTACAAACAGCAACCATACAAACAACCCCCCAATCACAACAATGAACAGGAAACCTGAAAGCAGAGAGGCAGTGACTGCTAGGGTGATGATATGAAGCAAAATGTTCAGGTGATAAATTAGCAAAGACAAGATTTGCACAGAACTCTTTCAACTGATTGACCAATAACTCCACACCCAAAAGGATAGCTACCCCAAATCGGAATGGGCTATATATTCAACCAGAAAAAATTGACTGTTGGCTTTTAACTAAAAATACAGTAGTTCAGAACAATAATGCAAGATAATCATTAGATACTTAATTGGGCACATCACAACCAAAAGTATCTGAAAATCAAAACGTGATAAATGAATTTGTGCCAACAAACAATAGTTCACTGGTTCACCTTGTAAAAAGGGTCTTTAACAATAGCAGCATAGGCAGAAACGTGCTGGTCAGAGGCGTCGATGGTATGGATGCTTGCACATCGATTACGCCTCCAGGCTACAGCCTCTCCTAGCTCCTATTTCGTGTTCTCGTCTACCACAGCACCATCAAAACCACCAAAGACAATAGCACGAATCAAGCACCACAGGATCTTCGATATAGCAGTAACCTGTGGCAAATCAACAGGTTACTTTGCGAGCATGCATTTTCGATAACCAAGGCCGCCATCGATAAGCCTCCCTCGCTCGACGCCGCCACCTTCCCTTCCCACCTCACCTCAGCTCCCCCACCCTCGTTTTGCAATGGAGTCGTTCCACCCTCTTCCCCAAAACCCCCTCCTCTTCCCTCCATCTAATTAAAAATAGCCCTCTTCCCCCAAATCATCCCCTCGTCTTCCCTCCGTCCAATCAGCGAAAAGAAAAAAAAAAGCCGATGCCCATATACCTGAGAAATCAGCGAACGCACCGCCGCCGGCAACCGGAGTTCGTCTCAGACTGACGGCGAGGGTAGTGTCTGTAGCAAACTAGCAACGTGGATACTGGAGAGTGGAAGCATCTTGATTTCTTGAGGCAGTCGGTGAAAAAAAAAAGGAGAAAAATATGTCGGGTTAATGGGTCAGGAGAAGCAGCCCACGTGTCTATCCACCAGGCCAGATAGCACAGATCTTGAAGCAGAATCTAAGGCTAGCAAAATCAACTGATGGATTAGAAAATTGCAGGCGCCTGCTCAATAGCAAAGCTGAAGATGTTTATATAAAGGTCCCTATCGGTTGATCATGATTTATTATAAGTCATAACGACTTATTAGTAATTAAAAAATAATATGTGAGTAAAATTTTTGTATATATTTTCTTGGTGATTGAAAAGCTAACGTTGAAAAAAAAACTATGTTGAAAAAATATCAAAATCAAATTCAAAATCAGGTTTTAAAATTCAAATTTTAGCTTTGATTTATAGTCATAGGGCAAACTATGAGGCCGAAAATCTATTTTATGTAGGGAGAATTACATATATGCCACTACTTTTACATTCTAACTCAGAAATAGCTATTACAAAATTATTAATTGTAAATTTACCACTAAAATCAGTGTGCACATATTCTGTGTGCCATCACCATTTCAATTCGTGCAATTAAGAGGATAAGAATAATTCATAAAATTAAAGTAAAAATAAGGCAAGACAATTTGACCATGTTGCCCTTGCCAGATTCGATCCATATCCGTATCAGTGTACACGAGAAGTAGACGAAACAATCCCCTCGAACCCTCCTCACCTCTCCCACGATAAACCCTAGAACCCCAGCTACTCTCTTCCAAATCGGGAGCAAATCAACCAAAAACCGATGGCTTTGAGGTAGTAGATGGCAATGGAAGAGGTGCGGTAGGATTTTGGCAAGTAGGGCAGCAAGACGAGCGGCAACTCCGGGCATTTGCCTAATGTGATTAGTGTGACTCGAGTCCTTCATCTGTTTTTGGAATCTAATTTGCATTGCATAATAGGTCACATGAGCATTCATAAATTTGAAGCAAATAACTAAAGGAATGAACCTAATATCATCTACTATGTTTTATACAACTTAAATATTAGAACATGATTAATCATAAACTCCATTAAGTTAAAATGGTCATAAGCCTGAACATAGGTCATGAACATAAAGGAATATCACTACAATTGAAAACTAAAACTTAAAATACAACCAGAATAAGCCACGTAAGCAAAGAAAAGATGGACCGTTAGATCAGGAAGAGGAAAAAACAAGGATGAATGAGAACCCTTGGATCATACTGGAGGTTAAAAAAAATAGACCCCTTCAAATCTCCAGTCAAGTAGAGGGAATGGAATGCTCTGGAAGCACCACCCTCACATGGCACTAACCCAATATCAAGCTAATATAAAAGGGAAAACGATAGGGTTTACGATAGTACGGTTATTTTTTTTTCTTCCCAACATCCAACAAGATTGAGTCACGTAAGGATCAAACATGAACCGTCCAATTAGAAATACACCCTCTCCTAAAATATAACAAGTTCTACCATTCAAATTAAAATTTACCTCAAATTATAATAACTTATATGTCTATATTTTCTTCTCAACTATTCACAACATTCTCTCATTTACTTTCACCTATTTTATTAATTCTCACATCTAATCATAACACTATTATATTTTGGTATGGAGATAGTAAGACAAAATAAGGAGAAGGAGGAGAAACGGGTGGAGAAGAATGTTAAAGAAAAATCACCCCTCCTATTAGACTGATGAAACGTAATGCTCTTCAAGGATCTTCTACATCATGTGATACTGCAATAATGGATTTCGAAAATAGATTGGAGAAAGGCTTAGCCCAATTTAGGAATATTTGAAAAACAACTAAGTGTTGTATAATCTGAAAAAATGGTCCATAAATAATGCATTGTATCGTACTATTTCTCAATGAGTCTATATTCTTAAATTAACCACTAGCACGGGATCGATTATCTCTAACGGGCTTCAAGCCTCATCTCTAATAGGTAAGGCCCTCGTCACTAAGCAAAGGTCACCGATGTGAGAAAATATCTCAATCGGGCACCAGGCTGTCACGGATGGATGTTATCTCAATCAGGCCACCAACAAAGCCCGTCACAGATAAGATTGACCAAGCAATACAAGTCAAATCAGATTAGGTAGGAGCCCGTCACGGATGACTAATCTCAATCAGGCACACTACTAAGCCCATCACGGATGACTAATCATCTCCATCAGGCCTTAAGGAAATGCCCATCACTGATAGGTTTGACCCACCTGTTGAGTCAAAATAGTTCTGGTTCGGATGACTTATCTCTATCGGGTTTACACTAAGAGCCCGTCAGTGATGACTATATATCTATCGGTCTTTCTTTAGAGACCGTCACAGATGACTGTATCTCTTTCGGGCATTTTAAAATGCCCGTCAGGGATGAGTATGTCAGAAAAAATAAAATTTGTTTTTTTGGCTAGCCTCAGGCCTTTGCTAGCCATGCCCGCTGCAAAAATGACAGAAGCATATATGTATAGTCACATTCCCAGAACCCCATTCCCAGCATCCATTCAATATTTTAGTCCATTCACATATTCCATCATAACACAGCCAATTCACAAAATCAAACATATATTCATTCACATCCACAGACCCATTCACATATATATGTTATTTACATTCTTTTTTGCTCTCCAAACCGCCGACATGCATTAAAACCTGCGAAACTGAGTTATAAATTGGAACAAGTTTATATGTAATTAAAAATGCAAATATATACAGAACATCGTGCAGAATTGTATTACAAAGAATATTTACATAAATCAAATGTTTGTCGCAAGCATTTCAAATGTTCAACCATTTAGAGACGAGCTAGCTAGAACTTGACTCTAAATATTCCTTTGGGTGACAAGAGATCATCTAGTATGAATCGTGCTATCTCCTCTAATGATATCGAAGTTGTTTTCCAGAATCCTTAAAAGTTTTTGATGCATGTGAGGCGCCAAGTTAGTCTACATACTTGGAAAGTTGTCGTCCTATGTATATAAACAATTGAAGCACACACCTCAAGGTCGAGCAATGTCACCTTGTCTGCGAAGCTCCTCATGTTTATGGTAGAAGTGGAACCCACACTCGTCGCCAACTTGTTGACGTATTGGGAAGTCTTTTCTGTGACTGAATGTCCGATGCCCTTCCTTATGCCTCCCGCGTTTTGCCACGTATTGGTCCCAGGCGTTGTTCAAGGCAGCTTCGATCGCCGACCAATCGTATAAGTCTTTTTTGATATTGGAGTTAAGGTAGTATACCAAACTCCACTTCGGCACTATGAACAGAATAATTCAATGACTCCTGCGACATTAATAAATTGCAAGTTAAATACTAAAGCTATACGCGTCGCACATTTGATTCTAAGTAGGGTACACGCTTACTGTTGATTGTAAACACACATAATGAAGTCCTTGTCTTGACGGGACCATAAGCAATCCTTAATATATTCTACCATGTTGGCTCGATCGTTGTTCATAGTTGTCTCATTGACGACGGCTGGATCGAGTAAGGCAAAATGGGGTGCATTATGATGGACATGCTTCCAATTTAACCTACAAGCAAGACAAGAATCCGGGTAAGCATAATATATGGATAGTTATTACAATATCTCGTAATAAAGAATACTTACAAGGAGTAGCACTTAACGAGGTTGGTGTCGATCGCTCGCACCCTATAGAGGTCCCGTCGATCTTTAAAGTCTACGGGATAAAGGCTTCAGGCCCGAGGAACGACTGTCTATTGGGGTGGCCCATCATGGAGGTCTCTCTATGCTTCCTCTTTGCGTTGGACCTCTACATGTAGTACCCGTGCAACTCCTTACATGCAGGGCCCATCTTCAATAAGGCGTTGTCTCCGACCAATGACATGCCTAATGTGAATTCGGCCGGAGGCTTAGGAGGAGCTGATGGCGTCTTGCCAAGATCTAGCTTCTTCAGAGCCAGAAGCATCCCTTCCACCTTTCCTCTTCCTTTCCCCCTTCCAGCAGCTTTTCTGCGTGTTTCAAGCTGGGGTGGAGAAGATTTCGCCCTCTTGCTCTTTTTGGCAGGAGGGGGAGGTACGCCCTGCTGTTGACCTCCATACCGTTGTCCCCAAAATCTGTATCATACTGCAATTGGAGATCTTGATCTCCTTCTTCAACGGTAGGAGGGGCAGATACAAGAGTTTGAGGGGGACGCGGCGGCAGCAGATGAGCACTTGGTGTGGCCTAGGAGTTATATTGATCTGAATGTTGTGCTTGGGCCATTGGATAAAGGTCCCACGTGCAGCTCCAAGGGTTAGAATCTCGTCATTTGGTGGGTGCGGGAGAGTGAAGCCAACCCAATTGGGCTTCACTAAATAGACTTGAACTTTTGCATGCCCAGCTAGTAGCTGCCCCCCATGCACTCGGGTCTCCGGCGTAGGCTTGAACGCAAGACCCTCTGCGACAGGAATTGCAAATGCTTGTGTCACCCTAACGACTAGGGTGCACGATGTGGGTCCCTACGATAGATTTAGAATATGTTATAATGTACTGTGGTGCTAAGACAACATATGCATTTTTTTGTTGGTTTTACCGTTATGTGGTCTAACGCGGCGGGGCTGGTGGTTGTTCTATCGCCGCCTCAGTTGATGCGCAGCTGCTACACCTCTCGAACGGGTACATCTCCCTTAGAAAAGCTGGGCCACATATTTTTGTTTGCTTCACTAGATGAACAGGGAAATGAACCATGATATCGAAGAAAGACAGTGGAAAGTACATCTGCAAGTGACACGGGGTATTGACAATATCGGCCTGCAACCCATCTAGATCTTCGGGATCTATAATCTTTTGACCGATTGCATTGAAGAAGGCACAAAGCCGTTGGATCGTTTGATGGACTTTGGGTGGTAGAATGCCTCTGATAGCAACTGGCAAGATCTGTGTGATTAGCATGTGACAATCGTGATACTTCATTCTAACCAGTTTTAGATCCTCCAATTTAACGTACTTACTGATCCTCGCTTAATAGCTCGAAGGAACTTTAATATCTTCTAGGCATGATAGCATTGCGATCTTCTCATCCTTCGACAATGTGTGGCAAGCTGGTGGGAGATACACTCTTCCTGTCTCTTCACCCCTAACAGGCTGAAGTTCACTGCGAATGTTCATCTCCTGTAGATCTAGGCGTGCATTCAACCCATCTTTTGTCTTCCCTAGCATATTCAGCAGTAGCCCGAGGAAACTATCGCACACATTCTTCTCTACGTGTATTAGATCAATGCAATGACAGACCTCAATATCTCTCCAGTAAGGTAGCCACCAAAATATGGATTTTTTCTTCCACATACCCTTATCATTTGCCTTGCTACGTTTTCTTTTCTTCCCAAACTCGTTAGTAATGTCCTTCACCATGTCGTGGACCTGATCTCCAAACAAATCCTTGGGAGCAGACCCAAGTTCTCTCTTACCATTGAAAAATTTCTTCTTTCTTCTAAAGGCATGGCGTAGCGGGAGCTATTTCTTATGACCAATGTAAACCATCTTTCTTGATTTCTTCCGCCACCTATTGTGTGTATGTTCCATATAGTCAGAGCAAGCCTTCTTTCCTTTCACGGTTTGTCCAGAAAGATTACCCAGTGTGGGATAATCATTAATGGTGCAGAACAATAGAACTCATAGCTTGAAGTTCTCCTGACCATATGCATCCCAAGATTCCGCACCTTCTTTCCAGAGAATCTCAAGATCATCGATAACAGGCTCCAAGAACACATCGATATCATTGCCAAGTTGTTTCTAACCTTGGATTAACAAGCACAACATAATATATTTCCTTCAGAAGCACAACCATGGCGGGAGGTTATAGTTCGCAATAATAACTGGCCAAGTGCTGTGAGAACTGCTCATGTCTCCGAAAGGATTCATGCCATCCGTACACAAACATATCCTCATGTTTCTAGCGTCGGCAGCAAAGTCCTTGTGCTTTTGATCGATATTCCTCCATTGAATTGAATCCACAGGGTGTCTTAGCGACTCGTCGTTCCTTCTCTCTGTGGCATGCCAACGTACTAACTTTGCTTCCTTGGGGTTGGCAAATATTCTCTTGAAACGATCAATGATAGGTAGATACCACACAACCTTCTCTGGACCACCCCGCTTTGACTTCTTTCCTACCCCCGCTCTTTTCTTTCGCTTGTATCGAGAAACCTTGAAGACAGGACAAGCATTTAAGTCCGCATATTGTTTGTGGTACAATGTGTAGTCGTTGAGACAAGCATGAATTCTACGAACCTCTAACCCAGGGGACACAGAACCTGCTTTGCTTCATATATCGTCTCGGGCAATGTGTTCTCTTCAGGAAGCATGGCCTTCAATATTCCCAAAAGATCTGTGAAACTCTTGTTTGTCCATCCACTACTTGCCTTCAGCTTCATTAGGTCCAAGGTAGCTGACAATTTGGTGTGTTTTGGCTTGCATCCGGTGTATAGAGGTGTCTCCGAGTCACTGACCAACCTGCTGAACTTCATGCAATCTCTCTCGTTGTAAGTTGGGTACTCAACGTCACGTAACATGTCTTGCAGCAGATCAGGGTCCACATCAACCATTTCACCGCCCAATGAAGATGGTATAAACATGTCATGCTCATCTTCATCTCTTTCTTCATGATTTTCTGCACCACTTCTGTCTGCAACTACACCACTTCCTAATTCTTGCTCTCCATGCTTCACCTAACATGTGTAGCCCTTCATGAATCCCCGTTGTATCAAGTGAGAGTGTACATCCACTCTGCTTTCAAACATATTCTCATTCTTGCAATCTCTACATGGACAACACATGTATTTGTTGTTTCTTCTTTTCCTATCCTCCTTCGTGACGTCTCTATACTCCTTGCAATGACGCTTGAAAGTAGTCGCATACATCCAACTTCGATCCATCGCTGCAAAAATGAATAAAATATTAGTTAACATCTTATAAGATAAGTATTACTAAATTAATAAGAAATGATTAGTACCTTTTTACTTACTTTTATTTTTTTCCTGTTTTTCTTTGGAAAAAATGACAAAAATTTGCCCCCTTCAACCTCCCACCAAAATAGTGAACAGTGGGATAACTTCAGACAACAGTTGGATGGAATATTTATAGTGTGCAAAATATATCTCAATCGGGCCAAAGAAACGACATCTCTAATGGGCGTAAATAAAAGCTCGACATCGATATGTATCATCGGTGACGGGCATTAACCTAATCTCAATTGGGTCTTATTTGGAGCCCGTCACCGATGTTATTCATCGCTGACGGGCTTGCTACTTGGGCCTGATTGAGATAGTGGAGGTATAGGTGAGTGTCATCGTTGACGGGCTATATTTATATGCACCTCGATTATGTTTGTACAAGTACATCTACAACGGTGTTAATTTAGGCCCGATTGAGATGACTTCGTTCTGATGGCCCACAAAATCCAGGCATGTGAGGGCCCATCACAAATGAGAGGATCTGCAGTAGTGAACATTGCCACATTGGAAACAGTAAATTCTATATGTTATAACACTTATCAATAAAATGCGCTAGAAAAAGAGCTTATTTTTATGAAGATTTCATAATAAATACAAATAGCTATTGGTTTAATTTAAAATACAAAACTTATAAGAATATCCTTCCAAAGGATGGGGGGTCATGCAGCGCCGGAGATGGCGGTGAAGCGAGGACTCATGCAACAGCAAAGATGGCGCAAAAAATAATAAGATTTTGTAAATTTTAGTTTGATGAATGAATGTAAAGTTTGGAATAATTTTTTTATTACACACCAAAATAAATCTGTTAGGTTTTAGCTAGACTCCTTGCTAATTTTATTCTTTGAAACATTAACTAATAAATCTAAGCTAAGTAATAAATGTAGAGAACAGTTATCACAATAATTTTGAACAGTAAATCTTTGTGCACTGAATATAATTCATATATTTTTTATATATACTTAACGTGTAACAGGATAGAATGGCTATAGTCGCGTGAATGCATGACTTCATATGCTAGTAAACATATGAAAGCAGAAATCCTACCACAAACTTCATATAAACTAACCCAAACCTACACACACGTAAATCTACAATTATCCTTGGGATCATGCATGGTAACGTACAAATCAAGCTCAACAACATCATTTCAGGTCAAGCATAACTTAAATATGATTTTGCAATCCCCTAAGTACATTTTCAGAATAGGAACTTAGTGAATATACAAAAAATGGTAGAAGATAAAATCATGGGAAAATTCATGAAGATGCTGACAAATATATTTATCTGACTATAATTTTGGCATTATTTTATCTTGACATTTAATACCTTGATTAATTTGGTAAAAGCAGTCAAAATCCAAATTTAATCTAAACTTAATCGGCAAAAGTTATACGTCATCAAAATATGCATCAAATTGAATAGAAATATACATGTAACATAATTTATTCAAATACTGGTTTATTTAACATGTAAGAATATAATTTTTCCAGAATTTTGTTTAGTGGTTTTGGCCACCTAAAAATTCAAACCAATTTCTACCAAGCCATTCTTAATTATTTATTGAGAATAAAATATAGTGAGTGTTTGAGTGAAACCTGAAAAAATTATTTTATCTACTAATCAATGTTCACCTAGACACTAGATGCTAGACGGATGGTAACCCATGGTCTTGAGTCTAGACACGTCTAGATGATATACCTATTGACAATCAAATTTGGTAAGATATGGATATGGTTTGTAGATAAAGACCGAAGTGGATTTGGGAGAGATGCGATATTTTAGGAAATAGAGTCTGCATCGGTTGGAAGTCTGTATCAGCCGATACCGAGTTCGATACGGTTAGTATGGGATGACCTTAGCTAATTAAGTTATTTAGTGTTTAGCCTTGCATATTGGTAGGCCGAAGTAGAATAAATTAGTGTGAGCGATGATTCATAGGTACTACCTATTTACCCGCTTGTTACAGGGGTAGTTTAAGTGTCTAAGTCTGTCCAATTCAATGGTATGGTGCCTCGTGGTTGAACGGATGTGTTCGCCACCACGGCGTTAGGTTGTTGTCACACTTGGTCATTCCCAGGTTGGAGTCACACTTGTCGTCGCTGATACAAGGCTAGACACTAAGCAATGTAACGACTATGTTTTGGCCTCTAGTCCGTGCTCAACATGTAGAGTGCGGGGTGCTAGGCCAGGACCAAACCAACTAGAGTTTAGTCTCCAGGCTTCTATCACATCCAGGCTTCTGATCATATCATGTGGATTTGTACGAACTCTGCAGAGTTAAAACTAACTTGTTAGTGGTGTTCATGGTCATAAGTGACTTGGTGGAAGTAGCATGAGTATAGTTTTAATCTTTCTAAAAACACTTTAATAAAATGGTTGAGGATGGGAACTTAATGATGATTTTTTTTATGATGATGACTTGCTACCATGGGAGGTGTAGTTGTGATGCTTTATGATTTATGATGATGTTAATGAGAAGAAAGTATGATTATGTTGCTACAATTAATTATGTGATCACAATGCTTTATGTTACATAATTGTTCTACAAATGCTTTACAAATTTGTCGTTTGCGAAATATTGTGAAACAACTTAGCTTTATGGAAATGAAACTACAAATAGTCTTTCTTTCATATTTAGAACTTGCATGTATGTAGGATTGTATTGCCTTGCCATTACATTAACTGTGTTTGTGTTAATGTACTGGTACTTGTATCTTTTTTTGTGTTGTTGTTTAAATTGTTTTGCAGAATTAGTTGTGTGCCGCGTGTGCCGTTGTTCTTCTCAGTATGGTTCAATAGGGATCTACCCTAGTTGAATTGCTTAAGGCTCTTGGGTAAATAAGCTTCCGTGCAAACCTCTAATTATTTGGCCGTTTGTCCATACGTATCCTAGACTTATATTCTAAATTATTTGTGTGTTAGTATTCCTTGTTTATGAACACCATTTGCTTTGATGAAAGTGTCTTGGTATATTCTAGCTTATAGAACTATCTAGATATGGGTGTTGAACAAATGAGATGTAAGCTTAGCAAATTGTCAAGTCTCCTGGGATGTGTTACGCATCCGGTCACCGTCTTCGTGTGGTTTGACGAGCACGTCTCAGGCCGAAGTTGACTAACACGCTAAGTCCAGCAATATCTCTTTTGTTCAATATTCAGCACTACGTAAATTATATTGAATGGTGTTTAATTGTGATCATGGGACACATTGAGACTTGAGTGGCTATTATGCGTGTATGGATCATAAATGGTACTGGACAATATAAATTTCGGGTGCTCTACACCATCTTCATGCTAGCCCTTCCTAAAATCAGGGGTGAGATTCTAGGGAATGGAGGGGGGGGATTTGTCACGTCATTATAAATTCATCCTAAATTTAAAATCATTTCCTAAACAAAATAATAGATATTCTTTAAACCCAAAACTAAATCTCAAATGATAAAATACTTCCAAGAAAAGTTCGAATGTGGCTCGGAGGATTTTTCTTAAATTCTCCATGGCCTCAAATATGCCCTCAAATTTTGAATTTTTAGAGCATTCTAATAATTTTAATAAACAATAACTAATTTTGAGAGCTTTCTAAATAGAAAAATTAAAACTTTTAGCTAATGTTCCCCGCCTCGCCCCCTTGGGTCAAAGTCTATTTCCCTTCCTTCCTTTCCCCCGCCCGGCCAATCTGTCTCACCTCCTACCAGGCCGCCTCTTCTCGACCCAAACTTCCACCTTCTCTCTTCCTTTCCTCTTCCCAAAAGTTCAACTTTTTTTCCAAAAATTTTCATGTCTATCCATTTTTAATAGTTTGGCCTAAAATGAGTAAAAAAAATAGTGTAGGAGTTAAGTGACCAACAAAATAGTTTTGTGGAGTAAAATTGATATTTTTCTATTTTAAAACGGATGAAATATCTATTTTAGCAGGAAGTGCATTTTGGCACGTACCGAGCAGTGCTTTAACCGTGACAATGATTAGAATTTCCTAAACGTTTCGGAGTGTTTGGTCACTACGGAGATTCTCCTCTCCAGTATTGATGTCTGCAGTAGTCATCAACACAACAGTTAGCTGGTTGACGTATGTACCTTGGACCTATTTGCTTTGTGTAATTGTGTGGTAGCCACATCAGCCACGCCACCCATGTTTCGACAGCTCAGACATTTCGTATGGCCGTATAGCTCAGACATCCACCCATACATACCACGCTTGTCATCCGGCTAGCAATGCAATCATATCATATGAATATATGAATATAGATACCTAGTACTTCCAATTCCACAATTCACAATTATTAATGTTTTGAATAACGTTCAAATCAAATAATTAAAATTTTGACTAACAATAACCTTTGAAATATGTAAATTTAAAGATACTAGAACACGATGTTAAGATTAGTCTAAAAATTATTTTAATAAACATAAATATTTACTTATTTTGTGTAAATACTATAATAAGAAAATGATAGTCAATTATTTTTCTTGGAGATCATGTTATTGTCTAAAACGCGAAGAATTATAGAACCAAATAGGGGGAAATATTTTTTCCTATTTTTTCTGGCAGCAAAAAATAAAAAAACTGAATATTCCTTTTTATGGGCTTTTCAAGAGAGCCGTCTTTGAAAAATTAATCAACGATTTCCAAGGGACGTTTAGTTGCAGGCGGTTCGGAAATCATCGGTACATAAGTTACCCACCGCCTGAAAAATGTTGTGTGTAGCAGTCAAAGAGCTCACGCCCAGTAAATGTTGTGTGCAGGCGGTTAGGATAAAATGATATCCCTATATATACTGTTATATACGTTGCTGTTGCCGATGCACGAACGAGTTATGCGGATAGTCGGAAAATATGAAGTGCAAAATCATATAGCACATGGATTCGCGTGACCATGATATTTCTCTTTGACAAATATATTTAAATTTATTTGTACTAATTAGCCTAAATTTGTATAAAAAAAGAGAATTTCAAGGAATTGCAACTTTTTCATTGACTAAACTATCAAATAACTGCAACATTAGCAAGCAAATTTACCTAGCTACAACTTTACTATGTACATATAGTCTTAGCGAAAATTTCACGAAAGGATCATTTATTAAAATAAGTTGTATTAAAGGTATGAACTGTAAAATTTGTCACTTATTTCTCTCTTGCTTTACGCACCTTTCTCTTCCTAGAGTGTTCGCAATTATTTGCAACTTACGAAGTTAATTGCAATAAAGGAAAAACAGTTCCAAATTTGGTATACTTCTAGAAAATGCACAGTGCTTGAACAGACATATAATTTCAAGTATTAATAGGATTTACAATGTTAATACGCTATACTACACACAGATGGGTACAATTGTAAATAACATAGTAGTACTATTTACATGGTCATTTTGTATGTAGAAAAAAATAGCAGCATTGGTTATGTAATCGGCAGGTAAGGTAGAGCAGATAAATCATCTGTCTAGATTAATTTTTTTTGTTATGGTTTGGAATATACAGTAAACATATTCAGCTCATCATTACATTAACTCTTCCCCCTTATTCACAAAAAACTGCATGCAAGAGGCACTGCTATTATGCTTTGATACGCAGAGAGTCAGTTGGCACCTTGCAGATATGAATAGCTTAGTCACAAATACAACACATTTGAACTATGCTGTAGCATTCAGGTCGGGAAGACTTCAAATAAACTTCTTAAACACCTATTATGATATCACGTGAGTGAATTTACTGCTTTTCATTGGTGGTGCGAAAGCATATGGATAAGAAAAGCAGGCTAAGTTGGTAATGATAGAAAATCAACATGTGAAAGCTTGACCAGTTTGTTCAGAATTTTCACCTTCCGTGGCTTCTTCTCTGAGAGAATACAAACATAATAGTCAAGCCAAAAAGATCATAAAAAGAATCATCATGACTGAGAATCGTAAAATATTAGTAGTACTGGAAAACATGTTCAGAGCTACAACAATCAAAGAGAAAATACCTTCTTAATCAAGAAGTTGACTGCTCTTTTTATTAGCTCAATGGCATGCAGCATGTTTGCTTTGGTTCAAAATCAAACTAAAATGAAATTTGCATATGTATTCCTGTAGGAGATGATGGGCTCCAGCAGACAATGAAAAATTATAGGATATATCTGAAGGTCACCTTGAACCACTTGCAAGAGTTGGAGCCATACCCATGGCCAAGCACCTAATTTAAGGTAACCAAGGTTTAGAAATATGAATAGTGTTGACAAAATGATGAGTTACATACAAATGTTAAAGACCATGACTTTGAGCTTAAACTCTGTATTTGCTTAGCTTTGTAATTACTGAAAATTCCCCTCAATGAACTTGGATATATTCATAACTATTCTTGCAAGCAATTAAGGATCATTCCACAGTTAATATTTTGTATAAAATATGTTTTAGAAGCTATTTGATCCATATCAAAACCTCATGAGTTAACGTCCTTGTGCAGGTAAACGTTTGCCTTTGCCAAATTGCAGAAGTTGTATTAGCATCTTCAGCTTCAACATACTCTCTTACTGTCCTAAATGCATCCGGGTTTCAGAATATATTTCTTTAAGCCCCATACGTATAGTTCGCCTGTTATTAATCATAAAAATTGAATCCTACATATAGAATCTACAGGAACTTGAGGAATCAATAATAAAATCTACTATTTCTTTAGTTTATCATCTATTGTATGAAGACCAGTGTGTTACACTGAATATTGAATAATTACTCTAAAAAACTAAGTATGAATGTTAAATGGTAATAAGCAGAAACAACGTATGCAAAATGAAGACCGGTAGAAATTTCAAGGTTTGTTGCTTCTCCCTGCCAGCACCCAGCAGCGATGGTTGCTGGCTCACTATTATCGGTAGAGGCTGCCTCGGCGGGGATGCGTTGGACGAGTCGATTGTGTCGCCGCCGAGATCGTCACTGGAATTACACCTGTGCCTGCCTCGCTCCGGGTCCGGGCTGTTCAATGGATCTGCTGTACCGGTTACAGTGAGATTGCGCCGCTGCATGGAGAGGATGAGACGGCGGTGGCGTGGCGGGAATGGGGAGGACAAGCGCAGTGGCGCTGGAGATGGGGAGGAAGAGGAATGCGGATCAGGAGGAGCCTATTGTAGGGGATCGGAATCTGGATGGGAGGAGGACTGGAGGTGGCGAGACGGAGGCAGGAAGCGGCGGTCCACGAGATGGAAGGGTGAAAAATGGAAAAGAGCCATTCTAGGGGTGTGGAAGGACAAAAAAGATTCATGATGGGTCATATATATATATATATATATATATATATATATATATATAGACACACATACATACATACATACTTTGCTAATTTGTGGATATGACAGTTTGCATCGTCTAGGATAAATCGGACGACCCATGTTATCTTACTGATGTGGACATGGTAATTTTGCATGAAGGGATTCCCCTTTCACTTATTTAGATATATTGAAAACCTGGAAACTAACCTGGATCCAAAATGTATGTTTTATCCACGCATCACTTACGTAATAATTTTACTCTCAGATTGAACCAATAATAAGTATCTATATCTATACCTAATTAAAAAATACTCAAGGCTTCCACATCTAATTTCGTCCATCCTCCCTCCTTCCCGCGCGACTCCTCCCTCCCACCACCTCCGCTTCCGCCTCTCTTCCTCTCCGATATTCGAGGCACTCCTTCCAGAGCTTCCCCTCACTCTCTAATCAAGCCAACATACTAAAGTGGAGCTAAATATCTAAAAGTGAGTTGTACTCTACTTTGTTGTTCAAGTTGAAGTGTGTATGAGCTTCTACTTTTATAGTGTGCCAATGACGGTTGTAATGGCGGTTATGGAGATCGATGTGCCCCTAACCGTCATTGGGAAGCCATCTGGGACATCCACGTGGAAGCTGGAGATGAGGTAGGCCAGGGGTGGTTCGGTCAAACCAGGGGTTCGGCCAACCCCTGGGCCCCACCTCTCTCCACCGACTATCTTCAGCAGCTTACAGGTGGGCCCCTAAGGCGGTTAAGGATGGTTTAGTTCCACTTTATATCGGTTTTGAGTATCAGGTGTGCCCTCCAATCCTTGTACTCGCGCGTGATTGGCCGGAAGTTTATTTTTGTTACATAGAGGGTGTATTTTCTCCTTAAATGACCTGTATACATATATTTACCAAAACTAGGGGAAATAGTTAGTAGTAAACTCCTACCACTAACTTTTGATAGTATATTTGATATCTTTTACGTAGGAGTTAACGGTTAAAGTTTGCACTTAACGATCATCAACAATACCCTCACACTTATCATTTACTCTTTCCTGAGTAAAGCTCATGAGTCTACTAGAGTAATGACTTCTTGCTTCACGATATGACATACAAGTTATTCCAGGATATACCTATATTTGTGAACTTTGATGTGTCTACCATGTCATCTTGGACGATTAAAGAACGGAACGATCCTCGAATCAAGTCGCTTTACTTCTTCTGATGAATTACCTTGGTGTTTTTCTTTGATGCTCAAAAACATAGCTTTTTTATTATACTCAATTGATTTTCTCGAGTCACTCAAAGTGTTTCATTCCTCACCAAGGCTTTGATGCTGCCTTTTCTTATTCTACCTTTCTAGTAAGGGTTATGTGGGGCTCAGGGTGTTTGATGAAAACAAAACAACGAAGACACCAGAATATAGGGAAACCCTGTATTTTTATTAATCACGATTCATTAACCTGAATGTTTCGCCGAAGGTTGAAGTTGGTGCGGATTTAACGATGGAGGGTAGTCTGGGTGGCTTTGCTTCGCTAAACCCGGTAACAATATATTATCACCACATCCATGCGTGGATCAAGTATCATAATAAAGGGGTCCTTTCGCCTCGTCGGTGCCTAATCATATATGCCGACCTTTATTAGATATGGATGTATCGTTACTTTTACCTTGTCCGAACCTAGTAACGTGTATCCATTCCTTTCTGTTTGGATGTAATAATAATATAGTGACACGGCCTCATCAATGCTCGGCCATAATTAAGAACGGCTCCCGTGCGCATGCATGTGTCTATTTTTTAGTTATAAAAGCAACACCTAGACAGTTGGATCACCGATGAGGGCCGGACGTATCTAATACGGTTATTCTTGCAGTACCAAATAGACATTCCGATCTCCAATGAGGGCCGGATATCTAGTTTTGATAATAAAAAATATCAAGAAGTACTCAGGTAGTCTGATCGTCAATAAGGGCCAGACTAGCATCGTACCATTGATTATATAAGTGTAGTCCGATAATAGCCGTGTTTTGGCTCTCATCGATCTGGCTTTAACATCAAAATAGATTAAGAATACATAAACACTGATCACCAATGAGGATCAGTTGTTTACTATGTTTAATCTAAAAATTAATGTTTATTCAGTGTGCTCACCGTCCAGCATAAATATCTTGGCCAGCGGCATGTTGTTGATGAATGAATCGGCTTGACGAAGGACGCTGTCCATGGTGTTTATCTTGTCCGCAGCGGCGCCGGCTCTGCTGTTACCGGCAGACGTTGATCTTCTCGTTTCATAATCTACTAGCAACCAGGGAGATGGAATGATTGAAAATAATAGGTGGATACCTCCTTTGGCGTCATCAGCGTTCTCGGTTTCAGATGGGGTCTGCGCCTTATATAGAGGCAGAGGCGATGGCGGCCTCGCCTAAACCCTTCCGATAGCACAAGCCAGAGAAATCACGCATCGATTATCTGGATAAACCACGCACAGGCGTGTGAATCCACCAACTTGTTAGAGATCGTTTGATGCAGATATATAAAAAGAACGTGTGTGCTAGGGATAATCACGAGGTTAACCAGGCTAATGACGTGAGCCACACATGCTGTTTTCCTTGGCTTATCACTTTGTTATTAGAGATAATGATCAAATTAATCACAACAAACCGACCCAATGCTAGTACTAGCTGATTTTTCTATTTCACCAACTCATATATCTTCAATGGTGCATCATACTTGAAATTCATTTGAACCATTATTTTCTATTTGAAATATACAGCAAAACGAGCTCAATATTGATTATATTCGGACACCGTATGATATTTGAATTTTCTGATCCCCACGTCAAAGAGACACGCTTCACTTCCATTTTGTAAAGATTGCAGGTTAATACCCAATGATTTATTATTTCCTCCATGAATTTTGGTACGAAAATTCACCAAACAGATGCCCCCACCGAGTATAGTCTGTACGCTAAGCAGAAGCAGGAAATGCTAATACTCGGTGAAGAAATCATCAATTCAAATAGTCCTCTCCATGAACAATTAATTTTGCCCGTACTGATTACCAGTATATCTCCAACAAGTACGAGACATATTAAGACTGATTAGTAGTCCAGCATATATATTCTCAGCTGCACCTGCCTAATGTTTCGAATTTGTCGTCCTTTTATTCCGAAGTTATTTTCTCGAATCTTCGTTCATCTCGATAGTCGGAACAAACGAACCAATCTTCGTGAAAAAGACCAGGTTTGCACTGCTTGATTATTTCTTGCTTTATGCCCTGAAAACGTCACGATCGATCAGGCATGTGATTTTCAGTAATCTTGTCAGCTCTTCTCGCTTCCCACTTTTGACAGCACTTTAGGATGGGGTGAGCATGCCCAAAAGAAACAGATCACCGGAGACCGACACGACCGTGATCCTGAGTTGATTAATTTGGAGAAGCAACGCACCCACACTAATCAACAGCAAATCTCCATGGAATCTGGCAGTTCAGGAAGCTCTCATCTCATGCGCAGAGGGTACCTTAAAACAGCAGCTCGCAAGGTACGATCAACATTGATCCCACTCTTATCATAAGGCGCTTTATTGTTTTAGAGCATGGGCACGGCCATACTACTTACCTGATGGATTTTCTGAGTTTCTTTTATTATTTCTCTTTTTGTTCTACAAAAGAAACCGATCTCAATGTACATACTGTTTAGCGGGCATGGAAGAGAAGCGCCGCCGCAAGAAGAAAACGGAGAATTGTATTATGGCGTGAGGATTTTGATTTTTTTAAAGATGCAGAGCCAACCGATAATTTTCCCGAGGATTCACAATCAACCAACAACGGTGAAGCGAAGAAAACAAATGATTTCATGAGTAAGGTTGCTTCATGTCTGAATATTAAGCGGGGTCGATAACTTATACGTGAAGCAGAGTGGATGTCGCTCGCGCAGAGTCGTGAATGGTCGGCATTCCGTATCCCGACACCATATCGACAATTACTCACCAATTACCAGGATGTCCTTCTAGGTCATCAAGATCAACCGGGGGCACAACCAAGAGGGAAGCCGGGCAGCATACATCTCTTGAAGCCGGTTTTATTCAGTGATTCCAGGGCTTTTGCAGTGCCATGCCATACCGCTACATTGGCACAACAGTTCATTACCTCAACAACCAAGCGATGGTTGGAAGATCAGCCAATGCAATTAAGGATGGAAATTTCTCCCAATGACAAGCTAATGCTATGGACTCGTATGCTAATGGTGAATCTGTATGAGCGTGTATATCTCAAGAAGGCATGCGTGACCCTAGGCATAATGGCATCTATTTACAAATGCCAGATAGATCCTTCATTAGTGGCTGCCTTTTTAACTTATTGGAATGTGGATGGACACACTTTAGTCACCAGCCAGGGAGAGATGGGTTATCCTCTCCACACGATGTACGATGTCATGGGCATACCAATTTCAGGGTGCCTTTATGAAGAATTTATCCCATTACCATCCACAGTTCGTGGGTATGTGCAGACTTACCACAATCATTTGTACCAGGCCATTTTATTATGGGTTGGTTTGCATCTTTTTGGAGCAAGGTTCCTATATAAGCAACTGTCCTGCCCAGTGATGGACCCACCATTTGTTATAGACTTCAGAGATTATGAGTCTATGGATATTAAGAGAGCGCATAATTTATTTAGGGATTTTAATGATGCTGGAACGGCTTTACGTTCGCTGGACTTCTTGGGACGGTCCAACATACGTTTTCCCACATCCGACCATGAGGTTGAGTTATTTGATGACCGTTCTCCCCAAGCGCACAGGGTAATTTCCATGGCAGCTGTGGATTTCTTGGTCAGCTGCACTGTTGGTAGTGTCAACTACAGGAGAGGAGAAATTTCTGATAATCTAGTTTACTATCCTCATCGGTTTACTCGCATGTTCAACTATGATCAACATATCCCCAATTTCTTTATAATCACCATTAATAGGACACATAGCCTTGATTTTCTAAGTTACCGGAATGGCAATTCTAGGGACAAATCACTTTAACTTTTGCAACGGCGCCACCTAGCTTTTTGTTGACCAAGGGGTCACTCAATATTGATCCAACCTTTTGCCCAGGACACCATAGGTTCACTTGATTACATTAACTGGTGCTCTCAAGCTTTCAATTTTCTAAAGCATCGGAGCCTATTCTGTTCACGGTCAAAACGCTCCACCAAAGCTGCATCTAAGAAAAATGCATCTGGGGCAGAAACATCAGGTATGGAACTTACCTTTTTTATCTTTTACTCTATTACCAATCTGAATGATCATTGGTTATTGTCTGCTCTGATTTATTTTCGTCCCCCCTTTTTTTTCCTTTTTTTAGGAGGTTCAGGAGTTAGCAAGGGCACACCTGTACAGAAGTAAAAAACGGCCAAGTCTATCTCGATCCCTCCTGAGCACTGGGAGAAGGGTGCTCAAACCGAGATCAAGACACTCAAGTACGAAGCCTACAGAGATCGTGAAGATATAGGATCAGACCGGTCAGGAAAGGACATCGAGAAAATCAGAGCATGTGTCACCAACTCAGGCAATGTCACAACTCATGCGTCTCCCCAAGCCTCACAACAGGAGTTATTGGCGTTATCTTCTCGATGTGAGACTGTACTCAATTCATCAGCCATGACACATATGGACCCCTACGGTGAAGGGTTATCTGTTCCACCCGATGATATAAGCACTCTGCCCGCAGATCTTCTTACACGCGAGTTTCCTGATCTAGCAACTCTTTTGGATGGAGGGGCAGACCCTGAAACTGGTCTCTATTTGGATTCGCCTACTTTCCTGGATGCTACTCAGAAGGATAATTCCGACTCGCATCTTCGAGAGAATGATGAGGCACGTACTGGGGCTAGCCCAGATACAGGAAAAGAGGACACCTCTCATCAAGGTATAACTCATCTATTTTAGTTTGTATTTGTCTCTGCTCATATATATAAATAATCAATTTCACGTACTCCCTTCGTTCTCATGTGTTTCAGCCTCACTAACTGGAGTTGAAAAATTGTTTAGTGAATCCAAGAAAATTATGCATGGATATTGAGCATATCATCGCACAAGTCCCGCAAGCACCGAACATAAACTCTGACCCCGTGACCCTTCCGAAACTTCCAGATGTTGTTTCGGTCCGTGGTATTAGACATATCTGGTCTGAGATTAAAGCATTTTAGGAATTACTCAAGAAACGCCCGGTACAGGAGGATGTTGTACTTAAAGAGATAAACATCATTCTGGATTTGTGGAGTAACTTCTTCTCAAAGCCACCTCCTGAAATAATCAGGCTAATGGGAGGGTTACGTATGCTGAAGAGAGTGCTATAGGGGGAAGCACAACTGCCAAGTACTGATCTAGTTCTGACCCAACAAGACCAGATTAACCAACATGTCACTATGCTCCGCACTACTCAAGATGAGGTGAATTCATCCTGCGTTGCCTTTGGAAGCACCGACAAGTCAATATAACATAGAACAAGCAGTAGAGGAAGGCAATAAGAGAGAGTGCTTACGACAAGCACAGAAAATCAAAGCGGAGATAGCAATATTTGCTAGCAAGACTTCAACAGGTGGAAGATGCTTACTCCATCGCTCAATGCCGACAAGATGCTGTAATAGAAAACTTGAGCTCCCATCTTGAGCGGAATTGTCAAGCTAAAGATCGAGAGTGAGATTGCGGCACACTTAGAGCAGGTGAACGTGCACCAAAAGTCTCTCCAAGATATTGTAGACTTTACTAAGAGTGTGTTTGGTTGAGCTGTGGCTTTTGGAAAAGCTGCTGTGAGCTGTGGGCTGTGGAAAAGCAGCTGTGGAAAATCAGCTGTGGGAAAAGCAGAAGCCCGTTTGGTTAGAGCAGCTGTGAAACTGTAGGTTGTAGAAGAAATACCTGTAATACCCCTAATGGCATGGTGGACTGTCTATATGTAAATTACTCATACAAACCTAACCTGTTCAATATTTTGAATTTGAATGGCCAATTTTTAAAAAAGAAATGTATAAGTTTTTCTTCAATCAAAGTTTTTCATCAAAATATATTAGTTTATCATCCATCAAAGTGATATGGTCCACATAAACAGAGCAACAGATAAATAGTTCATACAATGATGCCATAACTCAAAATAACTATCCTCCTCTTGCACTCATCAAAGCATCAGCTATCCTAGTACAATTGTATTCATGGTATCATCATTTTCTGCATCTTCACTCTCACCGTCTGACGTGTCATTTGTATCTTCTAGTAAGTAGTCCTCATCAGCATCACATCTCTCAAACTCCTTATCACGTAAATTGCTATCACGGACGAAGTTATGCAAAGCAAGACAAGTCATGATGATATGCTTCTGAGTAGTAGGTGAGAAACTTGGGATGCCCTTCAAAATACGCCACTTTTGCTTCAAGACTCCAAAAGACCTTTCAATAACATTTCGAAGGGAGGAATGCAAGAAATTGAACACCTCATACTTTCCTTGAGGAGGTCCCGAACGATGCCGAAATTCTGGTATATGGTATGTGGTTCCTTTGAAAGGTCCAAGATACCCTATTCGGTTTGGATAACCCGAGTCGACGAGATAATATTTCCCTACAAAACTAATAAGTTAGTAATGCAAATAATAATAGTAGTCTACACATATTAAAATTAATGAAGGAACCATTTATACCTGTAGGAGGCACGGGAAATGAAGGAAAATTAGCCAATGCATGACTGAGGATGCGTGAGTCATGTGCAGAACCTGGCCAACCAGCAACCGCAAAGGTAAACCTCATGTCAAAGTCACAAATAGCTAGCACATTCTGAGATGTATATCCATGACGACATGTGTGGCTAATTGTTTCATCCAACGGCACTACCACTGAAATATGTGAACCATCTATTGCTCCGATCGCATCTTTAAAGTATGGCCAAAATCGATCCTCTCTCAACCTTCCATGCTCCATAGAAAAAGTAGGATCTCTAGGAGTAATATTGTCTTTAGCTAACTTGCGCAAACACTTCAACACTTCATGAAACTTGGTGTGAACCGTCCAAAGTGACCGTGTGAAACGACTTTCAACTTGTGAAAATGATTGTGGCCCTCCGACGATCCACAAAAACATCGCCAATGACTCAATGGATGAAACATTGTTGCTCGAGCTCAATCCATAGGTAGAGACTAGCAAGTCATGAAGTGCATGAAAAATCTCAGGGCTCATCCGAAACATCTTATAAAAATACCTTGGACGATCCATCAACCTCATCACCCATTGAATTCCAGTTTCTGGCGTTTGTCTGTATACGCCTTTTTGCAAATACCGCTCAGTGTACAAATTGACCATTTCTCCCATAATAGCAGCATGTTGGGCAAGGTCAGCTAGCATCAATAATCCCTTTTGTCCTTCTTTGGCTACATCAACCAATTTTCCATCCATCTACAGAAGATATAGTAATAATTAACGGCAAGAACATATGGACACAACATCAGCAAGTACAACAACAAGTACAGAATATAACATCACTTAGGGAAGCAAATATTAGCACACAACATGGAAATAACGGTTTTACATGTCCAAGCAAATATTGGTTTACAACATACAAATAAATAACTCAAAGTGTTCTCACATAGGGAAGCAAATGGATCTCACATATCACATAAACAAGGCAACAATCGATAAAAATAAAATTTTAACGTAGGGAATCACTAACGCTTCATCATCTCCTTTTCATGCTCCCTCTCGATCAAATCGAGTCTTCCTTCATTTGTTTCTAGGTAGCTAAAAACCTCCCTAAATTCAGGCTTCATAATCAAAGTTGTGGCTGTGTGCATTAGAGCAGTTTTTTCTTCTACCCCACAATCTTTCACCATCTTCATAGCCTCTTTAATGGTAGGGACTACATTGCATAGAGACGCTGATGATGCTTCAACACTTGTAGAAATCTTTTCTGCTGCCGTTTCTATCTTCAAACAAGTGTTCTTGTACATACGAGCGAATGGGCTCTTCTCATCCTTATCTCGAACAACAGTGGACGACCCCTTGCGTTTATTTTTTCCGGGGTTCACTGTCTTTGCAGGTGGTGGTACCTCAGCCACCTCATCATCACTTGCCTCATCAGAGGATACATCTCCAGGACATGATGCTGAAGCCCCACTAACATGTGACTTACCAAAAATGATATGCAAATCATCTAGGAATTTTGGTCCTTGTTTGCGAAACTTTACATGATTGCATTTGATTCCTTTCTCACGATTGTTGCATCTCTGAAATTAAATAAATGAAATTAGCAAGGCACACTACAACAAAGAATAGAAAAAGAATATCACAGGGTGAAAGAATAGTACTTACAGCAAGGTGTTCTTCCCACCATTCCGGCGAACAGACAATGGTTTGTTTTGCCTCATCCCATCCAAGACCAGTGGCACAATTCTTGAACTCCATGAACATTGTATATTCCTTTTTCAACACATCTAACTTGTTCTTTAATTGTTTTTTGGTTCGATTGTCACCCGATTTTTCTGCGAACTTGGAAACAACATTTTTCCAACCCGTAGTGGTGAAAATTCCCATGGGTCTATTTCCAGCTTCTATCTCTTCTTTGCAAACATCAAACAAATGCCTTACAAAACCATCACCCCAATCTGCCTTGTCACCCATTCTTGAATCAAATAAATTTTTGTTCAATCAATTTGCACGACAAAAATCAATTTGCTGTAACATTCTAGGGGCAACATATGCATCAACACAAGAACAGGAGCATTCGGCCTCACTTTTCAAGCCGACCGGAGCAGTGGCCGGAGCAGGGTGGGGCTGGGCGGCGTGGGGGTGGCCTGGGGCGGCGTCGGGCAGCGTGGGTGCGGCGTGGGGCGGTGTGAATTCTTGTTCTTCCAGAGAGGCGTATGCGCAGCGAGTCAGGATTAGCGGTTCTTGTCACACGCAACCATTCCTACAACAGAACAATCAGTTCGTTACTACAAAAGAAAGAATTGTATTTTACTATAACTCTACCGGTAGTATTCTACTAGAAGTTACTACTATATCTCTACCATATTATCAACAATAGAAGTTACTATTGTATCTCTAACGATAGTGTTTTACTATCAATATTATCAACCGTACAAGTGATCTCAAATGTTCAGTAGTGGAAAATATTCTACTACAGAAGTATAAATCGATATGGTCCATTGAATAAGAGAAATACTGATGTCACTGTCCTGTCACTGTCCTGATGTCACTGTCCTGGCTCAGGCATTCAACAAGGCAGCCAGGAGAGAAATACTGCTCCTTCCGGCGTGGGGGCGACGTCAGGCAGGGTGGGGCCGGGCGGCGTGGGGGCAGCGTCGGGCAGCGTGGGGCCGGGCGACGCGGAGAAGGGCGGCGATGCAGGTTGGCGCGACGGCGGGACCAGGGCGGCGGGAGCTCGGCGGCGCATCCTGGCGGCGGCAACCCTAGCACCGCGCGCTCGCGAAAGAGGAACAGAAAGAAAATCGCTCGCGAAGGAGGAACAGAAGCGAACCGTTTTCTTCTGTAATGGCATAGGTGGGTAATTTTTTCCCTCAAAAGCCAGTGAAAGCAGGGGTATGGGCTGCTTTGGATTTGTACTACACCAAAAGTTGGTTTTGGGCAAAAGCATCTGTGGCTTTTGGGCCCTTTGGTTGGCTTTTGGCTTTTGCAAAAGCAAAAGCAGGTTGAAAAGCCCAACCAAACACACCCTAAGCACGATGAGTTCGGTCTGTCCCAATATGTCTACAATTTATTTGATTTTTTTTAGATGCTTTTCAAAATTTTGTTTCAGGCTTGTAATAGCTCTTCAGATATTTTTATTTGTTTCTAATATAGCAAAGTGAACATCTCTTTTGTTGCTTCTATATATTTTGATTTTGTGCCAGAACAGCATGTACCCCAAAGCCAAATTTCATATGAGGTTGCATTGTTGCTGGCAGTATTTGTGTACTGGCCTCTTTTTTCTTTCTATTTTTTTATAAAGGATACTCACGATCATTTTTTAGTAGCTTATTACTGTAGCAGTAACACTAACACCACTCATTCTTCACGTTTCTCGCTCAGCCTCAGAATTAACTTTTTTTTAATCTAAATATTTACTGTCTTTTGAAGGACCAACTCCCCGCTATATAAAAACTATAGTGAAATTCGTGCAACAGTGTAAATGCCAATAAAAATACCATAGTGAAAAATCATGCTATGACATGTGAATAGCAATACTCGGTGGCGAAAAATCATGCCACAATGTGAGAACAATTTATAAGAAGTGTAGCGAAAAATTCATGCCACACTGGGATGACTATATGGCGGAGTAACCATGCCATCTTATTAATTCTATTGCGACCAGAATAAATTAGTGTCAGCCAATAGAAACTTAATCTAGACACGACATTAAAATGGTTACGTTGCCGGGAGTCAAACTCAAAGGGTTTCACAGTTCCGCACTCGCCACACTGGCTTGCATCGCTACTCCCAGCCATTGAATGACCATCATCCAAAGTTCATAGATGCCGGTATAGTGCAACTGTATCGGGGTAGTTAAAGATAGGGGCAAAGTGCTCGCACCACAAAGTTTTGCACGGCGTGGATGCATGCGCATCTATCCACATCACCCCGCGCGTGTTGGAAGGCTGTAGATTTTCATGCGCTCTCCTTGCTCACCCGCAGGGCCGTCCGATTGAGAATCGACATCCCAGAGGCCCCCATCTCCTCTCCAATCCCCTGAGCGGTCAAAGCCCCAGAGAACCCCTTCCACCGCGCTGTCCCTCTCCCTCCCCGCGCTGCTACCCTCCCTCGCGGCCTCTTCCCCAAACCCTAGCCATGTTGCCTCCCTCCCCGATGCTCAAGGTTCACAAATCTGTTCTTGTCGCGCACGCCGGCCATGCCGCACCGTCCACCATCGCCTCCCTATTCGTCCCTATATTTTCTCTCCCTTGCACCCAACATGTGCCTCCTCTTCTTCCAAAGAACACGCGACGGTCTGAGCAAGGTGCTCGATCTTGACAGAGGCAATTAATCTGGTGATGCCCCACTCGATTTGGTGGAGCGGTGCTCAAGATTGACGGTGAGGGGATTGAATCGGTGGCATACTGTCCTGGTAGCATCTCGATGTGGATGGCTCAGTGGCCTCTTACCACCCTAATCTCCCATATCATGCTCTTTTCTCTCGATCTTCATGGCGTGGCGAGCCAGCGCCCAGCGGTGCCGCGTGTTGCGCATGTGGTGGCCTGACAATAGCTCAAAGCAGAACATAGCGCCAGATTTGGTCAAGCCAAGTTTTCCCCGTGGCCTTTTTACATAAGCCAAATCCATATTGCAAGTGGGGAGCTGGCGAGGTGCTTGACCAATGGGGAGACACTGTGTGGTGCTCGCTGCTGTCCGCAAGCCATTGCTGGTCGATAGGCCAACAAGGTGTATTGCAGTGGTAGAGCAAGCCTGAAAATGGCCTCCAGATTTGCTGCAGTGGCAGAGCAAGCCTGAAAATTGCCTCTAGATTTTCCCTTTACATGGTGATAAAACGGGCGAACTGCAACATTTCAGTGTTGGTATCGTTGCATGCATAATTTTGTTTATGAATGTTCTATGGTTCACATGAGCAGCTGCCCATTGCCCTTCTTCCTTCTCTGACATTATCAAATTATCGTCATTCAAATTTGGATAGAGGGCTTTTAAAAGAAAATGTTGTCTTATTTGGTAGGCACAATCCTACAGATCTGAATGCTTATTTATTTTGATATGTAATACTTCCTGAACCATTTCTATTTCAATAGAGCTAGACCCTATTATTTGTTTCTTTTCATGTGTGAATATTCTTTTCTTCGATTGCCAAACAAGGTTGTTTGCCCGATAATTTAACAATGGTAAGTAAAAAAACACGATGATTAGTTTGTTGCATTGCTACTCAGGTTACACCATGTATTATGCAGAAATTAACTACTGTACGTGATAGTATTGGAGGGCATCATGTCCTATATAAGATATTTGGATTGTGTTATTTTGATATAGGAATTGTTAGCATATACAGGACTGTTAGGTTTTGTCTACATTTCCATTGTTTATAGATTGCCGATTTTCAATACTTTTTGTCAGCTACTCAACTCAGGCTTTGTTCTTTTCCCCCTTTTTCCAACTCACCTCTCTCGTTTTCCACGCGCACGCTTTTCAAACTGCTAAACGGTGTGTTTTTTGCAAAAAGTTTCTATACAAAAGTTGCTTAAAAAATCAAATTAATCCATTTTTGAAATTTTTTTTAGCTAAAACTTAATTAATCACGCGCTAATGGATCGCTCCGTTTTCCGTGTTTACTGTGCACGTTCGGAACAACTAGCAACGACGCTGCCTCAATAGTGCAATTATATGACAGTTCAATTCTTGCTTGGGATAATTTATAAAGACTATGAAGTATGTATTTTTTCCTTAAAGATTTATATATCCTGATCGACCAATTGAATGTTTTTTTTGCAAAACCCATAAATGATTTAGTTCACTAGCTAGATATGGTTTCAGCAACTGTTTGTAAGTGATAAAAGGGTTTCACACTTGCCAGATATTTTGAAGAATATCTTAGTTGATCAATTTACCCTTTCTGCTACCTAATCCAGAAATAATTTAGTTTAGTAGAGATGTTTTAGGAAAGCCAATTCGGTTAATGCCTTTGTGGTGATCAATTGACCCTTTGTACTTCGTTATAGATATGATAAGGTGTCCCCTGTAATGCCATTAGTGTGCCGCACAATGTGCCAAAATAATTGCCTTTTGTCTGCTTACATGTTCTTGATAAGAACTTTTTCTCACTGAACCTTGAAACACCACAAGAAACACATTGGTTCCTACAAAGTTTAGTATGCTTTAGATGCTTTCACGTTCTACTGATATAAGTTTCAGTTTTACAATGTCTAAAACAAATGGTGGAGCGCTGCAAAGCACGCCAAAAGTTCTAGTATATTAAATAATTAAGAGGATTACTGTGAGAACAAATCATAGTGTGAATTTGATAGGATTAATTGTTGTCCGAAAATCATAGACGTTGGTGTAATCCAATTGTATGTGAAATAATAACATCACTGTAGGAAGCTCATTACAGTGTAAAATTGATAAAATTAATTGAGGTCCAAAATTAATGGACTTTGGTACGATCCAACCGTACATAAGAACACTGCAGCGTTAACTTGATAGGATTAACTGCCATCCGAAAAACATAGACGTTGCCATCCTTCGATTTTTTTTTTGTTGCCACGCGTCATAAAGGCCTTCTTCAGATACATTTTTGTAAATGCAGGCTTTAAATATCAACTCGAGGGAACAAAAGAATGAGTTGATTTGTTTACAGCCAATACAGTTTGACTTGCGTCGGTGCAGTCTGCTTAGCAAAAGTGCTCAACGAACTGTGCCATCCTTGTAATTGTGCTACCCAATAATCGTGATAGACTCTGGGATATTGGGGCTAAATTAGACATACTGACATTGATATCCCAATGAACAAGAAAGGAGATTTTTTTTTTGAAAACCTTGAATTTTTTTTTTCGTCTTTGTTAGCTTTCAATGAGGAGATAGAAATGTAAGAGGATTTTTTTTGTTTTTGTGTTGGCTTTTCCCCCTGGTCACCACGCTATCAGGTAGCCAATGGCAAAATGCTAGAGGATGTAATATGCTCTCAATTTCTGAATATCGACATGATCTCACTTAATGTTTCAGCTCCCTCGTGTGGCTTGTGACAATGAGCTCACACTTCGTCAGGATCTCCTAAGAACAAAGGAGTCTTTTCTAAACTTCCCTTTAGTGCCTCATATTTTCCACCTTTATCCTGGTAAAGAGGATAGGATAAGGCTAAACTTTATGGGCGGTTTGGGATGATAGGCTATGAAATTTTGCCATTACTTTTGCTGAGGGCGGGAGATGACCACTGTCCGCCTTCAGACGAAGAAGAGCAACCAACTCGGCTACAAGCTGCTGCCAAAAATATCGCCATACTTCTTCTCATTTTCTTCTGTACATTTTCTTCTTCTATTTTTGTTGTCTTTTTCTTCTTTTTCCTTTTTTTATCCACTTGTCTTCACAATTGCTAAGTTGATTACTCTCCTTTTTAAGAACTTACAAAATAGTCACCTTACCTTTAGTATAGACTAGGTATTCCTCACTGGCATTAGAATAAATTTCTTTGACCCTTGTTAAAACTCCATGGGGTGGCATGTGACTTCACACTAGAGCCTGACTTTTGTCAGCTTTAGGTAGTCCTCTCAGGCTCTTTTTGTTACGGTTGCCCCCACGAGGTTGCTCCTTTAGACTAAGAAAGGGTGAAAACAATATGTTGAAACCCACTAAGTACATCCGGAATAACTCAGATCAGACTCCTTTGCCCCCTTTTTATCCACTGTTGACATGAGCTGAGTGCTTTGAGTGAAGGTCACTTAAGCATAAGCGAGACCAACAGGGATGTTACCCTATCCAGGGACACTCTCCATACATACTACCAAAGGCAATGATCTTGGCGGTGTGGAGGAAAAGCCATTTTTTTACTGTAGGACGTGTCTGTCCATAAGAATGAAAAGAAAGAAAAAAAACATAGTTTTAAAGAATTTTTTTAATCAGAATGGATAGTGAACCAGAAGATCACGCAAGGTATTTCTTAAGCAATCAACCATTAACAGGAGGCATAGGTCTGATTCTGTGTTGATTAATTAATTGATAGGCGCCACCATCGTAGGCTTGCACAATAATAAAAGGTCCTTCCCATTTTGGCTCGAGTTTCCCCTTGCCTTTTCCTGAAACTATATTGGGGTGCCGAAGTGTGAGAACCAAGTCTCCTTTTCAGAAGACTTGTGGTTTGACAAGTTTATCATAAGCTCGCATCATATTTTTTCGATAGGGCTCGAGATCTTGGAGTGCGTTAAGATGGGCTTATTCCAATGTATCTAGCTCTTGAAATCGCAACCGGATTTATTTCATCTTGGATGGCTACCCGAAATGATGGGAGCTCAACCTCTAGAGGAAGTACAGCCTCACTCCCAAAGACTAAGGAGTAAGGCGTAGCCTGCGTCGGAGTGCGAACCATGACACGATAGGGCCATAAAGCCTCAAAAAGGTGGTATGCCAATCGCAGCGATACCGATGCACTATCTTTTCTAAAATGGCACCGAGTGTTTTTTTAGATGCTTCAATCAAGCCATTAGCTTGGGGATAGTATCCGGTGGAATAATTCAACTGAATCTTGTATTTTGCAGCAAAACTCAGAATTTTTTGGGATTTAAAAGCTTTAGCATTATCAGAGATAATACAGTGTGACACACCGAAACGATATATAGTATTACGCTCCAAAAAGTTGATTACATTGGAACTTTTTACTTCTCTCAGTTGCACACAGCTTCCGCCCACCTTGAAAAATAATCAGTCACCGCTAATATAAACTTATGTCCTCCCGAAGAAGGTGGATCAAAAGGACCAACGACATCCATTCCCCATGCATCAAATGGCCATGAGGGTATAGTGGGGTGTAGATGGACAGGTGGCTGATGCTTAAGATCGCCATGAATTTTGATAATTATGACATGATCTTGCCACTCTAAGGCAATCAATCATGATTCCGGGCCAATAATACCCACCAATTCTAATACTATGATACATTTTGGGTCCACCTTGATGCCCCCCCGCATACACCATGGTGCACCTCTTTCAAAATCCTCTCAGTTTCGTTCCTCAAGACGCACCTCAAGAGAATTTCTTGCCCAAATGATCGCTGGTATAGCGTGTTTGCCTTGAAGACATAAGATGGTAGGCAACGCTGCAGCGTACGCCTTTCTACAGGGTCATCTGGCATGATGCCATGTTTAAAATAATCGAGGAAGGGTTTCCTCCAATCATCCTCCTTGTCATCAACAGTAACCACATGGTTAACCTCATATTTCTTCGGGAGCAGCTCCAAGACGGCAGGAAGTAGCCATCTTTCTTCAACTACAATTTGAGCGGGCTTCCCTTCAGGGAGCACAAGCGCTGCTGCAAGTTTAGCCAAAGCATCAGGAGAAGCATTCTTGCTTCGTGGAACATGTGAAATATTAATATGCTCAATTTTTTTCGTAAGCTTTTGCGCTGCATCATCATACGGCACCAATTCTGCAACAATGAGTTGGGAATCCCCGTAAACTAACAGAGATTGTACATTCATGGAGAGAGCGAGCAAGAGCCCAAAAATAAGGGCGTCATACTCTGCTTCATTGTTTGAGCATTCTTCATTCAGAAGGGAAAATGAATGATAAATCATTCCACCTTGTGGGGTTTTGAAGACTAATCCTGCGCCTGCCCTTCTTCGAGGAGTACCGTCAGGATCTGACTCAGTGCGAGAGGCTCCATCAAAATATAACTCCCATGGAGACTCAATATCGGTAGTGAATACATCCTCATAGGGGAGTTCTACTACAAGTGGAGAGTTGTCCGGCACCGGATGCGCTACAAGAAAATCAGCTAAGGCTTGACCTTTAACAGCTTTTTCTGGCACATAATTAATATCAAATTCCATCATTAGGACATTTTCCAAGGCATCCCATAAGTGCTGGTTGATTTAATACATACCTCACAGGATCTGCTCTAGCAACGAGCTGAATCTGGTGGGCTAACATGTAATGTTGCAACTTCTTTAATGCAAAAATGAGGGCCAAGCACTTTTCAATGGGAGAATAATTATGCTCGGCGCCCACCATAGTACTGCTCAAATAATAGCATGCCACTTAGAAGAACACCCAAAGAGGCAGGCTGCGTAGCAACAATGTAAAGAATGAGAGGTCGACCCTTAACAGGTGTAGCCAATACAGGAGGATTAAGGAGATACTGTTTAATGCTATCAAAAGCATTTTGACAATTATCATCCCATTTGAATGGTATTCCCTTTTTCATCAGCCTTGTAAATGGTTGAGTGCACCCAGAAAGGTTAGAAATAAACCTTCGTATATACGGCAAATGACCTTGAATTTGTTCAGGTCAATCGGCGGTGGCAATTTGTAACAGCCCTAATATTCTTAGGTGAAAATTTCAATACTGGTTGTGTACAATGAACCCCAAGAACATACCAGACTGCACCGTGAAGGCACATTTAAGTGGATTCATTTTCAATTGATGTTGTTGTAGTCGATTAAAGACCACCGGAAGATCATCTTGGTGTCGCAGTCGATTCCTTGTTTTCACCATGATGTCATCGATGTAGCACTCAACAAAATTATGAATATATGCGTTGGCATGTTGTGATTCTTGATTGGTGTAAGGGGTGGTGTTGCCTGCAATCTGGTGTTGTTCACCACTTCCATCGACAAACTTTAAGCATTGATGTAGCGTCGAGGGGATAGATACTTGTGTATCCATGGTCTACCCAGGAGCACGGAATAAGATGTATTTGCATCTATAACAAAGAATCTCACTTTAAAACTGAAAGCGAGCATCTGAATTTTCACCATGATGGAGCCTAGCGCTGATCTCCCTTGGTTATCAAAACCACATATCACCACTTCCGTAGGTTCCAGATCATTCAATGTATAGCCAGCTCGAGTTAAACTTCGAACTGGCAAGATTTTCACCGCGGATCCTGGGTCTATTAGGATACGGCATAGGTGTGCAACTCCAATATTTCCCTTATATAGACGATTATGATTATCATCTGCCACCACCTTGTCTTCTTCTGAGAAAGTTATCTCATTCGCATTAATATAATTACATTGAAGCTATGTTTAACCTTTGACACCTCATATAATTCAGGCGTTTGTAATGCCTTCACAAGTGATTGGCGCAACTCGGGCACCAACATTAATGCATCATTAACACTTAACAGTGCCAGTATACGTTTCAGATGTGTAACCACATTGTAGTCAATGTCAGTCACTCTTCCTTTCTCACTCACAACTCCTTTAGGTGTGCTATCTAGCACGCCATCATCTTTCACTGGTTGGGCTTGCTCGGGCCTCTGGGGGTAAACTCTTTCAGGAAGAACCTTCCCACCTCGGAGATTCATGTTCACCTCCTCCATAGGGACCTCTTGTAGTTCAGGTTCGACACACATTACTTCACGCTCGTGTGGTGTGATCGCCTCATTTGAGTCAGTGCTAGTGTTATCCTTGTAATCGAGGATCACATTGCACGCGACTTTATGACATGGTGTTGTTGAAGAACTTTCTTCTCTAGTACTTGAGTTGACTTCCTTTGGCAATTGCCCCCAGTTGCGAGGCATAAATTGTGATAGAGTAGGAGGAGTTCGGCGAGGTCAAGGGAATGATTCATCTCCCTCGGACCTTGGCACGAATCTAGGTGGCATACGGCGTTGACTCGGGTCGCACCACCTTCTTGTAAATGTGGCATGGCCACCATTTTGATAAGCACTATTGAATGGATGCCTATATTGTTGTATTTGCTTCATTTGATGCCTTAGGCTTAGCACTATTATTATTCGCCTTGACATTTGTATTAAACCGCTCCGAATGATCAAAAGCGCTAGCATTTTTACAGAGCTCCATGATTTGAGGAGATTTTTCATACTCCAATTTTGTTGCCACCACCGCTAAACTAAGAGCACTAAAACTCTTTGGTTCACATTGGGATACTTTTATTGACCAATGATGTAGCATACCGTGGACGCACATTTCAATGGCATCCTCGGGGTGCATCTCTCGAGCAAGACAAACATAACTGTTGCGGAAGTGGATTATGTAATCATCAATTTTCTCATCACGTTTCTGTTGAGCTTGGGCTAGCTCAACTATGGAGAAATCCTTTTTCATTGTCACAAAATGAGGTTTGAAAAGAACTTTCATACTCCTCCAATTAGGAATGGAGCCAACTGAAAGGCAGCAATACCAATGAAAAGCAGCATCGGTTAAAGAACCAGAGAACTGTCTTAAAAGAAGAGATGGGTTACGTGCAGTATCACCACACGTCGCCTCAGCATATGCCAGGTGCTCCTGTGCATCTTTGGTTCCATCAAACTGAGGGAAACTACTGAAAATGGTTAGTAGTAAACTCTTACCACTAAGTTTTGATAGTATATTTGACATCTTTTATGCAGGAGTTGACGGTTAAAGCACTTAACGAGTGTCAACAATTTCAGTTTTTTTATTTCTAGCTAATATCAGTTGTTTTTTCAATTACAGTATCAGTTTTAGCACTGTTTGATCCATTATTGTAACTTATAATTTTCCTCCGCATTAAATTATTTATAGCCAAATGAAAATTGGGGATTTAGTTATATAGTTTTCCTGATATTGAATTATTGTTCCGTATTTGTAGTTTCATATTTTTATTTTTATGATTATATTTCCTTCAGCATTTATGCCTAATTGTGACATATAGTTTAATTGAATCCGTTGCAGCGCACGGACATTATGCTAGTTTTACTAATAAATCAGATCAGTGTATATGTGTAGGATCGAACAAGAACAAATAAACTTACCAGAGGGGAGTGAATGGTATGAAAAACGAAAACCCCGAAAACTTTTAGTGGAAATAAAAGTTACCCTGAAATCGATGGAGATCTCGACGTAGTCGGACTGACTATCAGATCAACTCTGGTCTGACCGCAGTGCTGCTGTCGGTCCGACCACAGTCACTACTACAGAACTTGTTATCTATAACGGTCTTTCCCATGCCTAAGGATTGCGGACCGTCATAGCGTCGTGATCTCTAACGGGCTAAAATAAACACCGATAAAGATATACTCGTACATATATAGTACATATGCATGTATTTCGAGCTTGTTACCGATGACAGCTAACGGTGACGGGCATATTCTTAAGAATGTCAAGGATGACTTTTGTCATCTTTGTCGGGCCATAAACAAAGGCCCGTCACCAATATCTATCATCGGTAACGGGCTCTAATCAAGGCCCGATAAAGATAACATCAAGACACATCACCGATGATTGTCATCGTGATGGGCTCTATATTAGACCCGATAAAGATACAGTATATGCCCGTCACTGATGTTCGCTATTTGGCCGTTACCGATGTCTATTGCACACTATAAATACTCCATCCGCCTAAGGAATGGTTATCCCACTGTTCACTAGTTTGGTGGGAGTTGTAGGGGGCGAATTTTTATCTGTTTTTTCAAAAAAATAGAAAATTCAAAAAGTAATTCAAAGAAACTAAACAATTCACATAAATTTAGTAGTACTTATCTTACAGAATGGATCGACAACGGTGGATGTACGAGACTCTGCGACATACCACAGAGTATAGAAGTGGCGTTTCAAATTTTGTAAACATTGTGGAGGTAGACAGAAAAAGAAGAAACAAAGATTACATTACTTCACCATATGATCGTTGTAGAAATGAGATAATGCGGCCTAGTAGAGTGGATGTACACGCTCATCTGATACTTCGAGAATTCATGAAGGGATACACATGTTGGACGAAGCATGGAGAGCGGCCTAGTTGCAGCTGCAGGTACCGGTGGAGCACAAAATCAGGAAGATGAAAATGAGCATGACATGTTTATATCATCTCCATTGGGCGGTGAAATGGTTGATGTGGATCACGATCTACTACAAGACACGTTGAGGACCCAACTTACAACGACAGAGATTCCATGAAGTTCACCAGGTTGGTCAGTGACTCGGAGACACCTCTATACGCCGGATGCAAGGCAAAACTAACCAAATTATCAGCTACTTTAGACCTAATGAAGCTAAAGGCAAGTAGTGGATGTACAGACAAGAGTTTCACAGATCTATTGAGAATATTGAAAGCCATGCTTCCTGAGAAAAACACATTGCCTAAGACGACATATGATGCAAAGCAGGTTTTGTGTCCCCTGGTTTAGAGGTCCGTAGAATCTACGCTTATCCAAACGACTGCATGTTGTACCATAAGCAATATGCGGATTTAGATGTTTGTCCTGTCTGCAAGGCATCACGATACAAGTGAAAGAAAGTGCTGACGAAGGAAAGAAGTCAAAGCGGGGTGGTTTGGTGAAAGTTGTGTGATATCTACCTATCATTGATCGTTTCAAGAGAATCTTTCCCAACCCCAAGGAAGTGGAGTTAGTACGGTGGCATGCCACAGAGAGAAGGAATGACGGTATGCTAAGACACCCTGCAGATTCGATTCAATGGAGGAATATCGATCGACAACACCCAGAATTCGCAACCGACCCCAGAAACATGAGGATAGGTTTGTGTACGGATGGCATGAATCCTTTCGGAGACATGAGCAGTTCTCACAGCACTTGGCCGGTTCTTATTGCAAACTAACCTACCGCCATGGTTGTGCTTCAAAAGGAAATACATTATGTTGTGCTTGTTAATCCAAGGACCGAAACAACCTGGCAATGATATTGATGTGTTCTTGGAGCCTGTTATGGATGATCTAGAAACTCTCTAAACAAAAGGTGTGGTAACTTGGGAGGCGTATGGTCAAGAGAACTTGAAGCTACGAGTTGTATTGTTCTGCACCATTAATGACTACCTCATACTTGGTAATCTTTCTGGACAAACTGTAAAAGGAAAGAAGGCTTGCTCCGATTGTATGGAAAATACACGCAGTAGGTGGCTAAAGAAATCACGAAAGATGGTTTACATGGTTCACAGGAGGTGGCTCCCGCTATGTCACGCATTTAGAAGAAAGAAGAAAATTTTCAACGGTAAGAGAGAACTTCAATCTGCTACGAAGCATAACTAATGAGTTTGGGAAGAAAAGGAAACGTAGTAAGGCCAAGGAAAAGGGCATGTGAAAAAAAACATATTTTGGTGACTACCTTACTTGAAAGATGTTGAGGTCCGTCATTGCATTGATCTAATGCACATTGAAAAGAATGTGTGTGAGAGTTTGGTCGGCCTACTGCTGAATATTCCCGGAAAGACGAATGAAGTGTTGAATGCACGTCTAGATCTACAGGAGATGAATATTCGTTGGGAACTCATGCCTGTAACCGATGCAGAGACAGGAAGAGTGTAGCTCCCTCCAGCTTGCCACACCTTGTCAAAGGATGAGAAGATCGCAATTTTATCCTATTGAAAGATATTAAAGTTCCTTCAGGTTATTCGACAAGGATAACCAAGTATGACTCATTGGATGATCTTAAAGTGGTTGGAATGAAGTCTCACGATTGCCACGTGCTAATCACATAGCTCTTACCAGTTACTATCAGAAGTATTCTTCCACCCAAAGTCCAGCACATGATAATGCGTTGGTGTGCCTTCTTCAATGCAATCAGTCAGAAGGTTATACATCCCGAAGATGTCGATGGGTTGCAGGCCAATATTATCAATACCCTCTGTCACTTGGATATGTATTTTCCATTATTTTTCTTTGATATCATGATTCATTTCCCTGTTCATGTTGTGAAGCAAACAAAATTATGTGGCCCAACTTTCCTAAGAGAAATGTACCCATTCGAGAGGTACATGGGAGTTCTGAAGTCGTACATACGGAATAGAGCAAAACCAGAGGGGAGCATCATTGAAGGTTACATGACCGAGGAGTTTATTGAGTTCTGCGTCGATTACATGTCCAAGTCCTATCCTATCGGAGTTCCAGTGTCTCGTCATGAAGGAAGGTTGTCAGGTGTTGGCACAATAGGAAGGAAAAGAATTGTGCCTGATCAAGGCTCCTATGAGTTGGCCCATTTCGCTGTGCTCCAACATATGGCAGAAGTTGCTCCATACTTTGATGAGCATTTAGTGAAAATCTGACAGGAGAACTTGGGGCACTCGGATACGTGGATAAATAGAGAACATAACTCTCGTTTCAACGAATGGTTCAAGAATTGTATTACAAGGTCGACCGATGGCCCAAATGAAATAGTATGGATGTTGGCGGCGAGACCATGTTGGGATGAGGACACATGGCAAGGATACGATATTAATGGATACACATTTTACACAGTTAAACAAGATGACAAAAGCACAGTGTAAAACAGCGGAGTCCGTATAGATGCATTTCAGGATCAATCTGGATCGAACACATAGTACGGCCGTATAGAGCAGATCTGGGAGCTGAACTACGTGAAGTTCAAAGTCCATTTGTTTCGGTGCCATTAGGTGAATACACACACAGGTGTGAAAGTCAATAAGAAGGTTTCACTTTAATAAATCTAGCCAAGGTTGATACGCTAATGAACCATTCGTACTTGCGAAGCAGGTCGAGCAGATTTTCTACATAAAAGACCCTGCAAACAAGAAGCTGCACATTGTGAGGGATGGCAAGCAAAGAATTGTTGGGGTTGACAACATCATCGATGAAGAAGAATACAACCAGAATCATCATGTAAGACCTCACATCGACCTTGAGGACGATCCCGATGAGGATGTGGCATATGCTCGTTCAGATCATACGGAAGGCATACCCTTATAACTTAAGACTTTGTATTAATTTGATTTGCAATTTCTTTTAGTGAATGAAGTATTTTGTATCATTGTCTTTGTAATAAATGATTTGCATTCTCTCACTGAACCCAGTGCTGGACGCTGGAGAAGATGGAACCACGAGGCGTCGTGCCGGCACGCCCTGTGCCGCAGCCCGTTCGATGGCTGCAGCTACCAAGGGAGTCCCACTCCAACTTAATAAGTATTAAGGAATAAGGAAAAATCCAAACCAAACCCTATGAAGAATAAGGAGTAAGGAAAGTCAACAAATGGTCAACTATATCGAATAAGTAATAAGGAAAAATAATAGAAATTTGTTTACTTAAAAAATTGAAAAAACCTATCTCAATCGGGCTTTAAGAAAAGCCCGTCACGGATGACCTCATCCGTAACAGGCGTTAAGTAAAGCCCGTCACGAATGAGGTCATCTCAATCGAGCTATGTGTTGTGCGCGTGTCACACCCGGAGTTTTCCCCTTTTCCGTACTTTCTAAATCATCAGCAAATGGTCTATAGAAAATTCTTTGTTTGACCAGGACCAAACCCTAAATTAACAATGTGCTTAACCATCAGAATTGTATTTTCGAATTTTTTTTTCGAATTCTCTTTGCTTCAAATCGTTAACATGACTTTCAGCAGAATATTCAGAGTAGAGGAAGTAATAATCGTTAAAATGTTAGGATTTGAATTAATAATTCTTTCCTTTCCCTCCTTTGGTCGTGAACCATTCCCGGTTCACTCTATCTGTTCGCGGTTCGTTGTATCCGTCGACCCCTTTGCCACGGCGGTTTCGTTTTGTATGACAAGCCGAGTCCTACTCCTATTCTAGTTCGATTTCTTTTTCCTTTCCCGAAAGGGCACCGCATTTGTTTCCCCCACCTTCCCTTTTTCCTCCCATATTCTTCCCCTCCCTTTTTTCCCCCACCATGCACCACCCCTCCCCCTTTTCCCCCTGCCGTGCACCCCTCCTCTCCTATCCACACAATGCCACCGGCCCCACCAAAAACCCACCACCACCTATATAAGTCCCCTTAGCCCCCCTCTTTTCTTTCTTTTTTCGTACCAAGCCCTAGCCGTCGCTGCCCCCCTGCGCCCTAGCCCTAGCCGCCCCTGCCCCTCCCCTAGCCGCGCTGGCGCCGCCTCCCGTTGCCGTGCCGCTGTCATCGTCATCTTCTCCGGTGAGCACCTCTCCTCTCTTGTCCCTCACCGGTAAGATTCACCGCGGTAATCATCTCCTTTGTTTCAATCTAACCTATCTAATCTACTCCGCATGTTGTATCCTAGTCACCACCTCCTTCCGTGCTCGCCGGCGCCAGCCTTTGTCCCGTGCTGCCTTGCCGCCTTGCTGCCGTGAGCTGCGCCGCCGCTACTGTGCCGTCGCCGCCGCTTCCCTAACCGCAGCCGCAGCCGCGCCGCTCGCCGCGTCGCTGCGTGCCGCATGTCGCCCCTGCCCTAGCTGCAGCCGCACGTCACCACTTGCCACGCCACTGCCGTGCCTCGCACCGCCGTGCCCTAGCCACCGTGTGCCACAGCCGCCGCTGCTGCTTTGCCGTGCTGCCGCTTTGCAACGGCCCTACCTAGACACAGTCGCCGCTGCCCCCATTTTGGCCACTTGCCGAGTCACCGGCTGTGCATACCCTCTGTGCTGCATGCGCTTGCTAGTCGATTGTCGCATTCGTTCGCACGTAGTGTGGTGTAGTGTCATGTCGGTTTGCTCGTACCGAGTTGTTCTGAGATGCTAGTTCCGTTCGCCGGTTCGGTTGACCGTTTGCGTGGTCCCGTACCACGGTAGGTTGACCCGTCGAGTCACTGACCAGTGAGGCTCGCTAACCGGAGTTTGTTTCAATTAATCTTGTCCGTTCGCGGGCGTAAAATATATTAATTAATTAAGGACTTTCGGTTAATAGTAATTACACAGTTCATATTCTAAAATCCATATCTTAATCATCCGAGCTCCGTTTTAATCCATTCAACTTTCTGTGGATTCATTAAAATGTGTAGAATTCATTAAAATTGGTGCTTTTTTGTTGTTTCAGTAGACTTATCGAGTGTATTGTTTGTGTGCTTTGTTTGTCGTTTAGAATCTAGCAGTTCCGACGCTCCGGTGTATTACGAAGTGGTCGCCGAAGTTCCGTCAATTCAAGAGCAAGGCAAATCATGCATACAAAATTGATCATGTTGAACCGCTTTACAAAATCCCTGCTTTTCTATTAAATTGTATTGCTCTTATAATATCATGTGCGATGGATGCCTATTATACTCAGCCCATTGTTACCTTGTACCCTTGATAACTTGGGTTATAAAATGACTAGATGATTGGTTTAGGAATGCTTAGCCATGCTTAGATAAATTTGCACACAATGGGATTCATTCTAATTCGCCACCGCCTCCTTGACCATCTCCAACCAAGCCCACCACCGTTGTCACCGACCCCGGCCGCCGCCTCCTCGACCTCCACCGAGTCCGGCGCCGCCGGCTCCTCGACCATCTCCGACCAAGCCCGCCGTCCTCATCGTCATCGTCACCGAGCCTGGCTGCCGCCTCCTCGACCTTCTCCGAGCCCGGCGCTGCCATCTAAGCCACTGCTCCGCCGTCTTCACCGCGCCGTCCACCTCCTCACCGAGCCCATGCTGGTTAGCAAAGGCTGATATTATGTGTGAATTTGCGGGTATTAATTTAGGGAATTAAGTGATGAGACAGTGATTTTAGTGACTTGGTAAATTAGTCACTTGGTGATTTTAGTGATTTTATTGATTTGCTAGTTAGATAAGATGACACTTAGGTATTTTATTGATTTTAGGGTATTATTTTAGTGAATTAAGTGAATAGTACTTAGATTTTTAGGGTATTATTTAATGGATTTTTATATATGTTGATTTGTAGGAACCTTTTATTTTTATATATGTCAGATGTGCACTTTAGTTAATTTGGGTTACTTAATTGAATTTAGGGTATTTTAGTGAATGTATTTGAGATGTTCTTGTAATGTTCATGCGTGATGTTTATGTGTGATGGGAGTTAGGGATTTTAATGAATGTATTGATTTCAGGTTATTTTAGTGAATGTATTGATTCTAGGTATGTATTTAGTATTAATGCCCGTTTGTAATTTTTTGTCGTACCCTAGTTATTTAGAAAATGTCTCAGCAAGGCAAACTAATGTCGGCGACAACTAGTGGGATCTCATCGACCCGGAACCCTAGGACCGGAAATCAGATTCCAAAGGAATGAATGACCATAACAGATGTCGATGGCCAAGGATTCCCTATTGCTCCTAGGAAAGTTATCAAGAAGTTCGTGTCAGTATGCAGGGTGTTAGGGAGGCGACACTTCACCATCTTGGTCGACGACATCAAGCAAGTCCCAGATGCAGGAAAGGAGGATGCTTGGACGTAATTCAAGGTGAGCTTCGAATACCCTGAAGAGGCTGAGGAAGAGCTCAAGTATCGTGCTATCCAAAAGATGGGCATCGCATGGAAAAACTTCAAGTCAATGCTGGTCACTGAGTACATCCTCAGCCCCAACAACCCAACACCATATGGCACATACCGGTGGATCACCCCGAGAATATGGGAGCAGTTTCATGCTGCCAAGTCAACCCCTAAGTCCCGGGCAAAAAGTGAGGCTGCTAGGGCGCTCCACGCTAGAAACCTACACCCGCACCGGCTTGGAACCGGTGGATATGTTGGGAAGCAGGAGCAGTGGCAGAAGGAGGATGACGCTACTGCGCAATCTAACACCCCACCACCATTTGGTGATATCCCAGACGAGTGGGCAAGGAGTTGGGCAAGGGCAAGGGGTGTTAGGAACAGTGATAGGTCAATCACGTTCCCAAATCCAAAAGATCAAGTAGTGTACGATCAGATGGTAAGGCTCTCAAATCCAATATGTTTGAATTGTTTTTATCGTAGCCATGATTTAACCCGAACTTAAATGTACCGTAGAAAGAATATGCTGCCCAGAGACCATCCTCGCAAGAGGTCTGCTCACAAAGACGTGAGGACGATCCTCACAAAAGTGTTGGGCACCCATGAACACTGTGGACGGACAAGGGGCGTTGGCTCCAATATTCCATGGAAGGTTGGGTTACCCCAATACATGTGGTAGTACAAGAAGAGAATGATGCTCGCCTAAAGGAACAGCTCAGAGTGGAGATCAGAGAAGAGCTCTGCTCTGAATTCGATGAAAAGTTGGCAGGGGTGGAGGCATGGATCAGGGGTGATTTCCAGCAACAACACGCTGACCCCATCGCCGCTCTCAAAGTAGAAGCGAGCCCTACGCAAAGGCGTAGCAGTTGTGCATCAACTGAGGCGGCGGAAGAACAACGACTAGTCCCTGCCGCAGTCGACCACATAATGGTAAATCCAACAAACAATACATTTGTTGTCTTAACAAATCCATATATTATATAATATTCTTAGAACATGGTTGAATCTATTGCAGGAACCTACACAGTGCACCCTAGTAGTTAGGGTGACACCGACATTTAAGCTCCCTCCCACCGAGGGCGTTGCGTTCAAGACAACACCCAAAACCCAGTGCATAGGGCGCAACTGATGGCCAGGCAGACTAAAGTACAAGTGGACATGGTCAAGCCAGACTGAGTCAGCTGGACTCTGCAGCATCCACCAAACGACGAAATTTTGACCCTAGGAGCTGCACGTGGGACTTTTATCCAATGGCCCAAGGATCTCATCGAGATAAAGATAACTCCTAGGTCAAATGCACCAAATACCTGTCCACTGCCAATACCTTCTCAAACTCTTCCTTCAGTCCCTCCTGCCATTCAAGTACAGGATGAAGAGCTTCAATTGCAATATGATACAGATTTTGGGGATGATGGTATGGAGGTCGAAAGCAGGGCCCACATTCCCCCACCTATCAAAAAGAGCAAGAAGGTGCATTCTTCTCGGCCACACACCAAAACTGGCCAAAAACTTGTTGCAAGGGGAAGAGGAAGAGCAAAGCTGCAGACCTCGCTTCTGGCTCCAAAGAAGCTAGATCTAGGCAAGGCACCACCAGTCCTACTAAGAACCTTGCTCCAACTAACTTCCAATTAGACATGCCATTGGTTGTATACCATGAATTAGCCAAGATGGGCCCTACTTGCAAAGAGCTACACAGCTACTACATGAAGAAGTCCAACGCTAAGAGGAAGAATAGAGAAACCTCCATGATAGGCTTTCACGGTCTACAACCATTTCTTGGGCCAGAAGCCTATATTGTTGTAGACTTCGCAGATCTATTTGACCTCTACAGGATGCGAGCGGTGGACACCTATCTCCTCAAGTGCTACTCGTTGTAAGTATTCTTGTGTAGTACGTTGGTAATAAAAGATGATATATTAGATGCTTACGTAGGACTTTGTATTGCTTGTAGATTCTGTTGGAAGCATGCTGCAAGAAATCGCATCGATGTAAGCTTTCTATATATAGTTCAAGTCAACGAGACAAATCTGCAGCACGATGTGGGACAAATGACAGGTTATAACCAGCAGTAAGTTTGTACCCTAAATATCTACCCCTCCACGACGCGTATAGTTTTAGTATTTAACTTGTAATATATTAATGACGCAGGTACCATTGGATTCTTCTGGTCTTAGTGCTGAAGTGGATTATGGTATACTACCTTAACTCCAAAATTTATAACAACTCCGAAACAAAAGAGAAATATGATTGGTCGAGAATTGAAGCTGCACTGAATGATGCGTGGGGTCAATATGTTTCCAAAGGAGGAAGGCATAAGCAAGGCAGCCCAAAGCTCTGTCACAAGAAAGATTTCCCTGTCCATCAACAAGTTGGTGACCAGTGTGGGTTCCACGTGTGCCACAACATGATGACTTTGTTGGACGAGGTGATATTGCTGGACCTTGAGGTCTGTGTTTCTATTTTGTATACAATATATATATACTAAGTAGTTCGAAGTATATACATACACTAACTTGGCGCCTCACATGCATGAAAAAATTTCAAACATCCCGGATCGCAGCTTCGAACCAATTAGAGAAGACGTAGCACGATTCATACTTGACAAAATCTTATCTCCTGAAGGAAGCTTTAGAGTACCATCGTAGGTCGTCTCTAAATGGTTGAAACATTTTCCATTGCTTGTCAAAAATATGAGATTTATGTATCATTTATGTATATATTATATATAATACAATCCGGTGTGATGTTTCTGTCTATACATGCAATGCTAATTACATATAAACTTGTTTCAATTTATAACTCGGTTTTGCAGGTTTTGATACTTAACTCTGGAGGATGTGAATGGATCTGTTAATCTGATTGTAATCACTTAATGTTTGGTTTGTGAATGGATGTGAATGGCGTATGTGAATGGATGTGTGATTGAGGATGCGATCACTGAATGTTAAGTGATTTTGTGAATTGCTGTGAATGGGGTTGCCAGGAAAGAGAATACATATATATGCTTCTATGTCTTTTTTGCAGCGGGCGTGGCGAGCAAAGGCCTAAGGCTAGCAAAAAAATAAAATTTATTTTTTGAGTAAAATACTCATCCGTGACGGGCTCTAACTTAAGCCCGATTGAGACAACCTCATCTAGTTTAACTTGTCTGCTTGGTCAAAGCTATCGGTGATGGGCTTGAGGTTTGGCCCGACAGAGATATTTGTCACCCGTGATGACCAAATGCCCGATAGAAATAACTTCTCACATCACTAACCTTTGGTTCACGACGGGATGCAACACCGACACAGGTGAGGCTTGTCGCCTGTTAAAGATGAGCTATCCCATGCTAGTGAGTACACATACACATGTGCTGCCCACTACAGTACACTGAAGTACTGTAGCACTATATACTTCACTAATTTCTCTCTTCAATATCCTTCGCTAGCACCAGTGCTTGCACACACACCTCGTGAAACCCGTTACGGAGATCTCTCCTACACGATGTTCATCCATCGTATGCCATCTCGTATCCAACTTCGTCACCCGGTATTCTTGACCGTCTGGATCTCAACTCCTTTCTGAGTCTAGTCCCGATCCTGACTCTAATATCCTTCTCACGTGGTATCCCGTCCGCATAAGATCTTTATTCCTCCCTGAGCATAGTCCCAGTCCTCACCATTGATCAAGGCTGATTTCAGGTCACCTGCACACAATCAGACAACACAACCATTTTTGAGCACAGATATCATAATCTGACCCACGTTAGACACACGCACTCACACCAATACCCACATATATTCTCAAACCAATTTATCGATTAAATTATTTGCAAAACCAATTGTTCGTCATAAAATATTAATTATGACAATTATTTCACAATATGCAGTACATATTTTCCCGAATAGTCGTCGCTGATCCACATCAGATTGGCAGGCATCAGAATTTGTCTCCGGTCAATCTCGTATACACAGTTCCGATATTGGTGTAACATCAGTTTTAGGTAGCGTGCAGCTATTGGTCTCTCAAAATCTCCCAATCATCGTACTTAGCATAGGTACAGGGGTACTGTGCAATTGTTTTGGAATATACAGCGTGCTTAGTCCTATATAAAGCAGCTAGCTAGCTAAAGCAACCACACACAGAACAGAAGAGATGCAAGCTAGTTTTCACAGATCCTATCGTCTAATATAGTATTTACAATATACAGTACGTATACAAATTAGCTTGTAGCTAGCTATAGCTTCGGTCCCTGAAGGGCATTCACTATGCCTGCAAGCTCCATCCCTCTCCCTTTCATGTGCCATGGTCCTCCTCTGCATACTAGAGTTGGCCATCGTCGTCCAATCCTTTCGCCGGCTGGGCTTGTTGCTCGTCCGGATGGTGTCCGAGCGAAAGCTTACTTCCGGCAAAGAAATGTTCTGCGACATGCAAGTGGACACACGCACGGGGTGTCCTCTGATGCAACCACAACCGGCCGGAATGAGCTTGCGTCTAGCTTTGAGCCCTCTGTGTGGGGGGATTTCTTTATCAACTACGAGCCCAAGCCCCTACAGGCATACATACTTTATTATTATTTTTGCATGAGATATATGTTTTGCTCTCATAACAAAAATATACAACTGAAAGAAAAAAACCTCAGATTGTATAGTTTACCTGTAAAACCAACGGTAATTTATCCATACACATGTATGCAAATTTAAATGCAGTTGTTGGATAGGTACCCCCTCACTCCGATTTTCGTTACTTGTCATTTAGTACATCGACATGCAATTTCCCCGGAGAACTTTGACACCTAAGTGTTCTCATTATATATTCATCAAAATTGGTGAAATTTTCAAATTTAAAATCATAATTAATACTTATGTTTTTTATTTGTTACGTTTTTAGAAAAAGTGACAGTTCTCATGTTCCAAGTACGGATAAATTTTGTTTCATTAAATTATATTTTATTCCAGTTATCTTTGTTCTACTTTTTGCAAAACATTTCTCATGCTACAAATTGCACAAATTAATTATATTCATTTCAAATCATTTAGTCCACCTGATTAACTGTTCCATTTAATCAATCATAATAAACCAAATTCATGCTTCCAAATAAGCAGAGATCAGAGGGATGGATGATGGAGATGGCCGAAAAGCTAAAAAGAGATGTCCGCATACTGTTTGGGACCAGCAATGATATGAGGGAGAAGATGAACTTAATAGATGTAGTCCAACGTCTTGGAATAGAGCACCTTTTTCAAGAAGAAATAGGCAGTGCAATGAGTGATATCAAAGGAAGTGAATTTACTAGCTCTAGCCTCCATGAGGTTGCTCTATGGTTTCGCTTACTTAGAGAGCATGGTATTTGGATATCTCCAGGTATTGTTCCACATGATTTAAGCGATGCTAGCAAAGCATGCATTAACTGATATTAGGAAATCTGAATATTTATTGGTTTCCTAAAAAACTATAACTAATTATTACAAATAAATATAGCTTCCAAAATTCTATAAAATCAATAAAAATTTAATTCCGGCACATAGTAATATGCATTTTTGGGAGAGTTGATTGCAAAACTTTTGAATGTTTTGCCTGGATTAGAACTTATTCAATTTACTTACGGTTTTTTAGGCGGTTCAGAATTGCATTTTTCTGTGGAACAGCTTCTCGTTATATGTCTGAACTAACCACATCACTACCTCTGTTTCAAATTACTTGTCATGCTAGTTTTCCTTAAATCACACATTTCTATCTTTGGTCATATTTTTTTTAAAAAAATGTGTATTAAGATTTGAACTGTGTATTATGTATTTCAAAAGTATTTTTCATGATGAGTGTACAAACATAAATATTAAGATTTAAACTATAAGAGTTTTTAAAAATTAATGGTCAAAGGTACAAATATTTGATTTAGGAAAAAACTAAATTTGAAACTGAGGTAGTACATAGAAAGAAATAAATGTGGTTTGGAGAAGTGGTGTCCTTTTTATGAAGATGGAACCTAGTCTTCTTTTGGATGAAACAATTATGTCTTGCAGATGCATTCAGCAGATTCAAAGGAGAGGATGGCAGGTTCATCAATACTGGAATAGCTGATGAACCAAAAGGATTATTAAGTTTATATAATGCAGCACATCTCCTCATCCATGATGAGCCGGAACTTGAAGAAGCAATCTCTCTTGCAAAACACCATCTTGAATTCATGAGGGGTGAAGGTGGGCTCAAACCCCCTCTTGCTGATCAAATCAACCGTGCCCTAGATTTACCATTACCAAGAACCTACAAGAGAGTGGAAACGTTGCAGTATATGCTGGAGTATGGACAGGAGGAAGGACACAATGTGGATCTTCTGGATCTTGCAAAGTTAGAATTTAACCTCCTGCAGCATGTCCACTTGAAGGAGCTCAGAGCTTTTTCTCAGTAAGCACGTTTATCTGTTTACGGAGTATATATATCATCTAAGTAAATAGATATGATAGAAGTAATTAACTCTGCCCTTTCAAAAAGTAGCTAATCATGATACTAATTAATATCAAATGATATGCATGCGTGTCTCAAGATGTTCTACTTTTGTAGTACCAGAAAAACCTTGTTTTGGCAATTCATCTAAACAATCAGATGTTATATAATCTACTGGCCCTGCATAGAGGTACTGTACAGAACTGGTATACAAATATTTTTGCAAGTGGAAAACTTATGTAGAGGTATTTTTTAATTAGCCAAATTCATGAAGATATGTTTTTTTCTCCTTTTTGGGAGGATTAAGTTGTTGTGAGTGCGAGAAACTGAAAGGTAATCACACATGCAAGATGTGTCAATGATGTCGAGAAGTCAATATATCTCGTTGGTCATTAAGTGTATTAATCACATATGCAACATGTGTACAATGGATGGTTAGTGTATTGGATATTAAGTGTTGCTTTCGTAGTTTTATTTATTGACTATAACAAGGTTTAATGCCACTATGCAATTTGTTGACACCACAAAAATATCACGTTACGAAACTAGTCTCACTGTTTGTAGCAACAATGCACCCGAACATTGTTTATGTGAAACTTGTAAACACGGATCTGTTGCACCATAGAGAAAACAACAAAAAGTCATATATTGCACTAGTGAAGAGATTTTCTACATTGGTCACTATAGAATCAATATCTAGAATGCCCATCAATCGTTTCCATTTCAACAGGTTATATGTATTTATACTACCATCAACTACTAGTAGTACTATAATATGTCTATGTTATACCGGTGGTAAAACTGATAAATTAACGGCTGGTATCACCTCCACCGGTGATAACACCGGTATAGAGACCACCGTAAAGGTATTCTTAGTGAAATGGATCTTCACATTATTAGTATTTTAGGTCTGCTTGACAAGTATACATGTCTACATTGTCACTATCATAATTACACGCAATGCAATACTATGTTAAATAACACATTAAACATGTACCTGAATCACTTAATTTTTTAGGTGGTGGAAAAATATTTATGGATATGTGCAACTAAGTTATGCTAGGGATCGTGCGGTGGAAACCTACCTTTGGTCCTATGTCGTGTTCTACGAGGAAGGTTTAGTGCTTCCACGGATGATCTTTGCTAAGATATTTGCACTGCTCGTAACTATGGATGACACTTATGATGACCATGCCACCATCGAGGAAAGCAGGAAGCTGAATGAAGCGATACAAAGGTTGGATTAATATGAAAAAAGGACAAATATCCTTGAGATGAAACCATCAGTGCGGCGGTATTGCGAAAACCGCACCACAAATTATACTTAAAAGTTTCCAAAATGTTCCCAAAAACATTCTCTCAAAAAACCCGAGTTACCAAAACATTGTTGTCATGTTGTTGAGATAATTTCTAAAAATATGTACATTTCACGATCTTGACCAATTTGGTTTGAAAAAGCAAATTTTGGAGGATTGAAAAGCTTTGTAAAACATAAATAAATCAACATCCAACTGTTTTATACTCCTCTTCGTTCTTCTGTTTTTCTATTTCATAACTAAAAACTAGATGAATTACAATTCTTGTATTTTAGATTATTGTTTGATATGCCATGAAATGTTTTTTGATGGTTTTATATATAGTGTATCTTTCATGATGTGCCCAAAACTGACAGGGAAATAGGAAAAACCTATAGGTATCACAATTGAAATTGTTGTATTTCACATTATTGTTTTATTGTTGGTTTTTACCATCTGGCTCATCACAATCTGCATCATACCACTTCACTTCTAATTCTATACCTGATTTTTTTCCCAAATACCATGCAAGGATTCATCAGAACACCCAATTCATACACACTATGTCATGACTCATGAAATCGAGTAAGAGATGTGCAACTATGGGCTACCGGCACCCTTGAGGGGTAGGGTTTGAACCATGAAAATTGTCAGAGGCCTCATTGTTACACCAAAAAAAATAAAAAGAGGCATCATTGATGCCACCATCATTGTCCTCTCTACCGTCGTTTTTCAAGTAATAGATGGACTAACAACATGATATCTCCCTACCAAATCAATGTGCTTATGCTTGCCGAAGTAATATCATGCAAAATGCCAATTTTCTTACTGGACAGATGGGATGAAAGTGCTATATCTTTACTACCAGAGTATATGAAAAAGTTCTACATTGCATTGCTGAACAACTTCAAGGAGTTTGAGGCTCAAGTGGATGTCAGTGGTCAATACAGGGTCCTGTGCATAAAAAAAGAGGTATACCTATTATATGTACTTTGATGGTCCGTAATTATTTCACGTGTTTTGGTTTGTCTAAGAAATTACACATTGACCATTAATTTCATAAAAAAACATATTATTGATAGCTTCAAAACAAACATCATATCAATTATATTTGTCATATGAATCAATTGGTGTAATGTTTTCACATCGGTTATATATAATTTTGATTCTAGGTATACAGTATCTAAACATATAATTAGTTAGGTATGTAATAATGGATTGTCAAACAAAGTTGAATTTGATTGTTTTATTGTTAGGTATATACTCACAATTTGAAAGTTTTGAAAACTTTGAATGAATTTGTGTATTTCATACATCGGTTCCTAGGCACCATATTTATCCTGTGTGTGTCTATGCATGTATAAGGTTGCACTCGTACTCATTTGCTTGGTACAAGTTGGCTTGTGCTTTGCCCTCCCATAGTTCCAGTACAACTGTCACATTCAGACACCAAACTATAAAAAGTCTCTCTTTTCTCTTTGGTACAAGAGCATCTCCCTGATCATTTTTTTTAAGCCAAGCCGATGTCACACACGGACACACGCATATGATCCATCATCGCCTTTTGGATCAGCTGCAAATGTTAGTATGTCGGTAAGGCTGAATTTTTAAGTGAGGTTTGGTTTAAAAAATGTCTGGTTTAACGTAAGCATATTTTTCAAATTACTAAACGATACTAACAACTTAATTTTCTATATAGAAGTTTTATATAAATCAAACAAATTTAATTTTCAAATTTATAATAATTAATACTACATTAATTACTAATGACTTATTTCTTTTCGGAATGTCGTAAAGTACTTTCATTTTTTATCAGTTAGTCACTGTGTATATTGGCTATATAAATGGGTTGTATCACTTAGAATATATTAAAATAAAAAAATCACATGTTTGATATTTTACACATATATATGTTACATTCTAAAATATCATTTTGTTAAAGTTTATATAGAAAATATATCAACATGAATGTCGACTTACCGCCAAAATATGATATTTCAAAAACAACAATTTGCAAAGTGATGTCCAAAAATAATATTGCAAAATGATATCGCTTTGCTATATTCTATATATAGAAAATATATCAAGATGAATATCGACTCACCACCCAAATATGCTATTAGGCAAAATGATATTTCAAAAATGTTATTTTGCAAAGTGATATAAAAAAGGATATTTAAATATATATCACTTGGGATTTACTGAAATAAAATAAGTACATGACTAATATTTTCTACAGTTATATGCTACATCACAAAATCTTTTTTTTATAATCTAAAGAGAAAATAATGTCTGAGATAAAATAACATATGGATCCATCAACTAAAGTACCCAGATTTTGGTAACTTATTGATGGTTGTACAATTTTAGTATCCATTAATTGCCAATCAACTTGTGCAACACACACGTATACGTCTTTCTAGCCAACCAAACCATTTATGCTAATTGTAATTACCAGAGTAAGTGATTGTCAGATTACCTCCCAGCTGTCTTTGGAAGGGATTTCAACAGTATCTTCGCAAATATGTGCATCGCTGAGGAAGTGTGTGTTGCTATGATCAACGAAAAATAACATAAGCAGCTACCCTCCCAAATACTCCCGACTCAACCCCAATCATGCATCACTGGGCAGGCCATGTCCTTATTTGTGGAGGAAGTAGTTCCATGCTCTGTTTTCGTTGGTAAAAAACATAAGAAGCCATAAACAAGTGAAAGACATAACACACAGCCATGCTTGTCAGGGCTTTAGTACGGGAGAAAGTGAAGTGTGACAAAAAAAAATTGGCATCGTACATTTGCACCGTAACGGGCTGCTGGTGCAATTAAGGAGTAAATGGTCACCAATCATGCTAACTCTTAGGCAGTCACGCACGTATCTTGGAACCCCACAACAGTTTGAGATTTGTGGTGCATATGAACTTCGGTTCATATATGTTTTTTCATATATATATATATATATATATATATATATATATAGCAAAATTATTCTACATCCGGGATTTAGAATAGTTGTTCTATATTCCCTCCTTTCCAAGGGTCAAACCTATCTCCTATCCCTGAGAAGGCCCAAAACTCACCTCCCACCTCCACTAAAGGTCGGTCAAAGTACCCACGTCGGTCAACAAGCCTGCTAACTCTCCCACTACCCACCTCTCCTCAACTCTCATCTCGCGGAATGGTGCAATAACGCGACGATCACCGTGTAGTAACATTATATCTTATGTGTAGTAACAATGCTTAAATATAGTTGAAATATAATCATGACGGATCTACTTTTGATAAGCATTTTTTCTCTAGCATCATGGTGCAAACGGTTTAAAAAATAGTATATTACGTGAGAGATATTGTTCTTCAAAAATTGATATTTTGAAATTTAACTCTCCACAGGTAGTAATACTATTACTGTTACTACTATCTCTTGTGAGTTAATGCAATTCCATCGTGACGTTTCTACAAGAGTGTGGTAAACACTATAACTTTTATAGTAACAACACGTCTTACTGCAATTTGTGGATAGCGTTATTGCATAAACATGTGGTAACATGCACCTAATATAAGGTAACACTTCCACTTTTGTGCAGTAACTAGTATATTTAGCTTGTGAGATTTTTTTAACCCACATATTTTTGTTTCGATTTCTGGTTTAATACACGTCACCACGATATTGCTACACTACAATGTTACTGCCAAAGGTGTAGTAACATCCTATATGTTCCGCAATAACGTTAAGCACTTTTTTACGAATATCATGGCGTAAATGGATTAGAAAAACAAAATATGATATGAGTGATATTGCTCTAAAGATTGAGATTTAAAAGATTTTAGTTCTACACAAGTATTACTACTATAGCACCACTGTTACTAATGCATGTTCTTTGTTACTGTAATTTTTATCATAACGTTACTACCAAAATTGTAGTAACAACCTATAGTTTTTACAATAATATATCATGTTACTACTCTTCTAGGATAATTTTACTACCGAAGTACAGTAATCATATCTGCAGTAATATAACTAATTTATTGTCACAAAATTTTAATAGAGATACAAAGCAAGCAAGTAATAATCTCACATAGTATCATATGGTAAATTGATTAGGAAAGCTTGCTATGAATTGTGAGATCATGGGTTCAAGTCTTGATTTTATCATTTTAAATTTTTATTTTCTCTTGAATAGAGAGAAAGAAAAAAAAAAGAGGGAGAGATCGATGGAGAGAAGAAAACCAAAAGAAGAAAGAAGAGGAGGCAGAGATCAGGAGGAGGAGAAAAAAATACCAAAAAGAGAGATCAGCGGAGGAGAGGAAAAAAAGGAGAGAGAGATCGGCAGGAGAGGAGGGAGAGCGATGGTTTTCTCATGGTGGTGGCGGCGTGCGTGCGAGGGGAAGGAAGAGGGAGGCGGGTGGGCTGCAGGGCTGGGGTGGCTTGGTGGGTGGGGGAGAGATAGAGGAGTGGGAGGGGGGTGTAGAATAGTTATACTATAAGGGGTGTAGAATGGTCTTGTCCTATATATATACACATATATATACATACACATATATATGTGTGTATATATATAGAACTATTATATAGCACCCTATGTGCCAATTAATTAAATGGCTTGTCTCACAGAACCTATCAGTAATTTTTTTTTACTATCTCAGGAAACCCACGCTCCCTCCTATATGGGTTGATTGATCAATACGTAATTAGTAATTTTTTTACTTTGCATATCGTGAAGAACGGAAGCTCTTAGGTTAGTAAAAAAATTATCCAATTGAGTGATGATTGGATGCTGCATTATCCTAATAGAGTTGCACATAATTTTTTTTCTGAGGTGTAATTTTTTTTAACCCTTATAGAGGCTTGTACAATTTTTTGACGATTGAAGTTAATATACAAACGATAGAAAATTAGCTATACGTAATATATGAAATAAAATATTTACTATTGGTAATTTGCTAACAAAAAAATAATAAATTGAAATAGGAGGGAGCGTGGACTATATTCTTGTGATCAACAATATGGACAAGAATACCGGTCAATAAAATGCTTACTTCCAGATGTATGGCCACTTGGGAAGAGATCGATAAAGTGGATATGACACGTAGTAAGTTTTTACTTTCAGAAGTTGGTTGAGGGCTATTTTTTACTAAACAAATCTGTTGAACCTAGTAAACTAGACAACGTGGTAATTTTTTAATCTAACGACAAGTCAGGTGAAGAACCTATCCCTAGTGGGCATAGCCCAGTAAATTCTTTACTTAAGGACTATTTTTTTTACTAAATGAACCAACCAAGACCCAAATGATTTTTTTACTCCTTGGAATATTTTTTTTACTAAATGAACCAACCAAGACCCAAATGATTTTTTTACTCATTGGAATGGAAAGGGGAGATACGCTTGAAATCAGGAAACCATGTCAGGAGAGCGATCAAGGAAAAAACGAAAAACCAGGAAGTTAGCCGATGGGAACGCATGAAAAAACGGAAAACACGGACGGGGCGCTACTGTGAGTCACGCCACAAAGCAACGTAGCACGCAGCGTGCCGTGTAGCGTCACCGTATATATATAGACACATATATGTATGTGTGTATAGATATACATACATACATACATATATATATGTATATGTATGTATATATATGTATGTATGTATATATATAGGTATGTATATATATGTATGTATGTATACATATGTATGTATATGTATATATATACATATATATATACACACATATATATACGTATATATACACACATATATACGTATATATACACATATATATACACAAATGCGCTAAAACAAGTAAAACACACCCCTTGTTATAAGTAAAACACACCCTGACATAGTTAAATTTTTAATATGAGATTTCCTGCTGAAATACCTCGTACTAATAGACACTATAGGATTCTTATAGTTAAAAAAATACTAATAGATTCAATATGGATAAAATACCTCGTAGTAAAAATTTTACTAATAAATTCCATATGTATCTCATAGTAAAAAAGTTAATAATAGAATCAATATAGATATTTAATGATGATTGCACTTGTAGTAAAAAGTTTACTATCCATGCTTGTTTTAGCTATAACACACCCAGTGTATTATAGTGTGTGTATATACACACTGTACCGCGACACACAAGGACGAATCCCACCCCACCTACAACCTATGCAGTTGTGCTGAGTTAAAATTTTACAGAGGTTAAAAATTTACTGCACATACAGTCGCATATCTTAGTGTTTTTACTGGATGTTTCTGATGAGTGATTTTTTAAATCAAATGCTTGTTGAAGCCGCAATGCAAGTAGGTCCACATATCAAAGTTTGGTATTGTTAGAACTTTACTGTAGTATATTGAACACAAAATCACGAGTCCAGTTCACGACCACCTTGTAGTATTAGAGTTAAAAAATAACCCTCAGACGATGGCGTTAAAAAGACTGTGATAAGTAAAATTTTAATTTAAAATCTATTTGATGAAATTTGTGCACAGTCTCCATCAACTTCTCAAGTAAAAAACTTACTACATGTCATTTCCATTTTATGGCTTCCCAGGTAGCCATACATCCAAAAGTAAAACTTTCTATTGATCGGTATTCTTGTGTACTTTCTTATTATTGCAATGAGTATATTTACCTTCAGCGATCGAGCAGAGGAAATTGCTCGTAATATATTTTTTACACACATGTTTACAACCATTATGTGAGGAAAAAAATTACACATCTAAAAGAAGAGGAAGATTCATTTTACAGCTTAAAAGAAGGCAAGCAGGCAACATCCATCCGCTTAAAAATTCAATAAACACATACACTAATATGTGGTTTGGAATAATTCGGTGTATCCTGCGTAGATAAAAATCATCTAAAAAGTTTGAAATTCCTAATGTATATCCTGTTAAACTAGTTTAGTAAACAAATCACTAAAGAAAATAGGTCACGATATATGCGAGTAAAATAATTAATATACGATCTAAATAGATGTACACTTGTATATAGTCCGATCAGCATAACATGTTTAAGTGAAAAAATTAACCATGTTGAGTAGGACAGGGGTATCTTTAGCGTGCTATGTGACGTAAGTAAAATAATTACTATGTATTAGGTGAATGCAGGTTCATAAATAGTCTCACCCGTAGATGATGTTGTTGAGTGAAAACAATACATAGGAAACATGAGGGGTGGGAGGGGGTGCTGTGAGAGGTGCTACGCAGTTAGGTAGGGTGTTGTGTGCCATGTAGTATCTCCCTATATATGGTATATATATATAATATTGAATATACGTAAATAATGGCCAAAATTTATGATGTTTGATTTTTTTAAATGTACATGCGCACTATACATAAGTGGGTGGATGGATGAAGTACTAGTTAGTATGCATTTATAAAACACATCAGAGTTAAAGTACTAAAGAACCTACTTTTTGACTTGTAGTTTCCATCAAACTAAAAAAATATTTTGATTGTAAAAGTATTTTTACTATGGTTTGTCTAAATCGACAATTAGCATGACTGGATCATCTGCCTCTGTGTTGAGTACTTTCGTAGTGCAGCCCAACAACAATATTGGAAATTTTGTATGGTTAATTAATTTCCTTCGCATGCGTGTAGTTCCAAAAGTTATCAGCATATTATCTCCAAGAAGTTGAATGGTCTCATCAAAATTACAAGCCAAGCTTTAAGGAGCAGGTGACTTTGTCTACTTTATCATCATCAATGCCACTACTTTGTGCAATTACTACAGTTGGCCGGGGTGATATAGTAACACGGGATGCATTTGAGTTGGCAACACAACATAATAGTGCAGTATTAGCTTGTGGAAGGATATTGCGCTTCATGAACGACATTGCTGCATTCAAGGTACTTCCCCGATTTCTCTTACGGCTGAATTTTTCCATGTCCATCATACACACACTAACTCCAAACCAAATATATATAGATCTAATAGAAACAAAATGCAGCCTACCTAGTAAACTATATGGGATGTCATACTACTTAATTATCTCTTTTACAATATTAAGTTACTGGTGGATAGTTTATTTGTCACATAATGCTAGCTACATGCAGCATATTGAAAAAAGGAATTCCAAGAAAACCTAGATATATAATATATATTGGAAAAGTGAACCATATTTCTCTTTCACAAACATGCAGTCTGGAAGAAAGAACAAGGGAGATGCCACAAGCACCGTGGAGTGCTACATGAATGAACATAAGGTAACAAGTGAGGAAGCCATAGCCAGGATCGATTCAATGATAGAAGATGAATGGAAAACCCTAAACGAAGTTCGTTGTGAGCATCCTCAGCTGCTCCCTGTGGTGCAACGTGTTATGAATTTAGCTATTTCTGTGCCCTTCTTTTACAACAAGAGGAACGATGCATATACATCCTCCAAGTATCTTCATAAAATTGTTGAAAGTCTCTTTGTTAATCCCATTCCTATATAGACCATAGTTAATCAGCTACCAGCAATGTCGGTGGCTACGTACCATCTATAATAATTCTTATGTGTGTATGCTGCATGTACGCTGGTAAACAATCAACAATAAATAAAAGATACCATGCTCAGAAGTGCATAACCATTTCTGATGTGGCTAAAAAAGTCCCGCAACATGGTTTATATGGGTCATTGGAGATTCCTTGGGTTTACATGAGTGTTAGGAAAAGCTTTAACGTTAAAAACGAGCGTGGTACAACTCCCTTGAATTTGTCAAGAATGGAGGTATTTCACATGGTTGTCGGTATTTACGATCACAGATAAGTTCAAAAGCATACGGACATCGTTGTAGCAATTTATCTGAGAGTATTCCAGAGATATCAAATCATAAAAAAAATGTGTGTATAATCTAACAAACAAGATTCAACCAAGGACAATAACTAATCGTAGGCTTAGGCAAGAGAGGATTCATATGGATTAATTAACTATACTTAAGTTAAGGTAAAACTCCTTCGTGGTATAACAACTAATTATTTCGAGCACCGCCTCTCCCCTGGTCTGCCAAATGAGTCTAGCTTGTAGCTCTATGATGTACTCAAACGTGGAGGATTACGAAGGACGAACATGGCTGTCACCAAGTACCGCCTACCTAACAGTTCCGAGGGGCACAACACAAATGAAGGTAACATCTAAGATAGACACCACGTCTACGCTATTGATTACTACTCTAGCTTCATGCAGGAACTTCCTTCTTCCTCCAGAGTCCTAGTGCTAGAGCACTTAATATAAATACTTAGTAAAAAATCCGCAACACGAAAATTAAATACTAAAAGGAAATTTCGAACACTTACTCCATCTAAAATATTATTAGACAAAACCAGCACAGGATAGTTCATCTTAATCAGGCGGCAAGCCTCATCTGTGTCGGGGAGGGGTCCCATCACGAACCAAAGGTCACTGATGTGAGAAGTCATCTGTATCGAGTATTTTGCCATCACAGATTACAGTTATCTTTATTGGGCCAAAATTAAAGGCCGTCACCGATAGGTTTGACCCAACAGATGAGTCAAACAAGGGCCAAATTCGAGCTTGTCACCGATGAACTCTTATGTGACGGGCTCGTACTTGAACCCGACAAAGATGACTAGATCACCTTTCTCGGTATGGTATGGTACCCGTCACAGATGACTTATCTCAGTCGGGCTTAGGTTTAAGCCCGTTACGGATGAGCTTATCTCAATCGATCTTAAACTTAAACCCGTCACGGATGAGTATTTTACGAAAAAATAAATTTTGTTTTTTAGCTAGCCTCAGGCCTTTGCTAGCCATGCCCGCTGCAAAATGACATCAGCATATATATATTCCCTTTCCCAGCAACCCCATTCACATCAATTCACAAATCAAACATTCAGTGATCACATCCACATTCACACATCCATTCACATATGCCATTCACAACAATTCACAAATCAAACATTTAGTGATCACATCCACATTCACACATCCATTCACATATGTCATTCACATCCATTCGGTGATAACTAAACCGTCGACATGCATCTTCAAGAGTTAAGCATCAAAACCTGCAAAATCGAGTTATAAATTGGAATAACTTTATATGTAATTAGCATTGCAAGTATATATAGAAACATCAGACTGGATTTTATTCATATAACATATAGCTAAATGTTACATAATCACATGTCTTTGACAAGCATTGAAAAATGTTCAACCATTTAGGGACGAGCTAGCTACGACTGAAATCTAAAGCTTCCTTTGGTTGATAAGATTTCGTCTAGTATGAAACGTGCTATCTCCTCTCTAATGACTTCGAATTTGTGAGGCGGAATGTTGGAAATTTTTTCATGCATGTGAGGCGCCAAGTTAGTGTATATGTATATACTTCAAAGTACTTAGAATATATAAGCGCATACACAATTGAAGCACAGACCTTAAAGTGGAGCAATATCACCTTTTCCAACAAGCTCCTCATGTTATGGCATACGTGGAACCCACACTGGTCACCAACTTGCTTCTCTGACTGGAGGGGGAAAGATTGAGAAAGAATGAGTACAACCACCGTACTCAGCAAGCCATGCCAGGAATAAATTATAATGCAATAGGGAACAAAGAGTTGGCATAATAGGAATTATTTTTGCGTAAAGCCAAAGTTGCAATACTTTAATGTTTTTAAAGCATAGTTTAAACTCGGTCCTATTTCTAAGCAATATTATCACTGTTGCGAACCCATGGATACCAGTGTTAAGCCCATGTTAACCACATGTCCAAACTATCATGAATTCCATCCATTACTTACAAGAAAACACTAACTTGGATACATTGGATACATTGCTAGGCTTGCCCATCACCGAGACCGTGGCTATTCGAATAGTTTTACTCTTATCAGAGGTGTACATCTTTACCCACAAGAAATAATACTTGACTCCATGTTAGCCATGAATCGCGATACCTGAAAGTTACCCATAAAGTCAAGATCGTGACAAGATTATCCACCTAGCTCAACCCAAAACAGAAGGACCCGCTAAGGTTTCGTCGCACGCCAGTTCCTGACAAGGTAAAGGTTGCCGGATCTCTCGGGACGAGACAAGCCCCCTCGTGTGCTAGGTCAAAGTCGGCCTCCCGTGGCCCCAGACCTATCATACCGATGACTTTTGTTTTGAGATGATCTAGACTTCTAGTTGCGCCTTACCCATTAGGCTTGTGGTTGCACTGTTATGCTTCGCAACAGAGGTCCAAAGACCAATCCTTATAGTGGTCGCGGCGCTTCTAACAAAAATATGCTACTTTTGTGCCCCACCAAAAACAAGTTCAGAGAGTTTTGAATGAGATTCCATCATGTCTTGGCTCAACCAACCACCTAATCATCGTTCCTACATATATTAGTTGTTACCCATAGTCTAATTATAAAAAGAGGTTCTATGTTGGATCTAAGCATAGATAATCCCAACCTAGAGCAACTAGTAAGTCCATATAGGGAGCCATACTAGTCATTTTATCATTTGACTAAGGTTGACAAGAGCATGGGTAGCAATTCAACATGGCTATATAACAAGGATCATATAAATATTAACTATTAAATAAATAATAGTGAGCGTCATATAATTCATAAAAGTGATGCATATACGAGTAACACAGCATAGTTTTTGAAATAATGGGATTCAACATGTTCAAGAAATATGGTATGACTTGCCTTGCTCAAAGAAAAGGTTCTCCAACGACTTGATATGCGCTTCGGGAACCTCCGAAACAATGACAACTACACAATTAAATAAACCAAGGCTAAAACACTAAGCAAAAGACCCAAACAGTACATAAAAAGCACATAAATAGGTTCTTCATGATTTAAAAAGAAATTAAAGACTTGAACGGGTCAATTTAGAGTTTGTATTGCCGAGAAGCGACCATCCAAAGTTATATTCAGTTCAAGTTGATATTTTCGAATTGTTGAATTATTTTGCAACTGTAAAATTTATGTGTAAAGCCACGTATGTAATCACGTGCGCAACCACGCAGCTGTACGCGGGAGGGAGACAACCGACATCGGCGGCATGAGACCGGAGGTCACAGGTGCACGGCAGCATGGTAGTGAAGACGAGGAGAACAGGAGGAAAGGGTGGTTCCAAATCCAATAGTGGAACAGAGATAGCGTACCTTGCTGCGGATTGAAATAGTTGTTTCACTTTTCTTCCTCACCATACAAATCTGCAGCTTCGTTGTTCGATACAGATGGAGGGGTGCTCCATGCCGCTATCCGTAGAGTGATTCAATGTAAGTACTTCGTTGATAGCTAAAAATATTTCCCGATAGAGTTCTTGTGTTTAGCCATTTTAAGGTACTGTCATCACACTTAATATTTTGCTTCCATTATCTACCCCAAAATATTATCATCTTCTTGGTACATACCAAGCCATGATGTCTCAGCTCCTTCCCTCCGAGCACTCAACTTTAAAACAAAGCTAAAAGAACAAATAATTTAGGCGGACATCGTTTAGCCAAATGTGGATAATACATCATAGGGCGTATTACAAAAAAAACCATAATTTATGGGTAAAACTTTTTGGGGCTATATGTTCTTAGCGACTTAAATATCAATTTAAAAAATAAAATTTGATAAAAGAACTTCAAAATCAACTTTAAAATTAAGTTTGAAAATTCAAATTTTGATAGTGACTGATGTTGTATTGCATTCAATTCAATTAGGATTTAATGCCATCATTAGAGCATGATGAGAAAAGTTTAAGAAGTCCCAAATTCTGAACCTTAGTTAGCGATGAAATCAGAGCGGATAGTTTCCGTCCGCTCCGGAGAAAAAAGAATACAGATACCTTTCAGATCGGATAATTCTTGAATAGTTCAGATGCGGATAAGAATATAGATATTTTCTCTCAGAGACGAATACGAATATGGTATCAGGGTTTCCGTCGGATATGGAAAATAATACGAATATCCAATGAATAGTGTGTCAGGGTTATGGATAAGTCATACCCTGTGATGATGAGTTAAGCTCGACGGGGTCCACCACATACCAAGTCTTATACAGAATCATGCCTCATATACGAAAGGAATTCCGGATAAGGAAGGAGAAGTAAAGTTCTACATGGAAACTATAAGGACTACTCGGATCGTATTCATACTTGTTTCCTAGTTCTACTCAGACAGGGGATATCTATAGGTATAAATACAAGATCCCCTAGGAGGAGAGGGGACAAGGACAGCCAGAACAGACACTAATACCCGCTGCCAAACATCGATATCAGAGATAAGCCTAGTCATACCCAATCTACTGCCTGCGGAGACCGACACGAGGGATCTAGCGAGATCTCTTATCTCGCCGAGTTCATATTCGAGGAGAAGACTACCCCGTCATCGACTACGAGTGGTGGTCCATGCGCCGTGTCGATGATGACTAGATAGGTTATCCTAAACATTATACTCGAGTGATATTGATATAAAATAGAAACACCGGCTTCGGCCAACAGGAGTAGGGCTATTACCTGTCAGATAAGGGGCTCGAACCTGTATAAAAATCCTTGGTTTTTTGGATTTCTTACCTCAATCTCACATATGCCATGCTGCCAATGATCCCCATACCATGTAAATACATCGACATAGTGCTATTTGGATATCCGTAGAAGTTATGAGACATACCCTATTTCTTATAACTCTATGACCTTCAATATACCTTTTTAGATTTTAATAGTAGTCCGTCTCTTAAGAAAGTGTTAACACTAGTCCACACTATTAATATTATTTAATTTTTTAAAAAAATTACTAATTATATATGATGATATTTGTTTCTACTAGAAGTTGAGCTAGTTTTCGTGTTCCGAGAAAATATTATTTCCATATTTGTGTCTGATCATATTCGATTCTTATCCGTATTTGAGATAATCTGTGTTTGTTTCCATATTCGAGCTATTCGTATTCGTTTCCTTATCCGGTAAAAATATGAAAACGAATATAGTATGAGCATTATCCATCTGTATCCACTCCGTTTTCATCCCTAACCTTAGCCATCTATATGTACCAGTTTCATCTACTCCCTCCATCCCAAAATATAAGGGGTTTTGGGTGGATGAGATGTATCTTAGTACTACGAATCTAACCAAAATCCTAGTACTACGAATGAGATTTTGGTCAGATGAGATATATCCTAGACAGGATATACCAACATGTTTCCTATCCAGATTCGTAGTGCCAAAATCCTATTACTATGAATCTGGGATTTTTATACAGATTCGGGTTCCTTATTTGACAGGTAATAGCTCTACTCGTCAAAGTAGGGCTATTCGCAAAGTGGTTTGTGGATTTGGTGAGTCACATTGTAATATGGTATTTTAGATCATGTATTCTAGGACTGACTTTTACGTTAAACATGCCCCGTGGATCTGTGCTTCGTAATATGGCCTTTACTTATGTGAAAATTGCTTGTGAATTTAGTCCTTTATATTACTTGGAAATGCTGGTTTCACTTATATCTGAAAATTGCTTGTGAATTTTACTTCTTTATATTCCTCAGAATTTTACTTATCTGAAAACTATTTGTGAATTTTACTTTATTTACTAATAATAGCTGATTTGTATCCTGACTCATTTGAATAGCTTTTAGATATAAGAGAAGAAAAATGGAGGAGCTGTAGGCCTGTAGCTTGGCTAACAAAATTGGTGGAGTGGTATCCTGTAACCAAATCAAACACATAATCCCTTTTCCCTTTTAATATTTATAGTTTCTAATATAAAATCTTCTAATTGGGGTGAGACTGTTGGCTGGCTCACCATCCTGGCCCCTCTTAGGCAGCGTTCTTTCCTCCCCTTTCCCAATTCCTCTCCCTCGTTTCTCGCGCGCACGCTTTTCAAACTAATAAACAGTGTGTATTTTGCAAAAAGTTTCTATACAAAAGTTGCTTAAAAAAATCAAATTAATCCATTTTTAAAAAAAATAGCAAAAACTTAATTAATCACGCGCTAGATCGCTCCGTTTTCCACAAACACTCATCCAGGTTTGGAACCAGGCACGCGAACGCAGCCTTAGTGCAGCAGAATATATCAGATCGAAGTTTTCCTTCTGGACTTCATGAAGGAATTAATTTCTCACAAGTATCTCTGTCCTACTCATGACACTTTGTGCGGAGAAGTCGAGCATCTCTTTCTCGGACATCTCACAAGTATCGATGGCATGAACGTCATGCTGGCCTACCCATCAATGGTGCTGCTTCAGTACATCACAAGGTGTACGTGTTTGGTGGACTTAAATTTCAGAATGATGTGGTGCTCTAAAATTTTTTCCTTTTTTTATGTCAGATTTGACCTTTGGATTGCATCTTAGGCTTTTGCATAGTCTTCGACTGGTAATAATCTTCAGTAATATTCACATTTCCTGTGACCAATACATACCTAAAGTCTAGAATGTCCGCTATACTTTAGCATGGTGCAGACTTTGGCGAGTTCTAAAACAGATAATCATGAGCTAACCTCTGGTTAATAAGTTTTAATATTAAGATTGTTGATTTACTACATCCAACATGGTTGTTTTCTTTAGATAAAAATAAATGAATTGCTGGTTGATCAAAACAAAAGCTTTGCTTAGGGAGCAACCATAGAATTTGCTGCAGGGATTTTTTTTTCTAATGAAAAATCACCTACATTGATTTTCAAATTCTATCCCTTTTGTGTGTCCTGTGCAAATCTACTTCATTGGAAAAGCTGTTAGAAAAAAGTTCTCCGAAAATGATTAATAGGTTTTGTGCAAGTCTACCACACAAATTGGATTTGAAAGGCTGGTTACTTAGCTAGATCCAAAAATTAAACTTTTCTATGGCTTGGGGCCCTAATGGTCAACTTTATTTCAGAAACCAAATCTTCATTTCACCGGCACAAGGATTGCTGCACCTCTACATTTACTAATAAACCTCATATTCCAGATACTCCATGCACAGCTGCTGCAACTGCTGCCAACCCTTATCCACTTCAAGCCTGCGCCTCCAAAGCTACGGGAGAAGATGGTTGCATCAAACTCTTGCCTTCTTCCTCCCCAGGTAACATCTTATCTGTGTTTTGATGGAATTTTGGAACATGCATGGACAATTTTGATCCGTGTTTTGATGATTTCTCTAATTTGTAAGTACTGACCATCCAGAGAAAATTTAGGTTTTCTGTTACTCTTAGTACATAGTAAATATCATGATGTTAAAAAATAGTTTACTCCTAATGGTTCTCTCTTTGTCCGTTGGAAAGTTTCAGGAAGTAGTGGAGAGAGTGAAGCATGTGATTTTTCAGGCAAGTTTGTCAGCCATTTGAATGAGAGGCTCATGATGGCTGGTGGTAAAGCACAGGACAGCATTGCCGCTGCTAAGCGTAGGATCGCACAAGACCAAGCAAACCTACCACAGGGGGGTGAATGGTAGGGAAAACCAAAAACCCAATCTTTTGCGGAATTAAAGATTACCCTCGAACGAAGACGTCGACGAAGTCCTGTCGCCGCCGGTCAGACCGCCCTCCTACCGCCGGTCAGACCGCCGTTGCCTCGCCGGTCAGACCGCCCGGACACCCTCGGTCAGACCGCCGGTCAAACCGCGTGCACACCTGCGGTTAGACCGTCGGGACCTAGAAACACCGGTAGATGACAAACTCGAAGATGTAGATTGAAATTTTTCGACTTTATTTCATCAACTAGTGTTTACAAAGTGCACCAACGGCACTCCTCACCAAAATCTCGAACTAAATTCGAAACCCTAACTTTCTCTCAACTTTTTGTCTCTCTAAAACCGATCCTAGGAGGCCTCACCCTCCCTCTCTATTTATACATGAAGTAGGTTGTGCAAAGCCCACAAATCTAACACAATTAGGACTCCTAACCCACGCAGGAAACCCTCTCTTGCCAGTAAACAACTTATATCTTTCCTTATCTCAATCAAACTTCCCAAATTTGGACTCCCTTCCAAATTCGACTCCTTTTTCCATACATACACAATCCCTATTGTATACCATATGAATTTCTTCATCACCACATGCATTATCCTCTACCCTTTAGTATCCCGTGCGATCTCTTGATCCCTGGACATCAACTTCTCTCAAGTCAACTCCGATCTATCACCGGCAACACTCTCCCGAGGCCTCAAGCAACACCTGCACGTGCAACAACCAAGAAACCATATTCCGAGCCCAAGTTCGTCCCAACTTGACTCACATTAGTATAACAACAGTGTCCACACGCATAGAAACCATCTAGAAGCCAAATCCCCGAAGGAAATATCCAAACCCAACAAAACAACCCGAAACCGACATTGATCAGAATCCTGCCGGTCAAACCGTCGGGCCGGCCGGTCTGACCGCTGCAACACTTACGGTCTGACCGGCGGCACAGCCGGTCTGACCACCAGGGTCAACCACAACTGCACACTTCACAAAATCAACCACTTCACAAAATCAACCATCTCAAAAATCTCCAAATTAACATTAGCAAACCATCAATATTTTCATCACAAAATCTAAATCAACTCCTTGATTTTACAATCTCCCCTTGATGAAAATCATTGGCAAACAACATGGTTTGTGGTGTTTTTGTGAAGCAAATTTGTTACCTTGTTCTCCCCCTTTTGACAATAAGTTCATCAACATTTTTTTTTCTCGGAGAGCTTTGCTATACCAAAAGTAATTCAAGAACATGTGTTGCAATAATAAGGCAGATAGCATAACAACCTAGATAACAAGCATGCATAGAAGTGTAAACATGAACGGAAGATATTGTCAAAAAGATCAAATTAACACTAAAGATTCATGACTTCAAACGATTTATAATGCAATATATTAACAAGCACATAGGTTGAAAAACAAACATTATACATATACGCCTATTGCATTTATCACTCTTTCTCAGACTAGCTTTAGCACAAAACAATCAAGAGAATTTTGCACTTTGATTTGAGCCTTTTTGCTTTTTTATTATTCCGGGTACGTCCTTGTCGTCAAGACTGTTTCCAAGGATTCGCTACCCATTATTTTCATATATTTTTTCATTCTCTTTCACAATGAGCAATTACAAAGCTATTTGAGGAATAACAAGTCAATAAAGCATATATATAAAACATTTATAAATCAAACCATATGCTATCATCAATATTGCATATTTGCTTAATTCAAGTGATAAATTATATGTCATGTATCAAATCACTTAAAGACAATATCAAAAGCTCATATAAAAACTAACATGCACACAAGCTAGCATAATCATCATATCACCTACCATGTATTGCTAGCATATACTAGAATATACTAAGGCACAAACAAAGCTCTTCCTCTTTTTCATTTTTTAATTTTTTTTATGTTTTCCCTTTTTATCACACCATTCATAAAACATGTATGCAAAAAGAAAAATCAAAAGAAGAAAAGAAAAACATGAATGCAAGAGCTAAAAACTCCCTCTCAATTGATGCCAAAAGGATGAACAATCCCCAACTCGCCTCGAAGAAAAGCAAATCGAGAAGAATCCAACGGTTTCGTAAAAATATCCGCCAATTGCAATTGAGAATCAACAAAAGCTAATTCAACATCTCCCTTCTCAACATGATCCCTTAAAAAGTGATAGCGAATATCAATGTGCTTCGTGCGTGAGTGTTGTACAGGATTCTTAGCAATATTAATAGCACTAGTGTTATCACAAAGAAGAGAAACTGAGAACATAATCTTTCAAAGTTGAAACAAGTCAAAGAATCTGAGAACAACAACTAGCAGCAGCAACATATTCAGACTCAGCAGTTGATTGAGCAACATTAGATTGTTTCCTAGAAGACCAAGCAATCAAAGAAGTACCAAGAAAATGACATGTTCCACTTGTACTTTTCCTATCAATTCTACAACCACCAAAATCCGCATCCGAATAACCACTCAAGGATAAAGAAGATGATGTAGAATACCAAAATCCAAATTCTAGAGTGTGTTGCAAATACCTCATGATGCGTTTAATAGCTTGACGATGTGAAGCACGTGGAGAAGCTTGAAAACGAGCACACAAACATACAGCAAATTGAATGTCTGGTCTCGAAGCAGCGAGATAGAGCAAAGATCCAATCATGCTCCTATACTCCTTTTGATCCACAACTTCACCATCTTCATCCGGATCCAACACAGCAGTTGATCCCATTGGTGTAGAAATTAGCTTGCAATCCGCCATCTTGAAACGCCTTAAAAGATCCTTGGTGTACTTCATTTGATGCACAAACGTTCCTTGCTTCATTTGCTTGATTTGAAGTCCCAAAAAGTAAGTCAACTTTCCCATCATACTCATTTCAAATTCCCTGCGCATAATCTCAACAAACTCCACAACCAAAGGGTGAGAGGAACAACCAAAGATGATATCATCCACATAAATCTGAACAAAAAGTTGATCATTACCATGCTTGAGAACAAAGAGTGTTTTATCCACTTTTCCCATTGTAAAACCTTTAGCAAGCAAAAAATTTTTCAAACGATCATACCATGCTCTTGGAGCTTGTTTCAAACCATACAAAGCTTTTGACAAACGAAAAATATGGTTGGGAAAATCAGGATTTTCAAAACCGGGTGGTTGTTTTACATAAACTTCCTCCTGTATATAACCATTAAGAAAAACACTTTTCACATCCATTTGAAACAATTTAAAACCTTTTGAAGCAGCAAAAGCCAACAAAAGTCTAATTGCTTCAATTCTAGCAACAGGAGCAAAAGTTTCATCATAATCCAACCCCTCCATTTGAGTAAAACCCTGAGCAACAAGCCTAGCCTTATTTCTCACAATCAAACCATCCTCATTTTGTTTGTTTTTGAAAACCCATTTAGTTCCAATGATATTATGACCAACAGGAGGTTCAACTAAAGACCAAACTTTGTTTCTTTCAAAATTCTCAAGTTCTTCATGCATGGCATTGATCCACGATTCATCAGTTAAGGCATGAGTAACATCTTTAGGTTCAAAAGTAGCAACAAATACAGAATTCACATGAGTATCACGAGTTGTTACCTTAGACCTTGTTGTACGTTCTCCAATATTACCTATTATCTGTTATGGAGGATGTCGTCGTTGAATATGAAGTGGAGAAGTAACATCTGATGAAATTTCGCGTTCTGCATCATGATTTGACGAAGTAGAAACTTCTGGAGGTCCTCTATTATCAGCACCTGACGAACCCAATGAATCGCCCCAAGGCCGGTCTGACCGCTCCTCTGCCTGCGGTCTGACCGGCGGTGGGTCGACGGTCTGACTGGCCGTGGCCCCGGTCTAACCGGTCGTCGGTTCGTCATCTTCCTCATCATCACTTTCCTCCACGAAAATATCCTCACCCTGAACTTGTGATAATGTACCTGAAATTTCGGGTCTAGTTCCAGGACTAGCCTCATCAAAAGTGACTTCGCAAGTCTCAACAATTTTGTTAGTGTCTAAAACAAGTACACAGTAACCTCGAGAATGTGCAGAATAACCAAGCATAAGCCCATCAGTAGAACGTGACTCAAATTTATCCAAATTTCCTGATGTTAACACAAAGCACTTACACCCAAAAACACGCAAATGTGAAATCTTAGGTGTATGACCAAAGCGAAGCTCGTAAGAAGTTTTTCCAAGTTTTGATCTCAAGAAAACACGATTGGAAATATAACAAGCAGTGTTAACAGCTTCAGCCCAAAATCTCCTAGGTGTATGATATTCATCAAGCATAGTCCTAGCCATTTCAACCAAAGAACGATTCTTTCTTTCAACAACACCATTTTGTTGAGGAACCCGTGGAGACGAAAATTGATGTTCAAGACCTTTTTCTTTGCAGAAATTCTCAAAAGAAGCATTTTTGAACTCACCACCATTATCACTTCGTATAGTTCTTAAAGATCCAGAAAATTCAAGAGCCAAACGAAGATACAAACTTTTAAAGTGTTCAAACGCCTCATCCTTAGTAGCCATAAAATAAACCCAAGAATATCGAGAGAAATCGTCAACAATAACCAACACATACCACTTTCCTCCAACGGATTGAACTCTAGCTAGACCAACAGTGTCCATATGTAGTAGCTGTCCCGGTGCATTCGTCATCACATAAATAATAGGGGTATGTGAAGAAGCAACCATCTTAGCATGACGACATGGCGAACAAACCAAATCAAGATCTTTCTTAAGTTTAGGCAAACCACGAACAAGATCAGAACCACTAAGTCTAGTGAGATGATCAAAGCCTACATATCCAAGTCTACAATGCCAAAACATCACATCTTTAGAAAATTTTGCAACAAGACAAGTAATCTCTGAAGAAACACTTCTTTCAAAATCAGCCTTAAAAACTCTTCCATAACGAGAAACATTAAGCACAACATCGTCAGAAGAATTAAAAACCTTACTTCCAGTTTTCTTGAACAACACATCAAAATCCTCATCCACAATTTGAGAAACGGAGAGCAAACTGTACTTCAAATTCTCAACCAAAACGACATCATTCAATGTAAACTTGTTACCTTCACAGATCCAGTAGCAGTGATCATACTAGTAGAAGCATCGCCGAAGATGATTGAATCCTTCCTTGATGCCTTCTTGAGCGAGGAGAACCAATTTTTATCACCAGTCATGTGTCGCGAACAACCGGAATCCACAATCCACACGTTCTCCTTCCTCGCCAAAAGTGCCTACACACAAGCAAAAGTCGAAGCCTCAGTACTGTGGTTAGATAATAAAAATTTAGGAATCCAGTACTGAGACACACGACCAGAACCAACAGGAGTATAACCAGTAGAAAATTCACACCGTTTCCTATTAAAAAAATCTACCCGAGGCCGGTCTGACCGCGGAGGTACTTGTGGTCTGACCGAAGGCTTACCGCCGGTCTGACCGAGGGTAAAGCGCCGGTCTGACCGCCAGTACTGCTGCGGTCTGACCGCCTGTCTCAGGACAAAACGCGGTTTTTGCCATCTCTTTTTCGCAAAAGCAATTTCCCGTTCCTTTTTCTGCTTTCTAGCAAGTCTAAAACAGAAACCAACAAGATGACCATCTTTTCCACAAAACGAACAAGTATATTTTTCATGATGATTAGAAGTATTTGTAGAAATAGATGACTTAGCAGCACAAACAGCAACAGAAGGTTTTGCATGCACAACATTGGTTTTTGAAGATGATGTACTCAAAGTAGTCATGATGCCAGCAGATTTAAACACAGTGTTCTTAGGCTCAGGTTTAAGCAAAATTTCACCACCTCTAGCACCAACACTTAAAACAACAGGAGGATGGTCTAGTATGATGAGCATAAGGATCAAAACCTAAACCACGATTGTGTGTGCTAACCCTAGATTGATCAAGAATCATGTTGAGGTTCTTTTTACCTTCAGAAAATCTTTACAAAGAACTTTTTAAGTAAGACACCTCTTGAGTAAGACTAGCACAACTTTTGCAAGCATCCAAAAGACCTTTTTGTTTTCTACAAGTCGGACAAGAAAGCACATCATCTTGTTTGACAATTTCCTCCATGTGTTTAACACGACCTAGAGCATCTTTTAGTTTCATCTTATTAGCAACACATGTCAAACAAGGTTTTTTACTAGATTGTTTAATCCTCATAGAGCTAATCAAATTAAACATTGAACTAGCAAACAAAGCAATTTGACATTTATTCAAAGCTCTCTTAGTTAAAAACAATTCATCAACCAATCTAGTGTTCATGGCAAAGCTCAAAGCAAGACAAGATTCAAATTTCTTAATCTTTTTAACATGAGACCTATTAACACATCTAACAGCTTCAATTTCTTCAAATAAAACCTCACAAGACTTACATTCATCATTATCAGAAACAAGAGATTTTATTCTGGATTTTTCAGCATTAAGAGACTCAATAGTAGTTTCATGTTGACTAATCTTTTTCTCAAATTTAGAAATTTTGTAACCAAGTCTAGCAATCACTTCTTGAAGATATTCAACACTAGGAATATGTGTTACCTCATTATCAGAGTCAGAAACTTCATCCATGCTTCTAGCCATGAGACAAACATCATTCTTGCCTTTGTTCCCCTTGTCATCATCTTCATCACTTTCAAACTCAACATCACTTGATTCTTGCACAGCTGCAAATGCCTCGTCAAGTGCGTTCTGATAGAACTTCTTCATTTTCATGTTTTTGAATTGCTTCTTGTTCTGCTTGGTGTTCTTAGTTTCATCTTGAGATTCTTCCTTTGGTTTCCTTCCAAGCTTGGGACAATGAGCTCGAAGATGACCAAGTCCTCCACAATGAAAGCAACGAGGTGGTCCTCCTCTTTTCCTGTACCTGACATTACTTATAGCTCGAGAAAATCTGTTAGCAACCAAAACCAAGTCCTCCTCACTGATCTCTTCCAGTTGATCATCGGACATGGCATTAAAAACAGCAAGTACATCTTTAAGAGAAGAATCCAAAGAATATCCGAATGAAGACACCAAAGCAGTAGATTTCGAATCTGTTCTTTTTGAAAGAATATTCATCTCATAGGTTTTCAATTTAGTATAAAGAATATCCAAAGTCAAAGTGTTCATGTCAACAGATTCCTGAATAGAAGTCACTTTAACATCCCAAACTCTCATATCAAGACCATTCATAAAGTGATGAGCAACCTCAGATTGAGAATAGTTAATATCATAAGAATCATCAACAGATCTAAGATCACTCAAAATTTTATTGAAATGTCCCAAATAATCATCCAAAGACTCACCCGAACTCATCTCAAATTTAATGTAGTCCTTTTTGAAAACATATTTACGCAACTCTTTAATGTTAGTAGATCCAGTATGAAAATTATTTAAAGCTTTCCAAATCTCATTAGCAGTTGCAAGATGTGAAACACGATCAAAATCAGAACGAGAAATCCCACTAAGAAGAATATTTCGAGCTTTACAATTGTTTTCAAAATCAGTTTTCTGGGCAGTAGTTTCAATACGATCAGGAATCTCATAAACAGAAGCAACTTTCATCCAGATATCATAGCCTTGAGATGTAATATGAGGCTCCATCTTTTTCTTCCAATAATCAAAATCAACTCCATTGTAAATATGAGGTTTGCTTGAAAACTTCTCAGCCATGGCAACAAATCTAAAGACCGGTAAAGATCAAATAGAAAAACGTGGCTCTGATACCACTTGTACGATCGCACAAGACCAAGCAAACCTACCAGAGGGAGGTGAATGGTAGGGAAAACCAAAAACCCAATCTTTTGCGGAATTAAAGATTACCCTCGAACGAAGACGTCGACGAAGTCCTGTCGCCGCCGGTCAGACTGCCCTTGCCTCGCCGGTCAGACCGCCCAGACACCCTCGGTCAGACCGCCGCTGTCCCGCCGGTCAAACCGCGTGCACACCTGCGGTTAGACCGTCGGGACCCAGAAACACCGGTAGATGACAAACTCGAAGATGTAGATTGAAATTTTTCGACTTTATTTCATCAACTAGTGTTTACAAAGTGCACCAACAGCACTCCTCACCAAAATCTCGAACTAAATTCGAAACCCTAACTTTCTCTCAACTTTTTGTCTCTCTAAAACCGATCCTAGGAGGCCTCACCCTCCCTCTCTATTTATACATGAAGTAGGCTGTGCAAAGCCCACGAATCTAACACAATTAGGACTCCTAACCCACGTAGGAAACCCTCTCTTGCTAGTAAACAACTCATCTCTTTCCTTATCTCAATCAAACTTCCCAAATTTGGACTCCCTTCCAAATTCGACTCCTCTTTCCATATGTACACAATCCCTATTGTATACCATATGAATTTCTTCATCACCACGTGCATTATCCTCTACCCTTTAGTATCCCGCGCGATCTCTTGATCCCTTGACATCAACTTCTCTCAAGTCGACTCCGATCTATCACCGGCAACACTCTCCCGAGGCCTCAAGCAACACCTGCACGTGCAACAACCAAGAAACCATATTCCGAGCCCAAGTTCGTCCCAACTTGAATCACATTAGTATAACAACAGTATCCACACGCATAGAAACCATCTAGAAGCCAAATCCCCGATGGAAATATCCAAACCCAACAAAACAACCCGAAACCGACATTGGTCAGAATCCTGCCGGTCAGACCGTCGGGCCGGGCGGTCTGACCGCTGCAACACCTGCGGTCTGACCGGCGGCACAGCCGGTCTGACCGCCAGGGTCAACCACAACTGTACACTTCACAAAATCAACCACTTCACAAAATCAACCATCTCAAAAATCTCCAAATTAACATTAGCAAACCACCAATATTTTCACCACAAAATTTAAATCAACTCCTTGATTTTACACTAAGGAGGCTGATCTTCGGACAACCTAACGTTCATTCATTTGCGACATCAGACTCGGGCTGCAACTGTGAGCTCTTCTTTTTAATCCTATAATCAAACTCGATGCATTCTTGAATGTGGTGCAACGGGTTTTCTTTTATAATCATACAATATTATTATAAATTCATATTGTGAATAAAATATGTGAAATTAGTCACTTTGGGATGTAAACTCTTTTCTTTTGAAATACACTTACTGAAGTAAAGCTTGGAAATCTGATAAATTTGACACCATCCTATTTTTCTATTATTTTCAGATTGTTTGCTTTTGTAAATTAATGGCAAATTTGCAGGACAAAACAGGGAAGATGGCAAAGCAACGAGGCCTCCTTAGCAACTCTGTAGTGGGAAGAGCTTGCCTCATGAGAGGTGTTGTAACGGTGATAGATGTCCCATCATCTGTTCAATGAAATGCTAACCGTGCTTCTACGGCTTCTGTAGCAGCAACTGCTAGGTTGCCTTGATGAGACATTAGTGTTCGTTGGTTAATGTAAAAATTCTTTAGCATGAACGTGGAAAAGTAGCTTTTAGTGACTAATACTTTACAAGACTTGTGAGGGTTTTGGTATGGAAACAAATGTTGATGTTCACAATTTTTTGTGAGGAATGAAATGAGAGTGAAGCTCAGCAGTTCTATAATTTCGTTTTGAAAATGAAAATGGAAACAAAATGAGAACCAAAGAGGGCAATTTGCTTGCACTAAAAAAAAGTTCCTTATCAATATCATATAAACGTCAGTGGCTTAGGACGATGTTATCAGTTATAACTACTTTTGTCCATGGAAATTGAAATGAATTTATGTATTTTTGTCTTGTAACGTATACAACGTAACGTGCATTGCTGGAAACGGAAACACAAATGGGAGTATGGGACCGTGTTTGTTTCTCGGTGATTTTTCAATCTTCATCAACCCTAAATGCACTAACAATGGCATGATTTTTTACACCAAAAACGTGGGAGCATATAGTATAGTAAAGCAACAACTAGAATTTGATTACTGCTTAGAAAAATAGTCATTCAATGGTCTTGCTCCAGTGATCGATCACGAGGTGAGACTGACAGAGTCACTCTCCTTTTGCCCACTGAACTCGGGGGTGGTAGATCCTGCGTAGTTTGTGAAGTAGCTGCTGTCCCCTTCCCTGTGCAGCCACTCCGTGATGTAGCTCGGCTTCATGATCACCTCACCCACCTCAACGTCTCCGGTGAGCATGGCCACAACCTTCGACATTGGCGGTCGCTGGTGCGGTGAGCCCTGGGTGCACATAAGTGCAACATGGATGACTCTTAAGGCTTCATCCTTGCTGAACTCTTTGATTCTTGGGTCAACGATTTCTAGAGCTTTCTCCTTTTCATACAGGCTCCATGCCTTTAAATGAACATAGTTTTAGTAATCAGAAGGTTATGGACATGAATGAACTGGTTCATTCTTGGTTGCAAAAGGATCATTGATCAACTTACCCATATAAAGAGATTGACCTTGCTTTCCTCAAGGGAGTTGTCGATGTTTGACCGACCAGCAACAGTCTCGAGCGCGACCACCCCGAATGCAAAAACATCAGCCTTTTCAGTCAAATGACCTCTCATTGCATACTCGGGTGCCAGATAGCCACTTGAAAATGACAGACAAGTTACAGTTAGTTTTTGTTTTGAAGTTACAGCCACAAGAACAGAGATGATAAAAATGTTCTTACAATGTACCGGCAATTGCTGTGCTGATATGAGTCTTCTTCTCATCATATAGCTTGGCAAGTCCGAAGTCAGATATCTTTGGGTTGAGATCAGCGTCGAGTAGTACATTGCTGGCTTTGATGTCCCTATGCACGATGCGCACACTCGACTCCTCATGAAGATAAGTTAGGCCTCTTGCAATGCCTAAAATGATCTCAAAGCGCGTTGGCCAGTCTAGGTTTAAGCCTGTGTCTCCTGTACAAGCATAAATAACTCAATAAGCCCTTGAGAATTCAGTTCATTTCAAAATGCTGAAGAGTTCATTAAGCAACAGAGTTTTCTTAGTGAAATAAAACAGGTGCTGCCAATTTGCAGGTGAACTCACTGAAAAGTGCTCGATCTAGGCTTCCATTTTCAAGGTACTCATAAACCAGCAAGGGTGATTTACTATCAATGCAGCAGCCGTGCAATTTCACAAGATTACGATGTTGCACGGAAGAAATTGTAGCAACCTCTGTCACAAACTGGCTTTTGCCTTGATGAGATGATTCCGAAAGTTGTTTGACAGCAATAACTTTTCCATCAGGTAGCTTACCCTGCAAAAGCAAGAATCTTCCTAAAATTACATGCATATTGCATAGACCAACTAGGGTTCCAAAAGGTTGCATTGAAACATAAAATAGCATATCAATGTTACGTTATGAACTTATAATTTCACATGATTAGTTGTAGGAAACAGAAACCTTATACACTGGCCCATATCCGCCTTCTCCAAGAATGTTCTGTGAACTGAAATTATTTGTAGCTAGCTTGAGTTCGGCGCTACTAAAGACATCAGGCCGTCCAATCAAGTCATACAGTTCTGCAAATTTTTTTCAGGATAGAATAAAACATTTGAAAGTTCCAATGTCCCAATTGCTGAACTATATAAATGGTACCTTTTCTTTGTTGTGCCATTGTTCTTCGCTTCTTTACTAAGAAAAATATTCCAAATAAGGCTGCCAATCCTAAAACTGATGCACCAATCACTATTCCAATAATTGCACCTGCTTTACTTCTCTTTTTTGGTACCCCATTCCGTACAGTGGGAGTAAAATCTGAAGAAAATGGTTTTACACATAAGAAGCCAATACAGTCCTTGTTGCAGTGAACTAAAAAGATTGTGCTTACTTGGAGTGATGCTTAATGCTGAGATCGTCGGTCCGTAGTGACCTTGAGTAGGTACACAGCAAGTGCCTTTGCCAGCCCAAAAGAGATGGATCTCAATGAAGTTTTTCGACACAGTTGCTGTGTAGCTCCTATTAACTGCAGTAAAAGATTTTCCACCTGCTGTCTTCCTTATATCGAAATTCTTTTCTTTCAGTGCACCCTATAACAATTTCAATGATACATTCAGATAAAGAACTAAAAAATTTACAATGCATTCAACTTGTACCTGAACATATATGTCAAAAACTCTCCTTCCTAAGCTTTGCCAAGTCGGCGTTTCCGTATAAGAGAACTCTGCAAATTGAAGCAGAACTGTGTAGTTTCCGTTCTCAAGTCCAAGACCATAGTACCTCAGCGATGAAGGTGACATCCTAGCAGTCTCAAACAGTTTTGAATCAACTGTATTCTGAAAATGCTTGGAGGAGCTATATATTCTATCCATTCCATTTGTGCCCTGAAAGAAGTTCCCAACGCTACTGACACCCCATCTTGTTTGACTGGTGACATAATATGATGCTGTGCCAAGGCTCACGGGATCTGCTTCAAAAATAGTATTATCTGAGGCACTCGTAGAACTATTACTGCCGCAGTCAACTGCGAAGGAGTAATCTGCAATTAAAATTGCACAATTATGACCATTATTGCAATTCGTGTAATCCTGTAAATTGCTACGGTTGATAAAGAGCAAGACATATACATTCTGGAGATCCTCGGAAACAAGGAGTGTCTTGTTGGAGGCAGCCTAGACCTGAAGGTAGAATACTGTGCACAATTTGAATTGAAAATTACAAGTATAAGAAATTGTTATAATTTATCTTTTGTAAAAATATAAGAAAAGGTTATAAGTACCTGCCGTTAGTGCCCACAAGAACAAATTTGTTTGCCACCAAATTCCTTGTGGAAAATAAAATGTCAGAACAATATTTTTTCACGAGCAACACAAATTTCAGAATTTTACACTCACAATTGCAAATTGTTCTGGTTGACCCAAGAAGGAAATCTTCCAGTGAGCTGGTTGTAGGAAAAATCTCTACAAACAAACTAGAATTATTACATTCGAAAAGAATACAACATTGTATTATGAAAATATTTTCTGCTATACTAATATGGCAATCTTTTGACGTACAATGTTTTTAACGAAGAGCTTATTGGATCTGGCAGACTTCCTGTAAGGCTGTTATTCCCAAGAAAACTGGATTGGGTACAGTAAAAGATGATGAATAATGGAGATAATGTTAACATGTGTTTGTATCAATTGAATTAATATAAAGATGGATTCCTTACAGGAATTCAAGACTTCGCAGATTCAGGATGGATTGAGGAATTTGGCCAGTGATATTGTTAAAACTCAAGTCCCTGTGCAGCACGACAGTAATATTACTTGAACGTATGCTTCGAAAATACAGGAAAGATGCGCGATAGAATTGTAAATTGGAACATGGTCTGTAATGATAACTTACAGATATGTTAGTTTTGCAAACTTCGAGAAATCTACTAGTCCAAGATTACCAGATATCCTGCAGTTCCGTAATATCCTGTAACAATGAAATCCAATCTTGTTACATGTAACTTTGTCAATATTGCATGAATTTGGTTAAAAGAAACACATACAGGTTGCTCAAAGAGGTGAGATTGCTTATAAAAGCCAGTGAAGAGCTCCCATTTACGATATCACCAATCCGCCTGCTCATTTGTGTTTCATGGAGCAGTTATCAAGCTTGACATTCTCAACCCTCTAGAGATCGATAGCACTAAAAAAAGATAATGTACTTACAAGTTTGTTAATTTGGTTAATTTAGACAAACTTGCTGGGATTGGTCCTTCAAAAGAATTTCCTTGGAAAGCCCTACAAGTTCACACTTTCAGATAAAATGTGGAGATATGCCTGTCTATTCTAATATAATAAAAAAAAGAAGCTCTCCATGTCAACATTTCTAGATAAAAACTCTACGCATTAATATGCCATAGTGCCAGTTTATTGGCATGCATGTGTGCATGTCTGTTTAGTAGTCAGGATAGAAAAGAGAAACATATACAAAAAATTTATGTTGCACACTTTCCATATGTTACTGCATAATATACACTGAATCATGTATTAACAATTTAATATAACTGATCTTACATATCTTCCAAACTACTCATGCTGCCAAAATTATCAGGAATTTTGCCTGTGAAATCATTATCTTGTGCCCTCCTGCAAGCACACCAAAATATTTGATATTAAGCATATGAGAACACAAAATAACATAACAGCTGACCAGTCTCTGTTATTAACAGTACAAGATCTTCAGTTTCTGAAGCTTTGAGAACGTCAAAGGGAATGGACCGCTGAATCCAGAACTATCAATGTACCTGTCATTGAAACTATCACGTTCAACAACAGATCTTTCTATTCCGAATTATAGTTCTTTAAGAAGTATAGGAAATGGAAGCTAGAAATCAAGCATCTTACAACTGCTCAATTTTCACCAAGTTTCCCAGTTCTTCAGGAAGCCCACCCGTAAAATTGTTAAAGCTAACTCCCCTGAATCAAAATGAAATATTTCAAGAGTGATATAAATTATTTATCTTCAACTAATAGCAGAAAAGGGCATAAGTTGTCAGAAGTTATGCAATTAATATCTGATGTATAATTCTATTAGTTCAGGCAGTACATAATATAGTTGAGGATTTATCTAACAACTAAGAAAAGACCTCTTACAACATGAGAAGATTTGTGAGGTTCCCAATTTCCTTCGGAAGTTGTCCGGATAATGGATTGAAAGCCAAGTTCCTTTAATAAATGATGAAACACATTTAATAGAAAAAACAATGGATGGAACATAAATCTATAATAGAACTTATAACTCCTACAAATATTCCATGGAAGTAAACTTTCCAATGAAGGATGGCACCACACCACTCAAGTAATTATAAGCCAGGTTCCTGAAACAAGACCAGAAACAAGAAGTAAATAGCCGACAGAGAAATCAGGCATACCAGACTACTATTTGCTGCTTTTTTCCAGGAAATCGAAGTTGAACATTTAAATCATGCATGATATTCAATTTATAGTCTCTGCAAAACATTAATCTACAGCTTAATTCTTATTTATCAAGAATGGACATAGTCACACAGATACCATACAGGTCCTCCATATAGGTGAAATTCTGAAGCTCTGAAGGTAATTGACCAACAACATTTAACTTAAATACCCTCCTGCATAAACAAATAAGTAATATCGATAAGTAAAAGGAAAATAAGCACATAAGAAAATGCAAAATATGATATGAACTGGTCTGGAGAATTCTTCTAAACTAAGGAAACATTAATATCGAACCACAAACAAGGAAAACATACAAGCAAATTTTTATAGAAGTCCTATGTATCCTGTTATGGAAAAAGATACTCTTTACCATCCAAAACTGATATGGAAAGGTAGAGGGTTTTATAGAGTTTTCATGGTTGCAGTAAAAAAATGACAGTCAAGGTAGATAAGATTCACTAGCACATTGCAGGTAAAAAAATCGGCATGAGTGTCGATTTATAACTGGCATCATTGCAGGTTTCTGAACATACACTACACAATCAACAGTGATACTTCGGGAGTATCAACTGGTTTGAAAGGTTCAAGGCATGAACTAGCAGTGATAGTGGAGTCCTAGTTTTTGTTTTTATAGGTGCCAAAAAACCTTGTAAAAAATATTTCGTATTTTCCGTGGTACTTATGCACAGCCGCAATTCAAAATCATGTGATTTGCATGTGAGATACAAGCACGTGCATTATATGGGATTTGAACCTAGGACTTCTCCCTTTAGGGTGTATTTGACACTCTAGATGGTTTCAAATAGAAAATTGTCAACTACAAAGTTCTAAATCTCATTGAGCTCTTCAACTTCTATATAAAGTTTTTTTTCATCCGAAGTCGTATGGAAAATTCAAAAGACCCTTTCTTCTTCCTAATATAATTATACGAGGCTCTCTTGCAAATATCATTCTTCTTCCTAATCCAGTGGATGTGAGTTTAGATCATTGTTGGTGCATTCAAATATTTTTGGGTAACACTGACCAACCAGACTATCTAATCACAAGCCACTGAATCTGATTTTTTCCTATTAATCATGCCTGGTTTAGTTTTTTACACTACTACAAAAATTATGCAACTAGAAGCAACGTGACTTTTCTAACTAATGATATCTAGTACTCCATCCGTATTTTTTTAATAAATGACTATTGACTTTTGGAAATATCTTTGACCATTCAGCTTACTAAAAAATTACATAATTAAAATTTATTTTGTTGTGACTTGTTTTATCATTAAGGTACTCTAAGGATGACTTACATTTTTTTCATATTTGCATATTCTTTCTGAATAAGACAAATGGTTAAATGTGTGTCAAAAATCAACGTCGCCATGAATTAAAAAAACAGAGGAAGTACGGAGTAGTAAACAAGCACCAGGTGTGCAGCTGATCAAAATAAGACGAGGGGCGTACGTACAATTTGATAATGTGACAGACAGAGTTGTTGTTGTAGGAGCAGTCACACTTGATAAATGGATTGATGTTGGGGTAGTCATCCCAGTTGGTCTTGTCGGCAGCCAGGCCACTACAAAGCTCACCGCTGATGTTCCACTCTGATGACGCTTTCTTGCCCCATCTTCCCAGGATTGTGTTCAGAGCCGCCGCTGCACGGTTAACTCGGCATTATGTTCTCTTTGCATCGCAGGAAAGTAAAACAAAGGATATAATTAAACGTATGAAAATAACATGTAAACGTAAAAATGTACAAAAAAAATGTAAGCTGAGTAGTAAACTGAACACTGTTTTGAGATTATAGCCTACAAACAATTTTGGTACTAAGTAACTATCCATCCAAATCACAATTATTACTCTCCGTTTGTATTTACTTGGCACTTTTAACCAATGCACTGTTTAGGCCATCAACTTTTGGCTAGAGAATCACCCACCTCATGTAAAAAAGAAGTATTCAGATGCTACTATTTGTGGAGTGGTAATAAAATTAGCATCAAACTAAACCCCATATTTATCTCTGTTAAGTGTCAACTCAAGGCAGACGCTACAATGTTATGGCAGTGCCAAAACTTTCTTGAACTTTGCCACTACGAAAATTCTGACAGGACATCGAACCAAACCGACCCATGGGTTGTGTGTGTGAACAGGTTTGGAACCGAGGAAAATTAGAGAAGAGTCGTTCCAATCAACCCCTACCTTTCCCCTTCTCCTGAACCCCATCGTTCTTATCCCCACTCAATCTCTCTCCTCCACACGGGTACCGAATCAATCGACAGATCATGCGATGAGCTCGAGCTCCAGCTCAAGCGGCACGGCAGTGGCAAGCTCGATTTGAATCAAATTCCCGTATCGGAAATTGGAAATCATCTACTCTACTAGTAACTCTTTTGGCATCGGGCAAGTAAGACACTGTAGCAGGCAAGATTGATAGCGGAGGAGAAACCAAAGAAGGCGCAAATGCATCCATGGGAGGACATACGAGCGTGATTGCGGAGCTTTACCTTCGGTTGGATCGGTTCTTGGTGCCACCTGAGCCTGAGCTGATGCGATCCGCCATGAGCACACAAGCACCAGCCACACCCACAATAGCTGCCAGATACTGCAACGCCGCATCTTTTCAGCTCGCGTTCGTCCAAAACAACACCTTGTGAGGGAGTTGTTAAATAGCTGTCCTTTGTACATGGAACAGAGAAAAGGCTCACCAGCTGACACGAGAACACGAAAATAGCCGTACTTTCTTTATTCCTTTGACTTTTAAGTTGCCAAACTTTGACCAATAATCTATACCGGGAAATCTAATTATTTACTACCTACGTCTCAGAATAATTATATTTCTTGGAAAGTAGAGACGGATTAGCTGCACACACAAATGACCATAATACTCCTATCTAATCATACTGCATGTATACTATCCATATGTAAACTTGATTAAAATAAATGTTAGGAGATAAGGATGGAAAGATGGAAGGATAGGAGACAGTATATTTATCTAATTAATTTGTAACTTTATTAGTAGAATACATTTTTTCTGGGATAAAATTTGAATGGTAAAAATATAATTATGTTTGGAGAGGTACTACCATATAGTTATATTTTTAAATGACTGTATTTTATTACTACCTCTGTAGTTCTTTTGGGTTGGATAGTTTTATTAAAAAGAATAGGTGTTATCTATATCCCACAACATAGTAATCTAGCATAGGATATACATAGATTCGTAATATTAGAAAGTGTGTTATCTTGTACTATATTGCTATATTATGGACAGATAGAGTACAATTTAGTAAGGAAAGTTATGATTGGTTAAACAGTGAAGCTAGTTGGGGAAATTAAATGGTATAGGGTTGTGAGCGCACGGTGTGCACTATGTGTTCCCTTGAGCTCCTTTTTAACATACGGAATGCGCCATGTGGTTTTCGAGTCTACTGTTGTATGCACTGTAAGTTACCGTGTGTTTAGAGAAACACCCGGTAACCATAGCAGCCACACGAGAGTCTTCCAATCTCCGGCAGTGAGATAACCATGTAGGTGCTGATTTTTAGCACTGTAATATTCTCGCATATTGGAATGTCATTTTTCTGCTATCTACTACCCCTTCATCTATAAACCACAGGTTTAAGGTAGTTGCAGATAAGCTCAAAGACTGTCTCATTAATACGGGAAATACGGGGAGTGGTAGAAAACGAGAGAGATGAGGAAATACTAGATGGCTAAAACAAGAAAAACCTCTGTTTCATTTTTTTTTAAACTTTGCTAAGTTTGATTATGTTTCTAGAGAAATTTAGCAACATCTAAAATATTAAATTAGTTTCATTAGATCATTGAATATATTTTGATAATATGTTTATGTTGGATTGAAAATACTCTATATTTTTCTATAAAGTTAATTAAATATATAAAGTTAATTAAATATAAAAAAATTTGATTAAGAAAAAATCAAACAAAAATTGAAACTGAGGGAGTATTAATTACGGAGGCCGTACACTGCTACGTACCCGTATGGACTACGGAGCATGAGTTTTGCAAAATAAGGGTCAATGTGTGATGTGCGTGCGCAAATGCGCAGCCGTTTGATTGGATCATACCCACGTTTACACGTGCTTTTCCAGCTACTAGCTGCTAGCCGCCTACACGCACAAAGCATGATTCGCGTGGTGGAGACTAGAGAAAGACAACACTTCTTTCTACACACGTGCCCATGTTCCCTCGTACGGAAGTAGGAGTACGTAGTAGTAGGAAAAGTACATGATTTAGTACTCCCTCGGTCGATAATATATGCTACTGGTATCTTTGTAGTATTTTTTATTCCAAAGGATTAAAGCCATACACCAATATGAGAAAGATCATCAGACTAATCAGTATCAGCTATTGCAAAATTTAAAAATATTTTTTGTGTTATTTAAAGAACTTTCTACGTGGAAGTTTTTTTTTAAAAAAAATGTTCCGTTCAATGTTTTAGAAATTGCGCTCATGAAAAATTAGAAAGTAGCTCTCTCTATTAAGCTGAAAAAAAACACCTTATAAAGTTGAGGTGAAATTTAAACGAAGAAAGATTCCGATTGGCTGATACACAAACGTGGATAAAGAAAATTAAAGGAGAGATGGTTACGATTAGTTGAGATAAGTGAGTAGATGATAAACCCTGAACTCTATTCGATACGCTGACAGTACTAGTTGATCCGATCTTTCGGTGAGTTGATGATAACTACGACTTGGGAGAAACGATAACGATACGACTATAATCGTACAAGATGTGGGTGTGTTGCACCGTAGCGATCGATACACCTGTGAACAACATACGTAAAATCAACATATCAAGAACTAACACTAGAAATAGCATGTTCATTCACTAGTTGTGGCATGGATATAAGTGAAGCATTATCACATAACTCTTCTTTATCACAAGGAAAAACAAATAAATTAACTTGTGATAAAGGAATCTCAGCAATTATTTCCACCATTGATTGCTCTACTATAGTTTGAAAAGTGGATATATGTAGCTCATCTTGAGAATACTCACCTTCATTTATCTCAACACCATTTAATTTACCTTAAAAACTTTCTTGAGATATTACAGGTGCTTGAAGCTTCTCCTCCTTCTCAAGTACATCTTTCTCCTCCTTTAGACAATTGTTTACTTACTATAAATTATTAGCAAATGCAGACACGTGTACAATTTGTTGCTTCTTTACATCCTCAATTTGTTTCTCCACATTGCAAGCAAGTTGTAACAAAGGAGCAAAAGAGCTAACTTTGACAAGCAAGCATATCCTGAGTTTCTTTATTAAGCCCACGTAAAAATCTTAATTCTATAGTTTCTTCGCATTCATCTAAACCACAACGTAATAACCAAGCATGCATATCATGATAGTATAAAGTAACGGTTTTAGTATCTTGTTTTAAACATTGCAGTTTGTTGAGCAGAATATCAACATAATACATGGGAACATAAATATCTCTCAAATATCTTTTCAGATCTTTGCAAGATTGAGATATTTTGTTATACCTACAAAGATATTTCCAATCATAATAATATTTTTAATTAAAACACTAGAGACACACATAACCATATGTTTCTCAGACAAGTCATGCCTTTTAAATTCTCTACCAACCTCTAGCTCTCATTTAATGTAGGCATGAGGATCATAATTTCCTTCGAAATAATGTAGTTCAGATTTGATCTTAGTTAAACCAACGTCACTTACCTCATATTGATCATGTTGATCACTCCTCATGTCTCGATGAAGAAATCGATGTTAAGCACAATTATCCCTAATTGTTTTGCGTATTCCTGTCATTGTTAGTAGAAACAACAAACATACAAAAAAAAATGCACGTTCCTTGAACTACTAGGTAGTGTTGGCTCAAAAGACACGTACACACTCAAACTTTTAACCAAGCTCTTACAAGTTCCTACTATTGCAAGCGGAATGGTGACCTACACCGACTCAACCAAGCACTCTAATGGAGATTGGATGTATCGATGCCTTGGCAAACACTTGTTGTACGGCTGCAACCAAATTTGTGGAGCTTTGGGTAGGCTTAAATATGTAGCAAAGGAGTAGCAAATGTTCAAATCAGATAATGCAAAGTTGAATAATCGTTCAAAGTCAGTACCGTGCTAGTCCTAGGCTAAAACGTACTAGAGACGTGAGCCTAGACACAAATGATACCACAAGATAACACTAGAACAACTCAAGCACAACTCTGCTATACGAAAGTATTCTCAAAGATAATAATTGATTTTCTCTTTTTCTTTTTTGGTGCGGCTTTTTTTCTTTTCTATACTTTTCAGCACCTTTCTACCTTTTCTCTTTTTTTGCCTTTTTTTTAAAAAACGACTCAAGGACATCAATGTAAGATTACAGGGACTCAAACGTAAATATAAAATTACAGAGACTCAAATGCAAAAGTGCAAACCCTAAAATTAACATTATACAAAAATGGAATGCGCTTGTTCCATAGGTTCCGTTTTTGCAAATAGATCTCCAATCCAACACTCGAAAATTTTTCACCAAGGTGTCTACCAAGTTACGGAATAGATTGGAACCAAGAAGAGAGGAGAGGGAGTCGACTCATAGGTCTCGGCCCCAAGAGGTGGGACTGCCATGTGTGGGACTTGGACTCAGATGGAAACCACACGGTTCGGAATTTGTGCGCTAAAAACAACAAACCGACCGACCTCCACAGATCCAATTTGCTATATCCTGCCTTCTTCCTCGCACACACCTGCACGGCAAATACAAGCACGAGTAGGACGACAAACGCTAGATGTAACTCAACAGCTCCAAAACCGACCAACAGAAATTTCTGAAAACTACAAAAGTAGAATCTTGACAACGAGGCGATTCCGTTTTCGTAGGTCCTGAAGACAACAAAGACACGGCGGCGGCGACGGTGACAATGGTAATATACTTGTCCAGCACTCGAAACTCTGAACAAACTAGATGCTAAGACCAGCAACACGACTCGACGATGCAACGCAAAACTCAACAAAGCAAAAAATTGAAAAGAACAATGCAATTGTGGAGATTATGAGTACCACAAACCCGTAGATTTAGTTATCGGACTGATTATAGGGGATAGATTAGTTGTATGGATTGTGTTCCGAATTAAGGAGATGGCCCATTACCCTGGTCGGGTAAGATTGTAAAGTAGTTATAAGAGATTTAATCTGTAAGAAGTTAAATCTCTATCTTGTAAATCCTTTTCCTCCGGCTATATAAGGAGGACATGGTGCCTCTTGCGAGCATAACCTAATCAAGATAGTAAGATCAATACACCATTCGGTGGAAACAATTTCCGAAACTGGAGTAGGGTATTACTTCTTTCAAGAAGGCCTAAACCTGTCTAAACTCTTTGCTTCATAACCCATCCACTTTCCATCTTGTGTGCTACCTCCTTTTCATATTGCCGAATTCTAGTTTCGACAGATGGCGCGCCAGGTAGGGGTACAACAAGTTCTTCGCCGATCAAGTGAGATGGGATCTTTATCAGGCATCGACGACTTCGCCTTCCCTCTAGGGCAGGCGTACCGCTTCTGTAGCCTCGACTTCATTACCGACATCTTCGGCAAGATATCTCTTCTTGACTCGGCTTCAAGCTAGTCGGGAAACGACAACATCTCACCGCCATTTGGCCATCCAAACGAGGCTGATATCTACTCCAAGACACCCTTCCTCGAGATGGCTTCAAACCACTCGGGTGAGGCAACGACAACGACTTCTCTTCCTGCGTCAAGTCCAACTCAAGATGCGTAGGCATACCCGACGATCGTCATGCAGCCCCTACCAAATCTCGCCGTGGTTTTTGGACCAAGGCCGCCACCCTCCCCCCCGTAGGTTCAGATCCAATCTGGCCCCGACCAAGATGGGATCCGGCTTCAGGGAGTCGGCATCATCCTTCCATCGCTCGACACCTGCTCCTCCACCGAGCTCGCCGCCTACTCCAGCTCCTCGGAAGAAAGCGTCCACGGTGGTTGCGCCAACACTGAGGCCAGAGACGATTCCGACGATGACTATACTCCAGTCTTCAACGGAGTTTTCATGGCCAACAACGAGACCGACCCAGAGGTAGCCGCGAGGCTACAAGCTACAGAAGCAGGCCTAGCTGGGGTGGAGCAAGAACGAATCAGGCTGGAGCAAGATAGGATCACATTAGATCAAGACAGACCTCGACTGGAACAAGAACGCCAAGCACAAGCAGATCAAAACCACCTGCATAGGGAAGATGAAGAAAGGAGGCGCAAGGAAGAGGAGGATCGCAGACTCAGAGATCTGGCTGAGCCGAGACGCAGGGCTCGGCAACTCATCGGGCAGACCGTCGTCGACAACACCAACGTGTTCCTTACACCACAGCAAAATGCTATCGGGGCCATCACCTTCCTCGACACGCTACTCGATGCAGCTCCAGCTCACGTCACACCGCTGATCAACCAAGTGAAGACCTTCGTCGCAGCAACTATCTCGGCTGCCAGCACGAGTCAACAACCCAACAAATATACGTCAAGAACTCCTATCGGTAGCCGCCTACCATCTTCCACGACAAGAAACAATCAAAGCAGGACTAATTCCTGCGCCGACCACAACACTGGGGCACGCCGAGAACAGTCGGTTCAATCACCCACCGGCCATATCGCCCATCCGCCACCTCGCACCAGAGATCATAGAGTTCATTTAGATTGTCACAGCTCCCCAGGGCTTCAATTGACTTGAGGGACACTTTAAACCAACGATGTAGAGAAAGAGGCATCATAATTCAAGATGATGATGATTGTGAAGGAGTCCCCGCCTTCACCAGCGACCTGTGTCAAGTGAATTGGCCGACCGGTTTCAAGCCGATCGGCATCGAGAAGTACGACAGGAAAACTGACCCCGAGTCATGGCTTACCGTCTACATGCTCGCAATTCGTGCAGCAGGAGGAGATAGCAAGGCCATGGCAAACTACTTACCGGTGGCACTGACCTACTCGACCAGGAACTGGCTCGTTCGGTTACCGCGAGGCACTATCGGTTCCTTAAGCGAGCTACGTCACCACTTCATCACCAACTTCCAAGGTACTTTCAAGCGCCCTGTGACACACTTCGAACTGTACAACATCGCTCAGAAGCCAGATGAAATCTTGAACGAGTACATATGGCGCTGCTCCAAGAAGCGCAACAAGATTTCTGACGTCACCGACGACAACATCATCGTTGCATTCACAAGAGGACTCCGCAATGGTCTACTCATCGGGAAATTCAGCCGCAAGCCTCCCAAGACGGTCAAGCAAATATTCGAGAAGACAAATGAATGCGCCAAGTCAGATGATGCAATCAAGGCCTCCAAGCAGTCGGCAGGAGGCTGGAGCTCCCAGAAGAAAGACAATGATAACGGAGCCGGCACCAACGGGAGCGGTGGTAAACATAAAGATCACAAGCGTAAGCCCGAGGATCTGGTCGCTACCACTTCAAACTTCCAAAGCCAACGACTCTGAGTCAACACATATAATAAGATCATGAACGGCCCTTGCGCGCAATACACCAACAAGGGACACGCGGCCAAAGACTGCTACATCTACAAACATTTCGTAGAGAAGTACATGGCCCAAGTCAAGAAGCCATCCGACGAAGAAGGCACCCCTGGACAAAAGAAAACTGACAACGACTCGAGTCAAGGAGCCTTTCAAGACCCCAAAACCGAGCTAAACCACATCTTCAGAGGTCCACTCGCCTACGAGTCAAAAATAAAATAGAAGCTGACCGACAGGGAGGTCACGCGGCCCAACCAGGAGTTCCCCAGTACTTGCGGTGGTTAGAGATCCCAATCAACTTTGACCGCTCGGATCATCCCGACCGAGTGGTCTACCCTAGGCGGTACCCCATGGTACTAGACCCAGTCGTCCGCAACATCAAGCTCAAGCGCGCACTCATCGACAGCGGCAACACGCTCAACATCCTCTTTGCTAAGACCCTGGACGAGATGCAGATCCCATGTTCCGAGATGAAGCCGAGCTCTGCTCCTTTCCACGGAGTTATCCTTGGATTGTCTTCTATACCACTCGGCCAGATCATTGTTCCGTCACCTTCGGCACAAAAGAGAATTTCTGCACGCACTGCACGGAGAACATCTGCTTCGAGGTCGCCGACTTCGAGACAGCCTACCATGCCATCCTAGGTCGGTCGGTGTTAGCCAAGTTCATGGCCATACTTCACTACACCTACATGATGATAAAGATGCTCGGACCACGTGGAGTCATATCCCTGCACAGCGACGTCAAGCATGCCCTCACCTGCGACAAGGAGAGCTGCGAGCTGGCCTAATCTTGCGAGAGATGACTTAGCCAACAAGAGGTCCAACTGGTTGCATCAACGTCACAAGAAGGAGAGGTCCCCGCCAAGAAGATGGCTAAGTCAGGAGAAGGTGATGCTAAGACTAATAAGATTCCATTAGATCCCTCTAATTTCTCTAAAACTGCTCTAATAGGTGTTGAGTTAGATAGCAAATAGGAAAGTGTTCTCATCACTTTTCTTCAAGCCAATAAAGATATTTTTGTGTGCAAACCATCTGATATGCCCCGTATTCCTAGAGAGGTGATTGAGCACTCTTTAAATGTCAAAGAAGACACCAAACCTATCAAACAACAACTTCATCGATTTGCATAGGATAGGAGAGATGTCATTAAAGAAGAGCTAACCAAGCTCTTGGTAGCCGGATTTATCAAGGAAGTCTACCATCCCGACTGGCTGGTGAATCCAGTCCTGGTTCGGAAGAAGACAGGGCAATGACGCATGTGTGTTGACTACACGGATCTTAACAAATCTTGCCCCAAAGATCCCTTCGGCTTGCCTTGCATTGACCAGGTGGTTGATACAACAGCTGGCTGCGAGTTGCAAATTTTTTTGGATTGCTACTCAGGATATCCCAAATCAGCTTGAAGGAGTTCGACTGCTTGAAAACTTCATTCATCACCCCGTTTGGAGCGTACTGCTACAGTACTATGCCCTTCGGATTAAAAAACGCTGGGGCTACTTATGAACGCATGATTTAGAGATGTCTCCAGTCACAACTCGGGTGCAATGTGGAAGCCTACGTGGACGGTGTTGTCAGCAAGACCAAGCAGAAGGACAACCTGATAGCTGACATGGAAGAGACCTTTGCCAATATTCGTGCTTTTAGGATGAAGCTGAATCCCGAGAAGTGCACCTTCGGAGTACCGTCAGGGAAGCTGGTTAGTTTCCTGGTGTCTCATAGGGGCATCGAGGCCAACCCGGAGAAGATCAATGCCATATTAAATATGAAGACACCGAGTTCCTAGAAAGATGTCGGCACTCAATAGGTTTGTTTCAAGACTCGGTGAATGAGGAATGCCTTTTTTCAAACTACCCAAGAAAACCTACGATTTCCAGTGGATCCCGGAAGCCCAAAAAGCCTTCGAGGAATTCAAGACTATCCTAACGACACCACCAGTGCTAGCCTCACCATTCCCGCAGGATCCACTGCTGCTCTATGTATCTGCAACTGAAAGGGTCAATTAGGCCTAGAGGGGGGTGAATAGGCTAATTCAAAAACTCAATTAAATGCGGAAGTAGGAGTTTTCGGAATTTTCGAAAACGGCAGAGTAAGCGCAATTCAAAGTAAACTCTAGATCTAGCTGTCTAGAACAAGAATATGCCAGCACAAACAACAAGTAGTTCTATAGTGGCACAAACAAGTAAGGCTAGAGGAGTGAGAAGAGGTACATCACCAAAGTCGTAGCAAGATAAATTGTTCCCGGAGTTTAAATCCTTGAGGGTATTCTACTCTCCGTGTAGGAGCTCACAAAGAGCCGGGTCTTTGCTAACCCTTTCCTCAAGAGGTTGCACAAATCACTCCTCCTTCCACTTCTTCCCTTTCAGAGGTGAGATCCGACCTTCACAAACTTCTTCAGACCAACCACACGTAGATCGGTGGCTCGGGATTGACACCTAGCCGCCTAGGAGTCCTCAACCTCCAAGAGTAACAAATGATGCAAAGAAATCCCGGAGATGATGCAAGTGCTCACAAATCTTCACGAAGTCAACAACAAGCACTCACACAAACTTGAATCCACAAATCTCACACACACACACCAAATCCGAATCGAGCACGGGTGAGAAGAGAAACAAGAAAGCAAGGCTCAAAAGTGAATCACGAAATGAACAAGCTAAGGGCACGAAAATATCCAATGTGTCCAGCAGCCCTCACAAGTGAGGAGAGTGGACTATATATAGTCACAGCTCCAGACCTGCCCGTTATGCACAATAATTGCATTTTTCAGAAATTCCAAAAATTAATTCCGGACATATCCGAAAATTTCCAGAACAGCGAATGAAGAAGTCAACTGAAGATTTTTCGGAAATTCCGAAAACTTTTCGGAAAAGTCCGAAAATTTTCAAAACCGAAACCACCATCTGGATATTTTTGGAACTTCCGAAAATTCTTTTCGGACAATTCCGAAAATTTCCAGAAATGATTTTTGGCTCACAGACATTTTCGGAAATTCCGAAAATTGATTTCGGACAACTCCAGAAATTTACAGAACCATATCGACTTCACTTGCCATTTTCGGAAGTTCCGAAAAGTGGTTTCGGATATGTCCGAAAATTTACGCCACCATATTTTGCTTCTCGGTCATTTTCGGAAGTTTCGAAAAGTGGTTTCGGATAAGTCCGAAAATTTACAGAACCATATTTTGCTTCTTGGTCATTTTCGGAAGTTCTGAAAATCTCTTTCGGATAACTCCGAAAATTTCCAGAAGCCAAATATCGTTCTGTCCTTTTTCAGAAATTCCGAAAATTTCCAGAACACGAAAACTAAGGAGAAACACCCTTTTAAAATGGATTTTGAGCACATCCATCACTCCTCATATGTCAATGCATCATCCCCCTTAGTAGTGCGGTTTTCCTAATGATCCAAAGAAATGAAAGTGTTCAATACAACCTTTGATCATTGCTGCAACTCATGATTTTCTCGCATTCGTTGAGATATGCATTGCGTTACAAATCGTCATGGACTAACATTCCTTCACATTCACTTAAATAAAATTGTTAGTCCTCTCTAATCGCATTGTCATTAATCATCAAAACAATTAGGGGCCTGGATGCACTTTCAGCAACCTCACAAGTGGTGGTGAGCACTGTACTGGTTGTTGAGCGTGAGGAGGAAGGTCACATTCAAAAGGTTCAGTGCCAATCTACTTCGTTAGCGAAGTCCTTACCGAGTCCAAGACTATATGGAGTCTTAATTAACGTTAGAAAGTTGGCCCATTATTTTCAGAGTCGGTTACGGTGGTTACATCACTCCCACTTGGATATATCCTTCACAACCGCGAAGTTACTAGACGCATAGCCAAATAGGCCTTGGACCTGATGGCGTTAGACATCACTCTTAAGGCCCGGGTTTCCATAAAGTCCCAGGTGTTAGCCAACTTCGTGGCCAAGTGGACCGAGTGCCAAGAAGAAGTACATGCGGAAAGGTTGGAGTACTGGACAATGCACTGCGATGGGTCAAAGATTTCAGGGGCTGGGGCTGGAATCGTCCTAATTTCGCCGACTAGGGTACGGTTGAGCTACATACTTTGGATCCATTTCTCAGCTTCGCACAATATGGCCGAGTACGAAGCTCTCCTTCACGGGCTACAGCTTGCTGTATCTCTTGGGGTACGGTGTTTGGTCGTACGTGGCGATTCCCAGTTGGTAGTCAATCAGGAATGAAGGACTGGAGATGTCTCGACGAAAACATGGCTGTGTATCGATAGGAAGTTCTCAAGTTGGAGGACAAATTTGATGGACTAGAACTAACCCATGTTCTTCGACAAAATAACGAAGCTGCAGACCGATTGGCCAATATCGGTTCTAAGAGAGAAGCAGCCCCATCAGACGTTTTTTGAAAGACATACAGGAAGGGTTTTTTCTGGTCTACAGCAGTCACTGATGCTGACAAGATCATCCGTACCTGCGAGGGTTGTCAATTTTTTGCTAGACAGATTCATTTGCCAGCCTGGGAGCTACGGACTATCCCGCTCTCTTGGCCTTTTGCGGTCTGGGGGCTGAATATGGTGGGTCCTTTCAAAAGGGCTCAAGGCTGATATACGCATCTCTTTGTTGTGGTAGACAAGTTTTCTAAGTGGATCGAGGCCAAATCAGTTGCTAGAATTACTGCGGATAAAGCTAGGGATTTCTTCATCAATATTGTACATCACTTTGGCATGCCTAATCGAATCATTACCGACAATGACACTCAGTTTACAGGAGGTGTGTTCAAGGATTAAAATTTGTTATGCGTCTGTGGCATATCCCATGAGTAATGGGCAAGTCGAACGTGTGAATGGGATGGTTCTTCACGGTATTAAAACTCGAGTTTTTGATAGATTGCGTCCCTATGCCGGTCGGTGGACAGAAGAGTTACCCTTAGTTTTATGGTCATTACGCACCACACCCAGTCGGGCTACAGGTCAGTCACCTTTCTTCTTAGTATATGGGGCTGAAGCTATGTTTCCGAGTGAAATGAAGTTTTAATCCCTGCGCCTGCGCAATTTTGATGATGACCATCAAGAGCAAGACAGGAAAGATGACCTGGACCGGCTGGAGGAAGCCCGAGAGGCAGCCCTAATTAAGCCGGCTTGGTATTTACAGGGTCTTCGGTGTTACCACAACCGTAATGTCAGATCACGTGCCTTTATAGTTGGGGATATGGTTCTTCGGAAGATTCAAACAACCAAGGATAGGTATAAATTATCACCTTTATGGGAAGGGCCTTTTATAATTTCGGAAGTTACTCAGCCAGGAGCCTACCGACTAAAGCGCGAAGACGGAACAATTGTGGACAACTCATGGAATATAGAGCATCTTCGACGTTTCTATACTTAGAAAATTCTTTGTAACCCTTTCCTCTCAACTACCGACTTCAAGTAAAATTGATACCTTGAGTTGCGAGTTGGGGACTATCAATAATGGAGTATGATATTTGTTAGTTCAATTTGTTTACATGACTTTTCATTGACTCTGTTTGAGTTTGGATCTAGTGGATGAGGACTAAAAAATTTTCAATGGCTTTGACAAGTTTTAGGGTTGGAAAAAGTTCCAGAAAATTTTTAAGAAATTTAAAGCTGGGTTTGGAACTTAAAGCATGGCATAAATAAGTCATCATATAACGGATTTTAACTCCATGATCAATCTACACAAATATAATGATTCATTCATGAAAGTTATCTAGTACATCAGAAGCTATTTTGCTAGCAGGTTCTTGTGCCCGATTGATTAATTCAAGAGCTTCTTCAAGAGTAGTACCATTGGCGAAGCCATCTCCAGCAGCATCTATATCTACTGAGGATATAAGGATTTGATCATCGCTAAAGCTTGGCTTGCACCCATGGTAGCAACATCCTTAATATTGTCGAAATATCTTGTTGGAGCGGTTCGGACTTTCTCAAAGATCTCTACAACATCTTCTAAACTGGAGCGAAGGCCATTCTGGTATATGGCATTCAGGATTGGAGTAGCTGCATTGGCTATGTCATCTCGGACGCCCTCAGCTTTCTTGACTCACTTTGCGAACACATCGAATTGGGCTTTGGTTTTCAGCTGGTGGTCTATGTCATATCAAATGAGGTATACATATAAGTGAAGATGATTAGAATATATGTGCGCAAAGGATTTCAATAAGATTGCGACATTAATATTAAGATTTTCTTCGGCCTTGGTTTTGTCAATAACCCGCTAGGTGTTTGTGTTTTCAAGTTTCTTTGGCTGAACGGTCAAAGCTTCGATTTTGGTCGCTTGAGCTGAAAAGAGTATAAGTGAGTTTGGTTTTCCTTGTTATTTGCATAATAAGAACGAACATATGAATTACCTCCAATAGTTCCACCATGATCGAACCTGATATCCATGAGTTGGTTGATTTGGTTCTTCAATTGTTTCTCTTTGGATTGCGCTTCTTCTTGAGTTTGCCTTAACTCGGCCTTGACTTTTTCGAGGGTATCAAGATAGGGAACTAGCTTCTCTAAGGCATCTATTTTAGCTTCGTTTCAAAGATGAATCCTCTGTGCAAAAATTTTGGTTAGAAAGGAATTAATGCTGAGGATGGTAATAGAGAGAACAAGACTTACATTAACCAGCCGGGTGGATTCTTCAAGCTTTTGATCAGCATGTGGAGCTCTTTATCTTCTTTATGCTTGTTTATAACAACACCCTGGAGAACACCGTCTCCATCTCTCCACTGTAATTTAACTGGAGGATGGGATTCTTCGGCTGATTTAATTCTAGGAATTTCTTCTTCTTCGCTAGTCAGTGGTCCTGATTTGCGTAGTCAAAGATAGTTAATATGAGGCATGAGAGAAGAATTTGAAAGCCGTAGGAAACTCACCAATAATGATTCTAGAATGTTTGTGAGGAGGGCCTTGTGCATGATCAGATGGTTTATTGATGGTATCAGTTTCTTCCTTATCTTGTGGCGGGTAGCAAGCTGGTTGTTCTTCATTATTTTCTAGTTGATCTTTTGTTGATGGGCCTTGGTGAGATGCTGCTGGATTCTCTTCACCTGACTGGTTTCCAGTCGGGGGTTCAGACTCAGGTTCAGCTAATGGTTTGTCGGTTTTGGATTGTTCCTCCGAAGGTTTTTTTTTTGGACTTGATGCTTTTTGGCTAGTGGTTTCAGAATCCAGAGGTGGAGCTTCAGTTTTGCCAGTTGAATCAATGTGTCTTGAGGTTTTCTGTATTTATAAGAAAGGACAACTTTGTTAGTTAAAGTTGTGATAATTAAAATGGGATAAATTCAGAAAATGAATGTTACCTTGATGACTTGCGGAATTTGGGAGCAGGTCGAGTAGTGGGAGATTTGGTTGGTGTAGTTGTGGTACTGGCTTGCCGACTGCTTGGTTCATCGTCGTCAGAGTCTCTACAAATCAGTCTTCTATGTTTCAGTTTTTGTTTCGGGTTTTTGTCCTGGGCTACTCGCTTGTTTTTTGTTGCTGGATTAATGGTGGGGCCACCAGAAGGTTGTGCTTTGCTAGCAGCTGGCTTGTGAGGAGCATTGAGGGGAGGCTTGGAAGAAAAGAGAAGATTTTCCTACATGAGTGACATTACGAAGAGTTGTTAAGATAGTTATATTGAAGATAACTTGGTTACATAAAGAGGACAGAAGTTTACTTACTGTAGGAGGTGGTCGATGCAAGCTGTATGGTGTAACTGGGAGCTTGTGGCCAAAATCAACATCTATGCCGGATGAGAAGACTTTGTACATGCGGTTGCACATGACCTTGAAGTCTGGAGTTTGGATCTTCGCGGTTTGGGTCAATCTGACCTTCATACTCATACGCTGGTTTGCTTCTCTCTTTAATTGGAGCCACTCGGCACTATAATGCCGAGTGGCTTGTTCTCCTTGAAGGCCTTTTTCTTTGATCTCCATTAAGCGGCTGAGCAATTGATTTGCTTGGGCAAGCTCGTCGCCAATTGGGAGGTTTCTCCAGTGTCCTTAAGGAATTGGTGGGAGACCGACAAAGTGCTAGATTGGAGATGTAAAACCAGTTAGAGTGCCAAATTTTGTTGGAGGTTTTGAAGGGAGGTAAGAAATATTTTTGGGTTAGGGTTCCGTGCAACTGAAATCAAGATCCGCCAACTACACAGGGATTGTTTTTGTCTAGTTGAGGTTTGAGGTAGAAGATGTGGCAGAATAGAACAAAATGTGGAAGGATGCCCAGAAAGGCTTCACAGAGATGGATGAAATTGGCAATGTGAAGAATAGAATTTGGGTTCAGATGATAAATTTTTATTCCATAAAACTGGAGAATTCCGCGGAAGAAATTTGAGGTTGGAAGTGCAAAACCAGCGTAAAAGAAAGGGGTAAATACCACAATCTCGCCGGTGTCTGGAGTTGGGAATTCCTCGCCATAAGAGGGACACCACCTGATGATTTCCTTCACCGGAAGCAGGCCATCCTTCACCATTTCTAGTAAGGTGGATTCTTTCACATCAGATGTCGCCCATTGGTCAAAGGGGATTTTTCTCTCTCCGGCCATGGTTTGGATGCGGGAGTGGAGGGATTGAAGAGTTTTTTGAAGAGGGATGGTGTGCGAAAGTAAATTGGGGTTACCCGCGGCAGGATCTGGTGGAGGGCGCAAGGTTTGGGTGGTTGGAAATGTGGGGAAATGGAACCCTAGCCAGAGCACTGTTGTTGATGAATAGGGGCGCTAGAGGATTTTCGTGAGGAAGACGAAGAGGTGAGAATGGCAACGGTTGCTTCATTGGTTTATATTTAAGGGTATCGGAAACGACTAATTGTTTCGAGGTCCATTGAGTGTTTTCAACCCATATTGCTAGGTCTGGTCTGACATATGTCCCTAGGGGCTTAAGTATTTTTTGTGATGAGCACAAATGCGTATATCAATGGTGCCTAGTACCTATAAAATCCTTCTATGTAGCAGTCATTTAACTCTGTCAAGAGTTGGTGCGATGAAATTTAAAAGGTGCCAAGCAATAAGAATTTTGTTGTCGATCCGATTGACTTTTTTATGAGTTATGGATGTTGCTTGGGCTTATAAAACAATGTCATTATTGTTTTTTGCCATATAAGTGTGCATTTTTTATTGACCAATATAATGGCTTAGGCTGATTATATGTTGGTCATTTTTTTCAGGCGGTTGGTGAATCCTTTATGAGTTTTATTTACTCGTATTTTATACCACATATGCCGTATTTTTCTGGGTGTGGTGAAACCATGTGTCTTTTAGGGATTTAAGCGCATTTGTTGAAGCAGTGTGCGTATGGTATGTGCATGATACTTTGGAATTTTTCTTATACATAGCATACAAGCTTTTTTATAGCTGTTTTGCTACGTGAGTTTCAAACATGTGGTAAACTTTAGGTTGCTCACATCATATTCTATAAAGCAGTCGATTTAATCACTTGAGTCTTGTTTATTTGGGGGTTCATACCGCATATGCTATTATTGTGTTACTTAGATAGCTTGAAACCACACGGATCGTTGATATTATTAACCTTGACTATATGTTTAGTTTGTTCACCTAATCACATAGTCGGGGGCTATTCCTAATTAGGTGCATCTAGTCGATGCACCTGGGTATATTTTTGAAATTTTTATTCAGCCCTTCACAGCCTTATGATTTGGTAAAAGCACTCGGGAGACGATGGCATAGATGATTGAAGCACTCAATTGTATATGCTTTGACTCGTGAAAGGATTATCTCGTCGACTGTGAAGGTCTCAAGGACTACTGTGGAGATTATGGGTACCACATACCCATAGGTTTTGTTATCCGACTGATTACAGGGGATAGATTATTTGTATATAAATTATTTGTATATATTGTGTACCGAGTTAAGGTTTGGGTATTACGTTTACTTGTGGATTAAGGAGATGGCCCAATACCCTTGTCGAGTAAGATTGTAAAGTAGTTATATGAGATTTAATCTGTGAGGAGTTAAATCTCTATCTTGTAAATCCTTTTTGCTCCGACTATATAAGGAGAACAGGGTGCCTCTTGCGGGCATAACCTAATCAAGACCGTAAGATCAATACACCACTCAGCGGATACAATCCCCGAAACAGAAGTACGGTATTACTTCTTTCAAGAAGGCCTGAACATGTCTAAACTTTTTGCTTCATAACCCATCCAATCTCCATCTTGTGTACTACCCATTTTCATATTACTGAATTCTAGTTTCAGCAGCAGTGGTACAAAGATGGCTAGGTAAAGGATGGAAATTTTTTTGAAGGATATTTTCTAGTTTCAGGTAGATAAAAACTCACCGAGTAACGAAAGCTCTGATACCACTTGATAAACCCCGAGCTTCACTCGATACGCTCGTCGTACTAGTCGGCTTGATCTTTCGGTGAGTTAATGATAACTACGATTTGGGAGAAACGTTGATGATATTGTTGTACAAGATATTGTTGTGTTGCGGCTTAGCGGTCGATACACCTCTCTATGGGTTTTTGATCTTGCCGATACGGATCAACCTTATTCCTGCAAGAAAATCGAAGAAACTAGCAAGAACAAGATAAAAGCAATCTTATATTGCAAATAGGAATTGAATACATACAATAAGTTGGGGTTCCGAAGACAAACAGATGGGTGATCTAGCCGACACGCTCGCTGCAAGCAAGTAGCAAAGGCTAAACCTTAATCTAAACAAAACCCGAGGAATCCTAAAGGAGTACCTAGCTATTTAAAGGGGTGAGAGGACGACCAAGAAGTCCCTAGGGTCGTGCTCCACCAGATTAAGGCGCACCCCACATGGCCCCACTTGGGGTGGGATCTCAGATGTAGTTACAAGCCCATAGACCTATTATAGGCGATGTAGCACCTTGTTTATGTGATTGTGGATGACTAAGATGGACTTTGGTGATTATACCAGATCTGTTGGAAAGAGAAGTCCGAGAGCTTTCTATCAAGTACTCACGGGTCGAAAACGGAGCTCATATGCCGATTTGGCAGCCATTTAAAGTTAGCAATGTAGCAGGTGTCTGAATCGGATTCTAACACTTGGAGGACTTGATCTTGATATCTTCTTGTTGATCCATGGTGTCAGCAACGATTGTATCCATAGTAACTATGGTCACAATCTCAGTAGAGAACGAGAGATAGCTACTTCCTCCGTTTCAAATATAGCAATCTAGTGCTATATAAAACACATCATATTACTATATTACTATGAATTATCAATATAAAGAGGTCTCTATTCATATTCGTATGGCTAGTTTGTATCTAATTTAATTTTAGGTTGTTATATTTTAGAACGCATAAAGCATGTTTTTGAAACGGAGAAAATACATCACATCAATTCAGAATTAGATGGTGATCGATATATTGTAAAATCTAGGCAATCTAAAATAAAAAAAAAACTAGGAAGGCCATTCCTAGTGGGAGGTATTATTTTTATGTTTTCAAGGATGACAATAACATGACATTTAATTAATAACATGACATTTAATTGATGATTAAAAGTACCTCATACATTAGGTTTCATTTTTATTGTTTCATAGGTAGTACGTGTAAGAGATAAACTGTATTGGAAACAGTGCATACAAGGTTTCATCGGATGAATTTTTTTTCGCCACTTCATTAATTTCTTACGACATCATAATTATGTTGACATGACATCATATTTAATGAGAATGAAACACTCACTACTAGGAGTGGCGAAAGGTGTTTTAAAAAAAAAACTCAAAGTTAGGTAATTTCTTGGGACACCCAAGCAAACGTAAAAGTCTAGCCGGAGCACATGAACTATACTATAAGCTAAGAAGTACGCTGAGAAGGAAGAGGATCGGACCAGGTGGCATAAACTGATTGAAAATGAGCTGTGACTGCAGAAGACAGTTGCAAAGATAATAATGAAAACAAAAGTAAAACAAAAGTTCTCTAATTTCTATATAATTAGCTACGTATTTAGGTTTGGTTTATCTCAGTTAGAGATGGCAACGGGAAATTTTTCGCCGTGATGTATCCCCATCCCCGCCCCTGCGAAACAATCATTTCTTTGTTCCTTGTAAAAATACAATGGGGAAATTTTGTTTCCATCCCCATCCCCACACAAGGAATTAATCCTCGCGGTGTCTTTTATCTCCACTTAAAACAATATATACATATCAAATTATATATGCAATACAACATATATATTATGTAGCAAAAATATTATGCTTTGCTATGGGTAAAATAAATATAACAATATATCATAGATATAGAATATATTATTTATTAAATATGTTAGTATTATTTGTTTACTTGTTTTAATACTAGCAAAACCGGTGCGCTGCAACTGGAAAAACAAAAATAGGATAAAGAGATAAAATCTCTATATATCACACTCTAATAAAATTATTTATGATATTTGTAAATATTAGTAAAACGAGTTAAATAGTGTCCAGCGTTTGTTATTAGAAAACGGAGGGAATAATTATATTAAAGACTGGGTAAATTTTTTAAAGGGGTGATTTAGATGTTTTAGAGTTTTAATCTATATTCTAAATAAAATAGCTTAAACTTCAGTGTTAGTTAGGATTTCCACGCGAATATGAACCCTTTGGCAACATCAAAATTTGGTAAATTTTGATAATGTTAAATTTTGAAAGGGCAGAATGGTAAAGTTTGGAAATAAATTTGATATGGTAGAAGTGTGTTGGTGTTGTCTGGTTTGCTACCATACCAAATATTCTTATACAGTGTTATGTGGAGAAGTTTCTATAAAATCATCAAGATTTGGCATGGTAAGATATGTTTGAATATTTGAGATGCTATCTTATCAGAAATTGATAATGCTAAAATTAGTATGGTTAAAATGGTAACAAACCGAACAGCTCCTTAATTTAACGTCATTCAAGCCAATGTAAAAGTCCAGAGCCCCTTAATTTGAGACTGTGATGGACATCTTTTATGGACATCTTTTTTAGAATGGCACGGGTAGGAAGAAACTGGAGGAAGAGGACGAGGAGTAGCGGACTGGAACGCAGATGCGCATGCTTGACCTGCTTGGTGCTTGCGGATATCCTGTCATGACGCGCCGCGTTGCCTGACCGCCTCGCCTTTTACTTCTATGCGGACCTCCATGGTCTCTCTGGTGAGCTTTGACTTTGACAGCGGGACGACGGTCGACGATGCACATGCACGCGCTGAACCGGAAATTAGGGTAGTGCAGGGAAAAAAACTAGAGCAAAGTACACGCGTGGTACCTAGACTTGTGTGTTCTTTTGTGTTGGGAGTTAACCCTCCTATCACGTAAAACGGAGCGACTCATTAGCACTTGATTAATTAAGTATTTGCTATTTTTTTAAAAATGGATTAATATGAAATTTTAAAGCAACTTTCATATAGAAACTTCTTGCAAAAAAACACACCGTTTAACCGTTTGAAAAGCATATGCGTGGAAAAATAGAGTGGTGAGTTCGGAAAGTAGGGGGAAGAACACACCCTTAAACTCTTAGGGCCTGTTTGTTTCTAGGGACTTATTTTTAGTCCCTATCACATCGAATATTTGTATACTAATTAAAGTATTAAATGTAGACTAAAAATAAAACCCATTTCATAACCTGGACTAATTTGCGAGACGAATCTATTGAGCCTAATTAATCCATGATTAGCCTATGTGATGCTACAGTAAACATGTGTTAATTATGAATTAATTAGGCTTAAAAAATTTGTCTCGTGAATTAGCTCTCATTTATAAAATTAGTTTCATTATTAGCATGTGTTTAATACTCTTAATTAGCGCTCAAACATTCGATGTGACATGGACTAAAAATAAGTCCCTGGAAACAAACACCCCATTAAAATCCCCGACAAGACCATTAAGATCGGGGCAACGCTTGATAACAAATAGTAACTCGAACTCATCACATTCCTCCGCGATAATCCAGATGTGTTCGCTTGGTAACCGTCCAACATGCCCAGGGTCTCCAGGGAGGTAATTGAGCACAAACTCATGGTGTGGCCCGACACCAAGCCGGTCAAGCAAAAGCTACGTCGATTCGCACCAGACCGAAAACAAGTTAACCGAGAGGAGTTGGAAAAACTCCCCAAGGCCGGCTTCATCAGAGAAGTTTTTCACCCCGAGTGGCTCGCCAACCCAGTCATGGTTCGCAAAGCCAACGACAAGTGGAGGATGCGCGTGGACTTCACCGATCTCCACAAGGCATGTTCCAAGAATTAATTCCCTCTGCCTCGCATCGACCAATTGGTGGATTCAATAGCCGGCTACGAGTTGCTGAGTTTACTCGATGTGTACTCCGGCTACCACCAAATCAGTATGGCCAAAGAGGACGAGGAGAAGACAACGTTCATCACGCTCTTCGGTGTTTCCTGCTATACCAAGATACCCTTCGGGTTGATCAGCGCCGGAAACACGTTCCAACGCGAGATCCACAGGGCTCTTAGCAACCAACTCGGCCGGAACGTAGAAGCTTACGTCGACGATGTAGTGGTCAAAACGAAGACAAACGACAAGTTGATCGATGACCTACGGGAAACATTCAACAATCTTTGACGACATCGTTTGAAGTTGAACCCGAAGAAGTGCACATTTGGAGTAACATCGGGGAAATTACTTGGTTTCCTCATCTCCGGACGAGGCATCGAAGCAAACCCCGAAAAGATCAAAGCCATCGAGTACATGGCAGGGTTGACAAGACTCAAAGAGGTACAGAAGCTGACAGAGTGCATGGTAGCACTCAGTCGTTTCGTGGTTAGGATGGGAGAACGAGAACAACCCTTCTTCGCTTTACTAAAAACGCAAGATATGTTTGAGTGGACTCAGGATGCCAAGAAGGCATTCATCGCGCTCAAACGATACCTGTCAAATCCCCCTGTACTCATCACACCACAACCAGCGGAAGAGCTATTCCTCTACATCGCTCCTACACCATACTCTATCAGCGCTGTCATCGTCGTCGAAATGGACAAGGTACAACACCCCGTGTACTACGTCAGCGAGGCCCTTCACGAAGCCCAGACACGATATCCTTAGATACAGAAATTGCTCTACGCGGTCATCATGACATCAAGAAAGTTGCGCCACTACTTCCAAGCACATAAGGTCACAATTGTCTCTTCTTTTCTGCTAGGAGAAGTCGTGAGAAACAAAGATGTTATCGATTGCATCACCAAGTGGGTTATCGAGCTCAGCTAATTTGATATCCAGTTTGTTCAGAACAACCATCAAGTCCCAAGTTCTCGCAGACTTCGTTGCCGATTTGACCATTCCAGAAAATATTACAAGCAACCAAACAAACAACGAGACATGGACAATGGCATTCGATGTAGCACTCAAAAGCCAAGGAGCAGGGGTAGGATTCATTTTGACATCTCCTACTGGAGACCAGTTCAAACACGTAATCCACCTCAAATTCCGGGCAACAAACAACACAATGGAAAATATGAGGGGCTACTCGCCGGGTTACGAGCCACCGCGTCTCTTGGAGTCAAGCGACTAATTGTGAAAGGTGACTCAGAATTGGTCGCCAACCAAGTGCACAAGGATTACAAATGCTCTAATCCCGAGTTAGCCAAGTACCTCGCAGAAGTCAGGAAGCTAGAGTGAAAATTCGATGGCATCGAGGTCCAGCATGTTTATCGCAAGGATAACTCCGAACCTGACAACCTAGCATGGCGCGCATCTAGAAGAGAACCCCTCAAACCGGGCACACTCCTATACGTCCTAACAAAATCTTCCGTAAAGGAATCCCACGACGAAGGTACAACAACCAACCTTAACAACAGCTCGAGGGCTACAACAAAGGTCATCAACATCGTGGCCGACATCGAAAAAATCAACGATAGGCGCAGACTGCTCATAGACTTCTTGGATGCTTACAAACTACTAGAAGATGACACAGAGGCAGAAATGATGTCCCGTCAAGTTAGGATCTACTGTATGGTCGGCAACGATCTGTACAAAAAAGCCCTGAACGGAGTTCTACTAAAATGTGTGTCTCCCGAAGATGGCAATGACTTGCTACGTGACATCCACGAAGGAATCTGTGGATCCCATGTCGGCGGGTGAACTCTGGTGGGAAAGGCCTTTCGGCAAGGATTTTTCTGGTCAACCGCCCTCGAAGACGCTTGCGACCTGGTACAACGGTATGAAGCTTGTCAGTTCCACAACAAACACACCAAGATGCCAGACCAAGCACACCAGACAATCCCTCTTATTTGGCCATTCTCGTGCTAGGGGCTTGACATACTCGAACCTTTCCCACAAACACAAGGCGGCTACAAATTCTTGTTTGTGGCTATCGATAAATTCACAAAGTGGATCGAAGCGGAGCCAACAAGAGAAATCAGAGCTGAGCACGCAATCAAGTTCATAAAAGGGATATTCTGTAGATACGGGTTGCCTCATCGCATCCTAACAGACAATGGCTCCCAATTCACAAGCGGTGCTTTCCAAGACTACTGCATCTAATTTGAAGTCAAGATTTGCTTCACTTCAGTCTCCCATCCCCAGAGTAATGGATAAGTTGAACGAGCTAATGATATCGTGCTCCAAGGGATCAAACAAGCGTATACGATGGGCTTTTGGCCTATGATACACGATGGGTTGAAGAACTCCCGTCTGCCTTGTGGGCCGTACGCACTACCCCGACATCGTCCAATAAGGAAACCCCTTTCTTTCTCGTTTACGGATCAGAGGCAATGCTCCCTTCAGAGTTACGCCATCGATCCTCACGAGTTCATAACTACTCTAACGAGGCACAGGAGGAAAGGCGATCAGACAACGTCAACCTCTTAGAGGAACACCGAGAACGAGTTGCCATCCGAGCAGCCGCATATCAACAGGCCCTGCGTCGACATCATGAGAAACGCATCTGAGCCCGCACACTTGTCATCAGCGATTACGTCCTCCGACGAGTACAGAACCACGCAGCGCGGAACAAGCTCTCACCAATGTGTGAAGGACCATACACAGTGGTTGAAGTCTTGAGGTCGTGCGTGTCGGATGGAAAACTTCGCAGCGGGGGACTGTGCAGACCCCCTTTTTGAGTTCGGCCTAGGGTGCGTGAAAGAGGCCTCCCTGGGCCCCGCTCCGGTGAGGCCAGTGAGGGTCGAAGATCGCCTGACAGAGGATGGTGACACACGAGCAAGTATACAGGTTCGGGCCGCCGATGAGGCGTAACACCCTACTCCTGTGTGGTGGATTATGTGTGTGGGTTCTAACTCTTCGGGATTGGACTCAGCTAGTCGCAACCCAGGGAGAAGAAGTGGAGAAAAGCATCCAACCCCCTTCCTCTAGGCCTGGGCCTCCTTTAATATCTCAAGGAAACACCACAGGGGCCAGACAGACGGTTTTCTAGAGAGAAAGGAGAAAATTATTTTACAGATGAAGTCCATGTCGTGGCTTGGAACGGAAGCCTTCCGCTCCTGTAGCGCCAGTATGCCGCCGATCAGACCGCCCATCATGGCGGTCGGCCCAGCACGTCAATCTCCATTAAACGGCTGGAATCCGGTAGTCCACCGTAAACCGTGCGATGCGCCAGGTGATTAGACTTGACGCACCAACCTTGACGTGGCGTGAGAGCCGGATCGACCCTCGTGATCTTGACGCAGCTTCATACCAACCGCGCGTGCGTCGGCACGCGCGGTGCTGTGCGCCGTCCCATCGGTCATTTGCACCGGTCTCACGCCGGTCAGCCGATGGTGACCAGTGTCAGATGCGTGCGCGTCACTTCGCAATAGATGCGGCACGCGCGCGCGGCGCAGGCGCACTACGCTAGCCCCATTATTAATGCGGGTAGGTGAGCGCTGGGAGCGCTCACCCACTTTGTTACACATGGCAGCGGCCCGAGGGGGTCGAGGGAGCACGACCCCTGCTGGGCCTCCCCCCGAGGGGGCAACGTGTCATGGGAGGGCGGCCGCCACATTGTCCTCGGGGGATGGCCACGTGGATGGACGGGGCCACCTCAAGCCCATAGTCGACATACCCCTGGGCCCAGGACACTGACAGGGCGCATTCAAGATCGCAGATGACGAAGGCCGCGAGTTGACATATTCTTGGAACATCCACCAACTGCACAAATTCTATGTATAATAATCGATGTATCAAAGTCTGTAAGTTTTTCAGTTCAATGAAGATATTTTTTTAGCCCTGTTCAGATTCTATTCATAGTGTCTAACCCAGAGATCCCTTACCCACATAACACCCTGCGCCGAAGTGTTACCTAATGTTCCTTTACGCTAGTCTGACACACCTCCGAGGTCCTTAAGGTCCTCGGCTGGGGACGCCCAGAGTGGATAAGGTGATGTCAGACATTGCAGAGCCAATCGACTATGTCATATCTGGTCATGTCAGAGTGCTCATCGGTAGCGTATTAACTAAGCCGTGTAATCGGGAATTGGTTTTCCCAACTTCACGACTAGGGGCTAGGTATTCGTAGCTCGACCAAGCTAGCTTATAGGTTTTTAAGCTACACCCATTGAGATCGAGTTCTTGAAGGATATAGCTGAGGGCTAGGGAGAGTATCCTACTCTAAGAAGCTGGGAACAGCTCAATCGAGAAGTACTCGCACACTACTTATTTATCAAACGTTTATGTCATAGATTCTTATCTTCACATAGCCTTGATATATAAACAGGTCTTACAAGTGCATACTTAGAACTCTTTGCAGGCAATACAACCTACCACGAGGGCCACTGCCAGTTTATGGTAGAATAGACGTTCTCTGCTAGGGGAGCAAGGGACTGCGCCAATTTGTTGACCTCACCAGGGCTCATCCGTGTCCGCGAGAAGCCATCACGGAGGAAGTAGAGGTGCACCTACGGACGACGATCTCAAATACAAGCAAGAAGGTGACCCCGGCATAGCGGCTAGCTCGACGACATTCTCTTTTTAGACTATCATCGACGCGCTTCCCGATCCCCTCTAGCTGGTCACACGTCCTCTTCCCGACCCGCAGTCGACTTCTCAGGAAGAGGGCGTGTTATCTGAAGTTCTCCACATAACCACATTAAAGCGTCACAGCTACTCGAGAAATAGGAGTTCAGCCAGACTTCGCAACCTCGGAGAGTCTCGATGTCTTGCTCCTTCTTCACGATCACCATCGACTTCTCGAGCTCCTCCACCTCATATTTGGTCCTCCAATAATCGATGCGGCGATCTTTATCTTTCAAGGCATTCTCGAGATCTACTGACAAGGGAGAGATTTCAAGTGATCTTGATTCGTGCCAGTCATGAAGTCTACGGATGCTTAAATCTGTGACCTTACCACGAGTGTGCCGGAGAAGAGAACTCAGATGCGGCTCAGAAGGTGTAAGCGCATCATCATGGTTCACCACGGCTAGAGCGTGGTCGCCGGCATCATACAAGGGCGAGAAAGGAGGAGGAGCGGAGGTCGTGGCAGTGTCGTCAGAATGTCCTCCTTGCTGGACGTGCTCGTCAAAGATACATCTGCAAAATGCACGATGGATAAAAAGCCGTCCAAAATGTAATCAGGAGAAAACTTGTTCTCAGACAAGCGATCTAAATATTACATAATAAAAAGAGAGTTAGACATTACTCTTCATAAAATGGGAGAATGGAATCCCCCAACTCCTCTACTTCCGACATCACGTCCTCGCGTGTTGGATTAGGTCCACCCTTCTCGAGGACCACCTTCTAGTCGATCTCCGAGTGCACGAGCCGAAAGCACGTGAGTAAGTGCCATGCACCAGTGTGGAGACCGGTGGATGTCTCCTGCGCAACCCCCCCGGCGTGCTTACCCAGGGACTCCTTCGAGTCTCCCGATCAAGTTAGCGAGCGAGGCAACAAGGGAGGTCTCATCGGAGAAGGAGGGCCCCTCTCATGGATGCCAGACTACGGGCGAGAGTGTCCAGCTGCCCGTAGTTTTGCTGGAGCCCGTCACGGATCGACTCCAGATGTCCTTCAACTTCAGACATTCACACCTCCCATCCTTGCCTTTGTGTTTTGTGCCCCGCAACGAGTTCCTTCATCTTCTGAAAGTCCTTGCGTGCCTCCGCGAGCTCCACCTTGAGATGCACCGAGGACGAGACCTCCTTCTTCAGGCGCTTGATCTCGGTGAGCATATCTCGGATCCCAATGTCGAGTAATCGCCGAGCTTCGACTATGTGGTCGACGCCTACTGTCGACGAGGAGGATATGGGTAGGAGAGGAGCACGAGGTGGGCTAGGGGCGATGACTACGGCAGGCTGTGGTGAGAGGCTGGTGTCTGAGTGGCCCGCGCTTTGTGCAAAGGCCGCAGGAGAGGCGCTGTCAGAAGTGTGTGTTAGAGATCATGAAGAGACGAAAAGCTTACAAGGAAACGACGTTGGGTCAGACTTCGCTTACCCGGACTTGCCTCTCTTCAGGAGCCTTTTGCCTGGCCTAGTGGGCGCTCCGATGGCGGCCTGAGTAAGACGGAAAGTAAGAACAACATCCTTGTCTGTAAGATGTTTCCAAGCGAGAGCGGAAGTCGGAACTTATCTCGGAACCGATTGTCTCGACCAGCGTACCAACGCCCGAAGAGAGTTTGGACGTTGCCGCCCATTTTATCTTCGGTGCTTTGGTTCCACTTCCGCTAGGAGCGGCGGTGGTGCCGGCCAGTTCATCATCCACCATCCCTTTCAAGGAGGCGGAGTCCTGGTGGTCAGCGAGAGGGCCAATGGCGTCTGTCAGAGGGAGAGCCTGTATGACTTTAAGTTACTACGTTTTTGGAATTAACATTGAAATGAGCCGAGAATGAAGTAATGTGGAGTCACTTACGTTAATGGTCTGGTCTTTGTCTGTGGCGGAGAGGTCGCAGATGGGGGTCGGGAGCTGTTTAGATTCAGAAGCATGGTTGATGAGGACTTGTCCTATTCGACCGACGATGGTTCTGTCATCAAGCTCTACACGGAGAATGAATAGATGTTAGAAAACAGAACTACCACGTGATCGAGAACAAGAGGGTTGCGAGTTCAAATACCCTGTATCGAGATCCACGTCTTGTCGTCAATTCTCGTGTATTCGAAAGCGGGGTGAGCGTGAGCTTGCAGTGGTTGGATCCGACAATGTATGAAGTCTTGTGCAACTTCATATCCCGACAGTTCTTGTTCTCGGAGTCTTTTTATATTGTTTATAAAGGCTTGGAGAGAAGGGGAAGAAGGAGGTTTTGATGTCCAAGATGGAGAGTGGTTTGGCTGGTCATCTGGGACTACGAGGACAGAGGAAAGCTCTTCTATGTGGAGGTAGAACCATTTAGATCTCCAGGAACCTCGAGATTAGTGGCAGTCGAAGGGGATATATTCCGCCTTCATCCCATCTCGAAAGCGAAAGCCACAACACCAGGAGATCCTACGGCACTCCATCCAACGGAGCTCATAGAAAAAGCGAAAGAGATCAAGGAAGTGCACTACCCCGAGGTAGGCCTCGCAGAGATGGGACAAGATGCTCAAGAAGGCGATGGAGTTAAGGTTCACATGAAGATGGTGAAGGCTGTAGAAGTTCAAGAGAAGCAAGAGGAATTCAGAACGGGGGGAAGAAAACCGCAACGAACGAAATCCTCTAGGACTACGATTTGTCCTAGGGCGGGTTTAGGTTCTGTACCTCCTTCCAAACGATCCATCGTGCCGCGACTGGGAAGGGATCCTTCTGCCTGCAGTTTCTTCATCTCTGCAGTTCGGACGATGGATTTGCCCAAATCCATAGGTTTGGGCTTAGGGATGGTGGATGAAAAGGGGTGGATTAGGGTTCTTGAGTGGAGGGGCAGATTGGGGAATGTGTGTAAAGGAGGTGAAAAAGTGTTGGCAAACGGAACTAAAGTGAATCTCAGAATTGGAATTTATAGGCGCACTCCCGACGGTTTGAATTTCGAGGAAGAGAGATAATACTTTGTGATTTTCTCAGGTTTGTTTATGGCAATTCTTTAGACTTCAATTCAAATTCGTTTGATGACAATTGCTTTTCTATTATTGATGTCATATGTTTCATGTCTTCTCGATTGAACTGAGAACGATCTGGAAAACATGATGTCGATAATTGAGAAGTCTAGGATCGAGAACGAGTACTCATTCAATCTGAAGTCAGGGGCTACTATCATGGTTATGGATAAGGCATACCTTCTATCCTTGGAGTTATACGAATATACGGATACAACCTATGTGTACATGGAAAGGGTTTGTCAGATTAAGAAAATCGTGTACGGGAAGTAAAAATCAACCGAGTCTTACTCGGAGAAGATTATGACATTGATTATATCGTACAGGGTCCGGTGTCTCCGAGTTATACTTGGATACTAAGGTGATATGCAGTATAAATATAGACCCCCCTATGGGGTAGAGGGATCGAATCATAACCATACAACATCCACGATAAGCAGAAGCACTTTGCAGGACTTGAAGACCATCACACCGATTTGTCTCACCAGGCCGATCTTGACGGAAGTTCGTCGGTATTCTGTTTCAGTTGTCCTTACGTGTAATCGCTACGTTTACTATTAATAATTCCATATAAAATGGACGTAAGGCATTACCGCCTGAACCAGTATAATCTCTGTGTGTCTTTACGTTTGATACCGTTCTTGTTAGATCCTTGTATCAGCGTATCCAATACCTCATTTATCCAATACCTCATTTATCCAATCTATGAGTACAGCTCGTCGACACGTTGTATTTAAAGACTTTATACATCTTTATTCTATTTTTTCAACGTTTGGTCTAATCAAATAGTAAATGCTCATTCTCTACAAAATTATTCACGTTTTCCAACATAGTATAAATGAACGGCGAAAATGTTATTTGATCTATTTTTTTGACTTTTTTTTCCAAAAACTAAAACAGCTTATATATAGAGCAGAATGCCTTGATACAAGCACGAGAGCATACGACTTGACCAAGTTGAATCGTAGCTAGAGCACACCAATATGGAAAAAAATGAAAATATATGATTTTTTAATCGAATTCGTAACAAAATACCAGTTTGCGGAAATATACCGGCGTCGCTATTTCGATAAGCGAGAGCGTTGCGGTAAGCGATATCGCTCGATGGAAACGCGAAAACGAGAGCGCTATCGCTCTTTGGTTCAGCGAGTACGCGGGTGGAAGGGGTGCACGGTACGGGGAAGCGAGGTCGCTAGCTAGCTATCTCGCACGGCAGACACGCGAGACTGCTGGCCCCGGCACTGCTACGGTCTCTCGCCGCTATTCCGCGAGAGCGCCTGCGGTCTCGCGTGCTGGGACAGCGAGAGCGCGGGCCTTGCTGCGGGATGGAAAAAGACAAGGAATAGTGGTGGCGACGTTTTCGCGAAATCAGTGCGCGAGGTCGCGCGTGAACTCGCCTGCTGCGTCCGTGGTTTAAGTTGATTAATTAACTAATTAACATTATCAGTGCTTATAATTAGTTGGTATTTCTTTAATTACTGTCATTAGCAAATAATTTATCGGTATTCGCGCCGGTAGTAGGAGGGGTTGTATGATACATTACCAGCACGATGTTCTACCAGAGATCGAGAAACAAGAAGGGTATAAGAACTCACAAATCCGTTTATATGTTCAGATTCATGCAGATATTAACGGTGTAGATTTGACAGTCAATAGCCGTCAACACCTTCACAAATACAACCGAGACCCGGTGAGTACTTTCCTACTTACTCTGGACTGGAGGACCGGGTGAGAGCCTTGCTACTCACTAGGGGGTAAAAAAAGTAGGAGGAGTAGGGTACTACATCTCTGGGTGATCTAAACCTGTATAATTCTTTGTATTCTTTTGGATTCTAGCAGCTCGCGCCCTTCTTCATAGGACATCAAACATCAACTGCATTTAACCTCCTGGCCGAATCTTCACTTGGGTATTTATTGCAAAGGAACTCTTCAAGATAGGACTAAATTCATCTATATCTATAATGGTATGTAGTATGACATAGCCTAATAAAAAGTCACTAGGCAAAAGAAAAATATATATAAAACACCGAACTGGAAAAAATATCTCAATTCAACTAACCATACAAATCTGAATATTTGGAGTAGAAGAAGACTGAAACTAATCAGATGTATAAAAAGATAAGTAGTTTCCAGTTCCGATAGAAAATAATTTGAATTCGTTTTCTAAAGTTTACGATCAATTCCGGTTTCTCAGGATAGTAGTCTTACCATATTCCTTTTTGCTTTTGAAAAAAAGCGAATTAATTTCTGATCCCAAAACTTTATGAAAAATCCCGACTGACGTTTACCGTTTCCGAAAATAGGTTTGAAAATCAGAAACTTCCCGAACCATTTTCATACGTAGTCTTAGCTTAATCAAAAGTTTTCAGTCTGTATCATCTATTATCTTTTAATAGAACTGTTTTCACCAGATTTAATTCGATTGTTAAAAAAATAGAACTGTTTTCAATCTCCTTGGCAGGAGTTGACTAGTTGGAAGATTGTAGGAGTCTCACTCAGCTTTTGATATTTGGAGCTGAATTTTGTTTTTTGCCGGGTTCATACTCAGATGTAAAATGTAAAGCTAACAAAACAAGTCTACTTTGCTTTGACCAGAGATAAAGGTGTTGCTTAATATTGACATAGTCCAAAGTTTGAATGGATTTTTTCGTCAACCTGCCAAATTGACTGATAGCTAAAATATTTGCAAGAATCAATTGCTATCAGTCAATTTGTCAGGATTGACGTCAAAAAGATAGCTAGTCTATTGATTCTTGCAAATGAGCTGACAAAAGGATTTTTTATAAAGCTCATTTGGATTGTCAGCATTTTTTTGGTCAACCCGAGAAATTGACTGATAGCTGTCTGATTGACGTCCAAATGTGCTTTATAAAAAAATTGCACCGCCAAAATAAATTGGTTGTCCATATCAAAACAGTACACCCTCCATCTCAAAATATAAAAGATTTTTTTAGTTATAAGCCACATCCTAGTAGTACGAATCTAGAGTCCGTCCAGATTCACAGAGTAGGATGTAGGATGTATCTCATCCAACCAAATTCCTTTATATTTTGGGACAGAAGAAGTATCGGCAAATTCGTCGTTTACCTCAAGTTACCTCAATCAATTTCATCTACTCCATCTGTCTAAAATATAATAAGTTTTGATTGGATGTAAAATATGCTAGTACTACGAATTGAGTATACCCCTCCATATAGCCCAAAGCCCAAAGACCTTTAGCTTGATCCCTTATATCATATATGCCCATTCCATGGTTGGATCATGGGATGGCCACGGACATTGTACAAAACAACACCGTATTGCCCCTTCTCAAAATCATAAGCAATAAACTTCCATTCAAAAATAAAAATCTTCAAATCATTCGAGTATAAAAGAGTGGTTAGGTGGAATTAGCATAAGCACTTAGATTTATAAAGTTCTTTTACCCATATTGAAAATACTTTTGTTTGATTTTTGAATGAATTCACTCAAAATATAGGAAATTTCAAAAGGAGTAAAATATCCAAATCACCAATTTTTTCAGGATTTTCCTTCAGCTTGGAATCAAAGTTTTAATTTTTGAACAGATTTTAACTAACCTGAAAAATGCAGTGAAGGTGACTATTGACGATCCTTAAATATCAAATCTGACCATCAATTCTTGTGTAAAAGCAAATGAAATGAAATACCAAACCTTGTAGTAGGGTCTATTACTAACCATTTTCACATGTGTTTGTGAGTATTTCTATATAGGTGATTATGGATAAAAATATATCCACCATGCGAAGGAATACACCTCCGGCCAATCAGATGCGAGTATACAGTTTGAAGGCCCACAAGCTAACCAAATCACCTCAAAATGAGCCAACCACTTTGTATCCACACCAGGGCCCAAGGGGCAACATCCTAGCCAAAGTGGAGGAAGAAAGGAGGCAAAGGTGGATCAGCCGAACTCCTATTGAGCCCTGTCGGGCCCATCTTAGACAAGGAGTTCTTTGCCAACTCTAGAAGTCCATCTGGGCAGTGCATGGGTGAAGACGGTGGATCCAAGGGTCAACTGAACTCCTAGTTTGACCAAAACAACATTGGTTCCCCTCGCCATATGTCGCCATGTGGAGGGTCATGATTCACTCCAAGGACGGTTATGGGTGAAACTGACCTCCACAATCATCATAACTGCCCTATAAAAGGATGTGTTCATCTCACTCTTAAGACACACAACAAAGATGAAGTACAACTCATTTCCATATTTAGGTTACTCTATATAGAGTTAGAATATAGCACGATAGTGAGGGGAAGCTCCGGAAGGAGTTCCCCGAATTTTGGAGTTCTCTTCGGGGGAGTTCCGAAGGACTGCCAGAGATGTTGGCACTCTCTCCCATATTGTACCTCGGTGAATGCTTCTTTGACATAAGTAACTATTCGTATTTCCTTTTATATTTACTTTTCTTATTTAAGTAAGATGTATTCTCATTATTGTGGATTCGTCACTTTAAAATATTGAGTGCTCTACTACTAAGACTCTGGATAAAGAAGAAAGTTCTTAGCCAAGGCTAGAGTAGCAATCGATAACATAGACATGGTGTCTATGTTAGAGGTTACCTTCGTTTGTTGTGTGTTCCACGAAATGCAGAGGTAGGTGGCAGGTGGTGATAGCATTATCCTTCCTTCATAATCCTCCACATTCGAGAACATCATAGAGCTACAAGTCGGACTCAACTAATAGATCAGGAGTGAGCCGATGCCTGAAGCAACTAAAGTTTTACCTTAACTTAATTAAGATTATTAACCCATAGAAATCCTCTCTATCCTAAGCCTACCATTTAGTTGTTGTCATTGGATGAATCATGTTTCTTAGATTATACACACATGTTCCTTGCGATTCGATACTCTAAGGTGAAGTGCTACATCTGTATCGGTGCGCTTGCAGATTTATCTGTGATCGTAACAAATACCAACAGTGACTTGGGCGACCATAAATCTTCACACAAAATGACTAGTTTCCAATGAGGAATTTACATAAGTTATTGAAAGATCTAGTCCCCTAACCTTGTGTTATGGGAAGTTTTGGTGATTGATGAAAACATATTTTGGAACTAACCATTGCTTTGAGTTTGAGTAATATGTCATGTTTCGGCATCAAGAAAGAATGTTGATGACTTGCATGTTGAGGATCAATGATAAATTTATGGTCTAACAGATAGAGATGATGCCTTACATATTGTGAATCAACGAGATGCTTGATGAGACTACATCATGAGTTGATGGACTTGTCAAAGAATATACACCGTGGTTCAATATGGTTAGAAATTAAGATGGTGTGAGAAGCTAGAAGATGGACTTTATTAATGGATGAGAATTAAATAGAAGAAATTCAAGATGCAGGGTTTGAAGTGACTATCTACGGAAAGACAGTGAAGCACAAGCGACACTCAGTTGCGATGGACTATGCGGTGGTGAAGGGCAAGCAAGGGGCTTGGCACCTATGAACCGAAACCGGTGGTGAAGGGCGAGTGAAGACTTTGTCGTGATATACCGTCCGAGGGGTGTTGATGCAAAAAACACACACTGACCTGAGAGATTTGCTTTACTCTAGTGCAGATTCAAAAGCTTGCTTTCGGGTTATAGGGCGTGCTAGTTGATTTGATCTATAATCAATAAGAATAAATAGAGCAAATAGTTAGTAAACAATAGCCGATCGGCTAGAAAGCCGATGTTATATCGTATTGTAACCTAACCGATGCAAGGAAAGATGAATCGGCTGTAAAGTATATCTGTAACATAAATAACACTAAACTCGATCCATCGGCTGTAGAGATCAATATTTTATAATCTATGAATTGATATTACTTTAGAAATCAGCAATTGGGATAGATTGGACTTAACCAAGATAGTATAAATTGCCTAGATCCAAGATAGCATAAAATAAAGATTATATATGTTCATATCATAACCGATGTCCAAATTTAAGCAGGTATCGGCTATACCTCTTATACTACCTTGTCCTAGGATATCATCTTGTAATAAATATATTAAACTAATATCAACTAGATTGATAATAAGCTTAATATATTTAAATAGTTGAGATCCTGATATAAGGGGCAGATACAGTATGTTAAACAAGATATAAACCAAAGTAAAACAACTGTAACAGGTAAGATCGGCTGAAACTCCGATACTATCCTTATTAACAATCATAAAGCAGGCTAGAGATCATGGTTCTAAGCATGACTTAGTAGATCAAACTTATCTGATGCAACACAAAGGAATGAAAAGAAACATGATATCTAGACAATCAAGCCGATGTTCATCTTTTCACGATGGTAGATACATTAAATAATCTAGGTAAACAAGATAATCTAGCCGTTATCAACAAAACCCTAAAGAGAGATGAGCCGATATAGGTAGAAAACATTGTCAATCTAGATTATGAAACATATATGATAACTCAGTGATTCACGAAAACAAGATTAGAGTGTCATAAAGATGTAAGCACTAATCCCGATAACGCAAACCTCCATAACAAGATTTACCTCTTGTCGAAGATCGAAACCAATGCAGCCCGACTCGAAAGAAAGAACTCGTCGAAACAGAAAGTAACAAAAGGTGGCGATGCGCGGAGAGTATATTGAACTAGTGGTAATTATTTACAAGACCTCGGGCTTATATTTATACCTGAACAATAACCTTGTCCATAACGGACACGACTCATACTTTCCTAATACAACTCTAACCAATGAACAAGTCCCTTGGGTGGACTCTTACCGAAAATATCTCTATGGAAACTACATATAGATACAATTACCTATCTCAGACTTCTATCCTAGTCTGGCAACATCATTGAAACCCTTTATTCGAATCGGACATTGATCATGTAACCAAACTCGCCAATATCGGCTGTTTCGGCCAACCGTATTGAACTCGGTATCGGCCGATACAGATTTTCAGCCAATGCACACTTTGTTTCCGAAATCTCTACATATCTCTAAATCCGCTTCGCTTTAGATCTTCACTCTGATTCACATGCTTTCCAAATTTCATCGTCAATAGTGGGGCCATAAGGTCCCTACACATGGATGACCCTAGAATTGCTACTGATGGAAGGGTGAGGGCGTTGGAACTCGCAAGGAATAAGGACCACTGCCGCTACCTCCACCATCTACCAAGGCACTAACTATGCTATAAACTTATAATTTTTGCTTATGCTTTTATCTCTTATATTATCTGTTGCAACGCATGGGCCTTTAGCTAGTAAGAGAGAAGTTGACAAATGACCGTAATGCCTTCTTGCTCAACCATCTTGCCTCATATGTTATTCCAATCCTTTATCTCTCTGTTCCTCAAATCCAAAGCCTAGGGTTGTAATTAGGATTTTAAGGATCACAAAGGGTCTTTCTTAACCCAAAAGCTAGCTAATGAGGCGAGGGATTCCCTCACTTATATACTAGACTAGGTAATACCCCGTGCTTTGCTGCGGAATTCATGAATGGGTATATGTTAAATATTGTAAAAATGATGAAAACTGAAATATTGGGAAAATAACGTGAGGAAGATGAATTCGTTGATCTCTACAATATAATATTGTAGATGATGTGTTATGCTTACATGAGATTTAAAATGAGCTAAAATAGAACTTGCTAATGGATGATGATGTTTGCATGGGATTTAAAATGGATTAGAATAGTAATTGCTAGTGGGTAATGATGTGACATGTTTGCATGTTGAGTTTTAGCTTGTAATAATTGTTAGTGGGTATCAACTATATAGACAGTATAGATTAGGTCCCTTGTCCTTCCACAACCAATATGTGACTATTCAATAATATCCCGCTTTACACATTGGTGTCTCTTAGCTGTTCACCACCCCTTCACCATATATCAATGGTACCTCAGGCATACGGGTTCTACAACCACCCATTGTGCATCAAGCCTTCACACTCTAGTGTTCCTCGGGCCAAATGTGTTGAACTAGCCAGGCTCTGAAACCAATTGTAGGATCGCAAAGAACATTTCCCACCCCAAAATCGAGCGAACGAGATGAGGGGTTCCCTCACTTATATATGTTATATATTAGGTGATACCCTGCGCTTTGCTGCGGAATAAATGGATGAATATATGTTAAATATTATAGAAATGATAAATGTTAAAATATTGTAAAAATGATATGAGGAAGATGATTTGACATACTTATATGTTGAACTCTACAATGTTATATTCTATATGATGTATCATGCTTACATGCGATTTAAGATGTTCTATAATAGTAATTACTAGTGGATGATGATGTGGCATACTTGCATATTGAGCTTTAGCTTCTAATAATTACTAGTGGGTACCAACTATATAGAAGGCATAGATTGGATCCCTTATCCTTACACAGTCAATATGAGACTATTCAAAAGATTTTGGAAAAATGTGAGGTCCCTTGTCTACTTTTTGCCAACCATAGCTTTTTTTTACCAGGCAAAGGAACTACACATCAATCAATAAAGACCTTCTCTAGCCAACCTAGAGGATGAGCTTTGCAGAGGCAACACATGAGATCACGCTGATTTAGACCACGCACAGGCAGCGAACAAGTGCGCACAAAAGCAGAGCGAAATGCAGGCTCAATCGGCAGGTGAAGTAGGTGTTGGTGGTCGTTAAAACTTAATCCCATGTTCAACCGATTCTATAAAAATAAAGGGATGTCATGTTAATTTACTGTCATTTATTTATTCTCACCTGTTTTGATGAGTTCTGTTGAATTAGCATGTTTTCACTAGTGCAGATCCTCTCATCTGTGACGGGCTGTAATATAACTGGATTTTACGGGCCGTCACAAAGAATACATCTCAAACGGACCTAAAAAAAAGACCGATTGAGATATGGTCAGAGAGACATGTTAAATGTGTATAGAACTTAAGCCCATCCCAGATGATACATATCTGTGACGGATCTAAACTAGGGCTCGATTGAGATAACCTTAAATATCTCAATCGGGCTGTAGTTGGAGCTCGTCACAGATGACCATCATCCATGACGGGCACCAACTTGAGACCCGATTGAGATAACAACTAGGCCCGTCACAGATGACCCTTATTTGTGACGGGCCTAAACTATGACCCGTCACAGATGACCCTTATCTCTGACGGGCCTAAAGATTAGACCCGTCACAGATAAGGGTCATCTGTGACGGGCCTAAACTTTAGGCCCGTCACAGATAAGGGTCATCTGTGACGGGCCATAGTTTAGGCCCGTCACAGATAAGAGTCATCTGTGACGGACTATAGTTTAGACCCATCACAGATGACCATCATCCGTGACGGGCACCAACTTAAGACCCGATTGAGATAATAACTAGGCCCATTACAGATGACTCATCAGTGACGGGCTATATATTAATGCCTACAACTATTGTATTGGTTCTTTTTACAAATAAGTTCATTTGAACTCAAATTCAAAATTTGACAACTTCGAACAAAAATTGGGGTTAATAAATGATTTCAAATGGAAAAGTCACCAAAATCAAAGTTGTAGAACTCATCGAGGTGCAAAATTTTTATTTTGGTCATATCTCCATCTGACTCTATTTGAACAATTTGAAATTTGAAATTCAAAATTTAAGAAATTCAAATAGAATTTTTTGTTAGTGAACGACTTCAACTGAAAAAGTCATCAACAACAAAGTTGTATAACTCATCAAGATCTATAACTTTTAGTTTGGTCATTTTTCCATATAACATTTTCTGAACAGTTTGAATTTGAATTTGAAAATATGACAACTTCAAACAACATTTTCAAATACTAAATGATTTCAGTTGAAAAAGTCATTAACAACAAAATTGTATAACTCATCAAGATCTAAAACTTTTATTTTTGTCATTTCTTCATCCGATAAAGTGTTAGTAACATTGTTCACAAATTTTACATATATGTGTTGTAGTTTATAAAACCAGATAATAGATACGTCAATTTTGTGAACAATGTTAGTATCACTTTATCGGATGAAGAAATGATCAAAATAAAAGTTTTAGATCTTGATGAGTTATTCAATTTTGTTGTTGATAACTTTTTCAGTTGAAATCATTTAGTATTTGAAAATATTGTTTGAAGTTGTCATATTTTCAAATTCAAATTCAAACTATCCAAAAAATGTTATATAGAAAAATAACCAAAATAAAAGTTATAGATCTTGATGAGTTATACAACTTTGTTATTGATGACTTTTTCAGTTGAAGTCATTCACTAACAAAAAATTCTATTTGAATTTCTCAAACTTTGAATTTCAAATTTCAAATTGTTCAAATAGAGACAGATGGAGAAATGACCAAAATAAAAATTTTGCACCTCGATGAGTTCTACAACTTTAGTTTTGGTGACTTTTCCATTTGAAATCATTTATTAACCCCAATTTTTGTTCGAAGTTATCAAATTTTAAAAATTCAAAATTTGAATAGTTCAAATGAACTTATTTGTACAAATGACCAATACAATAGTTGTAGATATCAATGAGTTATACAATTTTGTTGTTTGTGATTTTTACATTTGACACACAAAAAATCGACCTAAAATTAAAATTAAATTTAAAGTTCTTATAAATTGAAAATAAAAAATACCACATAAATTGAATATAAACATTTCATATGGAAAATGGAAAAATACTCATCGGTGACGGGTATTATTTAATGCCTGATAGAGATAGGTCATCTCAATCGGGGATGTGAAATATGTGATCAAAATGGATGTTATGTGAATGTGGTTGTGTTAAATATATTGATGGTTGTGTATGTAAATAAATGTATATGAATGGGTGATATTGGGGTGTGACATCCTGGCCCAAGGCTTAATAGGATTAATAGAATACTCATAAAAAAGTTACAACTTCTTTTTCGGAAGCCGATCTCCAAAGAACTTTAATGTTAAACGTGCTTGGTCTGGAGCAATTTCGGGATAGGTGACCGACCGGGAAGAAGGGTGCACACGAGTGAGGACAAAATATACCACCTGGGAGAGAGGCGGGACTGCATGATACACCTAACAAATGCCTGAGATAGGTCATCCGTGACGGGCTATAGTTTGACTGGTCGTCTGGGTCAAAGCTATCAGTGACGGACTTTAATTAAGACCCGATTGAGATAGCTTCATCCGTAACGGCCGTTTGCCCGATTGAGATAACTTTTCACATCTGTGACCTCTAGGTTGTAACGGACGCCATGCCCGATTGAGATGGGTGTTACCGCCCAATTGAGATGAGGGTTATAGTGTTTGCATTAATATATAAATAAGCCCTTAGGTCATTTTTGGAAATTTGGGGCTGGTTTCCATTGAGATAAAAAGAGCACTTGAACACCATCAAGATGAGGCCAAATCACATATTTGGATTCACCGTATCGAAGCCCTCACCAAGATGATTCAAATGGATTCACCCAATTTGGAATCTGGACAAAGGAGATGCATTGCCAACCAACGCAGACAGGGGGTGACCGGCCCCTACCATTGTCAGTCGGCCACCAACTCAGCCCTGTTGGTCTCCAACTACCCAGAGCTGCTCCCAGACCCATTCGGGCATTGGCCAACCCCTATGATGGATCGGTCGGCCCTCTAGAATCCTAGCCATCCCTGTCCAACGTCACCACCAAACTTCCAATCAATTGTAGAACCTCTGTCAAAACAAATCGTCACACTCCATCAGGACTGATCATCTCTGCCTTCTAGGTCGGCTAACATGTAGACTTCTTTTACTTTCTGATTTATTTGTTCATCATGTTTATGCCATGCTTGTGGGCTCCTAGTCCTATGTAGGTAAAGTACTTACGGGATTGCTAAAAACATGTCGCCACAAATTTTGGCTGATTTTAGTCAGTTGTTTCAACCGTACGATGCGGAGGTATGCCGTTGTTGATGTCCAGAAATCACGGCATGTGTAGACATATCCCTCCGTTTCTCTTCTCTTTCTTTTTCTTCTTTTATTTTTATGGAATTGCTATATTTGTTGCACCATAAATCTTGCATATGTAATTACACCCCACTTATATATATAATTATATATAATTGGTGTGTAATTTTAGGATTTACATATGTAATTTTAGGACTTACATATGTAATTTTAGGACTTACATTGTAATACACTAAAATTATATATGTAATTTAGGGACTTACAATGTAAATACATGTCGATTATTTTTTGTTGAAAAATATGGCGTCACAAATATAGCTACTCCCAAGTACTCATTGCTTTGTTTACTTCGGTTGTTTGTGTCCTTGATATTTAGGTTAAAGCACATAGTTCTGTGTGAGGGCGTGGTGTTCGGACATAATACCAGAGTAAATTCCCTATATACCTTTGAAAACTTACTCAATCCCTTTTATACCTCTGAAATTTTAACTTGATCCCTTCCATACCCCTACCATTATATTTTCCTTCATTTCACTGTTAAGTTTGGTGGTAAATGTTTTAAATGCCCACGATGATTTAGGTTTAAATATAAGCTTGAAAAAGATTGAAAATTTTGTTTGAGTGCACATTATGTGCATTTTATGTAACTAATGAGACTAAATAATTAGTGTAAAGAATTTTGACATAAATTTTAAAAATAAAACAAATGTAATAAATTAAAAATTCTATTTGAAATTTAATAGGACCTGAGATTTTCTTATCAGGAGCATTCTTAAAAAATATATCGTGAGCATTGGTAGTCCTATCTCCTTATTTTTAATGACTTTTTTAAAAATAAAATAAATATAAATTTTTTATTTTATTATCTAAAAATAAATTTTGTCATCGCACGACAAACTCATGACTATTAATAGTCTCGTGTGATAAACTTTTACATTTTGAATAATTTAATTCATAAATTTCTATGTTCATCATAAGGGCAAAATGGTTATTTTTATAGAAATTAGACGATCAACTGACGGGAGGGGCACGAAATGGATCAAAATCAAATTTGGAGTATACAGGGAAATAAGCAAAATTCAAGAGCATAAAAGGTATTACCAATTTAGGGGTATATAAGAGATTTTCTCTATGATTTAGCAGGGTTAGTAAAGGAAACTGACGGCCGTATAGTCGATCGGGTTGTGATGGGCCATCCTTGGTAAGATTTAGTGCATTGGCATGTAACGCTAGAATTGTTCGTTCAATGTTACTCCATGGTTGGATGGTCATACCTCTGACCGAAGCAGCAAAATATTGGTTGAATCAGATTAAATCGGAATAGAACTAGTTGCATGGATCCCTGAGCAGAAGACCGTCCCATCTCCATATTATCTGTGGCTGTGTAATTAATCCTTCGGGATGTAGAGGCGGAATTTTATTTAATCCATTATCTAGAAAATCTCCATATTCTCTCCTTTGCTGTTTTTGAAAACAATGCAACTTGAACAACCGATTAATTAGGAATAAGTACACTTCCCGTTTACGTGAATTCGATACGCTAAAATACTCCTAGGTAAAAGCTACAACGGTATTCATATGCTTGCTGCACTACTATATAAACAATTTTTCCAAATGGCTAGAGCGCATTTTTGCAGGCAGGAGTAGCCCCTGGCTGCCCCCAAGTGTCTGTAGAAAGAGGGATTTTCTAAGTCGGGTAGCACAACCGCACGTGAAAATGGGATTTTCACATGCAGTGTTACACTGCCTGACCACAAAAAGAATTATTGGAAAAAAGAATAAAAATTTAAAAAATCCTAGAAATCGTAGCTTGGGAACGGTTGTCCACCGTCATATGGGGAGAGGATGCTGGATCCACCCCTCCCATCATCACCGGCAACGGATCTGCATGCGAGGGAGGGGAACGGGACCCCAGATATGCCCATCCTATCACCGCCGCTGGGGATCCGCGCGTGCGGGCGGGGGAAGAGGCTGTTGGATCCACCCCTCCCATCACCATTAGTGATGGATCCAGGCATGCGGGAGGGAAGAGGCCTCCGGCGGAGGACTGCCCCTCCCAAGGGTGGTGGCACCAGTTCCCCCACCCTTGAGGTCGCTACCGCCATCGTCAACCCTTCTTGTTGTTATCATCGTCACCCTTCTAGCTACACCAAATTCGGCGCCTCCACCACCACCCTCCTGACCACTTCATCACCACCGCTGGATCTGTAAGGGAGAGCGGCTGCTCCCAAGGCCGCCGTAGACGTATGCCGCACCACTGACCCGCCTCCATGTGCGCCACATTCACCACTATGAGCGAGTGAGAGAGATAAGAATGCTGAGCTGAGGGTGTAGAGGACAGTAAATTTTCCATATGGCAAGAGGGAGGAGAGGATGGGTGACCGGCCTTACAGGTGGTGATGGATGAGCGCGTAGCGGTGGATCATGCACGACAAGCTAGCACAACCACAAGCAAGCAATGGAACGAGGGATGGGATGGATGAAGAAGAGTGCCAAAGCCCCAAGGAAGAATAAGTAGGAGGCACGATGCAGTGCTCGGAGAGAGAGAAAAAATCTTCGGAGAGGGAGTAAGAAGAAAGAGGTAAATTAGACATTTCATATCACTTATCTCTCTCCGCAGTTGAGAAAGTATTATATTTTTATATCTGTGGTGTCAAATAGCAAACAACAATAAAGCTAAATTATCCCATTCTAATTTTAATTTGATTGTTGAAACGTGTGGGATCGAAACACACGGTAAACCAAGCGGGTGTATGATAGTGGCAGAAAGAAACATAGATTAAAAATTCACCCCAAATGAAATGGGCAAAAAGGGAACTCTTTTCTAGTTGTTCTAGTACGGTTTTCAAAAATAAAATCCAACAACATCGACCTAAAATATGAAGCCTATAAAAAACTAGAATAATGTAAAAGAGAGTGATACTACCACACTTATCTTTACATGCATATGATTTTTATTATATCAAAATGTTTAAATTGCGTTCAAAGCACTCCTCAATAATTTCATAAACTGAACTCTAGATGAAAGAGCAAAAGTCTAAAACTCTAATTTTCACTCAACAAGGGTGTCTTGCTCAATTGTTGTCCCAGTCAAATGTTTATATACCCATAACTTCAGATCACCCAGTACGACCCCTAAACCTTGTAGGATTCCCTCACATAACTTCCTTTTCAATCCTTACAAATTTGGACTAAGACTCCTAGCCGTACTAGGATTTCCTCACACATCTATTCTAATTCATTCTCCAACCTTTTGAAATTTGGACTCCCCCAAATTTGACTACATTTTCCATATATGTACACTTCCCATGTATGCCGCACGCAAATCTCGACTTATGTGTATCATTCTCTAGCTTGAGCATCCCGTATGACATAGTTGACTATTTGGATTTCACCACCTTGGCAGTCCCACCTCAAGCAACACATGCACATGGAGACCACAAAATCATATTCCGAGCACAAGTTCTTTCTAACTTGACTCAAGTTGGCGCAACAACTTAAAACCATTATAAATCAAAACTATGATTTTACAAAATATCACAACTTAGTGATCACTATGATTTTACAACTTAGTGAATATCACAACTTAGTGATCACTATGATTTTACAAAATATTCATCAACCTGTAAATCACCGTAAAATTTTGTATGAACGACATACTGTCCAATATTATCACTTCACCTGGAGTAATTCAACTTTACTTTCCCCTTTCCTGGAGACTAGGTCCTGTGATCATTGGCGACTAGGTGAAAGGCTTAATCTCGTTCTCACTGTTGAACTCATGGGTGGTAGATCCTGAGTAGCTAGTGGTGACATAGCTTCTGTTCCCATCCCTTAGCTGCCACTCCGTGATGTAACTCGGCTTCATGACCACCTCAGCTACCTCAACTTCTCCGGTGAGCATTGCCACGACCTTCGACATTGGTGGTCGCTGGTGCGGCGAGCCCTGTGTGCAGAGGAGTGCAACCCGTATGACCCTGAGAGCTTCATCCTTGTCATATTCCACAAGACTTGGGTCAACGATTCCGAGAGGTTGCTCTTTTTCATAAAGGTCCCAGGCCTATAAATGAACAAAGGGTTCAGTAAGCATAAGGTAATGCACATTAGTGTACTGGTGTGGATGGAAAGAGTTTTTATGAGCTTACCCACTCAAAGAGATATATCTCACTTTCCTCGAGGGAGTTGTTGGTATTCGATCGACCAGCAACAGTCTCCAACATGACCACCCCGAATGCAAAAATATCAACCTTTTCTGTCAAACGGCCTCTCATTGCATACTCCGGAGCTAGATAGCCACTTGAAAAAGGTCAAACAAGTTAAAGAGCAGCTTTAATTTTGAGATTGCAGCCATAAGAAGAGAAATGGTAAATTGTACTTACAATGTGCCTGCAATTCTCGTGCTCACATGAGTCTGCTTCTCATCATAGAGTTTGGCAAGTCCAAAATCAGAGATTTTTGGGGTGAGATCCGTATCAAGTAGGACATTGCTGGCTTTTATGTCCCTATGCACGATGCGCACATTCGACTCCTCGTGAAGATAAGTTAGGCCCCTTGCAATGCCTAAAATAATCTCAAAGCGCATTGCCCAGTCTAGGTTTAAGCTGTCGTCTCCTACAAAAACAAAAGTATCTCGATAAAGCCTCAAGAATAAAAATGATGACAAAATGCAGAGAATTATTTTATTAGTACACCCAAGGAAACACGATTTTACTTGTGTTGGCAATTTGCAGAAGTGGACTTACTGAACAGTGCTCGATCTAGGCTTCCATTTTCAAGGTACTCATAAACTAACAAGGGTGCATTGTTGTCAATGCAGAAGCCATGCAATTTCACAAGATTCCTGTGTTGCACAGAAGAAATTGTTGTAACCTCGGTTATAAATTGGCTTTTCCCCTGATGAGATGATTGAGAAAGTTGTTTCACAGCTATTACTCTTCCATCAGGTAGCTTACCCTGCCATAGGAAAAACATTCCTAAAAGTTACATGTATATTTTGAGCTTGGCCAAAACGTTGCCCAATTGCTGCACTTAAATACCAAATCAGATAAATAGTCAGTTGCAGTTTCACAAGATTAATTGCAGGAATCAGACACAACCTTGTACACTGGCCCATATCCACCTTCCCCTAGAATGTTTTTGGAACTGAAATTGTCTGTAGCTAGCTTGAGTTCAGCGCTACTAAAAACATCAGGCCGTCCAACCAGGTTGTACAATTCTGCATTTTTTTCAGACAGATGAGAAAAATAAATCGTTTCATAAATTTACTGTCTGAATTACTGACTAATAAAATGATACCTTCTTCCTGATGTGCCATTGCTCTTCGCTTCTTTACCACAATAAATATTCCAAAGAAAGTTGCTAATCCAAGAACTAATGAACCAATCAGTACTCCGGCAATTATACCTGCTCTATTTCCCCTTTTTGGTACACCATTTCGCACAGTTGGAGTAAAATCTGAAAATAATCGTTTTACTTATTGGAAGCCAATGATAGTTCAAGAAGTTACTTAATAATTGTTCTTACTAGGAGTGACGCTTAATGCTGATATCATTGGCCCATAGTAACCTTGAGTAGGTACGCAACAAGTGCCCTTGCCGGCCCAAAAGAGATGGATCTCAAGGAAGTTTTTTGACACAGTTGCCATGTAACTCCTATTAACTACGGTAAAAGATTTTCCACCTGCCGTCTTCTTTATATCGAAATCCTTTTCTTTTAGAGCACCCTATGCAAATCCAATAATTCTTTTAGATAAAGAACATAAAAATTCAGTAATTCAGTAAACAAATTAATTCCAATGCAGTTTTTTTTACCTGGACATATATGTCGAAAACCCTCCTTCCTAAGCTTTGCCAACCTTGAGAATCTGGAAATGCGAACTCTGCAAATTGAAGCAGAACAGTATAATTTCCATTCTCAAGTCCAAGACCATAGTATCTCAGTGATGATGCTGACATTCTTGCAGTTTCAAATAATTTTGAATCAACTGTATTCTGAAAATGGTCGGAGCTATATATTATGTCCATTCCATTTGTGGCCTGGTCAAATTTTCCTACATTACTGATACCCCATCTTTTTTCACCAGTAACAAAATATGATCCAGCACCAAGGTTCATAGGATCTGCTTCGTAAATAGTATTATCTGAGCCTCTCGTCGATCTATTACTGCCACAGTCAACCGCAAAGGAATAATCTGCCATTAAGAGATGCAATGACAATGAGCACTATTGAAATTCCTGATGTCCTATTAAATTTTACGGTTAGTGAAGAGTAAAAGCTATACATTCTGGAGATCCACGGAAACAAGGGGTGTCTTGCTGGAGGCAGTTTAATCCAGAAGGTACAGGACTGTGCACATGCCGTGAGAAAGAGTTTGTTACAACTAATCTCTTGCAAAAGTTTAACAAAAGGTCATAAGTACCTGTTGGTAGTCCTACCAAGAACAAAGTTGTTCGCCACCAAATTCCTTTAACAGGAGAAAATGTTAGGATCCCTCGTTTTTTCCTTGGTAAGACGATTTTCAGAATTTTACACTTACAACTTCAAATTGTTCTGACTAGCCCAAGAAGGAAAGCTTCCAGTGAGCTGATTATAGGAAAAATCTCTGCAAACAGACTAGAATTATTACATATGAATATGAATATATCATTACATTATAAAAAAAAAGTGCTATACTTCTATGGTGGTTGTTTCTAACTTACATTGTTTTCAATGAGGGGCTTATAACATCTGGCAAATTTCCTGTAAGGCTATTGTTCCCAAGAAACCTGAATATACAAGATAATGAAACATGCACATCACCTAACAAGTGTTCTATAAATGGGATTGCTGTAAAGAAAGAACTCTTACTGGACTTCAAGAATTCCCAGATGCAGGAAACATGGACATCATCTTAACTGGTGCTTGTATAAATTGAATTAATATAAAAAAGGAGTTCTTACAGGAATTCAAGCATTCCCAGATTCAGGATGGACTGAGGAACTTGGCCTGTGATACTGTTAAAACTCAAGTCCCTGTGCCACAGGAGAAAAAAGTACTTGAACAGATGCTTCACAATTCCAGTAAATGACCAAAAGCATTATAATTGGCACCATAGCCAGTAATGAAAACTTACAGTAAGGTTAATGTTGCAAACTTAGAAAAATCTATTGCTTCAAGATTGCTGGATAATTTGCAGTTCCTTAATATTCTGTAACAACAATCCAATCTAGGTTACTTGCAACTTTGACAATATTGTAAGCTCTAATACTCTATAGCAAAAGGCATCACATACAGGTTGCTCAAAGATGTCATATTACTGATAAATCCCAACGAAGAGCTTCCATTTACAATATCACCAATCCGTCTGCTCAATTGTATTTCACAAACCAGTTATCAAGCTTGACCTTCTAAGTCATCAATGACCAAAGATGCCAAAAAAACCAATCTACTTACAAGTTTATTAATTTCGTCAGATTAGAGAAACCTGCTGGAATTGGTCCGTCAAAAGAATTTCCTTGGAAAGCCCTACAAGTTTATACTTTCAGAGAAAACGTAGAGACGCTGCAGGTCCATTTTAATACAAGAAAAAAGTAAGCCATGCAGGAAAAAGTGAAAGATGTATGCATTGCTGTTAAGTGAGGACTAAAGTATGAAAGATGCTATTGCCTAGGTTCAAATGGAAGAAGGTAATTTCCATCTATCTCAAGATACACCAAGTGTAGTGTGAACAGGTTAATATGATTAATCTTACACATCCACCAAATTAGTCATGCGTCCAAAATAATCTGGTATTTTCCCTGTGAATTCATTGTCTGATGCCCTCCTGCAGGCACACCAAAGTATTTTGATATTTAGCACATAAAAAAATAATGGACATATATACCAGGTCAGGCTCTCTATTGACTGTACAAGATGTTTAGGTTCTTGAGTTTAGAGAACGTCGAAGGGAATGGACCGCTAAATCCAGAACCATCAATGTACCTGTTATTGAACCATTGCAGATGTTATCATGTTCAATAATAGTTCTTTTAAGAACTAGCATTGGGAAATCAGAAACGGTGGATCTTACAACTGCTTAAGATTAGTCATATTGCCAAGTTCATCAGGAAGTTCCCCGGTAAAATTACAATAGCTGATGCCCCTGAATCAAAGAAAAAAAATCAGTAGAGTCATAAATTATTCCCTTCAACAAAATATCAGAGGAATAGTTGTTCTTGACGATTCATTTGACCTGCAATATTCATCATTAGAATTTTCTCAAGCCTTTTTTAGCTCAATTTTATTCCAACATATGAAACACCACAGGAAAAGGGAAGTTACACTGAGATGCCTACTATTGACGAGTTATGAGTTCTTTCTAACTTTTTTATGAGAAGTTATGTAATATAATAGTTCAGGCTGTCCCTAATATATAGTTGAAGATTGATACAATTTCTTACAATGACAAAAGATTGGTCAGGTTGCCAAGTTCCTTCGGAAGTGGTCCAGACAGTGGATTGAAAGGCAAGGCCCTTTGAATGATGAAAAGTAGTTAAGACAAAACACTAATGGATGGCACTTGAATATATAAATAATATATAACTCCTACAAATATTTCATGGAAGTGAATTTTCCCATGAATGACGGCATGGCACCAGTCAAGTAATTATAACCCAGGTTCCTGAAACAACACCAGAAACATCAGGTCAATTAGTCAGAACAAGAATGTTGAAAAACTGACTACTATTCGCTGGTTTCACAAGGAAATCGGCAGTTGAGCATTCAAAATATGTGACTGAATTGATATATTCTGCAAAACATTAATATACAGCTAACACTTCACTATCATGATTAAAGATGATAAGATTTAGATACCATACAGGTCCTCTAGATAGGTGAGATTCTGCAGCTCTGAAGGTATTTGACCAACAACATCCAACTTAATCACCCTCCTGCATAAATAAACAAGTATTACTGATAAGTCAAAGGAATAAGACCATTTTTAGCTGTTGAATTGCGCTTGGGATATTTCAATTTATAACTCAAACATTTTGGTTTTCCCCCAAGAAGACAAAATTCCCAGCATGTAGCAAATTTAGGATGGACTGGTATGGTTGTCAGCCTAGGAATAATATCTAACTATAAATGTGGAAACCGCATGAGATAAATATTGGCTAGTAATTGTGGAGAAAACATCCTGATTGGAAGGGGAAAAAGAATCTCTGCTACCGCTATCTACGTGTCCAAGGGCTTGTTTCAACGAGCTTAAGATTCTGAGAAGCGGCTGGTTGATAGCCAACTTTTGAGAATTTGGAAAAGTCAGCTTTACAAGCTTTGGCTTCTAGTTTATTTTCTTGATTCTATAACTACAGCATCTCAGAATTTAGATGAAAAACTGGACCATTCAGGAGAGGGAGAAGCTGCAGCTGCCAGAAGCTCCCCCAAACATGCCCCGAGACTGATATGGAAAGAGAATTATTTATATGTTTTCTTGTCTTTAGTAAAATAGATGAATAATTGAACAATGAAGGTTGATGGGAAGCATGAGCAGCCAATTAATCAAGGTTAAGGCGCATACATCGCTATATTTCCGCTTTAGACCTATTAAAATAGCTTGTTTCCATAGTTATTGAAACCGACAGACCGACGGTTCAACCAGAAAATTCAGAACTAGTGCCTTGTCTAGTTTCACTAAAAGATTGCCTAAAAATCGGGGATGGTCTAACCAGGTGGGAGGATTCATACATACAAACCGTTAGAAACCGGTCAAATAGTTTTCACGGAACCACCTAAAACTAGGGATGGTCAACATCTCGCCTAAAAACAGGGGGATAATTGATAGCTCCACAAATTTCTTTGTGCTCAAAACCTTATATTTAGTAAATTATCCACTTCAAACTTGATGGTTACAAGATCCCAATATTTTTTCCCGGTTATAGGGGTATCAAAGTACAAGCTTTATGGGTGTTTGTTATCCCAACAATTTTCCTATCTAAAGTGCAAAATAAATTTACTTATGCTTTTTGTAACCAAACATTCAAGAAATTACAATATTATTATTTTTTAAAATGGCGGTTGACAGTTGACCAGTGGCTAAAGTAGTCAACATGTTGAACCGATAGAGTCACCGGTTTGAGCACTGGTCTTGTTTTAACAACTAAGCATACTTAATCTTATATCGATACTTCTATAACTCCTTGCCTCCATAAATTTATGGGAACCCACCATTATCTCAGTTGTGCTAGTGGAAGGCCTAGGGAAGTCAAAGAATGGACACTTATATTGGATTGATGTAGCATCCACTCTTGTATTGGATTGGTTAACTAGTAAACTAATATCTAAAATCCTTAAGCACAAGATTTATGTGAATTTTCTAAGTAAAAAATAATTTAGTATACATAAATTATACTACAACAAAAGATGGATATCTTATGTTGAGATGAATTTATTGCTTAGGCTTCCAGGAGCTTCCTGATAATGTCTAAAATACTTAGAAGTTTCTCAAATTCCCATGAACTGATCATGGTCTATTGTCTCGTTGACCTGGTTTATGGACTTTGCTGGTTGACAACCTCACCAATTTTTCAGATTTTATGAATTATTGTTAACATGATAATATTCCAGAAATATTCCTAGCTTCTTTCTCTTTGGATTAAACTAGTTAATTTGGTGCGCTAGTGGCCCTACCATCTTCCGTTAGACATGATGCTAATAATTTGATTATTCTTTTGCAACCCTTGCTTTTCTAATGTAAACATTGGACATGAAAGTGTCATGGAGTATTATTTATAATTTTAGTGGATATTACTATTAAAATCTAAACCAAGAGTTTCCTTGAAATAAAAATCCTGTTACCAGCAATGTGTTACACCTCTTTTTGTATGAGAGCACATATAGCGTTCAATGTTTTGAGTATGAATTTTTTGAGTTTTCAGATGGAAGTGTCTTATATCAAACATATATAAGGTCTTGAAAAGAAATACTAAGGTGATGAGTTGAAAATTTCAAAAATTTGAGTTGAAAGTGAATGAGTACGTTGAAATTTTCTGGATTTCTTATATCAGATCATTTCTGAGTTCATGCTGGTTAGTTCTAGGTATGGAAAGGAAGGTGAAAATAGCTAGAAAGGGAAAACATGTTGTCAGGGAATGGGTTCCTGCAGCGGGAATCAATGGACCCTCCTTTGTGAGTTTGGCCCAGGGAACGAGAGTGCAAGACCAAGAGTTCGCTATGATAGTAAATGAGACAAGGGCGATTATACAAGTTTGCCGCAGGGAAGAGCAATATCCTACTCTTGTGATGTTCTTATCTGTATCTATGGTTGAGTGGATCAGTTACAAGAGTGGAGTTTTCCTTAACTAGTTCCTAGGGTCGATCCTTTTTCTCGGTGGCCTTGGCTCTCCTCTTATAGTTGATGGGGGAATACCACAGTGGTCGGTCGCTTACAAATGGTCCTCAATACACAAGGGTTAGGTATGAGACATGTTTGTTACATGCTGACGCGTGGACCCGGTCGTCTGGTCCTGGTGTGCCTCCCCAGGGCTAACTGGGAAGGAGGCCTTCTTGTCCAGCTCTGTCCTGTGCGCGCATGCGAGTCTTGGAGTAAAAGCTTGGGGTAGTGCTGGTGCCTACGGCATCTGCGTATCAGCCCTAGGTAGTATAACATGTAGAGCCCTAGGTAGTATAACATGTAGAGAGGCTATGGGCCCAATCGGGCGACACGACAATCCACCATACCACCTGATAGCCCACACCCTCTCCCGTAGAGGTGATGATGTCTAGCATGGCGGCCATTCAGGTGTCGTTCCATGGCCTCGGTCGCAGATCGAGTAAATATATGTCGCATTGCATTTAATGTAAGGTACACTCAAGATAATAAATAGCGTTCATAGCGGCCACTATAGCAGTAGCGGCCCCCTACCGCTACCGCTTCGAGGTAGCGTACTAGATATAGCATCTTGGAACTTAGCGGCCACTATTTTAACTTAGCGGACTGCTATAGCGGCTGAAATTCGATTTTGCAGGCTGCTATAGCGTGAGCCTATTCTATATGAGCACTAACCCGTAACAAATAACGAGTTTGTTAATTGTTTTGTCTCCCAAAACATTGCATTCTTGTGAGTCATAACATCTAATGAGTAGAATATCATGTGTGCTTCTTAATTTAATTTAAGTTGGAACACGACATCACCTCTTCGAGTGCTACTAAATCTCTACTCATTCTCATAGGTTATACGTGTATAGATCTATCACTAATTTGTTTCTCAGTTGATTTGTTAATGTTTATAAAGTCATTATTCATTATATATACACTCAAATGTTTGCGATGATTAAATACCGCTATTGGAACTTACCGTCCACTATCCGTGATCTGCTACATAGGCACCAATCCGGTAATGACCCGTTATACGCTATTTATTACCTTGGGCACACTTTTACGATGACAGCAATCAGCAGGATGCAACATGTAGCAGTTAATGTAACGTTGCTGCCCCGAGTAGCCTACGGGAGCCAAGCCCGGGGGCAAGTGGCAGGAGGCCCCAAGCTCGTGTCCTAACCCACGGCCATTGAGATATACCTGAGCTCACCCACATCCCGAGGGTGAGCCTAGGCTCTTGCTTTGCTCTTTCCTGGATGCATTTCAGGCATTGGCCAAAGCTGATTAATAGCGGTGTGGGTCATCCCATCAGATAACATGTTGTTAGGTGCACCGAGCTGCAACCGGTAGTGGGAACCTGGTTCCCACTTCACCGACACACGACAATATCGGAAATAGAAAAATGCATCATCGCATATAGCATTAGAGAGGAAATTAAGAGAACCATTCACGTTGATTTTCACCACGTGAACGATCCCATATCAGCATTTTTTTGCCACCTTATACTGCCTTCAAAATGAAATTTTTTGAGGCACCTTTTTCTAAAAAAAGCTCTTGGTCTTTAGAAGGTTCCTTAGCTTTTAGCATTTTTTTATTGTTTGGCAAAACTGTTTGTAAGGTGTACCAAGGCAAAGGCAGACAGATCTATATGTGCAAAACTGAAATCTAGTAGTAGGTGGTACTAAACATTTGCTGACATAAAATTGTTTTAGAAACTTTTTCATGTAGCCATTTCAATGAAAACTTCACCACATGCTTACTTGTCATGAATGTACTTTCTGTCATGTTTGATTTAGATTATCAAACGAATTATTGTCACGAATTATAAGAATAAACTAAATATCTTAATAAGTAAACTTAATAAATAAGCTTCAAACAAGTGGGAAAAAACATTAGAAGATTTCTTTGAAAAAGTATATATATTCTTTAAAGCGTAAAGCAGTAATCCGTTTTAATAATCTAATGAATAAAAACAGAGCCAGTTCATTCCACGCAAGTATATCCTCTCTTCCTATAAAGTTAGAGCTCGCTAAATCCTAAAGCTTAACATGCAAAGATACCACATCATCATCCATTAACAATTACTACATTTAAACATCATGCAAACATGTTATATTATCTTTTTTTTAAAATTTATAATTTATTAAATTTTATATCTTTTAAAATACAAGCATGTTAAATCATCATCTCACATAATTCAGTATTTCAATATGTCGCTTCATCTTTTTATATAATATCTTGTATACCTATAGAGTTCATCCTAACTCATAACTTAGCTAATATGCTTTCTCTTCTCTAATTAAGCCATATCACATCAATTGTTTTATCCTTAGATGACTATCTATGGTCCAAATTATTTCCCTCATTTTCTTCTCTTATTAAGTCATATCACCTCAATTGTTTTTAACCCTTAGATGATTAATCTATGATCCAAATTATCTCCTTCATTTTCTTCGCTCATAAAGCCATATCAGCTAACTTTTATATTTGAATCATCATTCTGTATACTATTTAAATTTAAATTATCATAAACCACAATTATATTATCTAGCTATTTACATATTATTTTTACTTAGTACTATCGTACTAAACTCTCGCAGCAACGCGCGGGGTTTCACCTAGTATTCGTCTAATCGTCCTACTTGCTGTGTTTGGTAAACAGCATATGAAGGCTGGGCCCAGGAACTCAAATGCCCAACGTCAACGACGCAACCCCCATGTGGCCACATGCCGCTGCATCAAATTCAGAAGCAAATATCCACACGCAGGCCGCAGCATCCCACCCAAAAGTCTCCACACCACGTAAGCTCCTACCGCCGCCGCCGCCGGCGACTCAACTTCGCTCGAGCTCGCCATACCCGCCTCCCCTTACCACCCCAAACAAACCACTAGTAAGTAGTAACCCAAACACCATCACTTCTCAGATTTATCGCACGAGCCTTCAGTCGACTGTGCCATGGATTCTTTGGGGCAAGGCAATGCGTCGAGCACCTGGTGTACATACAGCTTATCTATGAAGCAGGAGATGATGGGGGTGGGGATGTATGTACTTACAGTTTGTTGATGTGGCAGAGGGTCCCGTTGTTGTACTTGCAGTCGCACTTGATGAACGGGTTGAGATTTGGGTAGTCGTCCCAGTTGGACAGGTCGGAGGCGACGCCGCTGCAGAGCTCGCCGCTGATGTTCCACTCCGGCGACGCCTTCTTGCCCCATCTCCCCAGGATCGTGTTCAACGCCGCCGCTGCAATCACGTGCGCGCACGCGGTTAACGAACCCAATGAAGCTAAGACGCCCGCAAAATTTCGAATCACTGCCTGATGATCACCTACTTACCTTCGACTGGATCAGTTCTTGGCGCTCGAGGCTGAGCCTGAGCATCTGCAACAATCCGCCATGAGCACAGCACAAGCACAAGCAGCAGCAGCACGAGATGGGTAAAGTCACCGTCGATGCTGCGGCTGCTAGTGCTACGCCGCATCGCTATCGATCTGTCTCCGTGTGTGTGCTGGACTGGAGAGATGGGGGTAGTGATGGGAACTAGTGCTCCAACGACATCAACTCTATTTAACAATCCCCACAATGTTGCGTCGCCACTCGCCATTCATCGTGTAATAAAAAAATACCAAGTATTTTGTGTGATCCACTGACATCACTCAGGTCTCATGCTACGAAACAAAGCGCATGTTGTAGTGTATAATTGCACTCCCTCTATTTCGTAATATAAGTAATTATGCTATTATTTAAAAAAAATAAGGATGTAGCAAATGAAAAAAACATGAAAAACTAGAACAAGTTAATAGATAGAGAAAAAACTAGTAAAAGATCTTATAGGTGTGGAATAAAGTACTGTCTCAGAATCATAAAATCTGAAAACGCTCTAACTCTGTTGACCTAAAATTCGTTGCACAAATGCACAAGGGCCTATGAGATTTCCCTCACTCTAGTGCAGATCCTGTAGAATCTGGTTCAGAGCATGCTAGTTAGTTTGATCCTGCAACTAGCAAGAAATACGTGAAATATTAGTTTGATCCTGTAAATAACAAGGAAAAAGTGAAACATTAGTCCTTGGGCCAATCAACTTTGAAGTCGATACAATATCGTATGCCTAGCCGATGTCGGTGTTAACTTGGATCGATCGGCGATAGATAATAGAAAGTAAATATTAGATACTAAACCAATATCGGCTAATGAATGGTAAGAATACACTTATTACTCCTAAGTTCAATCTTGATAGATCGGATCTAACCAAGATAGTATAAGATTGAATGACAATAACATTAAAAATCAACAAGTATATGGAAATCCGATGATAAGCAATAGGTTGCAAGAGATATGTCAAGGTTCTTTATTAACAAATAAATCATAAATTATAACGAGATAAAACATAAACCATAAACAAATTATATTTACTAATATCAATCTTGATAGATCGGACCTAACCGTAACAGTATAAGATTGAAACTAGTAAATACAGTACCTAGCCGAATATGTCAAACTTCGTTAGGAAATCGATACAGAACTCTTAATCTGTGACAAACAGATATACTATCAGCTAAAACCCTGACAGAACAATAAGTAACGACAATCGATTTAGGTAAACTTGCTTAAATAGAAAAATCATGAAAGATTGGACTTTACTAGGACAGTTCGTGTTTAAACTAAGCTAAACAGATTTAAAGTAACCGATTAATGCTTTTATTGTGATTGATATAGAAACCCTAACTCATGATAGTGAAAACGATCTAAACATGAGCCGATATATCTGATAAGCAACGCAAACATAGAAGAATTAATATATTGGATTTAACCGAGAAAGTATTAATTCTATGGATGCAAAGTGAAAATTTTGACGAAACTTACCTCTTGTCGGAGACTGAACTCAACCGATGCAGCCCAAAACAAGAACTCGTCAAGAGAAAACCTAGAAAACTAGGGTAGCATGCGTCGAAAGTTGTATTATTGAACTGATGTTAAATTAACAAGATCCTAGGTGTACATATTTATACCCATAGGCAATACTAAGTCCGATTCTATTACGATCAGTTCACACTGGGACTTTTATCTCTAATTATGGAAACATTATAGACTCCGTTTCCCACACGATTCATATCGCTAACCATACCCTGAGTCTGATTCTAACACAAATCCATCATCTCGGGTTTCTATTGTTAAAGATAGCAACTATGATACACTTTCCTTATCTAGAAATATTACCAAAACTTTGAACAGATATACCAACCAATTTAACCAAAATCATGGCATCAAATTCTCCTCTGACTCGGTCGTCACTAATAGAAATTGCCAAATTTTACCGTTAATAGGCTTATGTTGGTGTTTGTTACTATCACAGATAAATCGGCAAGTGTACGGATATCGTTATAGCATTTCACCTGTGAGTATTCAAGGTATCGTTATTTGTTTTTTCGCACGAAAGATAGTGATTTAAAGAATGAAAAATATATTCATGATCATAGTATGATTAATACACCATAGTCTAAGCAGGATAAATGATAATATAAAGATAGTGTGACACACAGAAGAATCATCTCAATAAAAGATAAACTAGATTGTGGAGAAGGACAAAAGAGAGCTATGATTTCTTATGTATTTCTATACATACGATGCTTAGTTTACACAAGCATACATATACATATACATATACAAGCTTAGGACTTAGTTCGTTCATCCAGGCACTACCGAGAGACCGTTCCCTATTGTTCTGACAGCATGGTTATGGTATTTTACGAACTCTTATGTCATACCCGAATGTGGAGGATTACAAAGAATGGATAGGGTTGTCACCACCTACCACCTACCTCTACTACCCGTGGGGTAAATCTCCGCATCCAACGGAATTTAATCAACCCAAGCATCATGCTTGCATTGCTAAATAATATATCTAGTTTCCTCCGAAACTCCCACCCTACGAACACAACCTGTTAAGATCATTGGACCTATGTTGTGTCATAGATCGAGTTCCCCGGAACTCCCACCCTATGAACACAACCTGTTATGATCATTGGACCAATGTCATATCATAGATTGACTAGCCTATACATATATAGCATATGAAGTAAGTATAAACTACACAAGAAACATATAATTGAGAAAGCAGTATACGAACCATGCATGAACACAGATAACTAAATAATATAATTTCCTTACTACGCTTAAAGTCTTACAAAGAGAGAAGAGTACTAGAGACATACCTGAATCTTCAAGAGAACTTGGAAACCAAAGAATAAACTACTCTTAGTCTAACTCCACTAATCTAGAGAGTAATACAAATGAGAGAGATTGCTTCGTGAGTGTGTGCTTTGAGAGTGAGAGTTTCTTCTCCTTTTATAGCTGCTAATGACAGTTATCACCCACAACCGCCATAGGAAGCCAATGAAGAGTTGCCACATGGAGGGTGGAGGTGAGAGGGGCCAGGCCTGGTTTGGCCAAACAAGGGCAACTGCCTTTCTCCCTGAGGCCGACATGTGGGCCCTCATGATGGTGCATGGTGAATTTGTCTTAAAGATGTCGGTTTGCTCTAATTTGTGGGCCCTTCAATCCGTATGTACTCTTGTGATTGTGCGGAAGTGTGTTTCTTTGCATATCGACTCATTTTCTCCTTCATTGGTAGCTAATCCCTTCATTCACAATATTCTCCAAGGATAAGTGAAACTACATTCCGATAATATGTGTGTAAGATTCGTTGAGATATATAATTGATAATCGAATTCGGTACTTAACTACCAACTACCATCAATGGCTCGCGTGCGAGTCTTCCACCGCAATGCTGTGACCAACAACCTCTCTCTCTCTTGACTCCACCGAGAATGTGTCAGGCCACGGCTGCCATCGGCAGTGGGGGCATCCTCCCTGTGCGGCTCTCAGGAAAGATCATTGGATGTACTCAAGGCTAGGGAGCTAGAGAAAGACAATGGGCGGACATAGTTGAGGGCCAGAACCGGCGATGATTGGATGATAAAGCCTCTGGGGGAGCGGCGGCTGCCCGCTTCTGTGGAGTAGAAGGGCCATGCAACGTCCTTGCAGATCTTCCTGGCATGGATCTGTAGCTGAGACTGAAGGAGCCGGTACTCATTAAACAAGAGAAAGAAGCCATGCATATCAACTGGTAAATTTTGTGATTTTTTTATGTTTCACCTAACTGATGTTTTTGGGGTTAGGTCAAAATGTTGCACTAGGTACGTTGGTGTTGTTTCACTTTTTGTCATCGGTTCTTAAACATCCGTTAATCTTTTAGTGATTAAAGCTTGACGGTTCATAAGTGAAGAATGAAAAGTTTTAATCTTTGACTCAACTAAGTCTCACCATTTTCATATATTGAAACACTTTTTATGTCAGTTCTGAAACATTTTTTTATTAGATGTGAAACAATGTCTGATTTTTTAGAAAAATTGGACATGCCGCATAGTATAAAATCTTTACATTTTAGGACAAACTAGAAAGGTGAAACTTTTACATTTTTAGAACGGAGGGAGTTAATAATTGGACGCATATGTTTGACCCTCTGGATGCTTTTGAAATACCTTACGGATCGTGCTATGTGTAGTATATGTATATATAATAATCAATTGCAAGTAGAGAACGTACGGCTGCACTAAAATTGGCATATCCGTACGGTATGCATCATTGTTGTATTACTATATTTCCACGCTTCAAGATTTTATACAGTTATATATAGACCCTATTTGGCATATCCAACACCTCCATTGAATTAAAAATGTCGTGCGGCTGCTAATGGCAGGATTCTTCTGTGTATACAGTAAATTATGAGTTAGCCCGGTCAATTTATTTAGAGCTGACTAATTAATACTAGTGGTCTATCGAAGTTGTTGCTAGTTGTACTTGAGATAAAAGATACTACTCGCTAGTTTCGACCAATATTTTCTTTATGCCTGTTGGAAGCCACTACTAAAAAACCCTCATAGGAACCGACCTTATAGGTACCGGTTCATTTAAAACCGGTACCTATGAGCTTTTTCCCACCTCTCCGCAGGATGAAAAAATATAGAACCGGCATCTATACTATAGGTGGCGGTTTTTCAATAGAACCGACACCTATAATATAAATATAGGTGTCGATTCTAGAGAAAAACCTGCACCTATAGTATAGGTATCGGTTTTTTACCAGAACCGACACCTATAAAATTAGTATAGGTACCGGTTTTTTTATAAAGCCATGAGCCATCGACCACCTACAGCGCCGGCCGGCCTTATCCATCCATCCATCTCTCTCTCTCGTCCTCTCAAAGCCGACGGAGAAGGATGGGCGGCGGCCCTCTCCCTACCAGGGGGCCCTCCCCCCTTCTCTCCTCCTCCAGGGCGGCGCGGCGGTGGAGAAGGCCGGCCGACGCGGGCGAGGTGGCGGCGCGGCGGTGGAGAAGACCGACCGGCACGGGCGAGGTGGCGGTGCGGCGGTGGAGAAGACCAGCCGGCACGGGCGAAAAAGTGGCGGTGCGGCGGTGGAGAAGACCGGCCGACACGGGTGAAAAAGTGGCGGTGCGGCGGTGGAGAAGACCGGCCGGTGCGGGCGTGGGCGCTGCTGGCACATCAGCTGACGGCTGGAGGAGGCTCGCCCCCCTCTCGCCTTCCTCTCCTCGCGGTGGCGCGGGTGAGGTGGAGGCCGGTGCGGCGAGGTGGCGGCAACGGTGGTGGTGGTGGAGGGGGTCTGGATCTCGCCGGCCTCATCTCTCCCAGGGGACCTACCCCCTTCCCTTCTCCTCCTCTAGCACAACGTGGGGTGACGACTGGCACGGTGAGCTGGCGGCACGGTCACTGGATCTCGCTGGCACCCTCTCTCCCGGGGGACCGCCCCCTCTTCCGGCGCGGTGTTGGGTAGCGGCTGACGGTGTGGAGACAGGCACGTCTAGGTGGCGGCGTGGAGGCCAGGCGAGGTGGTGGTGGCGGCGGTGGAGAAGGCCGGCGGCAGTGTAGGGGGCTATCTTTTTTTATTTTTTTAATAGTATAGGTGCCGGTTCTAAAACCGGCACCAATAAGATTGAGGCAAATGTGCCGATGAATAGATGCTGACTGGGAAACCGGCACCTATAGCCAGTTCCCAACCGACACCTATAGGAGTTTCTGTATTAGTGGTTGTAAATCACCCCTACAGCGTGTTAATAGCATGCTACACTTTGGATTCCATCAAAACTGGCCACAAGTCCCTTGTTAGAATTTATACTACTCCTTCCATTTCATATTACAAGTCGTTTAATTTTTTTCTAGTCAAACTTTATTAAATTTAATTAAGTTTATACAAAATTTTAGCAGCAATCTAAAATATCAAACTAATTTTATTAAATCTAACATTGAATATATTTTGATAATACATTTGTTTTATATTGAAAATAGTACTTATATTTTATTTTTATATAAACTTGATTAAACTCAAAATAATTTAATTAAAAAAATTAAACGACTTATAATATAAAACAGAATAACTACTTGAAACCGTGACATTGGACTAGGAAAAAGAAAACTGGCATTCGGTCCATGCATGGAGTAGCAGGATTGATTGACAATGCGTTTTGATTTGAAAGAAATGGAACAAACTATATAGCACACAACATAATTTGAAAAGTATACGAACATTAGAAATCTTGAAATGGAGTTTTGACACCCAAAACATATGTAGAACGTACGAGGAAACATAAAATTAATTACCCGGCAAAAACCAAGCCACCACCAGAGTGCATGCACCGCGAAAAAAACTAAAAAATATTTTTTTTCTCGAATTCGCAATAAAAAACACTGGTTTGGAATTAAATAGCAAAGATACACCGTCCTCGTCACGCAGGAATATGAGGTTGTCACAACCGTTACGCTCTCGTACGCCAACGATGCGAGCGAACGAGTTCGCAGCTGTTTGGGAGAGCGAAGACGTGATTAGCTAGCGTATTGGTACAGCGAGACTCGGGAAAAAAACATGAGCGCCCCTACGCGAAACGTGGTCTCGGGTGTTGCGCCACAAGATCGGGAGAGCGAGGCGGGCTCGTGATCTTGCGCGAGCTAGCTAATCACGTCTTCCCTCTCCCAAACAGCTGCGAACTCGTTCGCTCGCATCGTTGGCCTACGAGAGCGTAAGAGTAAGGATAACAGGAGAGCTCATTTCCCACTATTAATTTATCTTAAAACTAAGATATATAATAGATTAGTTATAAAGTTAGCTATAATTTTTTTCTCCTCTCTCTATCTCTCTTATACATTTAATTATTTATCTTGGAGTTTGTGTTAAGTTAGTTCTTACATGAGAAACGCACTTACTTTTTTTTTACCTTTTTTCTACACATAAGTTTATAGTAAGCTTATAACTCATTATTATACTTCCTCTAACGGTTGTGATAACCTCATATTCCTATGTAGTGAGGATGACATATTTTCTCCTATTAAATACCAAACTAGTATTGTCCTGTAAAATTCGAACAAAAAAAATATATTTTCAACTTTTTTTTCAACGCGCCGCCGTCCCAAGTTCCCATCTCAAAGAGTCAAACTTAAACAGTCAAACATAAGCACTGCGGGCGGAGCAGCAAGCGCTCATCATTGATGGCGCATTCGGTCGACTGAAGAGTGAAGATGATACGATTGACCATGCTAATCTTGGTATCGGTGTCATGCACGTCGCTCTAGATTTAGGTTAATCTCTATCACATCGATGTGATATTTGGATACTAATTAATAGTATTAAATATAGACTAATAGTAAAACTAATTGTATAAATAAGAGCTAATTCGCGAGATAATTTTTTAAATCTAATTAATCCATGTTTACCGTAGCATCACATAGGATAATTATAGATTAATTAGATTCAATAGATTCATCTCGCGAATTAATCCAGAGTTATGAAATGAGTTTTATTCTTAGTCTACGTTTAATACTTTTAATTAATGCACGAACATATTCGATGTGAAAAGAACTAAATAATTTAATCCCATCCAAACACCACCTTGATGTGACATCCATCACATCAATTTAAAATTTAAATTGAGATAATGACCTATGCTAGGATATGGTATAGGATACTAATTAAAAATTCGGAAGAGTCGCGTATGAGTTTGTTTAACAATGTGGGTGGTTCAACGAAACCATCCTGGTTTGAGAACCCATCAACGTTGCAACTTGCTGCACGCGCTGGGTACAATATTTTTTACTGTTAATTGGCATCACTACTACTTTAATTAAACTTTAATTAAAAGGTGTAGTTATATTTATAGCGCCATATTTTTCACCAAAAATTAGTCGGTATGTATTTACATGGTAAGTTACTAAATTACATATGTAATTTTAAGTATATTTACAATGTAAGTCCTAAAATTAGATATGTAAGTCCTAAAATTACATATATAAATCCTAAAATTACATACTAATTACATATGTAAGTGGTATGTAAGTGGGGTGTAAGTGGGTGTAATTATATATACAAGATTTATGGCGCAACAAAAATATAGCAATTCCGTTGTAAATTTGTATAAAATATATAATTATAACAACAAAAGAAGTTGTTTAGTACGCATGAACAAACGCATGCACGGATCTCATAGAAATCAAAAAATTTAAAATCTGACTAAGATCTAAAAAAATGTGTCACCACAAATATAGCAAATCCCTTAATTAAATTAAGTTACTTGCAAGTTGCAACGTGGCCAGATGAACTTACGCTCAGCAATAACCAATAAAATGGGAGCAATCGAGCACCTGCTATACATATGCTGCTATACATTTGCAGGGGTGATATATGGTTGAGAATAAAGATTGATAGTACAAGCTGGTACTCCCTCCATCACAAAATAAATTTATTTTTAGTCTCTATTATTTATCCCAAAATAAGTTTGTGTATATCCTTTTACTATCTTTATCTACGAATCGATAAGATTTTATTACTCTTACTTCAATAACCTATACCTCTTCTTAGCTATCTCCGGTGCTATAATTCTTGATATTTTAGACAGCGATACAGTCTCCAAAATATATATTTGACAATATTTTTTTATTATAATATATACAATAAATAAATAATTTTTCATAGTACTTTGCAATACAAAATCTATATACTTTGTTTTAGTGCCTTTAACCTAAATATTTTTAAAGTTATTGCTAGCTAAAGTTATAAAAGTTTAACCTAAAGCTTATCCAAAGCGTTAACAATTATGGAACCGGAGGAGTGCCCACCCAAAAAAAACTTTTCCACTCTCTTTAAGTTACTTTATGTTTGTTTTAAGTGAAACAACCAAGTTTATATACAATGACGGGGGAGTATTGAAAGGGGTAATTTGGTTTTTTTCTTAGTCTTATTTTGCACAGCCAAACATAAAATAAAAGGGCAATTGCGTATTTGACCCTATTTGGAAAGTAAACTACCAATTTGACCCTTTTCTATCAATTTTGCTCATATGACCCTTCTTTTCAAAATTGAAGATACGATTTTACCCTATTCTGTTAAGAGCATGTAACGGTGTTAACTGGAGCACAAAATATCCCTTTTACCATTGCTCATTTGGCCCTATGTACCAAGCTTTTAGTTAGTTTAGCATAGTTTTGTATGGTGCAATATTTAGAAATATTTGTGATAAATTTGTGCATTTAGTTTAGGTTTCACTTATTTGTTACAAGTTTGACTTAGATATATCATATTTTCTTCAAAATTTGAACCAGGGTTTGTTAGATTTTTTTTTATCAAATTTGATTTCAGTTTGACAAAATGGAATTTTCAATTTGATAAATGTTCCACAAAGTTAACATATATTTGACAAAATTTGATAGTATCCACCCAAAATACATATATTGAAGCAAAAAACTGAGCAACATAAACATCGATAGCATGCAAAACCATCACAGCGTCGCACCAGCTGCTGCCACTGCCACTCCCTCTCTTGTCGTCGTCGCCGCTGCCTTTGAGTTCCGCCACAGCCGCGCCACCGTTGTCAACCCGCCACCACCGAATCAATAGCCCGCATGCCTCGGCGCCGCCGGATCCACCTACCATAGCCTGAGCACCACCGCCAAATGCAACCGCCGCAGCCCGACCTCCACCGCCACTGCTCCTCATCGTCGACGAGCCGCCGTCGCCCCTCCCCTGCCGAATCCACTCGTCAGCTCGAGCTCCATCGGTTGGGCCCACCGCCGCCACTTCTCATCGTCGCCGAGGCGGCATCGCCCCTGCCCCACTGGATCCGCCGGTCACAGCCCGAGCACCACCCCCTGGGCCCGCTGCTGTCGCTCCTCGTCGTCGTTGCTGAGCCGCACATGCTCCCTCCGTCTACGCGCCACCGCCGCCGTCGTTCGTTCCGTGCGCAGCAGCCACCGCCTGCTGCTCCCTCCCTCCCTTCGGCCTCCGTGCGCCGCCGCCTGCTGTTCCCTCCCTCCCTCCGGCCTCTATGTGCCACCGCCTCTCCTAGCTCGCCGCCGTTGTGGATAGAGAATGAATGGATAGGGATAGGAGAGAACGAATGGATAGGGTTGTAGTGTCATCAAGGGTATTTTGGTCACTTTGATTAATAAATAGATTTTTTTTATTTTCCTAAATGAAACTTAACGGTGTAGTAAAAGTAGGGTTAGACGGTAGCTTCGATTTTGAAAAACAGGGTCAAATAAGCAAACGAGGAAAAGTAGGATCAGATTAGTAGTTAGACTTAAAAACAGGGTCAAATAAGCAATTATCTCTTAAGTAAAGTTATTTTGGGATGAAGGAAGTAGTAACATGTCATGTGCTTGTTGCGTGCATCAGCAGCAGCTGCGCAGGATGACTTGACCAAGAAGTGATATTACAAATCGCTAAGGAACGTAAGGCTCATCCATTCATCCATTGACAAACTAGACTAGCATGGTCAAAGGATGATATCATGTTGACAAGAAGATCGTCTCGCTCAAGAACGAAAGGCTCCTTTCAACAATTATGGAGGACCAGTTTGAAAGGCTCAATGGATAAATGGATGATGGATTATTTATTAATTTTGTGGTAGTATTTGTGGGTACAAACAAATGGATTAACTATTATAAACTTGCGAATTAATTGTAAAAAAATGTTCCAAGTACTTTAAGAAATAAATTAGTCTAGGTGAAAATTTTGTAAAGTTTCCAGGTTTTTAACCCTAAGTTACTAGAGCCACAGTAGGGTGATTTTAGTTTGATGCGCACGTACCAGTTTCATTGTGGTTGTTGTGATGCATCCGGTGCTTACTTTTTAAGTTGCAATGGAAATTATAACTTTTGATCGCTGTACCTTGTTTTACTGATCAAATTATAGTTTAAGTAATATATGTTATCCAACTTTAATGATTCCCCAACTTTAATGTATGTTTGCAACATACATTAAAACAAATAAATTTGCCAACCATGAAAATATGTACAAGGTTGTTGGTCCCAACAAGATTATCACAATCCACTGAAATGCCAAATGAAGTCTAATTGCCCACCTCATTCCCTCATGTGTCAACCATTTATTCCATGAAGTTTTGTTTCTTACAACACTATTGGGTTACCCCTTATTACAGTTTGTCAACAATTATTACAATTTTGTTCCTAAAATATCTATAAATATCCAAATACCACTAACATCAGCATTCAACTATGTAAGAACGAACAATATTCAATATTGTCACATCAAACCAAAATCGACCATCTGCACAATTCAACTTTGCATTCACCTTTCCGCTTTGATGATCGGTGGCGACTGCTGCAGAGGTTCGATCTCGTTCTGCCTGCTGAACTCATGGGTGGTAGACCCTGAGTAGCTGCTGGTGACATAGCTTCTATTACCATCCATCATTTGCCACTCAGTGATGTAGCTTGGCTTTGTGACCACCTCAGGTACCTCAACTTCTCCAGTGAGCATTGCCACGACCTTCGACATTGGCGGTCGCTGATGTGGTGAGCCCTGCGTGCAGTGCAGCGCAACACGGATGACTCTAAAAGCTTCATCCTTGTTGAATCCATTGAGACTTGGGTCAAGGATTCTGAGAGCTTGCTCCTTTTCATACTGGTCCCAGGCCTATAAATGACCATAGGTTTAACACACAGAAGATAAGACAAAGAAATTAACTTTGGGCAAGGTGTTCATGGAGGGTAAACAAAAAAAAAAGAAGAGGATAGCTGGGCAGTGTTGGCTTGATCTAGTATGAAAGGAGACTAGATTAATTCATATTCATTGCTTGCTTGCCCTTTTGCATGGATGGCTAGCTAGTTGATTCAATTGATCTATCCCTAATACATGGAATATATCGATAAGGGGTAACCCAACGATAAGGAAATTAACTATTCTTATATCTAATTTTAAACAATTAACAGACAATCAGACCCATGAAAATACTACACGTGTGGTATAGTACCCCCGGTAAAGTTCACATGAATAGTACTCACTAAATATAAACAAATTAAACCAATGTGTTTTTGGATGGAAGGATTATTGATCAGTTTATTACCCACTCAAGGAGATAGACCTTGCTTTCCTCAAGGGAGTTGTTGGTGTTTGATCGACCAGCAACAGTCTCCAGCATAACCACCCCGAATGCAAAAACGTCAGTCTTTTGTGTCAAATGGCCTCTCATTGCATACTCAGGAGCCAGATAGCCACTTGAAAAAGGTCAAACAAGTTAAAAGTAGCTTTCAAGTCAATGTTACAGCTAGAAGAACAGAAATGGTGAGAGGTTCTTACAATGTGCCCGCAATTCTCGTGCTCACATGAGTTTGCTTCTCATCATAGAGCTTGGCTAGTCCAAAGTCAGAGATCTTTGGGGTCAGATCAGTGTCAAGTAGTATGTTGCTGGCTTTGATGTCCCTATGCACAATGCACACACTCGACTCCTCATGAAGATAACTTAGGCCTCTTGCAATGCCTAAAATGATCTCGAAGCGCATTGCCCAGTCTAGATTTAAGCTACTATCTCCTGTACAAGTCAAAATAAGCTTCAAGAAAATACAAATGATGCAAAAAAAAACAGAAGAAAATTATCAAGTGTTCATGAAACAAGGGAATTTTATTAGTGAAATCAAGGATATGCAATTCCATATGCGCTGGTAATCTGCAGAAGTGAAACTCACCGAAGATTGCTCGATCCAGGCTTCCATTTTCAAGGTACTCATAAACCAACAATGGTGTGTTGCTGTCAATGCAACATCCATGCAGTTTCACAAGATTCCGGTGTTGCACAGCAGAAATTGTTGCAACCTCTGTAACAAATTGGCTTTTCCCTTGATGAGATGATTCAGAAAGTTGTTTCACAGCTATAACTCTTCCATCAGGTAGCTTACCCTGTCGAATGAAGAAACTTCTAAAGTTACATGTATATTTTGAACGTGGATAAGAAAGTTGTGTTTAATACCAAATCAGATAAATTTTCACTTGCATTTTCACAAGATTAATTCAGGGAGAATGCAACCTTATACACTGGCCCATATCCGCCTTCTCCAATAATGTTTTGAGAATTGAAATTGTCTGTAGCTAGCTTGAGTTCAGGGTTACTAAAGACATCAGGTCGTCCAACCAGGTTGTACAGTTCTGCATTTTTCTTTCCAGACAGATGGTAAAGAACAAATCATTTGAACCTTTTTATGTTTGAATAACTGTACTAAAAATATACCTTCTTTCTGTTGTGCCATTGTTCTTCGCTTCTTTATCCACATGAATATTCCAAATAAGCCTATTAATCCTAAAACTGACACTCCAGTCAATATTCCAGCAATTTCACCTGCTTTGCTTCCCTTTTTTGGTACACCATTTCGCACAGTTGGAGTAAAATCTGAAAATAAATGATTTTACTTACTAGAGCCAATGTAACCTACCTTGAAATCAACATAACAGCTTTGCTTACTTGGAGTGACGCTTAATGCTGAGATCATTGGTCCGTAGTAACCTTGGGTAGGTATGCCAGAAGTGCCCTTGCCAGCCCAGAAGAGATGGATCTCAAGGAAGTTTTTTAACACTGTTGCCGTGTAAGTCCTGTTAATTGCGGTAAAAGATTTTCCACCAGCTGTCTTCCTTATATCGAAATTCTTTTCTTTCAGAGCACCCTATGCAAATGTTAGTAATACTTTCAGATAAAGAATAAAAGACGTGGCAAACCAATTGCTATAAAATGCACTCAATCTGTACCTGGACATATATGTCAAAAACTCTCCTTCCTAAGCTTAGCCAAGTCTGCGTGTCTGGAAAAGCAAACTCTGCAAATTGAAGCATAACAGTGTAATTTCCATTTTCAAGCCCAAGCCCATAATATCTCAGTGAAGATGGTGACATCCTTGCAGTCTCGAACAATTTTGAGTTGACTGCATTCTGAAAATGCTGAGAGCTATATATTATGTCCATTCTTTCTGTGGCTTGGAAGAAATTTCCTACATTGCTGACACCCCATCTTATTTGATCAGTAACATAATATGATGCATCCCCAAGGTTTGTAGCATCTGCTTCATATATGGTATTATCTGAGCCCCTAGTAGATATATCGCTCCCGCAGTCAACCGCAAACGAATAATCTGGAATTAAGATGTGCAAAATTATAACCAGTATTCAGAATCCTGGCATCTGTGCAAAACTATAACTATTATCCAAAATCCTTGCATTCTGTTAACTACTACAGATAACAGGAGTGGCAAATATACATTTGGGAGATCCACGGAAACAAGGAGTGTCTTGCTGGAGGCAGTTTAGTCCTGGAGGTACACTGTAAATTTGAATTAAGTAAAATCCATGAAAAGATTGTATTACATTTAATGAATGGCGAAAGTATAACTAAATTTTATAAGGTACCTGTTTTTGGTGCTACCAAGAACAAAGTTGTTTGCCACCAAATTCCTTATTCAAATAAAACATTAGAATATCTATTTTTTAACTTGGGAACAGAAATTTGAAAATTTTACACTTACAATTGCAAATTATTCTTGGTAGCCCAAGAAGGAAAGGTTCCGGTGAGATGATTGTAGGAAAAATCTCTGGAAACAGCCTAGTGTTATTATTATGAACTGAATACATCATTCTAATATGAAAATAATTTTTATTAACGTACATCGCTTTTAAGGAAGAGCTTATAACATCAGGCAAACTTCCTGTAAAGCTATTGTTCCCAAGAAACCTGAATTGGGCACAATAAAAAATGATGAAACATGGACATCATCTTATCAGGTATTTCTATGGATTGAATTCATTTAAATAAAGAATTTCTTACAGGAATTGAAGCCTTCCTAGATTCAGGATGGACTGAGGAACTTGGCCTGTGATATTGTTAAAACTCAAGTCCCTGTGCCACAGGACAGAAACATTACTTGAACAAATACTTCACAATTCCAGGAAATGACCAAAAGCATTATAACTGGCACTATATGGCCAATAATGAAAACTTACAGCAAGATTAATGCTGCAAACTTCGAAAAATCTACTGTTTCAAGGTTTTCGGATATCCTGCAGTTTCTTAATACTCTGTAAAAACGAAATCCAATATAAGTGACTTTTGACAATACTGTAATCTCTAATGCTCAACAAAACGCATCACATACAGGTTACTCAACGATGTCAGATTACTGATAAATCCCAATGAAGAGTTCCCACTTACAATATCACCAATCCGTCTGCTCAATTGTATTTCACAAGTTAGTTATCAAGCTTGATCTTCTAAGCCATCAAGGGTCCAAAGATGACAAGAAAACAATGTACTCACAAGTTTGTTAGTTTGGTCAGATTAGACAAACTTGCAGGAATTGGCCCTTCAAAAGAATTTCCTTGGAAAGCCCTACAGACTCATACTTTCAGAAAAATAAACTAGGGACTTGCCAGGTCCAAATTAGTATAATAAATTGTAAGCTCTATGTATCAAAATTTTTAGGTAAGAGCTCCATGTACCAACATGCCATGCAGACCAGTTTAATGGTTTGCAGATATCTGCATTTCTATTCAGTGACAACTGAAAGGTGAAAAATGCTGATGCCCGAACTCAAATGGAAAGGACATAAGCATAAAATTTGTGCTTGACAATTTCCCTGCCTCTATAATAAGACACTGAATAACGCTTCACCAATTTAATATAGTAAATCTTACAGATCTTCCAATTTAGTCAAGCTCCCCAAGTAATCTGGTAATTTCCCTGTGAATTCATTATCTGATGCTTTCCTGCAAACAGACCAAAATATTTGACATTTAGCATATGAAAACATGAAAATAACAATTGAGGTTCTGTTATTGACTTTACAAGGTCTTCAGATTCTTAAGCTTGGAGATCGTTGAAGGGAACGGGCCGCTGAATCCAGAACTATCAATGTAGCTGTCATTGAAACACTGCGGTAATTATCAAGTTGAACAATAGATCTCTCCATTCCAAATTTAGTTCTTAGAAATTGGAAGCTAGAAGCAATGCATTTACAGCTGCTCAAGTTTGGTCAAGTTGCCCAGTTCTTCAGGAAGTTCACCGGTAAAGTTGTCCAGGCTAACGCCCCTGAATCAAGAAGAAACATTTCACCAATAGAATTCTACTCAATGGACCATCTTAACCATGACATATGAAAATATTGACATACCAAATATATAAGACTTATGAGTTTTTCATAACTTTATAACCGATAACTTATGCGATTAATAATTTTTCTACAATTATATCAGGTCAGCAGTCCTTAATATATATAGTTCTGATTGATCTCCCATCCAAGAAAAGATTTCTTACAACGAGAGGAGATTGGTGAGGTTCCCAAGTTCCTTTGGAAGTGATCCAGACAGTGGATTGAAACCCAAGCCCCTTCAAATGATGAAAGATAATTAAGACATAACACCCACCAATGGATGGTGTATTAATCCATAGCTTGACATATAGCTCCTACAAATATTTCATGAAAGCAAATTTTCCAATGAATGATGGGATAGCACCAGTCAAGTAATTGTGGTTCAGGTTCCTGAAAGAACACAAGGAACATCAAGTCAATTAGCCAACACAAATAACTACCTTGCTGGGTTTTTTTTTTTTGCGGGGATACTATTTGCTAGTTTTTGCTATTGAATCGACAGTTAATTTTTTCATGGTACACCAAGTCTTTCTGAACCACATATTTTGCACTGATGGTTTATATTACTCTTACCTCATAGGTGGTAAGTGGACCTTTATTATCATTTAAAGTTTACTAATGCCAATTATCATGATAGAACGAAATGAAGTATGTTTTCATATTTGAATGAATGTACAATTCATAATACAAGAAAACAAATAAAATGCTACTACTGAAATTCTGAACTTCACATATATTTGGCATCTAATTATATTTGTTGTCTATTTCACAAGATATCAATCAATGATTTCATAATCTAACTGGAGTATCAGTTTTTTTTTTGTTTCAGTAAGAAACTGTGTTATGTTCAGTTTGAATACTAGATATATCAGGTGTTTTCATTTGTATTTGGAATTCAGGAGCTTCGGTTGAATCAGTGAAAGAATGCATGTTTTTGTAGGAAGACAACAATTACGATTATATTAGGAGGATATTAATTTGGCCGATTAGTATTTTCCTTTTTGCCTGATTTGTTCATGGAAGGGCAGAACATTTTCTCATTCGGCAAAGCCATCAATATTCAATGGTGAGGATTTTGTTACAGAGTTAGATGGAGGACATTAAAATAACTCTTATATTCATGGGGTTAAATTTATGTTTTCTGCAAAACATTGATCTACAGCTTAACAAACTTCGTTATCAATATTAAGATTACATACAGGTCCTGTAGATAGGAGAGATTCTGTAGCTCTGCAGGTATTTGACCAACAACATTTAACTCATATACCCTCCTGCAAAATATCAAGTAATCTTATAAGTAAAAGGAATAAGTCTAATTTTGCCAATTTCTAAAATAGAATTCAAATTTTGGACTTTGATTTGGCCCCTAAATAAAAAGAAAAAACGATTGGTTTTGCCCCCAAGAACATGCAAAACAAGGTCACTTGACCTCAGACGACGGAATACTCTCACTATGGTCCAGCATGTACCAACTTTGGGATGGACTGTTGTGGTTCATCATTTCTACGGAAACATTAATATTGAACTATATATGAGGAAAACATATGAGAAAAAATGTTACCAGTAACTGTGGAGCCCAAATTTCTGATTGGAAGGGACACCAAATGCCTCTGATGTCCCTCTCTAATAGAATGGTGTTTGCTTAATCATTAATCTACTACCAGCAAGTAGCAAATCCAAACTAAAAATCTCAGGTAAAGAGAGGAATCACAATTTTCTGACAAGTCAACAGTACTCGAAAATATTGATAAGCATGGTTAAGCATGACTAAGTGGCCATCTTAGATGACAATTGCACCCAACCTACGGGCAGGATCCTAAGCATCTAGTTCCTGGAGATACAACATCATTCTCAGTAATTCGGGTCAACTAGAGTAAATAAACTTGAGGTCTAGAAGGAGCAGCATACAGTAAAACATAGAGATTTGTGTGCTGACCACGCAAAGACAAGAAAGCAAATAACGAAATCAGCAGCAGGAACGCAAGCATGCATAAAAATTGCTTCTTGCTTCACACTCATATTGAATGGCCAGCCGATTAATGCTATCAGCTCACTACCATCTTTTCCTCTCACAAAACATGTGGGCTCTAGATTTTCTTAGTCCAATTAATTTCCAGAAAATATGAAATTCACAAGTTGGAAATTTTATTAATTCTCTGTTAGATAATTCTAACAATATACACTTTCAGACAGATTAGTCTGAAATGACTCCACCATTATAGAAACTCATAGATGGTTTAGGGAACAATCTGTGATGAATGTGATCCTTTCGGACCTCTTTCCTAGTAGTGTGTCGGTTTAAGTCTCAATAGGTAATTTAATATATTTGTGTCTAGAGCGTGAGCTGGCCAGATCAGGCTTTGGCTGGTACTAAACCAGACAAGCCAGTGTTCCCCTTTTTTTCCAGTTAACTGGCTTGCCTGGTTGAGTTATTTACGCTATCGTAAAATCTATGCAGGTGCAAGTAGCACATGCACATTTGTTGAACTTGACGACACCTAGAAATCAAGCAACCAACAATACTTACAGGTTCAGCACGACATGGGCTATTTCAGGCATACTGCATCGAACACCTTGCATGTGCAGCTGATCAAAGCAAGACAAGAACGCCTGCTTACAGTTTGATAATATGGCAGATGGTGTTGTTGCTGAAAGAGCAGTCACACTTGATGGCAGGGTTTTTGGGGTAGTTATCCCAGTCGGATGCGTCAGAGGCTACACCGCTGCAGGGCTCACCACTGATGTTCCATTCTGTTGAAGACGTCACACCCCATCTCCCCATTATCGTGTTTAGCGCTGACACTGGACCGTTAAACTGGTATTAGTACTTATAAAATATGAATGCAGAACTATGAAATCTAATAAACCACTTTAAACTGCATTTGGATCAATGCTATGGGCCTGGGGTTGCAGAATTGGAACCAAAATCCTGGCAGAAATGTGTTTGGGGATCTCATGGAATTTGAAATATTGATTCCAAAAAATTCCAAACAGGCAGATGAGAGTTATATGGGATTCTTGGTCAGAAAATAGGAAAATTATTCTTTTTCGATGTAGCGCTAAACCAAACTGAAAATCCTAAGGTTCAGGAATTTAGTGAGGCTTTCATGAATTTATTGTTGGCTTCCATATCATGATCGTGAGTTAAAGGGGCGCACTTGCGGGTGTATACATGTGTTGTGCATCAGGAGTGGTGGTGTATGTCTGCATCTTCCATGTAACTGGAAAAAAAAATCTATGGTTCATGCAGCACGAACAGATTCCCACACCATTTACATGAATCATTTGCTCTTTCTCTTTCCCGCACTGTTAATGCCTACTATCTACTTTTTTTTTTACTTGTACCAACACTACTTTAACGGGCTCATTCCTCTGTTTGCAGTGGTGTGCTTTACAACAGGCCATGCACATATGCTTGTTTTGCTATACATCTTTAAACTTTAATCTCTCTTTTTTGAATAAACAAATTCATACATACTTAAAAATATATATGACATATTATCGAAGTGTGCTACGTCATTAATTTTAAAAATTCTACAAGTGTAACCTTACCATTTATGGTCAAACTAGGAATAGTATTGACCAATTCTGAGATGTAAACGGAAATTACGGTAGTAATCTTTATCTGTAACCTCATTTTCAATTGGACAAGTCCATATTACACCTCTCTACTATCAGTTTTGTCTAAAAAAACACCCCTTTACTATGAAATTAGACGTTTTACACCCCAAAAATATCGTCTATGGACAATACAATCTGGTTTTAACAATGATTTTCATGATTTTGATATCCAAATAATATTTTATTTTACTCCTATGGCATCTAGTTATCAAGATATGTAAAAAAAATAGTCAAATGTAAGAAAAAAAATATATTTTATTTTGATGTTGAAATCATGAAAGTCACTATTAAAATCTGGTTGTACTGCTCTTAGGGTGGTATTTTGACCAATTTTGATAGTTGAGGAGTGTACTTGTTCCTAATTGTTTACCATGCACATGTGCTTTATTTTTCCTATATTATACTTAAATAAATAAAGTATGCTCTAAAATGCTTTCGACGTTTACCATCAACAAAGTTACATATTGCTAGCTAGTTGGATGCTTTTCCCTTTTTATGTGAAAGTTTCCTAATATAATTTTTTATTGCTAAAGGGTAAGTTTTTTCGAGTAGAAATTTGTAGTATCTATTACAAAGTTTTTCGCTCCTAAGAAAAAGTTTCATAAGTAGTTCAAAAGCTGTTTTAGGGAGAAAAAAGAAGTAATTACTCTTTAGAAGAAAGTGGTCTTTCGAAGAACATTTCTCATTTGTACTACAAATATTTTTGAAAGTTTCTTAGGCATATCACATACTACCTGTCCTAAAAAAAATTAGAAAAAGAAAAACAACTTGTTGGGACGAATCCGTAGAAGTTGATTCTTTTTTTTTGTACCAAGGGTGTATGCTTGAGAGTGGAATCATTGTTCATAGCAATTTGCAAGTAGCAGTAACAAGTGATTATAAAGTAGAACAAGGACCTATAAAGTTTATTTCCTGCTGCCAACTTCTTTAAAAAAAAAAAACGGCTTCAGCACATGACGCATCCCGAGGCTCGTGCGACACAGCTCCACAAATCGACCAAAAATCTCGTTCCCAACTACCACGACGAGGCAGGTGAACATGCCCGCGAGTAACACCGCGCGCGAACATTCGCGAATTAGGACCACAGCCCACACACGGCGACTCCACACCTCAGCCGCCGCCGCCGCCGCCGCCGCCGCTTTCCCCGTGCATATCCGCTCCCTGCCGGCTCAGTCCCCGCCATTTGCTACCTTCCGTCTCCGCTCAGCGCCGGGCCGCTGCTTCTTTCCACCGGTAAAGCATTTTTGGGCGCCCCCGAACCTGGATTCGGCCACCACCAGCTTATATCTCTTGTCTAATTTCTTCTTCTACCTAGGCCGCACTGCTTCTAACATCTTCTCCTCCAATGTCGCCTCCTTGTCTTCCTTCTGTTCTTGGCTTATTAGTTATTTGCCCCCAACGACAGCCACCAAAGCGACACACCGCCCCGGAGATTCCTACAGCCTTGATTTGTACACTAGTGCTTGTTGCTATCTTCTTTAGTTGATTGGGAAAGAACGAAAGAAAGAAATATTCGTAGGTCTAGATTATTGAGAAGAAAGGAAGAAATTTTGTTCCATGCTGTCTGAGAAGGGGGAGGGGGGGGGGGGGGGGAATTTGATTCATGGCATTTGAACCCGACAATTTGTACCGGCCATAGTTATCTTTGTTCATGCATGTCAACCCCGTCGACAAGACACCGTACAACTACCAAATCATAGTACTAGTACTGCTGCGATTGATAATAGAGAGAGAGGAAAACGAAAGAAGACGCATGCATGCATGGTAGTAAGAAGTAATTATTCCGTGGTTACCTTCGATTGGATCAGTTTTTGGTGCGTGCTGAGCCTGAGCGGCAGCGATCCGCCATGACCACAACACAAGCACCAGCCACAGGAGATGGCCACCCAAACAGCTGCTGCTGCGACGCCGCATCTCTCTCTCTCTCTGCGTGTGTGAGAGTGGGTGTCTGGGTGGTTGTGTGCGCCAGCGGCCGAAACAATATTGTGTGGGGGTTTGTCAAACTTCTTTGTTTTTTGAGATGGGGCTTCTCAAACTTCCACGGCGCGTGCACGACGCGGTTTGTGCCTTGTGCTGACCAGAGGTAGGAGAGACCGAGACACTATCGTGGTAAATATGTTTAGGCTGAGTTGTATACTGCGTTTCTAAATAGTTAGAGCCTCGTTGGTGATTCTAATAAGTCAAAAGCAAATATTTGAAATTTTAATTTAATTTCAAAGTTAATTTTAAATTATTTTAACATAGTTTAACATTAGTTTTTAAGTCATTAAAAACACATATATAAAAGTTTTACTTATAAATTAATTTTTATTTGATTATTAGGGCATATGGCTAATCGATGAGGACCTTACCCTCTCGTTATTAAAACGTAAGCACGGTTTCTAGACAATATATTTCATGTAAAAAAGAATTTTACATCAAATAAATTTTAAGAAATGAAATGAATCTATTTTTTAAAATTTGTAAAAGGCCTTGCTTTGCTTCCACTTCTTAAAGAAAATGTTTGTACATGTGACCGATAACCCGTTTACATGGGTATTTTACTGATCCATCTGCAACCAAGTACCTGTAGAAATCGTGGGTTTTGCACAGACCATTTTAGAAATCAATTTCCATAGGTGACCCATCCGTCAAAATGAATTTTCAGTTTTTAATTTTTGTGGGCGCATAAAAGCTCAAAACAATATTTCGTATTTAGTAGGCATCCATATAAGGGAGTAAGGTAGTAATTCACAAGTCACACGATTTTACAAGCGAAATATGCACGCATGCGGTTTATAAGATTTGAACCTGGGTCCTCTCATTCGGCACGTGATCTACTTATCATCTTACCATGAAGCAGTTGTTCATGACTGTGAATTAGATGCTACTCTTTTTACTTCACCTCTCTTAAAACTTGCAACATATATTTTACACTATAAATAACATTAAATGAAAAGGTCATCAACTACAAACTTGTAGATCACACCTAGCTCTACAATTTTGATACATAGAATATCTTCATCCGAGCTCATTTGAAAATTTTAAAAAAAATTACCAAAATAGATAAGAGAGTTTATAACGAATATTTGGCCACCTTAACAATCTAAAATAAAAAAAAAGTTTTAGTTGTAGATCTTCTCGAGAGCTATAATTTTTTATATAAAGTTTATCATGATCGTATTTTAGTGATGCTCATTTTTCAAACCGTCCGTAAAATATGAATATTCAAACTCTTAAATAATCTCAAATGCAAAAACTTTGATGTTTTAACTTTATCCAACTTCATATAAGGAGTTACGATTTTTTTTCGTATTTTAATGGTGCTTCCATTAATTTTTAAGTGTGTGTTCCAAGTAGAACCGTGCGTGGATATCAATTTTTACTCCGCAGCTGCATACAAGATGCGACACTTTGGTCGTCCCACCGATTCAAGACCGAAGACTGATTTGTTGTTTCTTGTTAGAAATCGTTTTCTTTTCTTCGTCGTTTCAAAAAAGGAAATCGTTTTTTTTTCTCTTCCTCTCTGCATGACTTCTTCTTTGGAGTCCTCCCCTTCGTTGTTGCAAGCGTTTGTATCAGTTGTTTGATTCCTTCGTTTTTCGATGCATTTAGGTGGGGAGCTTTCCCCCCTTTAAAATCCAAAAGTACTTTGAGCACTAATAAATTTTAAATATTTAGAGTGTGGGTAACAAAAGATTAATTTTTATATTTACGTTGCAACACACTAATAGAGAAGTGATCTTTTACCGTATTCCTCAAAACACAAATATCTTGGTTAGATTAAAAACTGGTACTAAAGATGATTTAAGTACCGGTTCTAAAAGTACAAGTTCCTATAAACATTTTTAGTCCCTGTTAGTGTTACCAACCAGTACTAAAAATACATCTTTAATACCGGTTGGTAACATCAACCGAGACGCTAGAGAATCTTTAATCCGGGTTGGTAGCTTTAGTCTCGATTAGTGTTACCAACCGGTACTAAAAATACCTAAAGGATTAGTTCAAAATAAAGCATCTCTATCCAATTCAAGTATAAAGAACAGAGCAAAGCTCGAGTGGCTACCGTCGCTCGTGTGCGAGCAGCCCATGCGAGTTCGATCCCTGCGTGTCTCACCTGGGGGTTTTCCCGTATTCCTCGGGATCAATTTAGATTGGTCCTGGTTAGGTAATAGGGTACACACGCGTGCGTGTTCAGTGGTACTGCACGTTTCCCGTGCACTGAGGCCTAGTGCCTCTATTCTCAATCCTAGCATGTGTTAGGGATGGGCACGCGTGTGTGCGTGCGTAGTGGTGTGAGTGTGGTGTGTGTTGTGTGCGTCCTGAGTTGTACCCTTTCAAAAAAAAATCAAATGTGTATAATAGGTGGGATGGTAACCATGAAGCCTGAGGTGAAAGAATTCGAATCCTACATCCCACATATTATTTTCATTTAGTATATAACTTTAGTACTGGTTCCTTCAACCAATAATAAAAATCAAGATACACTATTTGTAATAGTGACACTAGCAACATTTTAAATATTCATATTTTTTTATAAAACAAAGGGCAAACGGTCAGAATAGAAATACGAAGCATAATGTCCACTGGTACATAGTACTATTTGAGAACGGAGGAAGTATATATGTTTAACAATGTTCATTAAATCGATGTCTAACAGTAGCATGCAACTAAACATTAATTTTTTCCTTATAAGTATAGAAGAAAAAACAATAAGCTTTGTTATACGAAAATACACTACTACAAAACTGGCTTCACCGCATCATATTGCAACTAGTCAGGGGCGGATCTAGGAAATGCATAGAGGGAGCTTATCCCTTTCCTCCTCCAACCCCCTACTCTTCATATTTTCCCTCCCATCTCCCCTTCCCTTAATGCTGATCCAGTGGGGTAGTCCCCCCAGTGTTCGTATTTCGTAACATACACAGATAAAATCCGCAAGCGAACGGATATACCGCTGTAGCACTTCACTCGGAAGTATTCCAAGGTATTGAATTTCTACAAGGAACGAGGGTGTTTAACTCTTCATCAAGTTCATCTAAGAACACAAGATAAATGTAGGCAAAAGGGTAGAGAGTATTTTCTAGCGTGGTACATGGTCATCTAGAAAGCTTTATTTTAATCCTATTGCAATACCTCAGGCACTGGCTTGCTCGCTGCTACCAGGACTCGCTCTACTACGTACCCGGACAGGGAGGACTGCGGTGATCTCGAGGGCTATCACCACCTCTACACCAACCTCTAACGTACTGTGAGATACGCAGCAAACACTGGTAATTAACTACTTAAACACCATGTCTATACAATTAATTACTAATCTAGCATTAGCTAAACACTAAAGTAATCACTTATTTCTGAATAAACAATAGTGAACAATGATCCAGTACGCTAAATAGGAACTAACTAAGAAGTATACAACTCAAGATAAATCTCAATTACTTAATTAAGATATTCTAAATTAGAACAAAGTAATTGCTAATGTACAAAAGAAATAAAGAGAGTTACCGATAATTCTGGAACTCCTCCAACTCTTTCTTCCTCACTCTCATTCCCTTATTCTAAGTATACATAAGTGGATACAAAGAGTCTCTTATAATTTAACTCTACATCTTGGTGTGTGTTAAAAGAGAGAATAAGAAGTCCTTTTATAGTCTCCTTTTGACAATTGAAAATATTGGAATCACCCTTCAACCGTCATTGGGGAGGTATCTGGGACGACCACGTGGAAGCACATCCCCATCGGAACCCTGACTTGGTCCGATGGGTCTCCAATTCCTCCTGAGCCTACTCTTGTGCGTCCTCAGACTTATGGTATGGTGGTTGGACCCATTTGCAGATGTTAAATTGGGTTTATAGGCCCATCCATCCATGTATACATTATGTGTCAGCTTCTGCCATTTCTTTATTTATATAGTTGTCTCTTGTAGCAAATATTTTTTCAAGTACAGGCAGAACTAGATTATTTCTAATAAAATATGCATGCAAGCATTGTTAGTTCTCCTTTATTATTAAAAGTATTGACAGTCGAAATTAGTCTATAACGACCGTCAACACTCAGCACCCACGCTGGATCCGCCCCTACTACACACTAACACACATAGCTCCAAAAGCTATTTTGGTAGTGGTGATGTCATTACCTCTCACGTCGATCTTACAAGGCCACATTCTGTAGTAGGGCAACTTATGGAAAAGCTTATAACTAGTGGATTATTTAAATAATAGCTATTATAAAATTTTATATATATATATGATTTTTTAAAAACTTTTATATTTTTTCTCAAAACTCTTACGTTTTGAAAATCGTGCGCGTGAAAATATTGTAGCCAAAATCAGAAAAGAACGAGCCATAATGTTGGGAGCGTTGAAATAATAGATTATACCTTACCTCTAATAAATCAGAGCCCAGAAATAATTCCCATAATACGTTAAAAAACCATGTTCACAAGCGTGAATGCGACGATTGTATAAAATCCTGTGATATACTCCAGTAGTTGTCACATAAGTACGACGATTGTATAAAATCCTGTGATATACTCCAGTAGTTGTCACATAAGTACGTGTGTGTATGTGTATATATATATATATATATATATATATATATATATATGTATATGTGTATGTGTGTATATATACACACATACATAATTACATATACACATATATATATACACACACTACCCAATACCCTACTTGTTGTTTAACTAAATAGCTCATATCAGGATAGTTTTTTTACTATCGCATAGAATCCCGCTTCCCACCTATACAGATCAAACAACCAACAAGCGAATATTTTACTATCACATCAAAATTTTTTCACACAAAAACAGTACATCCCTATCCATGTTCACTTCCATTTTTTTATCTGGTGATCGATGATCCTTGCCCGTGATCCTATAGCCGCAGCCCGCACTACGGTCACCTCCACTGGCGATGGAGCTCTTCGGAGCCGGCATCTACAACACCATCGACAACAGCTCCGCTCCACCGCCGATATCTCCAACATCTCCGAAGACTGCATGCGATGGGGTAGCGATGGGGTAGGGTGACGGATCCAGCCATCATTAGGCAAGATCTGCCAGCTCATCGGCGAGGTGGCGAGGAGGCGCACCCACGAGACCACGACCTTCAATCTATGGTGCTGAAGAGGTTCTGGAAGGAGGCGCCTGACCACGCCGTAGCGGCTGCGGGGGACAGCCCCCAATCTGGCGCGACTCGATGCTTTGCTCCTGCTTGACTCATCGTCCACAGGTGTATTGTTCCTGCTTCGACCCCGACAGCTTCTGGTGGTCGCTTGGCCGGGATAGGATTGGAGCTGCTGCTCGATCTGTCTCGGGTAGCCACCACCGCCAAGCCCTCCAGCCTGTACCTCCCGTTCCTTCGGTGGCCAGCGACGCAGCGTGCTCCTGGATCTCCATTGAGTAGGGAGCCTGGAGCATGCTGCAGCACCACGATGTGCTCCTCAGGCCATCCGCATGCTTGCTGCTTCTCTCCTCCCGTGGATGGGAGACATGTTCTGTTTTTTTCTTCTGGTTGGTTCTATAGTTTTTTACATAAGATTTTGTACGATTGATATACACATGTAATAATCCATAATTTTGGTTTTATGTGTTAATATACCCCGTCAACAGATATTGATACTCGTATCTTAGTGGCAGGAAAAAATTACTCACTTTTTCTTTTAAACGGATAGATTGAGTAAATATATTACTAACTAAAAGAATTAAGAAAATAGATGTCTACTATGAACACACCGAGAGAGTGATGTATAAATATACGAGAGTAAAAATATCACGGACCTTATTATCGATATGCTAATTTGTGGGTACTAAAAATTTTACTGCAGGATCTAAACCTGAGTTCAATTTTTTTACGGATTGCGGAGACCTTATTTTACTTTTTACTAACTTGTGGGAGTAAAATTTTTACTGCAAGGTCTAAACATGAGTTCTTTTTTTTTTACCGATCACACCTTTTTTACTGATGGTCTAAACCTAATTTTGATTAGGAATTTCTTTTACTAATGGTCGACACCTGATTCTGATTAGGAATTTTTTACTGATGGTCTAACCGTGATTTTGATCAGGAACTTTTTTACTGATAGTGGTGGGAACGGAGAGACCAAGAAAAAGGGCTTGGGAGGCCACGTGGAGACCTGCAGGAAGGATGCGCTCTGGATTGGGACGGCAGATGTGAGCAAAATAAAAAAACGCGATCGGTGGAAGGAAAAACGAAAAATCCGGAGATGCCCTGCGCTGTGAGTCGCGTCACCGTGTTACGTAGAGCGCTGCGCTTAATGTAGCGCTACCTTGTGTGTATATATATATATATATGTATATATACACACATATATATATATATATGTATATATATGTATATGTATATATGTGTGTATATATATATGTATGTGTATATATGTATATGTAGTCCTTGTGCTATGGACAACCTCACCTGGATCCACCTGCTGCCTCTATCGCTGAGCCGCGGCCCTTGCCACCGTTCTCCTCCGTAGCCTGCAGCCACCAGAACTGACGCTCCCGAGACCCACCACTGTGAGATTTGGCACACCCGAGGCCTGCCACCACTAGAGATTTGGCATTAATTCCCATGGACCACTTGACACCGTTGTAGATCTAATCCTTGCTATCGTTGTTGATGACATGCAGCATGTCATCGTCACCAGATCTAGTGCTCCCGATACCTGCATCGCCAAATCCGTCATGGATGCTGTTGATGCGGAGTAATGGCGGTTTCCAGAATAGTTGGAGGAGGGCGAACTGTGGAATTGAGTGATAGAGAAAAATCGTAATAAGACGGGGATTGAGACCAAAAGAACTTAGCGGCTCGATCAATCAGGAAATTGGCTGGCTGGTGGAGTGTTTTTATATTGTCCAAGTGTTATTTTTATAGACGATTCTTACTTAAAAATAAAAAGGTGTCATCAAAAATTGTATTTTAAGCATTAATATAAAGAAGGTTTTGTGGCACACCACTTTAGACATAGTGGTGGTGTCATAAAAGAACACTTATAATATCATACCGAACGGTTTTTAACGCTAATCAGTTCTCACACGATCAATGTGTTTGAACGTGAGCAGTTTCCAGTAATAAGAACAAGAACACTGCTTTAGTGGAGTCCCATTCTTAAGGGTGAGTTCGTTAGGAGGAGATGGGAATAAATATCCTACGTATGAAAAACAAAACAATTCATTAGCGCACGATTAATTAATTATTATATATTTTTTCAAAAATAGATCAATATGATTTTTGTAAACAACTTTCGTATATAATTTTTTTTCAAAAAACACATTGTTTATCAATTTGAAAAGCGTGCGTGCGAAATATGAGGGAGAGGAGTTGGGAACACCGGCTACCGAACACACTGAGTGAAACGATTTTTAAAGGTTTTCAAAACAACTACTTGTTCTGAGTCAGTCATAGATGTATGGTTTCAAACTATCACTTTCACGAAACCATGTGAGTCTCAATAATATAGCGCACGGAGTTTCAAACAACCATGTGGTCTCAGCTAAGCTAAGCTAACCTAGCATGTATCTTTTTATTGATAGAATCATATCTTGTCTCAAGTTAAATTTATGAATGCATCATCAGAATAATATTTTCTATTTTTAAATGACATAAACATAAAATAATATGAAGTTTCATATTGATATAGTAGAAAAATTTATAAAATTAAGGTGTAACCAAGGAAAAAACAAAAATATATATATCACCACCACAAGTTAGCTTAGCTCGTTGCACCAAGCTAACCGCCCCTAGACCTACAAGGGAGTCACAAAATGCCTCACCAAACACCGACTCAACACCTACGTCGGCCTCCTGTAACAGTTCTCCTTCCAGAATCGCATAGCTAGCACATCCGATGGGCGGGTCCACTTACACATATCATTCCACTTACACTTTCGTCCTCATTTCATGTAAAAGGGTTACCCAGGAGTGATATGATTAGAGGAAAAAAAGCTTTATAAGTTGGTTCCACCCTGCTAAACTAGCAAGATAGTACTAAATATGCGCACAGGATATCACATCTCCCCCACATTGTCGCGCTGGCCTACTCCCAATTGCCGCAACCGGCTACTGTGTTCTCCCTTCATTCCCGACCAGATACAGCGCGGGGGCACCAGATCCATTCGCAAGCGGCCCAGATCCGTTCGAGGGGACACCAGATCCACGCCACGTGTCGCGGCACCATCTTGGTTGCGTGCGCCGCCATGCTGCCTCCCCCATGCGCGATGCCACCACACTGCCTTTCCCGCACCAAAGGCGGAGCTACGACGAGGTTTGCTCGCGCCGCCACCATCCTAACTCGCCGCTCGTTTTTTTGGCAGCGTGCTCCGATGATGGCGAGGCGAAAAGGAAGGAAGACGACGGCTAGGGTTCGCCCTCCAAGTCGCCCGCGTGTGGACAACGCGGATGTGCGGTGGGTGTTGGGGGGTAGGGGGTTGGTTATCCCAATGATCTTTTCTATCGATTGGCATGATCACCAATATTCTGTAATTAAGCTAGTATTAGCCAGTTATAAATTAAGTTAGTAGCTCGTGGTTAAATTGGATGTGTTATTCTCACCAACTAGAGTCAATGAAATAATCTCAAATGGGTCGTGCTGACTTTTGACAGATTACTATATCACGGATGACTGATTCTACTACTATAGTGAGCATGCGAGGGAATGACCAAGCATCCCAAACGACCATAAGTTGGTCACAAGTTTCATGCAGGAAGTCATGACTAATTAAGTCGGATCCTATTAGTCTCTCTCTTAGTCTCTTAGTGCTTGACATGACTTAATTAAGTCGGATCGTATGAGTTTCTCTCTTAAGGCTTCTATCAGTCCCTCAACTAGAGCTTCTTCGTTGATAGTGTATGCAAGCGAATGACCGAGCATCCCATGCAGCCACAAGCTTCATGCAGGAAGACTTGACTAATCAAGGGCGTGTTTGGCAGGGCTCCAAACAACTCCAGATCCAAAAAAACAGCTCCACTCCAGTTTTTTCTAGCCAAACACTCCCAACTCCAAAAACTCCAGATTCAAAAAAACATGCATCTAGCTCCCAACTTCACCAAATCCATGGAGTCCCTCAGGGGGTACTCCGCAAACGCAGATTTTAAAAGGACTCGTGGAGTTGGGTGGAAATTACCCACCATTGCCATCCATTACACAACTTACCGGTTCGTTTCTTTTTTTCAACCCACCGTGCGTGACCCCTCCCCCCCCCGACGCTTGGTCTTCCGCGACCTTTCGCGTCGCAGCGCCACCGCCTCCCGTTCCCCCATCGTCGCCTCCTCATTCTTGGCCGGAGATCGCCGGAGTTCGTCGGAAAAACGACGGGATGTCCCGTCCGCCGCCTCCTCCCCCGATTCCCCCATCAAATTCACGCCGTGTTGGGCTTACCCGCCCTCTGTCTGCAACCCTAGGTGGCAATGGTGGCCAAGGCGGCGGCCACCTGCTTGCTGTGGTCGCCCAGGGCGCCGCCGGGCTGCATGCCGCGGCCAGCCAGGGCGCGGGCGGGCCTGGCGCGGCTGCCAGTGCTGCGGCCGGCCAGGGCACGCCTACGGCCGGCGTTGGCCTAAACGCGGCTGCTACTGCTGCTCCCGGCCAGGGCAATCCTACGGCCGGCGTTGGCCTGAACGTGGCTGGCAGTGCTGCGGCCGGCCAGGGCACTCCTACGGCCGGCCTGAACGCGGCCGAACTTGGCGCGGCCAGCCAGAACGCCGTCGGACTTGGCGCGGGCGGTCTGAACGCGTCTCAAGCATCTGCTACGTCTAGGAGACGTGCTGCGTCGGCCAAAAGGGCTAGAGATGATGATCAGGTACAATTCGTTGTCAATTTGCAGTGTTCACAATTTTTATTTTTAGATGCTTAAACTGTTTTGTGATAATACATGCATAGGGGGATTATATTGATTGGAATGATCATCGTACCACTGTTGTTTGCTCGTTGTTTGCTGAACAAGTTAGAAAAGGAAATAGACCAAAGACGCACTTGAATAATGTGGGCTATAATGAGGTGATTGAGAGGTTTTTCCAATGTACCGGTATCATGTTGAAAAAAAGTCAGCTTAAGAACAAATGGGACAAGTTGAAGAATGATTTGACTGTTTGGAGAAAGTTGACGAGGAAACAAACTGGTCTCGGTTGGAATTGGGACAATGGAACTATCAACATGGATGCCGAGTGGTGGAAAAAAATCAAAAATGTGAGCATCTAATATTTGCTTTTCTTTCAACTTTTTTAATATAATGCAGAGCATCTAATATTTGCTTTTCTTTCAACTTTTTTAATATAATGCAATTGCTTACTTTAGCCTAAATATGTAGGAGATACCTGGTGTCGGGAAATTTAAGAATAGGCCTCTCCAAAATGAAGATGATATGAAGGTGATGTTTGGGAGCATCATTAATGAAGAGATAGATCATTGGAATCCTATGTCTTCCAACCCGATCATACCACCTAGTGCAGATCCCTCCCATTATACTGATTTGGAGAATGGTGAGGATAATGGTGAGGAGAATGGTGAGAATAATGGTGAAGATATTGGTGAAGAGATTTTGGAAGTATCTCCTACACCTATCAACAACCCTAACTGAAAGGCTCACATTATTCTTGAAAAACCTAACAAGAAGCCTAAGACTAGCACTGGACTATGCCCACCAAGGAGGCTAGGTTCAATTGGCTAAAGAGGAAGTTTGACATGATGTTCGGAAAATGATCAGTCTAGTATCATTTATCTATGTCATGTAGACAATTTATCTATGTGTGTCTTGTGGACAATTTATCTATGTGTGTGTCTTGTGGACAATTTATCTATCTGTGTGTCTTGTGGACAATTTTATCTATGTCTTGTGTTGTCATTTTATTTATCTATGTCTTGTTGACAAATTCTTGCAGATATGTAGCGATGATGATGATGATGAGATTGAGGATTTTTTCAGAATGGTCTTAGGCGGTGCTATGATGGTACAAATATATGTTGACATGTATCTTACTAAAAACCCTCCAAGGACGTCTACAACAAGTGGAATGGGGTTTATGTTGGAGCTTTTCAACAGTCCAGGAGAATGCCATAGACAACTTCACATGAGCACAGAAATTTTCTTCGACCTCCATGGGTTATTGGTTGACAGGTATGAGCTGAAAGAATCACTACACATGTCAACTGTTGAGAGTCTAGGTATTCTGTTATTCATTTGTGGAGGGAATGAGTCCATCAGTAGAGCTGTTAATCGATTCAAGCACTCGGGTGAAACTATTAAAAGAAAATTTCAAGCACTCGGGTGAAACTATCAGTAGGTAAATATTACGTTGTCGATGCGGGGTATCCTAATTGCCCCGGTTATCTAGCTCCGTACAAGGGTGAGAGGTATCATATGCCTGAGTGGCATAGAGGTATGGAACCTAGAACCCCGAAGGAAAAGTTCAATCGCAAACATTCATCTATTCGCAATGTGATTGAGAGATCCTTTGGGTTACTGAAAATGAAGTGGGAAATTCTATACCGGATGAAGAAATACCCCATGTGGAAGCAAAAAATGATAGTTGTGGCTTGTATGGTCCTCCACAATTTCATTCGCGAGCATAACAGTGAGGATGCAGACTTTGCTCGGTTTGATCGTGATCCTAATTTTATGCCTACAATCCCGAATCGGTATAACGATTTGCCGTTCCGGCAAATGCATCAGATACATCTACTACAGAAGCCGAGGAACATTGCATGGATACTTTTCGGGATGAACTCGTCACAACTCTTGCTCTTGGTTGGAACTAGTTTGTTATCGAAATATGTAATTTTATATTTCTAAGCTTTTGAACAATTCTTGTGACTTGTTTTGATGATCGAACTCATTTGATAGGATTTTTGTCTGATCAAATGCATGCTTGTCCGTTTCACTATTGCAAAAAGAAAAAAAAAGACCAACGCCATGCACCATCTAGCGTCCAGGCAGGGCGCGGCAAAAAGAAAAAAAAACAACGACATGCATGTAGTCTCCAGGCACGGCAAAAAAAGAAAAAAAAAAGACCAACACATTCTGTTCCGGAGGGCAAAAGAGGGTAATCCATTCAAATTCCTTGTTTCTGGAGCTGGAGCTGTTATCCCTGCCAAACACATTTCTCAGCTCCAAATTGAGAGTCCAGCTCCACGCGTGGAGCTGCTCTGTAGTGGAGCAGCAGCTCCAGAGTGGGTTTGGCAGAGCTGGAGCCCTGCCAAACACGCCCTAAGTCAGATCCTATCAATCTCTCTTAGTGCTTGACTTGACTAATTAAGTAGGATCCTATTAGTCTCTCTTAGGGCTTCTACTAGTTTCTTATGGCTTCTTCATTGATAGTGCATACGAGCGAATTACGACCAAAAGTTGGTCACAAGCTGCATGCAGGAACACTTGACTAATTAAGTCAGATTCGACCAATCTCTCTCTTAGGATAACTTGACTAATTAATTCCGATCCTATCAATATCTCTTAGGACTTGTACCAGTCTCTCTTAGGGCTTCATTGATAGCACATGCGAGCGAATGAGCGAGGTTCTTCATTGATAGTGCATGCGAGCGAATGATCGAGCATCCCATGCGACCAAAAGTTGGTCACAAGCTGCTTGATTTGACTAATTAATTCCGATCCTATCAGTCTCTCTTAGGGCTTCTTCGTTGGTGGTTTGGGTGGTGTGTGTTTGGCTGGGCGGAGATAGGGAAGTTTCTCCCCCGACCCACGCGGGAGAGAAAAATCACCATCCAATCAGTTTTTTTCTCCCCTGCCACGACGCAGCGTCCACCTCGCGGCGCTCTTCTTGTTCCGAGTACCAAGACATAGGGATTAGCCAGCGAAGACGGTTTATTTAGTACCTTTACTTGGTAAAACATGAGAGGTGTCATCTTTTGCCGAAAGTGAAGAACTCGAGCCCTTGCGAGTCTAATTTGATAGCGCCAGGGCCGATTTAAACACATCCTTAGCGGAACAAGGCTTCACTCCTAAAATGAAATCGTTAGGGACCCACGCTCAATCGTCTCCGCGCAGTCAATCCCTCGTGCAGCTTCGAATTAAATATATGATGTGATCTTGCTCATTTCCATGCGGTGAGACAAATCCTAAATTCATCCCAAATGTAGTAAGCATGTGCACGTAATTAGAACGCGAACCAAAGCACAACAGGGTATAGATGAAGGATCTGCCCAAAACTGGATACATGGTCAAAGTAAACCAAGAACGATGAAAACAAAATTAAACTAGTATTGTAATATATGGAGGCTTCGATTGCAGAATGTACAAAATCTCTCAAGCATCTACAAAGCTAGATGTCCAGTGCAAAAAGAATGTCTGAGAAGCAGTACACCATCAGTAGCTAAATACTGCACTGCACCTGAGTCTCTCCACACGATGGAGATGAAACAGCTCCGCCCAACCAGAAGGTACCTTTGGCCTTTTCTCAAATGCAGCCTGGAGACAAGTTGAAGAACAACTGGATAGGCCATCGCTAGAAGCAGCGAGCAACACAGTTCCAAGATGAACTCACTTCTATGTGGGTATATATAGTCTAAAATATATCACAAATAATTGAAAATGAACACTTCACTACTTGAGTAACCGAACCCAGTAAGCTGCAATGTTAATGCTTGCTGCCAAAGGGCATCATCTTACCTCAAAAGAGTTTCACAACTTCTAGGTTTTAAATCTTGATGTTGAAGTAGTCAGAATCAAAATGGTGCAGTCTTACGTATCCATCTTCACCACCACTCGAAAAGCTGTTAAAACATCGATTATACATGAATAACTGAAGCTCAAAGCAAAAAGCACTTTCTGAACAACATAAATTAACCATGACATGAGAGAAAAAACAAGAACATAAACTAGTTATCACATAAAGCAGCTCTCATAAATTCTTTTTCACCAATAGAAATCAGAATAGCGTATATGGCCAAATCTGATTGGCAACAATCACTGAGCCTGGTACCATGAGATATAATCAAAATATACAGCAATCATCAGAAGGCCAGCTTGGTGCCCCGAACCAAGACATCATCAAATGACATGAAGTTTTACCTTCATCAATATAACTTACAATGTTTAAAACTTATTTTATTCTGAAATACTTTACAATTTTCAGATAAAGCAATAGTGGATACCAATGAAAAATGCATTCGAAATAGTCATGAGTGGATACCAATGAAAAATGCATTCGAAATAGTCATGAAGCCACTAAATTATGCACATACATTGAATCAACACAAGAAACACATTGCATCAACATAATAATTATATAATATGGAGGTGACATATAACTATGTTTCTTCCTAGGATGCGTCGAGGACAGGGAAGGTAGCTCTCACAAGTCTTATGTTTCAACAGCTTCAATCAGAATAGCGTATAAAACCAATCTGATTGGTTGAAATCATGGAACTTCAAAATTATATGACGCTTGAAACAGCTATACTAAGAATGCAACTCAATTTTGCACTAACAGGTTATCAAAATAAATCTTGGACATGGCATAGCTCTCATTATTATTTGTCATCAAACAATAGTCAGCATAGCTTATATTGCCAATGAAAGTGGCTGCAATCACTGAGCTATGTAGGACACAAGAAAAGTATTTCAACAAGACAAATAGAAACAAACAACATAAGAATTCAATAGAGAACAAATATGACAAACAGATAGGAAGACCAATGAATCAATTGAAGGAACAGAACTAGGGGCAGTGGGTTAAAATGACAACGGTGAATGATGGATTGTTGTACGACAATATAAAAAGTCAAAGCTTGGAGTTAAAAAGAGAAATATCCATGTAAACATAGCCAGTAGAAAACACAAGAATGTGTTAAAAATCCATATGGCAGGATAAAATAAGAAAGACACCTGCTCTCATAATGTTTATGACATCCTATATGATTCAGAATAGCGTATATTGCCATGGCTTAACATGACTTAATAATCATTGAGCAGAAATCACACAAAGTAATATGGAACAAAAGCTAATCCTCGTAAGTGCAGGGGTAGAACGTAAATATAGCATTCATATAATATTACAGATATGCATTATGAATATTACCTCCGTCCATCAGGATTAAATGCCAGTGCGTTAATTGGTCCAAAATGGCCTTTAACACCACCAATTTCCTCTTGCAAAATCTAAAGAAAAAAATATAAGTGTCTTATTCTTGAACAACAAAAAAATAACTTTGCAAAAGAAAACTACACTATTATTGTTGTCAATAAAACATAAGATAGAAACTGTGTTCGAAGGACTGACCTTGTGAAAGAATTTCGCTTCAAATTTTCCTGCACGACGGTCTGTCATAGTCACATTCATCGCATCTTGACCACCTCCGATAACCACCTAACAAAACAAAGATTTCTTGCAACTAATATTTAGAATAATATAAATGATAACAAGATACTGACTGCTCCTTACAGCAACATTACAAGTGAACAGTTCAGATGTAGCCAATAGTACATTTTTCCAGTGTTGGTATAAATGCAAATCCAGAAGGAGAATGACTCAAAACTGAGAACAAAAAGGTGGCAACAAGAAAAGAGAATAAACCAAAATCTTAAAAAGAAGGATAAGTCATATCCAACTTCAACTTAACAAGGAGGATTACTGCAAAGCAAAATAACAAAACAGATGGCAAAGTCATTTCAATCCCTACAATAGCATATTGGGAACATATGTAGTTAGCATGAGATAACACCAAATAATTTAAGGCATGACCATGTATTTTGATGAAAAAATTCTATAAAAGAACTTCAGAAAATGAAGATAAGAATTAGGTATTGTGGCCCACATACATGGTCAAGAAGAGGAGAAATGTCAACAGCATTAACAGGTCGCTCAGTGACATATGTCTTGATCAGGGTCAGAGTTCTTGTATCCCATAGCTAGCCAGATAGCAACGTGCATGTCAGGAAATAATCATATTTGTAGTACGAAGTACAAACAATTGAAAACATGATTATGCAAGCAGCTTCATCAAAACATCACCTTAGCAGACTTATCCAAGGAGCCTGTTAGGAAATGCGACCAATCTGCAGATTTGGAAAGTGAAGTAATTGTTTTCTGATGTCCTTGTTCCTTGTCTGACTCCTTCAGACATGTTCCAGTCTGTACATGCCAAAACCATACAGAATGTAAAAGGCATATCCCATGATAAAGTTGACAGAAAAACATGTTCATTCCCAAACAATTACATAGTTGGCATGTTTAATAGAAGGTAAAATGGCAACAAATAGCTAGCATACGTTATGTATGAATGTAGCATGTTTTCGGTTAGTGAACAAAGACAAACTACCATTTTGTCATTGGCACTATATTGCCAGTCAGTTTAAATCAAGAAACATGAAAGGTATGTATCGCCGGTTCAATGAATACTAACAAATGCTATGTTAATTCATAATGTTGCCATGAATAATTTTTCAACCAATATCTGGGAACATCAATTTTAACTATTGAACAACTTTTCACTTGTCAGTCCAGATACATGTCAAATGATCCTACACAAGAGCGCTACAGGTACACAGACCACAGTTATAATAAGCAAATCATCGCATTCCTGACAAGCACCAGACTCCTAGTGCTAGCGGTGGTTAGTAGGACTATGTGCAAATATTGTAATTCAAAGCTAACCTCGGTGTCCCAAATGCGGATGGTGGCATCCTCACCGGCGGTGATGATGGTCTTGTTCAACGGCCCCCACACGGCCCTGTTAATCCTCCCCTTGATGCCAGAAATCACGAGAAGAGCCTCCTCCGACTCTTCATACACAACCACACAACACACTTACTTTAGAACCCACACATATCCATAAGCTTCGAAACAGAAACAGAAGGTTAGAGAAGAGGAGTCTGTAATTTACGGTCATCGGGGTCGTCGGCGATGCGCTTGACCTGGGCGGTGGGCACGTTGTCCATGAAGTTGTCGGTGGTGATGACGGCGAGGCCGTCGCCGATGGCGAACTCGACGGAGCGGGCGGGGGCGTCGAAGCGGAAGGTGAAGAGCTCCGTCCCGGTCTGCACGTCCCAGAGCTTGGCGGTCTGGTCGGCGCTGCCGGTGATGAGGCGGGTGGAGTCGCGGGAGACGTCGCAGGACCAGACGGCGCCGTTGTGGCCGCGGTAGGTGCCGAGGCGGTCGCCGTTGTCGGCGAACCAGACGTTGGGGGTGTGGTCCTTGGCGCACGAGAAGAGGAGGTCCCCGTCGCGGTTGTACCGGAGGAACGTCAGCGGCCGCTCGTGCCCCTTCATCAGGATCGGCCTCATCTTCGCCTCGCCGCCGCCGCCGCCGCCGGGGAGGATGGGTCGGGTTAGGGTTAGGGAGGTGGGTGGCGTTGCGGCGGTGAGGAAAAACCCTAGCTCGCGGGTGGGTTGTGGGGGCTTTGTGCTGGGCTGCTGTCCGAACGGGAGGGAGGGCTTATTAATAGCGGACTTGATGGGCCGTGCTGGCCCAATAGCTTAGTGGACCGGTTGAGAGAAATTGGGTCACGGAGGATACTTCAAAATCACCTTACCAACATTTTTTACTTAGTAACAAATTTGGACATGTTACCAAATTTTGTTAGTATTGGATATGTTTAGTTTGGAATCTTTCCGAAATTTGATTGTGTTTTTTGAGAGAAACTTCTGCAAATTTCAAGTTTTTAACTTTTGGTAGGTAGAAACGTTAAGAACATGATTAGTTTGTTACCCTACTAAGGCTGAGTTCTTTTGGTTTTCCTATTCCGCGCGTAAGCGTGGCAAAAGAAGTAGCGCGCACACGGTTTCCACTTTCCAGACCATGTAAGCACGTATAGCGTAACTAACAGAGTTAGTTTTGGATAATGATGGTAATTAAGTTAAGCTTTTCCTTTTTTTTGGAAGATTGCCTTTTTACTAACAATTTGAAAAAAATCTATAAATTTTCAACTCGCAAATTGAACTTTTAAGTTAAATTTGAAAACTTCCAACTCAAGATTTAAACTTTTAAGTCCCTCTCACTGCGCTACCTTATGGGCCCATTTGCCGGTTTAGGAGGACGGTGTACAATTGGCATGCGTCATCTGGGGAGGTTCACAGGTTCGCAATTATGGATTCATCGGTTTGGATCAACATTTCAGGCAAGAATCGTTGAATCCATTCTCTCTTCACCCATAATGTTGAAATCCTAATCAAGTTGCTTCGGACTTTTCCCCTTTCATTTCCTTCTCTTAAATTTGAGCAATTGCAGGAAAAACTACCGCCTCGCCACGACTCATCGCCTTCTATTAACTGCGCCATGTCCCATTTCCTCTTCGAAGTAAATCAGCGACAAGAAACTGCAACCACCTACGCGAAGATGAGGTGCCGTAACTAATCCCACTAATCCTCCGAAAATCCTAACCAGCGATCGGTCCCTCCTCTCCACTTTTCTTTTTTTGGCACCACATTATTTTTCCTGTTTTAGTAAGTTTATACACCTAAAGTTTATACATCTCAAGTTTACACATCTATAGTTTATACATCTAAAGTTTATAAATCCAAAGTTTATAAGTCAAAAGTTTATATACCCGATTCAAATTTATATTTGGATTCAAATATTTTTTTCATAGAATATTTCTATACATAAAGTTTATACGTTGGAAATTTACTGTATAATACATATATAAGTATAAAGTTTATACACATGAATAAGGATATTAGATTTATTTTTTATTTTTTTATTTTTTTCTAACTTGTTTTTTTTAAAAAAATATGGTAAAGAAAGTAGAGAAGAAGAGGAGGAAACGTGGGGAAGGAAGTGATCACCCGCCTATTAGCAACGCCCCTAATCCTCTTCGTAAGTCGTAGCCTCTTTCAAATCCTCCCATACCAACCAACAGTCACCTCGAGAGCTCTGGATCAGTTGCCTCCCCAATAGATCAAGTACGCGTTGCTGGACATGGACAGACTCCTCTTCCCAAATCATTTGGATCCACAGCTGTCAGGAGCCTCCTCCGTCTTGGCACAGGTATGCATAGTAGCCAATCATATGTGCACTATGTGTTTGATAAAATGCCCTGCATCCGTTTTATATAACAGTTTGTGTTGTTTGCAAAGTTGTTTGATAAAATACCTAAATTCAATTGCCTCTTTTTAGGTGTCCGTTGTCGCTGCTTGCATGCTGCATCACAAGGAAATAAGTTGGATTTTGTACTCACTTCTCCACTGCAGGCACATGGATTTCTCGGCCATGTTTCACCAATGAACTGTGAATTAATGTTAGAGCATGCTATAGGCAGCTTTGGCCTTTCAATTGCTATAGCAGTTCAGCACGAGTAGTTGGATATACAATCTTGGATGAAATTTTTGTAGAACAATTATTTATTCACTACAAGATCTGCATAGAAAATTATTTGCTTGAGTTGGACACAATAATTTTTCATGTACGGTATGTATATTTTCCTGTTTCTGTTAGTTTGTATCATGCACATGTTTTCAAAGTTACATTGCTATCTCTATGTTTTTTGGTGAGGTAGATAAACTATATTTTGAGCGCTCGCAGCATGTTCTTGGGTAACATGTGGTTGATTCTTGAATATAGCAAGTTTTTTTGTGTTTACTTAATGACTAAGCTTGACATGTCAAAGTTTATCAGCATGAAGAAGAAACTTGAAAGAGTATTGTTACTACAGATTTCCTGTCCAAACCAGACCAGCAAATATATAATCAAATTTACTAGATCCTCATATTAATTTGCTATATATATATTCTCAAAATGATCATGGTTGCTAATGATTCTCCATTTTATCATCACTGTTTTCATCAGTTTGTGTAAAAATGGTTGTTGATTTTTCATTTTCCACCTTCTTTATGGCTCATATACATGAGAGGTTCTTCAATATCCAGTTCTTTCAGCTGATTGGACCAAATCTTTATACAAGTCGTCTTCCAGTTTATGACAAATTCAGGAATACAATTAAGGACATCCTATCTGCAATGATCTAATTATTTCAACAAATAAACAAATTTTCTGTAATATTCTTTTTCTTGGATATATGTTTAACAATTACTAGGATTCATGTAATATGGAGAATTTTGTTCTCAGAATAATACAAATGAACCTCGACTTTTCATTAATTTTCTTCCTACCTTATTCTGGTGATGCAGATAATTATTTACAATTTCTTACATATTCTACTTAATTTTTCTTTCCATTATAACCAAGTTCAGCAAACCCGTTATTTATTGTCAATAGCTCGATTGTTCACACAACAAAAATCATATTGAAGATTACTTAGTAATTATCATAGCAAAGCGTAAGGTATCACCTAGCAGATAGATATGTCTAAACCATCTGCTTACACTTGCAGAGTCACACATTGTGTCTGTCATCCTTGCCAAGTTTATAGAAGCAGTGAAAAGGTAAAATTCTTCGGTTGCATTTGCGTTTCTCCTGTATTTACCCACTTGCACTACTGTTCTATACCTCAGTTACCGAGTGAGGCTTGTCGTGCAGGAACTCGTCGACGCATTTGATCTTCCACATCTCGTCATCCGTGCCCCAATCAAAATGCAGTCTGAGCCATATGCTTCTCAGTATACCCAGCATATGTTGGTTTTAAGTGTCAGCGATATATATACTTATGATACCGAGATACGTACAGCCAAACTTATATATGCTTGTTGCCACCAAAAATTATCCCAAGAAAGCAACACTCGAATTTTTCCTGGTGCAGCACCACACGTGCCTCTAGCGAATAGGCAAAAAAAAAAATGCCTTTCTGGTTCTTACGGGATCACAAGCAAATCACTGCTGTGCAGCTCACCAGCACATCGACTGCTGCTGCTTGCTGCACGCCAACTGCAGCTGCACCTCTGCTCCGATGCGGTATCGCTGCCAGCAGTCCGGAACGTCGTGAAGACGCAGCCGCCGCCGGCGATCGGTAGGAGTAGATCAAACAAAACAACACAAAGGAAAGCAAAACGAGTAAAAGGAAATATGACAGAAATTTTGTATCGATTGATTGTGTATCTTTGTTTCCAATCGGCCTAGACCCGTATATAGGGTGCCTGGTCTTTGGCTTGGTCCCACACTAATTAGATTAGAGATCACACGTTATTAACCAAAACAATTAAAATTAACGGAGAAATGAAAACGTTGCATGCACAGCTCCTTCGACCTCTCCAATTTTCTTGTCTCTGCACGTATGTATGCCTCTAAAACATGTGATATTCTACTCTAGCATCACAGCATATCAATTTGTTCTCGAGCTTTAGCTTCCACCGAAAATCCCGGAGAAGCCAATCTTTGCATGTACTGCTGCTACACCAGGAGCCAGGAGGCAAAGTAAGACTGGAATTAAACCATATATGCATGCATCACATGTTGAAGATATAAGCACGTATTGATTTAATTTATTCACAAATAAATCATGATATTGTAAACGTAAAGTAGTATAATCGTATCATTCGATTTACACATGTAAACTAAACAGTAAAACATGAACAGATCAAATATGTGAAATATACGAGAACCTTTGATGGTCGGTTGCGCAGCGGGAAGGACTCGCGGTACCAGATATTGACGATGGCACGCACCCGAGCGAAGAGGAAGACGAGCCGTCGTGAAAGACCAGCAAGCTGTCTTCTCCCGGTGCAAGACGTCGAAGACGAAGGTTCCAGAAATCTGCTCTCTCGATCGCCGGTGCACGCCGGCAAGTGGGATGGAGTAGACTACGAGCAACAATGCAGTACAGAGGAGGAGGCAAACTCTAGATTGATTTCGCGTGTGTTGCATGGAGGCGGCAGCTGCGTTTATATAGAGATATCAGGACGCTTGATCAGGTCACCTGCACGACAAAACTGCAAAAGGAGACTGCATCTGCGTAAGGGTGAGGAACCAATTTTGGCGGACCATTCACGCGCATGTCGCGTACGCGCGCCGCATAACCTGGCCTGTCGAGGCAAGCGAGCGCGCGCGTGTTCCCATTATTCTCTCTACCACACATGCCTCAAGTGGCTAGGAGAACATTCTCCCTTATAAGAATATCCCACTCTTCTAGAATTAGTAAGGTGGTACTAAACTCCCCATGCATGCTATCCCATGAGGTGGGCTTTTGTGATTTTTACCAAAGAATTAATCTGCATATAGGCCTTAGCCCATATATTAATTTCAACAATCCCCCACCAAATCTCAAAATCCCACAGAGATTTACCATTTTCCAATGTACTGTTTATATACCAGCGGTTCGATGGAGACCGGTTAAGGTTGACATCCACTTAGAACTCCAAGATACACTTACTCACAACTTGAACAATGGACTATGCCTTGAATTGCAAGTCTTGTGCAAGCAAGTTTCACTCAGGATCTTATCTGATACTAGGCCGTCAGTAGACTACCCCTCGGATGGAGCGTATAAATCATACTCCATGGTCTCTTAGTAGGCTTCCTAGAAGATTCACCCAAAATCTTCATAGATTCACTCAAGCTTACATAGATGCGTTCTTTCAAAAATGCTCTGTAGGATAGCATCTTCGCTAGATAAAGCCAACATAACGCATTAAGACATAGCCAACCTGCCTTGTAGCTCATGAGAGTACATGCATCTTCACTTAGAGATGGTTTTAGAAAGGTACTCTCCTCTCGTTAACTAATGGCTTGTTCTTCTCAGGTCCTAATTCACGGGATCTCCGATCACATAGGTTGGGTTGCCACCATAGTATAACTCACATGGGTCTCATACCCATCTCCTTCGATGCATTGTCTATCACATTCCGTGATAATCCCTTTGTGAAGGGATCTGCTAGGTTTCTAGCTGTTTGGATGTAATCCAATGTTATAACCTCAGAGTTTCTCAATTTCCTGACAGACTTCAGTCATCTTTTCACATGCCTAGATGATTTCATGTTATCCTTAAAACTATTCACCTTGACAATTACCGTTTGATTGTCACAGTTCATAAGAATAGTTGGCACCAGTTTTTCAACCATAGGTAGATCCATCAGTAGATCACGTAGCCATGCCTTAACAGTAGTAGTATCTAGTGCCGTATGCTCTGCTTCCATGGTTGATCTCGTCAAAATGGTATGTTTGCAAGACCTCCATAAAACAACACCACCACCTAGTGTGAAAACATATCCACTGGTGGCTTTGATCTCATTAGCATCAGAGATCCAATTTGAATCACTATATCCTTCAAATATCGCAGGGTAACCAGAATAGTGAAGCCCTAAGTCCATAGTACCTCTTAGATAGCGCATCACTCGCTCAAGCGCACGCCAGTGATCATCTCCCGAATTAGAGGTAAACTGGCTCAACGTGCTCACACCAAAGGAGATGTCAGGCCTAGTTGCGCTAGCTAGGTACATAAGTGAGCCAATGATTTGGGAGTACTCCAATTGATTTCTATCAATTCTCTTGTTCTTTCGAAGTAACAAGCTAGAATCATAAGGTGTTGGAGAAGGTTTGCTATCAAGGTAGTCAAAGCGACTCAAGATCTTCTCCACATAATGAGACTGCAAGAGTGTAATCTCATTCTGACCTCTAATTAGCTTAATGTTCAGGATAACATTAGCTACTCCCAAATCCTTCGTATCGAAATTTTGAGACAAGAATGATTTAACCTCATTAATCACCTCAAGATTTATCCCAAATATGAGTATGTCATCAACATACAAGCACATAATAACTCCCTCACCCCCACCATGGCGATAGTATACACATTTATTTGCCTCATTAACTGTGAAGCCTGCAGATGTTAATGTCCTATCAATTTCTCATGCCATTGCTTAGGTGCTTGTTTCAGACCATACAAAAACTTCAACAATTTGTACAGCTTGCCTTCTTGACCTTCCACTACAAACCCATCAGGCTGATCCATATAGATCTCCTCATACAACTCTCCATTAAGAAAAGCTATCTTAACGTCCATTTGATGAACGAGAAGACCATGTGAGGCTGCCAGGGAAAGTAGCACACGAATTGTGATCAATCTAGCAACATGTGAGTAAGTATCAAAGAAGTCTTTGCCTTGTTTCTGAGTATAGCCCTTTACAACAAGCCGATCTTTGTACTTTTCAATAGTACCGTCAGACCTAAGCTTCTTCTTGAACACCCACTTACACCCCACGGGTTTACAACCATAGGGTTGCTTTGTCACCTCCTAAGTGCCGTTAGTGATAATGGAATCCATTTCACCACGGATAGCCTCTTTCCAATAGTTTGCATCAGGAGATGCATATGCTTCTGAAATTGACTTAGGAGTATCGTCCACGAGGTACACAAGAAATCATCACCAAAGGATTTAGCTATCCTTTGTATCTTGCTCCTTCGAGGAGCTTCACTGTCATCCTCCTCAGCGACAAGTTCATGTGTATGTTCAGTTTGTTCTGGTGGTGCGATTGAATTAGGAATTATTTCAGAAGGTTGACTAGAAGTACTATGTGTATCCTTCATTGGGAAAAAAGCTCTCAAAAAAGGTAGCATCACGAGACACCATAATTGTACCAACATTCATGTCAGGTACCTTAGATTTAACTATTAAAAATCTATAGGCAATGCTGTGGTGAGCATATCTTAGAAAGACACAATCCACTGTCTTAGGTCTAAGCTTGCGTTTCTTTATTATTGGTACATTGACTTTCGCCAAGCACCCCATGTACGCAAGTAAGATAGTGATGATTTTATCCCAATCCATACCTCATGTGGTATTTTGTCCTTGTTTTTGTTAGGAACTCTATTTAACACATGATTCGAGATCAACAATGCCTCCTCCCACCATGTCTTAGGTAGTCCTGCAGTATCCAACATGGCATTAACCAAGTCAGTCAGCGTGCGGTTCTTCTGTTTGGTAATCCCATTAGACTCGGGAGAATAGGGAGACATCCTCTCATGTATGATGCCATGTTCCTCACAGAATAATTCAAATTCGTTTGAGAAAAACTCTCCACCATGATCAGGCCTAAGTCTTTTTATCTTCCTGTCTAGTTAATTTTCAACTTCTGGCTTATAAATTTTAAAATAGTCTAGAGCCTCATCTTTCGTTTTTAACAAATACACGTAGAAAAATCTAGTAGCATCATCAATCGATGTCATGAAATATCGTTTTCCACCCTTCGTCCACACCCCTTTCATTTCACAAAGATCTGAATGTAGGAGTTCTAGAGGTGCCAAGTTTTTCTCCTCGATAGCCTTGTGAGGCTTTCGAGGTTGCTTTGATTGCACAAAACTATGACACTTAGAACCTTTGACAATGGAAAACTTAGGAATTAAACACATACTGGAAAGCTGAGATATCAAGCCAAAATTAATATGACATAACCGTAAGTGCCAAACATTAGCCTCATCATCCACACTACCACAAATATGGTTCACAGACTTATTGCAGAAATCAGAAAGAGGAAAGCAGAACAAGCCTCCGCATTCATAGCCTTTACCAATAAAATATCCATTTAGACATGACTACTTTATTAGACTCAAACACCAACTTAAATCTGTCTCTACATAGACGGGAGCCACTAACGAGATTTTTGTCGATAGTAGGGACATGCTGCACATTCTTCAGCTGCACGATCTTTCCTGGAGTAAACTTCAGATCTACTGTGCCAACACCATGAACATAAGCATGTGACCCATTCCCCATTAGGACGGAGGAATCCCATGCGACCTAATAAGAGGAAAACAGCGAGATGTTAGCACAAACATGTACATTGGCCCCTGTATCTACCCACCAGTTAGTAGACTGATTAACTGAATAAACAGTACGTAAATTACCATACCTGCTTCCTTCTCCAGTGTTGCCAATGATCACATTGGCAGACTTAGAAGTCTGCCCTGCAGGTGCCTTCATCCCCTTGTGTTACGGACATTTCTTGGCCAGATGACTAGGCAAGTCACACACAAAGCAAGTTCTCTCATCCTGATTCGGATTGCTGTTCTTCTTCTTCTTCTTGAAGTTGGTGGTTTGCTGTGCATTGTATTTCAATTTGCTCTTGTTTTGGGCCTTGTGCACCACATTTACACTAGACTACTCACCATCGCCTTTAGACGTGACATCCTTTTCCCGAGTTTTCTCCTCAACATCAAGAGACGCTATCAACCCCTCAACGGAACTCCTGTCTCTTTTGTTTGAGTACAGTACCGAAACCTCTCCATGGGGGAGGAAGTTTCACAATAATGCACCCAGCCACAAATTTGTTGGGTAGGGCGCACTTAAGGAGTTCGAGTTCCTTTGCCATGGTCTGTATCTCATAAGCCTACTCTACTACAGAATGGTTGTTAGTCATCCTATAGTCATGAAACTGCTCCATGACATATAGATCATTGCTAGCATCACTAGCACAGAATTTGGTATTTAGTGCATCCCACGACTCCTTAGTGTCGGTCATATGCATATACACCTCGACCAGACGATCCCTGAGAACGCTAAGAATGCATCCCACAAAAAGATTAGTGGCCTCCTCAAATTCTTTCTACTTTTCAACAGTAAGAACTCAATCAGGTTTGCCATTACTAACCCAGAAGCATTTCATAGCTGTCAGCCACAGAGTGACCTTGATCTGTCATCTCTTGAAGTGCACACCGGTAAATTTATCCGATCTGAGTGCCTCGGTAAAATCAGCCATAGTAAAATCACAGTGCCCATAATAAGGTTTTTGGATTGTTGAAGATATAAGCACATATTGATTTAATTTATTCCATAAATAAATCATGACATTGCAAACGTAAAGTAGCATGATCGCATCATTCGATCTACACATGTAAACTAAACAGTAAAATATGAACTGATCAAATATGCGAAACATAATGAAAACGTACCGAGAACCTTCAATGGTCGGTTCCGCAGCGGGAAGGACTTGCAGTACCAGATGTTGACGACGGCATGCACCCGAGCGAAGAGGAAGATGAGCCGTCATGGAAAACCAGCAAGTAGTCGCGCGAAGCGCTTCCCAAAAACCTTATTATCGGCTTCTCCCGGTGCAGGACGTCGAAGACGAAGGTTCCGGAGACCTACTCTCCCGATCGCCGGTGTACCTACACGCGCATGTCACGTACCTACACCGCCTAGCAGGCGAGTGGGCGCGCACATGTGTTCCCCTTATTCTCTCCACCACACATGTCTCAAGTGGCTAGGAGAGCATCCTCCCTTATAAGGAGATCTCCTTCTCCTAGAATTAGCAAGGTGATACTAAACTCTCCATGCATGCTATCCAATGAGGTGGATTTTTATGATTTTCCAAAGAATTAATCTTCATATGGACCTTAGCCATATATTAATTCCAACATCACATCCAGGAGAATCACTTGCCCATATATTCTTTGATAATAACCTTATTAACCATTGAAGAACCAAATTCAATTAAGTAGAAGAATAAAAACATTCGGCCAGACCTCATCTAAATCAACTAACCGAATCAAAATCATTGGCTGTTAATTTTTATATTAACAATGCTGCTATTGCAAATAACATTGAAGTCACCATGAAGTATATGGTGTAGGATCACACAACAATAACTAAGCCAACCAAAGGGGATGAATGGTTGAAATACCCTAAAACCAAACTTTTTACGGAATTAAAAGTTACCCTCGAATTCGATTGCGATCGATCTAACTGGAGTAGATGCGCCGGTATGACTGTTTGATGACCTCTAGTCTGACATGTGTAGTTGCTCCGGTTTGACCGCTAGACACGTCGTTGCGCCGTCATCGGTCTGACCATCGTATCCCCGCCGGTCGGACCGCTGGTGGCCCGTTGGTTGGACCGTCGCACCCGAGCAAACACAAATTGAAGATCTCTCAAAGTAGATTGAACTTTATTACTTTTAATATGTGTTTACAAAGTGCAACAACAATACTCCTTACGAAAATCTCGACTAAACTCGAAACCCTAACTTTTCTTTCAACTCAACTCTCTAACAATTGATACCGGGAGGTCACACCCTCCCTCTCTATATATACCTGAGGTAGACAGCCTAAAGTCACGAACCAAACTTGTACACGAAATCCTAATCCCCTAGGAAACTTTCCCGTACAAGAAACAAACTTTACAAACTCCAATTGTACCAAATTTGGACTCCTAACAAATCAATTCTGCATCCCATACGCACACAATATCTCCATCGTATGGAATCTTCACCAACCACGTGCATTGATCATTAGCTCAAGCATCCCACATGATATCCTGATCATCCGGACATCATCTTCTCCCAAGTTGATTCCCGATCCATCACCGGCAACGCTCTCTCGAGGTATCAAGACTTACCTACACATGTATCAACCAAGAAACCATATAAGAGCACAAGTTCTCTCCAACTTGACTTATTGTTAGTACACAACATTCTTACATACGCATAGTATCCATCTAGAAGTAATAAACATGAATTATCCACGGATATAAAAAATAACCCCAAACTAAAACCGACACAGCATCGGCCGGTCAGACCGCGGGCTAATCGGTTTGACCGCATGCATACCGCCGGTCTGACCGACAACCACTGCCCGGTCTGACCGGTCCACACCGTCAGCAATCTCCTGCTCATCATCTGAAAATTCCAATCGTTTCCATAACCACTTCGCCAATAATCTCCAAATATCAAAACCAATAATCTCAATTGACCAATTGTTTATCACAAAATACCAATCAAACACACTTTGATTTTACATATGGGTGTAGTAAATAGTAGATGGCAAATAATATACATTTTTAGATAGACAGTGGTCTCATTGTAAATAAAATTTATCACAATGTATTTTGGCACAATTGTTGGGGGTGCTAATCGGTGCAAACATGGCTGGATGGGCAAGTCGCGCACATTGTCTCCACTTTATCTCTTCCCATCTCTCTATCCACACAGCGAATGAGCGGAGTGGAGCGAGCGATGACGACAACGATGATGGCCCCCCTCTTGCGATAGCGAAATCGTTCAGTAAGCAAGGCAATTCTTTCTATACTGCCACTTGTCACCATGCTGCCGCCCTGCCTCGCTAGCGCTGAAAGGTGTCAACGGGTCAATGCAACGGGTCAATGCAACCCCACTGAACCGGCCTCCTTCCCCTACCCTTTGCCTCGCTTTTCCCCGCAACCAACACCGGCCTACCACCGTTACCGACCCCGCGGCGCCGCTGTCTCACCGTCTACCATTGTCCACTACCTGCCTTCAGTCCGCTGCCTCCCAAACCACCATTCCTCTAAACCTGATCCCCACTTCCCAGTGCCACCCTCCCCCAACACCACCCCCGAAACACTAACCCGACACTTGTTGTCATGCGGTCGGAAAGCCATTCATGAAATGGCTAGGTCACGCAATTAGGCTTTCCGCAATTGCTGAGGGCCAAGTGCTTGAATTGTAAAGATAAAAATTCCATTTGCTGCATATATATTTTTATAATATATTGCGCTGGTAGTTTGTGCCATGAATAAATTCCTGTGATGAAATTTCATCTCAGAAGACAAGCATATGCTCCTTTCACCATTGAGAAATCTACCAGCAATTTTTGCAAAACTGAAAGGAGGCAAATATAACACCGAAGCATATTTTTGCAACCGTAATCCTTAACCCAACATATATGTATTACAACCTCATCATTAACGTACTATATGTACCAAAATACTCTCAGATGTTCAACTAGAATACTAGTAGGAATAGATTCATAGGGTTGAAAATTGTAGACCTAGGATCATCATCAGACTAAACAAGATGGGCATTTGATCGACCCGTCTGGTAGTCATCACGAGCCATCTCATAATTCTGCTTGAGCTCCTCGTAGTGCTTCAGTGAAGCCTCCGAGAACTTTGTCAGGCGATCCAGAACCGTAGTCAGCTTTGTCTGCAACCCTTCCACTGCTTCTCCGCTTCCACTCACCTCCTGCTCGTTATTCTCCAGCATCCCGCATTCCTGCGATTCGTTTCTCGAGTGCGATTCGGTCGTTGTTTTGTTCTGATGATCGGCCGGGTGGTCAAACAAACTGCGAAGGTGCTGCATCACCTCTTTGATGGACTTGCAGAGCTCATCTGTGGGGAGTGACTGTGACTCCATCATGGCGAGCCAGTCTCTGCAGAGGACAAAGATCGGAGGGGAGAGCGCGTGGCGGGGAGGGAAAGAGACCTTGCGCTTGCGCCTCCGTTGGTCCTGGGCTGGCTGCAGGACACACTTCTGGAGCCACGCGCTGAGGGACTCGACGTAGGACTTGTGAGCAGTGACCCATATCTTGAAGCTGGACGAGAAGCAGTCCAACTCGTTCCAGAGATGCGTTGCGGCCCTGCGGTGGTGCTCACCTTGCTGCACCGTGGTCGAACTCTTGACATGGTATGCCAGTGATATTGTGATGAATTGTTTGTGGTGACATTCCAACATTGCTTTCCACATTCTGATTAACCTGCATGAGGTATGTGTGGTCAGTTCAAGGTTTAACATGCAAGAAATGAATTGAACTTTAAAATCAATATAATCCAAGTTGATTTTTCACTACAGCTTAAATTAGAAATGTGAGACTTCAAATTGTCCAACAAAACATGATTCTTGAAAGATAGTGAATCGTTATATTCTAATTTTCAGTGTTCTAGCACCAAACTTAAATTATGAGTAATGTTGACAGTTCAAATGCTCCTATCAAACGCACCAAAAAGGAAATATCCAACTTCAACAAACGCACTGTATCCAACAATTCTGATAAAATATGCAAGACCAACTTATGGTATTGCTAAAAGATGTCCACTAGGTGATGTTTAAGTACAAGTTTATACCCTTGAATCAGCTCAACAAGTTGTGGCTGCAGTTCTTCATCCCTTATCTTCTCTATTCTTTTTGATATTGCATCAACAGCCTGGATCGCAACAGACACCCTGGAATGAAGATCCTTCACAACAGCTCTGGTCTTATCAATCAGTTGAGCATTTAGACCTCGTGCAAATTGGCGCCGGAGAAGGTTACATTTCTCATCATAAGTCTTTCTAACATGTTCACTAGCCTACAGAAACAAAATAATGCAGTATCAGTGATCCATTATGCCAATGACAGTCCTACAGAGAGGGCAAAATTTCATATTGATAACTTTCAGCCAGCATACTATCTTTGCTAGTTATTGTACAAGAGTTCAATTCTGCCGACAAATTAGAAATTAAATTGTATTATCAGCACAAATAACTGTACAAAATATGCTTTGTATTGTCAAGTCTTCTGGCAAGAGGTATCTTTTAAACAAAATTCTGAGAACTACAAGACTAAAATAGACCAAATTTCACTTGAGGTATACAATAAAGCAAATATCTTTTGTAGACAAGTGACACTAATGATGAATTCCCAATCAACAGCCAGGAGTAGAGGCTTGCACGCAATACTAAGAAGTCTCACCGCACAAGTGCACGTGTACTGAAAATGTACCTTTATTTCATCATGTAGTTTTCTCTCCCATGCATGTAGCCTATCCAAGGTAGATGAGTGGCTTCCAGATACCATGGCGAATTGCTCAACAAAATCATTGTTACTATCACCCACATCATCAGTAATCATTGCTGCTGTAAGTGGACTCTTAGATGATGAGGACAAAGATGATACAGATCGCTTCCAAGTGACAACTTTTGAAACATTCTGTGCAGTTTCTACATAAAACCTCAAAATTAGTACTTCAAACAAATGTTACGGAAAAAATATGAGAAGAGGTCAGTAAAGCATCCTACTTACCCTGGTTGAGAATATTCTCACGATTGCAGCAGACTCGAAGTGCGGACACAAATCGGGCAGTAGGTGGCTTGCCTGGAGAACCTGGTATTTGAGGAATAAAACAAAGAAATGGAGTTCCATCAAACAATGCCGACATGGTACAGGGGGAAAATACAAGATAATGACTCTCCACATGATTATCACCTGGAATCTTAGCACATATATCAAGTCTGATCTTCTTTGTCTCAAGCATTCTGGAAACCTCATTCCCAGCTTCTGCAGCACGCATAAACCGAGTTTCAATGTCTTTCATGCTTGACACAAAATCTTTTGCTCTATGAGTGATGAACTCTGAAGGGTCTTCTGCTTCTGTGCACAATTCTTTTTCCATGTCATCTTCCTCCACCTTTGCTCCAACTTGCCCAGAAGTAGTAGCTTCAGTTGTAACCTCAACCGATCCACTTGGCTTACTCATCCTACTTTTCTTTGCTTGGGCTTCCTGCTTAGGTGCTGCATTATCACCAGGAAGCTCTGGGTGAATTCGATCAGACCTGTTTGCTGTTTCTTCTCTCAGTGAGACTGCTTCTGATTCCCTTGAATCTCTCAGGCCCTTCAATCTACTAAAATTTAACGTCACTCCATTCTCATTATTTGAGGTGGCACTACCAGAAGCATAATTGGAATCGAAGAAGTCCCATGAGGTACATAATTCAGGGGGCAATGGTGGTGGCGGCGGCACAAAGGTAGATACCGGGGATTCTTGCCCCACAAAGTCAGCAGCAGATGGATCAATAGTGATTGTCAAAGGTTTCGTTCCTGCTGCTTTCATGTAATGGATCTTTGTTGAGGGAGGAGTCAGCTGACTACCTTGATGTACTGGGGAGCCAGTGCTCTCTACTGCTCGAGAAGGCGACGGAGAAGCCATAGAGGAATGTGATGGTGACTTATCTGCTTCTGAAATGGACAGTGATGATTCAGGTGAGATCTCAGACTCTGCATAACGCCGCAATGCAGTACCCACACTACGGAGGGACTGAGTATATGATAGGTGTGATGCCGACAGTGCATCTCTTGAATCAATAGCTCGCTTGATATGGCGCATTCGCTCCTTGCATAGAACTAGGGCATCCTCACCAGTGGCTTTGGACGGTGAAGAACCCATTGAGTTCAACGAACCAACAAATACTATTCTACAATGTTTTTGAGACCAACAGATTCATCAAAAGGACCAGCTACAACCACAAGCTTCTACTGAGTATAAATCCTCCCTGAAACTGGCAGTAGTCTTCAGTCCTCAGATCTAACTGAAACAACAAACAAGAAAGGTCATGCTTCCAGCTAATTTTCAAAAGTAGAAATAACTAACAATAGAAAGAACATTAAGTAAAGCATAATCTTAAAATAAACTAGTGAAATCCAAATTACACCAATAAAACAATTTTGAACAGAGGCACAAAATTCGTCACATATCCTTCTAACTTGAGCTATAGATGCCCAACTGAACAGAAAGAAAGCCTCACAAAAAAATCACTTCAGCAGGCAATTAGCCAGCTCATCTGCAAACCTAACAAGAATCACTCCACGGGCAACATTCATCTCTATCTTTGTCGAAAACTCAGCCTCCTCAGACCTCCAAAGTTCCAACTCTCCAAGCATCATCCATGGCGGCTGCGGGTGCAGGGAACATGCACCGGCAAGAACCAATGTCATGGCTAAGGTAAACAGCAAAAGAACTAAAGGAACAAAATTTGCTCCCCCTACCCTTGCTAATCTAAAAATGCTCAAGAAATCATTATCCAATGGCCAAATGCCCAAATGCACCAAGTCCATTCAAGTGAATGCCTTTGGACTGAGCAATTCAGGGATTAAAGCAAACACCAGAGAAACAAGAGTAAAATGGTGAGAAAAGCAACAAGCAAAGTGACCTTTCTCCGATTCCAAGTTCTGACCAAGCAACAACAGCATCGTAGATTCATTTACAGGGATGAAGAAAAAAACAGCATTCACGACCTCAAAAGCAACACCCACAATGCCATAATCTCTCTCGATGCGGATACCAAATCCTGATGAAATGACCCAGCAGGCTCAGGTTCTTGAGAACAGAAAAACAAAAAACAATAAGTGTGCCCTACCACCAGTAGGGCGACATGGGCAAAAGGGAAGAAAAGAAGAGCACAAAAAGAGGGCTAAAAATAAAATATTTCCCCACATCTACTATTCTCCTCCTCCTTGCAACCAAAATCCCAGTCCAATGTGGTCCTCACAAATCGCAATCACCAACAAAATCAACAAAAAAAAATGCAGCACAGGAAGCCAACCAAGAATCACAAGCACCCTGCACCCTAAACCCAACCGAAACCCCCAGGACAGCACCAAAGAACCCTCCTTTGCCTCATCTCTGACACTCTCTGACCACCAGGAAACTATCTATCGAAACATCAAGAGAAGAGACCTCACCGGAGCCCGAACAGGCGGCTGCGGCTGGACTCAACGGGAGCAGCGGCAATGCGGTGCGGCGGCCGCAGCCGATCGATCCGGGTCACATGCGCACACTAAAGCATCCTGTTGATTTGTTTGGTTCTCGGAGAGAGTGTACTAGTACCACTAGCACACTAGCAGTAGTAGAGTAGGAGTACTAGAGAGAAGTAACCGTTAATGGCGGTGGAGAGAGAGAGAGAGAGAGAGAGAGAGAGAGAGAGAGAGCGCGCAGTGTGGAGTGAGGAGTGAGGTGGGTGGAGACAAGGGAATGAGAGCGAGGGGAGATTAATGGAGGTGGGGGCAAGAATCTACCCTGATGGCCTGATGGGGGCCATCAGATGGACGTGATGGGCAGATCTTTCTACATTTTTTTGCTTTCACCCTCTCCACTGCATATGTCTGTGTGCGGTTCAAAGTTAGGGGGTGGGGGGTGTAAAAAAATGCGTTGTTTATACTATAGGCTTCTTCGGTCGCTCTTATTCCCTAATAAACTAAAACTGTTTATTAGAGAATAAAAAGTAATTTATAGTTAAAACTTTTATATATTTATCCGTAACAATTTAAAAGCTAACGCTAAAAAAAAATTGCGTTGAAAATATCTTAAAATCAACTATAAAATCAAGTTTAAAAATTCAAATTTTGACTTTTGTTTTGGTTTATTAGGCCAACCGATGGGACTCTATATATGCCCAGAAAACTACCATATGATTAAAATGCACGTTTTAAATTTGTCCATGTCACCCGAAAAAAATACTTCCAAATTTAATTTGCTAGCAGTAAAACTTTTACACAATGTAGTATGAACGAATCTCATTTGTCCATCGATAGATCTTTTGTAGGTTTACACTATATTTAAGGTTGAACACGCTATGTATGTTTGGATGAGTTAGGAACTCATTATCTCCGTATGAAAAATGAAACGACTCATTAGTACATTAAGTATTTAACAATTTTTTTGAAAAATAGATTAATATAATTTTTTAAAGCAATTTTCGTATAGAAACTTTTTTTAAAAAAACGCACCGTTTAGTAGTTTGAAAAGCGTGCGCGCGGAACACGAGGGAGATGAGTTGGGAACATGCTTTTGCCGAACACAGCCTATATATTTTTCTCAAATATGGTGTGTGCACTTTGGTTAGGATGGAAGCGAGAGCTGCCGTGCAAAACAACAAATTGCGATGAGATGGTAGAAATCGGTATATCTCTTCGAATACGATTTTTGGTCAACAGAGAATTGACTATATTTATGAATTTAACTGTTTAGTATCAACAACAATACAACATTGAAAGAAATTAGAAATTTCAAATTTTGTATATTACTAAAAAACAATACAACAAATGACGCTCGGTCGATTAAGAATTTGCATGCATGACCGTTTTCATTCAAATAGTCCGTCATCCAAAATGGGAAGAGGGGATGAGGATTGCTTATTTTTCGGATAGTAGGCATTAAAATTTTCTTAAGTATTTTTTCTGTTCCAAAATATAAGATAATAGGATGTATCCGACTCTAATATCTTATGGGAGTGTTCGGAAGACCAAGGTTGCGGCTGTGGTTGCAGCCTAAGGTTCATCTAGTGCCTACGACACTTCTGCCGTTGGCTATGTCGCAGCCGCAACTCAAGTTGTTGGCTATGTTGAAGCTGTACCTTAAGCTACCGAACATAGTATATATTTTAGGTCAGAGGGAGTAATTTATTTTCCATAGAATTCAGGAAATTTTTAGTGTTTCATGAAAGCCCTTTGAAATTGAAATGCTCCGACTTGTTAACTTCTCGTCGTGTTTGGATCAGGTATCTGCAAATCTTTTGAGTTCCTTTGAGTCTCAACGTTGTCGATTGGCCAGAAATGGCAAATTCATTTCCCTGTTATTGTTGGCCGGAAGGGAAAAACTATACTAACTCTGTCTTAAAATAAAATATAAGCAACTTTGTATATGTGTTCAGTTCAGGACGGTAGTACAAGTCATAGGAATAAAACGATGGTCAAAAACTGTAGTCACATGAATAAAAGACGAGCCATAACTCACAACGTTCGTGGTTGGAGTATTTTCTATAGTCAGGGAATAGACCAACAGGAGTATGTCCTTACATATGGTAGTACTAGAATTATTTGCAATCAATCAGGAATTGCAGGTGCAGCTACCAACATTAATAGGAACCATCACACGGATGATTATAAAGGGCGATTCTAAGGTGGTGTTATTTTCTCCTGTAAATAAAGATAAAAGATAAATATTAAGTGTTTTATGTAAAACGAGATATTATTAACTTATGATTAATTAAGTTTTAATTATTACAAACTTAAAAATAGATTAATTTGATATTTTAGAGCAACTTCCATATAAAAGTTTTCGCATGAAACATATCATTTACTAGTTTGAAAAACATGTCACGTGTATCCAAATTTTCATCCTCTGCTAACAGCAGAACAGAACGGGACCTGACTAACTATGAGATAGTTTATGGCTAATTATTTTTTTTTGGCCGACAATGTTTCCATCGATATTGAGATATCCTTGATGACTTCGTTAATCTCTCAAAATATGTCAAGCCAAACTTTCAAATATACTCATAGGGGGTATGATGTGTATGTGAACGTTCACGGGGGGTGAGTGTGCACACGTTGTGAGCGCCTGTGTTTGTATCTGTGTTTTTTTTTAAAAAATATGAGATAGTTTATATACTCGTTATGTTTACATCATACAGATACTACGTAGAAAACTATAGATATAGTGGTTTCTTTAAAATAAACTTTCATCCAATCAACTCTGTTCTCATTTATATCCCTATCAACTGGCTTCATTCTTACTGCTTTAGAGTTGAATTCCTTTATGGGAAACAATTTCTTCATTTTTTTCTTCTATCTTAATTATATCTCTTATCACCTCAGTTCTTTATGTGCCAGTATATTTAATGGTACTAGAGGACTGAGCACGCCAATGGCTCACCGCCTGTGCACAAAATTCTGTTATGTACAACTAGTTAAAATTTCAAGGGCACAAAAATAGCTGCATAATTGGCGTTTGTCTATAATTAGTACAAATCATTATTTATTGATAGTAATTCTAGCAAAGGTCACCACATACACTTAAATGGTAGTAGTGATAGTTACAGCAGAATCATTGTTATTTGGGCATAATTACAACAAAAGTTCCAATGACAATGAGCTGGTTAGAGATAGCAGTTCTAAGCACTGTAGGGTGATCATTGTTCCAATGGATATAACAAAAAGTAAATTTGGCAAGGATGATGAACTGGATACTGATAAGTACTTCGTATAAAGTACTTCGTATAAAGACGATATCAGACTATACATTGTTGCTTGAACTTTCTTTCCTAATGTAGAGAGATGGAATATGCAGTGTGCCATGATTTATTTTATTGGCCGCCATAAAGCTCTCCATTCTTGTGTCAAGTTGTGTCAAGTTGCAGTGACCATCGGTTGACTTGTGAAGAGTAAAAGATTTCAAATTCTTTATTGGTGCTTGCACTTTGATTTGACAGATCTTGGCGCCCTTGTGCCGAACTAAGTATTTTGAGGAATACTTTTTTGTTGAAGTACTGTGAAAAAATATTAGTTAGTTGGTTGGATTGATGATTTAAGCATAAATAAAAGATATATGTACATAGTGCTTACCACTCTGGCTTCTCGATGCATTGCTTCGTTAATTTGCATGCAAGATTGATATTTGCACGTTGCATTGCATAGATGCATAAGAAAAGAGCAAAAGCTTATTGCATGATTTGTTTCGGTTCACATAGTAAGCCAAATAACAACTCACAACTTCTTTCTAGTACCCTCCTCCACCTCCTCCAGTGTCTCCTTGAGGATTTAGATGGGTTCAACAAGTTCAAACTCTGCAGCCTCTACAACATACATGAACATGAAGTAGTTGTTAAGAAAAAAAGTTGCATACGGATTTTTTTCAAAGAAAAGAAAAGGAGATATTCGGATTTCATAATGCATGTAGGCTTCAAAATTCACATAAATGTTCAAAATGAACACTGCAGTAAGTTGTAATCACTTATAAGTAAATGGTTGGCACCAATAATATGCGACATATATAGCATAATAACATTTTCAAATCTTTTCGACAAAACAATAAGCTATTCATTTGGCCATCACTATCATTAGCTCAATACTAGTATTAAGCCAAGAAGAAAATTTACCTGTAGCTCATTGGTAACTTTAATACAAGAAGAAAATTTGCAGAATGCTGAAAAAAGTCTTTTGAGAAGCATATACATTAAGACTGTCAGGAATTCAAGACCTGACTTTAATCATTTATATGCCTAGAAAAATAAAAAATTCACGTCATGTGTAATGCCTTTGACTGTTGTCACACCTCAATTTTCTTTCGGGAATAAAAATCATTTTATAATACTTTTCTAGAATTTACTTTAAAATTTAAAGCAACTTAATCAAGTGAAATTAATGAGGGAATTAAAATTTTCCTTTAAAAATCATGGCTGGAAATATTTTTTAATATTCTCCGTGCTCTAATATACTCCCTGAAATTTCCCGTGAATTTTCGAAGCTCAATACCTAATTTTAATAATACAAATTTCATTTCAGTCATTTAAACAAAAGGAAAAATAAATTAAATCTCCCACCTGGTCCTTGGGCAATTTTCGGCCCAAGTCCACTTTTCGTCCCCGTGGCCCGCTCAGCCTCCCTTCTTTTCCCCTCCCTCTCGGGCCGGCCCCTTTACTCCTCCCCCTCCCGGCAGGCTCGCTTGCGAAGTCCGTTTCTCCTCCCTCTTCCGGTCTCCTCTCTCCCTTTCTCCGGTAGGTGAGACCCGCGGCCCCAGCTATCATCCTTAACCTCCGAATGGAGCCGGCAACCGCCGACCCCGCCAACGCCGTCGCTGCCACCCACGTCGCCGCTTCTCCCACGCCCGCAAACGCTCATGCACGTGCGTGGATGCTATCACCGCCCACGCCACACCGTTTTCTCCCACTCCTTTCGCGGAAACCGGGGTCCACCTCCCATGCTGCTGCCCCACTCCCCGCTGATCGATCCCGCCAACTCGGCCTCGATCTCTGCCTCCCGGGCATATAAAAAGCGTCCCCGCACATCCCTCTCCCTCTTTACCACCTTGCCCGCTCTTCCCGCACTCTCTCCCATGCTTCCCGCACTATCCCCGAGCGCCGCCGCCCACCGCTGATCTCCGGTCGCGAGCCACCGCTGCTAGAGCCGCCGCCGCGCTACGCCGCTTGCACCGCCGGCTCCGCTACTCCACGCCGCATGCCGGTCTCCGCTTCGCGCCCCTAATCCACCGTCAGAACCACCCCGCCGCCGCGAGCCCGCACTACCGTCGCCTTTTGCTGCCTCTGGCGACCGCTAGCCACCGTTCCCGACCACCCCACGCCGCGCCGCCGCCTCCATCACCGGTGTTGATGATAGAATTTGGTAAGCATATGAATCGGAATCGAGATCCAATCCGAAGTGGATTTGAAGATTTGCGGAATTATCGGAAACGGAGTGTGCATCGGCTTGGAGTCCTTATGGGCCGATACCGAATTCAATATGGTTAGCCGATGCAGCCGATGGAGGCAAAACCGGTTTCGTGATCGTTGTCAGATTCGAGAAGAGGGCTGCAATGACATTACTAGGCAAGGATAAAGTCCAAGATAGGCAATTGTATCTATTAATTAGGATTTTATGTACCTTCCTTGTAGATATTTTCGGTAAGAGTCCGCCTAAGTGACTTGTTCGTCGGTTGCAGTTGTATTAGGAAAGTATGAGTCGTGTCTGTTATGGACAACTCTGACTGATCGACTATCGTTTACTAATAATACTTGCATGTTTTCATCTTGTTGATTGCAGGATCAAATTAACTGGCACGTCCTTGAACCCGAAAGCAAGTTTTGGACCTGTACTGGAGTTAGGCAGATCTCCCAGACCAGTGTGTGTTTTTTTGCATCAACAGTCGGGCGCCACCGAAACCCACCTCCCGTGCACTCCCTGGTGAGCTCCTCTACAACCTCCTTCTCCGGCTGGCAATGCTCGCCCCGTGCTCCCTCTCTCTCCCTCTAACCTCTCTCCCCTCCTTTCCTAGGCCTCGGAGAAGCTTGTCCACCTCTTCGCCTTCCCGCTTTACTGCCGGACCACCGTCTTCGCCGGCCTCCCGAAGCTCGCCACCACTAAATCCCCACCACCGTCGCCTTCGCGACGCCCGTCCCCGCCACTGCGTCACTCGGTGAGCACCCCATCACCCTCCTCGCCCTCCTCCGTCACTCTCCCATGCGCACCGCCGTGCTGGTGGCCGCCGCCGGCGACCACCGGGCCGTACGCCGTCTCTCCCCGACCGGTCGGGCAGTGAGCCTCGTTGCCCCGCCCGTGGCCGTATGATCCCCTTCGGGGTGATCCGAGCCGTTCATGTGGCTGCCCTGGTGTCGCCCGCGTCGGTGCCATCGTGGCGCCGCGTTGGCGCCACCTTTGCCCGCCTGTCCGCCGTGGTCGGTGCGCGTGTGGACTTGGTCCACCGTGTACCCGGCCCCCTTTGAGTCGCCGACAGGTGGGGCACACTTGCCGATGCCACCTATCCCCTCGGTTGACGACACAAATTGGATTAATTGCGCAATAAAACACAATTATTTCTAGAAATCCATTTAAATGGCTTAAAACTTCTAAAATTCATAACTAATTCATATGAACTCCAAATTGAGCCATTCAACTTCCAAAATTCATCTAAAATTAAGCTCTACATGTTTGTTTACTTTCCAGTACTATTTACTTGGTTTTTATTATGGTTTTTCCATGTTTTGTGTGCCAACTCATATATTCCATCATTTCACAAGATCGCGATCGCGAGGAAAAGAGTTCGAAAGATTGAAGTGAAGAAAGAAGGCAAGTCACACATTCCCCTTGAGCATGTTGAACCTAATGTATAAATGTTTTATCGTTTGCAAATAAAATTGCATGTTTTGCTAATTACATGGGAATAGGGTTTACCTATCTGCTTGCTTGTGCTATGTTTACTTGATATCCGTCCTTTGTTAAACTTGGAGGATAATTTGACTAGGCCGTGTCACTTATGTTGATCTTGCTAGAAGTATATTATGCTTAACCATGCTTAATTACCACTAGCTCACGATATGGGATATTCACACTATATATATTTAATATCTTGATGAGCTGCGAGCTCGAGACATCTGGCCATGTTTTATTGGTCGTAATTCCAACTAAAATATGGCTTAATGATGGGTTGTGGGTGCAAGGTTTTGCTAATCGCACCCATGGCAATTAAGGACCGGTTCACGGGAAACCCTGGAAGACTTATCACGCTTACCACAAGCAAGAATGGGCAACTGTTGGACTTGTAGTATAGCTTTCCCCTTCTGACGTACCGAGGCAAGGGTGGCTGTGAAGAAGTTTGGATGGGTCCTGCAATGACCTATGCAGCTTCCGGATTCACCTAGGCACAAGGGGGGCTGCCTACCTTGGATATAAAGGTAGGGGCGAAACTTGAGGTGGGTACTATTGGGTAGGGGGAGTTATGTGAAGGGTCTTGTCACAATCACTCACCGTGGTGACGTGTCCAGCCGGGCATGGTGACATGACGGTGGGTTGTGTCTTGTGGGTACAGTTGTGCACCTCTGGCCAGAGTAAAACTATTCGAATAGCCGTGCCCCCCGGTTATGGGTGATCAACCAGCTTCACCGTGATTAGTCCCACTTTATTAATCAACATGACTTAATGAACTGGTTAATTCAGGTGGAATGATTGGGCCTGTTCAACATGATGTAGTGTTGTTCAGTGGAGATTTAATCTTGACTTAATTAATCAACTATTTTACTATTTTCAACTATAAATGTTTACAACCGCCTTTATGCAAATAGCCACAAACCCTCCTTGTCTCCTCTTGCACGACTGCATTATTGGTGTGGCTTGCTGAGCAAGGTGGTTATACTCAGCCTTACTATTATTCCCCCTTTTCAGAAGTGTAGTGTTTCTGAGCTGAAGACAAAGATAGAGGACCAAGGCTTATACCCCAGTTGAGTTTTGCCTGTGGAGTGGAGCTGTAGCCTCGCTAGGATCATTGCATTTTCCGCTGCCGCTGTTTTCCTTTCAGTGTGAGGACTAAGTACCTATTCTGTAAGTATTTACGTTTTACATACGTTTGGATCTGTATATTAATTTGTCGTTTTGTGTACCCTGGCTGATTCCTAGACAAGGATTTAATACACAAAATGGTCTGGAAATTTGGTTAAATTTCCGAGCGTGACTTATATCATCATCATCATCATATGTGTAACATCAGACAAAAATCAAACATAAAATTAATCTCAAACATGTGAATGTCTGAATAGGTAACAATAATACACATCATCCAGAGAGTAGGGCAAAAATTTACCTAGCGAACAAGAGTGTTGTGCTAATTCTTCCATAATGTACGATACCCTTCTACCTAACCTGAAACAATCTTTCACAATATAAGATCTTCTATCTCACCTGCAACAGGTGTACAATAATAAAAAACATTTCCCGGTTTGTTTTTTAGAATAATCAAGGACCAACAGAAAGTGTTTGTACTCTATACATGGGAAGGAAGATAAAACCTCTTTAACGACGTATTCAAGAATGTGGTGTGCTCAACTTTTTTTTTAAAAAAGCCTAGGAAGCAAGATCGTACAACATTACTTTCATATTCGAGCAAACAATAGGTATGCACATAATCCAGGAAAAGAAATGTCCTAGTCCTAAAATTTAAGCTAGTGTTGAATAAACACAATTTTGTGAGCACCGTAGCTTGCAGGGTCAAGTAACAAACTCAAAGATCAAAGGGTAACTCATAAAATTCTTACAGTGTATCTCCGTGAGTGAGGCCTCGCAGATGGTGATGGAAGAGATGGATATCAACGTCGCATGTATGTGTGTCTACATTTCAACCAATAATTTTATTAACTCTACAAGTGAATCAGTTAGGACACATGTGGAACAACCTATATGGAATTACTTACTTCAGATAACTCGTTAAAATAAAGACGTTTATGTTAGATGGTTGTACAATAATAAGCGACTTAAATTGCACAACCCTTAAATAAATATTTATATAATGAACAATTTCTCATATGATTTTTAAATATGCCTTTGATTGAAATTATACGAACAATAATTATATTTTAATATGAGAATTATGGTGTGACACAAACGGCTGGCAAACCAAAAAGAAAAAGAAAGATGGGCCAGATAAATACATAAAAGAATATAAGCATATGCAAATGCAATCTTAATCTACTTAATAAAGTAAAACATTCATTTAGGGTAAAAAAGGATGGAATTAATCCAACCTGCAGCTCCTTCAAAGATGAACCTGCCAACCACAATGACAAGTTCCCAATAATATACTTACATGGACTATGTGATGCACTGTTGCTCTTGACCATCTTATTATGTGTTGATGTTTAAAACCTACAAGTAACACACTGCGCCCGTTTATAATTCCTTAATAAACATAACAGTTAGGTTCAACCACCGCAATAGCTTAAGTAACTAATTATCACTAACCACAGGTGAATAACCCGTATTCCACAACAATTGTTATAAACAAAATTTGCTTTAATATAAATGTCTTAAGGGGGGAACTTACTATAACAAGCCAATTTCAGCTGGTTACAACAACCTTTCTTGTTCTTACAAATAATTATGGATAATATCCACAAATAATTAAGGATAGAAGCCTATACTCTGGAAGAGGAATGGGCTATCATCTGCTCTATTGAGAAGTTTAGAGAAGCTTAAACAAGAAGTCAATCATCTTTCTAAAGATCATTTTGGAGTAGTTTATCATCCTGATCCCACCACTCATTGACATTCTTTCAATTTGAAAAAAAATCAATGGTTGTTTTACATGCGAACTGGTCAATCAGTAACTTCATGTGCGGCATCATTAGGTGATGATTGTACCGTTGATGTAGCAACATGCTCATAAATGTGATTTGTGTCGTTTTGCAGGCGTTGCAAACAATTTTTGTTGTGGAAAGGGTTAGTGAATCATTCTGCATGATAAGAAGAGTCTACCAAATCTATTTTATAGCCCTTATAAAAAAGTAAAGAGGTATATTATTTTATTTAGACGCTGAATTTGAAAAGGATAACACAATAGATTTCAATTTCTACTTAGTCCAAAAGTGTTTCTGGCCCTGAACAGATATCTGAGTGTATTTCTTAATAGGTTGGAGCTAAGAACCGAAGACCAAATTGCGGTGCAAAGGCATTAATAAATTACTTGCATGAAACTATTAAAGCTCCTGTATATTGCATTGGTTCCACGGTTGAAATGTAGTCAATCATAAAAATCAGGGAAACCAAGTTATAATGCCTATGCTGTAGAATGTATAATTAAGTCATGTTGGTAAAAGGGACTGATTCTTACAAACAGAGGTGAAATAAAACAACTTACATAAGCTTGTTGCATACTCATCAAGATGAAGAAAGGATCCATAGTCTAAACCTTAATTCGTTGGGATATAGTCAAAAGGACTTTTGTTTGCCTGATGACTGGATTTACATATAGGACTCGAATGATCCTGGAGACGGGCACTTAATTCCTCAGAAAGCAGAAATTCCAGAAGGAAGTTTATCTGAATTAGGTAAATCACTACCAGAAAACCGACTTTCTCTAACAAAAAAGAGTTATTCTTAGTTTGAAAAAAGAAATTTGACTTTATTTGGTAAATGCAACATGTATAGAATCATTCCTAGCTTGAAAATGAATAAATGCAATATGTATTTGAAACTATCCAAACTTAGCTACACAAGAACTATCTAGATACCTCAAAGGAGATAGGGGATAACAAGCATAAACAACAAATTTATAGTAGCTGAACACCTACATAAAATCGAAAGGTAGAAACACCCTGATCATAGGCAAGCCCAGACAATAGTCATCACCTCGACAAGATTAATAATCTTGCTTGAACTGAAAAGTGTTTAGTTAGCACCCAAGAATTAGACTAAAAGTGAGGCTCAAATCCAAACAAAAAGTGAGGCTCAAATCCAAACAAAAGTATATACTATGGGTTACTAATATAACAAACCACTGTTGTAGGTATATATATGCCAATGCGTATTCTGATCATAAATTGGTTGTTTCCAACTGCAAGAGGGGTTAGGAGAGGAGGCAGAGAAGGAAGGATAAGGTTGAATATTTCCAGTGAAGAATATATTGGCACCAAAAGAAAAAAAATGCTCAAGATTTTATGTTGCATTGATACTAATATGTACCAGAAGAATTATTGCATGTAAAATAATTAGTAAAATAAAAATAATAATAATTATGATCAGATGATTTTGTAAACAAAATGATCTGAGAAATGAAATAGCTGAGAGGCACTGGAGTACCATTGTACCAGTGATGCCATTGGTAGCTATCTTTCTATGCTGAATTCTTGTTCCTATGGAAAGTTTGACATTGTCACAGATTTCTAAACCCAAGAAATTCATCCGTGACAGTGAACCACTAAGCAAAATATATTCCCTTGCACTCCTTGATGGCCAACAATAGTTATTTCCTTGGTGGTTTTGGAACTTTTCATTTTTAGATAATGGATAATAAAAATCCGGCCTCTATATCCACAAGTGGATATACACAACCAAGGTTTTGGAACTTTCATTTGCAATCTATAATACTCAAGAAAACTCCTGATTCTGGTAGTTAGTCATAATACCTTGATTTATGCCACATAATAAACAATGGGATGAAAGCATATTAGTATGACATATTGAAAGAAGTAAGCAGGGGAATAAATTAAAAACATAATGTAGTTTGTCAATTAAGCATGTTGAGTAAACTGTCATTTACACTGCTGAAAGTAACAATTTTTATTACTGTAAATTAGAGGTAGAGGTTAGAGCAGGTGTCAAAAATTACAGAAGGAATTTTATTGCACCATAAACAAACGGAAAGCAAAGATACATGTACAACAAATTAGTATATCTCTGTAATGCCTCCAATAGTAATTAAGAGATGATCATAATTTGTTTAAGCTTTACACCATTTGCATATAACATAAAGCAAGACAACATATGCCGGAGTTGTAGAGTTTAGAGCCACACAAAAACATATAGTAAATAGACACTACAACGGCCACTCACATCTCAATTGGGCGGCAACCCCCATCTGTGTTGGGTATGGCACCCGTCACAACGTAGAAGTCACTGATGTGAGAAATTATCTCAATTGGGCATACGGCCGTTACGGATGAAGTTATCTCAATCGGGCCTCAACTAAAGCCCATCACTGATAGCTTTGACCCAGACGACCAGTCAAACAGAACCCGTCACGGATGACCTATCTCAATCGGGCCCCATCTAGCGCCCGTCACGGATGACTACTAATCTAAATCGGGCCTAAACTAGAGTCCATCACAGATGACTAATAATCTCAATCAGGTCTAAACTAGAGCCCATCACGGATGACTATAACTCAAACGGACTTTAACTTATGCCCGTCACGGATGACTATAACTCAATCAGGCTTTAAGTTAAAGCCTGTCACCGATGAGTATGACCAAAAAAAATAAATTTTGTTTTTGGCTAGCCTCAGGCCTTTGCTAACCATGCCCGCTGCAAAATAACAGAAATACATATATATGTCAATATACACACCCCAGCATCCCCATTCACATACACATATACCATTCACATATATTTCACACATCCATTCACATAACATCTATATTATTCACATATTTCACATATCCATTATTCACATATTTCACATATTCAAATGGTAAGCAACATAACCTGCAAAACCGAATTAATTGGAACAAATATATATTTAGCAAGTATTTACATAAACATTACAAATATAATAAACATTAGTGTTACATAATCACATGTCTTTGACAATTCATTTAAGATATTCAACAGTGTTCATCATTTAATCTTAACCCTAAACATTCCTTTGAGGTGAATTATTTCGCGCAGGATGAAGCCGGCTATCTCCTCACGAATCTCCTCGAAGCTGCTACCCGGATCCTTTGAAATTTTATCCTACATGTACATAATTCGAAATTAGTCGATCAATCTCTCTCTCTCTATATATATACACACTTCGATGTAGTTAGTATATATCATAATTAAGACCACAGACCTCAAATTCATCCAAAGTCTTCACCTTATCTTTGCACAAAAGGCGCATGTTGTGGCACACATGGAATCCGCACTGGTCGCCTATTTCCTTTTTTACCGGGAAGTCTTTTTTTGTGGAAAAGTGTGTCATGTCCTGACTTACGAAGGCCTCCTTTGTCCACATATTGGCCCCACGCTTCATCTATCGCTAGTTGAATCGGGGTCCAATCATATGCTTTCTTATCAATTCTGGAGTTTAGGTAGTGGCATGTACTCCATTTAGGCGTTATGACCAGAAGGATCCAATGGGCACTGCGGCATTAATATAGTGAAAGTTAAATACTAAAGCTAGACGTGTCATGCAATTGCATATATTTGGGGAACAAACTTACTATTGATTATAGGCGCACATAATGTATTCCCTATCTTGTCGGGCCCAGAAGGTGTCAAAGATGTAGTTTACCATTCCTTGACGGTCGCCTTCGAGATTTGTGGCAGTGACTACTTGTGGATCAAGGAAGGCAACTTCCAGTGCATTCTTCAGACACCACATCCAACTATAACTACACGCAAGACAAACGCTATTATAAGCATGTTATACGGATTGAGATGACTAATTTTTGTGAGCAACAATACTTACAAGGAGTAGCACTTAAGGAGGGTTGTGTCCACCGTCGGAGCCTATAGAGGTCGAATAGATCCTTGAAGTCTATCACAATATAATTTGGTGGCCTAAGGAATGGCGCTCGGTCGTGTTCACATATTATATCGTTCTCTCTATTCTTCCTCCTCACGTTGGATCTCTCGATGTAGTACACGTGAAGCTCCTTGCAAGCGGTGCCTATCGTGCCTAGCACGTCGTCTCCATCCAATGGCATGCCTAGTTGGAAGGACGATGGAGGAACGGTCTTCATCTTTACTACCTGCACCTTGCTCATATCTAGCTTCATTGGAGCCAGAAGTGAGCCCTGCAACTTTCCTTTTCCTCGCCCCCTTGCAACAGGTATTTCAATAGTTATTCTCTGAGGGAGAAGAATGCGTCGTCCTGCTCTTTTTCATGGGTGGGTTTTAGTGATCGCCATGCTGTCGGTCTCCATATGCTCATCCCCACAATCCGTGTCATACTGTAACTCCACATCATAAGATTATTCATGACGAGCGGGAGCTGGAGGGGCTGAAGGAGCAGGGGCAGGTTGTACTGGCGGACGACCGCTTGGTGCAGTGGTTGGCCTCAGAATCACCCTTATCTCAATGAGGTCCTTGGGCCATTGGATGAAGGTACCATGTGCATTTCCTAGGGTTAGGACCTCGTCGTTTGGTGGATGCTTCAGTGGGAAATGTTCGAATTCGGGCTTCACCGAGTCAACTTGCACTTTCGCACAGTCAGCCCTAAGTTGCACTCCATGCACTCTTGTCTCTGGGGTCGGTTGGAATGCTAGTCTCTCGGCTGCCGGAACTGTGAAGATCGGCCTCACCCTAACTGTCAGGGTGCAATTCGTTGGTTCTTGCAATAGATTTATCCATATTTTTAGAAGACTTTTATGCATTGTGGACGAGAGTTTTACCATTATGTGGTCGATGGCGGCAGGGACCGATGGTGGAATTTCCCCCAGGCGCAACTGCTGCGCCTTTGCGTGGGACTTGCTAAATCTTGTTGCGAAGCAGCAGCGGCAGCCTCCGGGTTACGTTGCTCTTCTCGGATCTCTTGCTTGATATGGGCCCTCAACGATTCGAGCTTTTCGTCGAATTCAGAGCTCAATTCGGCTCTGACCTGCTCCCGGATCTAGGCGGCAAGGCGTGCATCTTTCTGCGCCTTCGTGGTAGTCCGCTTCTTGTACTGCGACGCATAGTCTAGAAATCCAACTTTTCACGAAATGTTGGAGCCAAGGCCCCTTGTCCATCCACATTGTTCCTTGGTGCCCAACGCTTTAGTGAGGATATCGTCCTCGCGACTTTGAGAGCAGGTCTCTTGCGAGGCTTGTTGCTCGGCAACCAAGTCCTTCTGTAGTATAATTGAGTTCGGGTTAAATCAAAAGTCCATTGGAAACAATGCGAACAAATATTGAGACTAGGCACTTACTATATTATCGTACACTTGTTGATCTTGGGGATTTGGCAATGAAATTGTCCCATCTTCATTCTTCTCCCAAGTTCCTTGCCCGTTGGTGTGGGATATCGCCAAACACTGGCGGTGTGTTTGCTACCGCTGCCGCTTCATCCTCCTCCTGCCATTTCTCTTGCTTCCCGGCATATTCTGCGGTGCCAAGCTGGTGCGGGTGCAAGTTCCTAGCCTGGAGTGCTCGATAAGCCTCGCTTCTGGCCGGGGATTCGGGGGTCGACTTCTTCTCGTTGAATGTCTCCCAGACATCTGCCGTGATGAAAGGCCAGTTCTTGGTTGGATCCGGAGTCATCGGGTTTAAGACGTACTCGGTAACCAGCCTGCTCTTAAAGTTCTTCCAAGCATTGCCCATAATATTGAAAGCAGTCTGCTTGAGCCTGGCCTCGTCGGCTGCAGGATACTTGAAGCTTTCCTTGAATTTTAGCCAAGCAGCGTCCTTCTCTGCTTCGGGCACTTGCTTGATGTCATCCACCAAAATTGTGAAGTTATCCCTCCCTACGACACCGCAGATCGACCTAAACCGGCTCAAAACATTCCGGGGATGGTTCGGCAATCCAACCTGGTTCACCTCTGTTATGGTGTACCGTTCCTTAGGGATTTTGTTCCCTGTCCTAGGAGTCCGTGCCCTTGAGGACCCACTAGTTGTCATCGACATTGGTTCACCTTGCTGAGACATCGTCTAAATAACTTACAAAATAACAAAATTAATTAATTTCCTAAAGCACATCATAAATTTCCTATCTACGTACATATTTCCTATTAAAGTTCGTTGGCACCTGGAGCACCTCGTGTTCTTTGCTGATTTCATAACCAAGGTACTAAAATCCATACGAAAATGAATAATCCATACCCTAAGTCCTAAAATCACTAAGTCCTAAAATGGCTAAGAACCCTAAGTCCTAAAATCACTCGCTCGAAATGAGTGAACTATTGTACTTTAGTTGATTCCTCGCCCGCTTCTTTTCATACGTTTCTTAATTATCAAATAATGATAGATTACGAAGTGCTCTGGTTGCCAAGGTGTCTTGGTCGGTTCTGTACATGTACTAACCCAACCAAACCAACTTGGCACCCCGAATCACCTCGTATTCTGTGATAACTTGATAACCTAGGAACTAAATCCATACATAAATGACTAATTATCAAAAAATGACATAATACGAGGTGCGCTGGGTCTGAAGGTATCTTAACTGGTTCTGTGAATGCACTAACTCGATCAAACCAACTTCGAACCCTCCGCACTTCGTATTCTGTGATGATTTGATAACGTACTTACTATCTACGCTAAAATTAATCATCCATCAACCATCATTCATCACTAAAATAACCCTAAGTCCTAAAACCTATTCATCCACATATCACTAAAATCACTAATTAAATCCTATTCATCCACATATCACTAAAATCACTAATTAAATCCTATTCATCCACATATCACTAAAATCACTAATTAAATCCTATTCATCCACATAAGTACCTCACATCCGCTAATATAAATATATTGCTTTCACAAATATCACAAATAAATTGCATCTACATCATCAAAAATTTCACAAATATCACCCTAAGTTACACAAATTTCACAAATATCACAAATTACTAATCACAAATTTCACACATATCACAAATTTCCTATATGAAAAATTTTAAAAAGTAAAAAATGCTTACCGGCGGCTTGGGAAGGAGGTGGCCGACGGCGGAGGTTGGGGAAGCCGGCGGGGGGGGGGGGGGGAGAAGGTGGGCGGCGGCTAGGGGAGGAGGTGGCCGGTGGCGGAGGTCGGGGAAGCCGGTGGCTTGGGGAGGATGACGGCAGTGGTGGAGGTTGGGGAGGCCGGCGGTACGAGGGCTCGGGGACGGCGGCCGACGGCGATGACGAGCTCTCAGAGGGCCGCGATGCTAGGGTTCTTGGGGTAGTGGGACTTAGAAAATTTTTTGATGTAGATCAGAGGGAAAGAACCCTAAACTTAGTACGGTCAACAACAAACAGTAGTTTAGGCCCGATTGAGATGACTCAATCTCTATCGGGCCTTATTTAAGGCCCGATTGAAATAAATAATGTTTACATTTGTTTGCTGACCATTGTTGACCTGTAGTCAAAACAATTAACTAAAGTAAAATAATTCATTTATTTCAACAAATAATTAACTGAAGTATAATAATTCACTAAATTAACTAAATAATTCACCAAATTAACTAAATTCACAACAAAAATTATTATTTTCATAAACTGCACTAAATAATACAAAATACTAATAGAAAATACTAGTACAAACTGCACCAAATTAACAAAAGGTTGTTTAATAATACAAAATACTTCATTCGTTACAAGAAATAACAGAACAAATAAGTACAACGGGATCGGTCACAAGGTAATACCTTCCGTATGATCTGATCGAGTATATGCCACAGGCTCTTGGGGATCATCGTCAAGGCCGATGTGAGGTCTTACATGAAGATTCTGGTTGTATTCTTCTCCATCGACGACGTTGTCAACACCAACAATTCGGCGCTTGCCATCCCTCACGATGTGCATCTTCTTGTTTGCAGGGTCTTTTATGTAGAAAATCTACTCTACCTGTTTCACAAGTACGAATGGTTCGTCGGTGTATCCAACCTTGGATAGATGTACTAAAGTGAAACCTTCCTTATCGACTTTAACACTAGTGCGTATATTCACCCAACGGCAACGAAACAAAGGAACCTTGAACTTCATGTAGTTCAGCTCCCAGATCTGCTCAATGCGGCCGTAGTATGTGTTCGACCCAACTTGATCCTGGAATGCATCTATACGGACTCCGCTGTTTTACACTGTGTTTTTGTCATCTTGTTTGACGGTGTAAAATGTGTATCCATTAATATTGTATCCTTGCCATGTGTCTATGGCCCAACATGGTCCCATCCCCAACAACTGTACTGTCTCATTTGGGATATCCGTCGACATTGTAACACGATTCTTTAACCATTCGTTGAACCGAGAGTTATGTTCTCTGTTAATCCACGTCTCTGATCACCCTAAGTTCTCCTGCCGAATTTTCGCTAAGTGCTCCTCAAAGTATGGACCAACTTCTGCCATATGTTGGAGCACAGCAAAATGAGCCTACGCGTAGGAAAGCTTGATCGGGCCTAATTCTTTTCCTCCCTATTGTGCCAACACCTGACAACCTTCCTTCGTGACGAAATGCTGGAACTCCGATAGGATCGGCCTCGAACATGTAATCGACGCAGAACTCAATAACCTCCTCGATCGTGTAGCCTTCAATGATGCTCCCCTCCGGTTTTTCTCTGTTCCGAACATACGACTTCAGAACTCCCATGTACCTCTGGAACGGGTACATTTCTCTGAGAAAAGCTGGGCCACATAGTTTTTTTTGCTTCACAAGATGAACAGGGAGATGAATCATGATATCAAAGAAAGACAGTGGAAAAAACATCTCCATGTGACAGAGGGTATTGACAATATCGGTCTGCAACCCATCTAGATCTTCGGGATCTATAACTTTCTATCCGATTGCATTGAAAAAGTCGCACAGACGTTGGATCGTGTGACAGACTTTGGGTGGAAGAATGCCTCTGATAGCAACCGGCAAGATCTGTGTGATTAGCACGTGGCAATCATGAGACTTCATTCCAACCAGTTTTAGATCGTCCAATTTGACGTACTTACTTATCATCGCTGGATAGCTCGATGGAACTTTAATATCTTTTAGGCATGATAACATTGCGATCTTTTCATCCTTCGACAGTGTGTTGCAGGCTGGAGGAAGGTACACTCTACCTGTCTCTGCATCTGTTACGAGCTGGAGTTCACTGCGAATATTTATTTCCTTTAGATGAAGGCGCGCGTTCAACCCGTCCTTTCTTTTCCAGGGAATATTCAGCAGCAGGCCAACCAAACTCTCACATACATTCTTTTCTACATGCATGAGATGATGCAATGACGGACCTCAAGATCTTTCCAGTAAGGTAATCGCCAAAATATGGACTTTTTCTTCCACATACCCTTGTCCTTTGCCTAACTACGTTTTCTTTTCTTCCCAAACTCATTGGTTATGTCCTTGACCAAGTTGTGGACCTCATTACTGGACAAATCCTTGGGAGCAGGCTGAAATTCTCCCTTACCGTTGAAAATTTTCTTCTTCCTTCTAAATGCGTGACGTAGCGGGAGCCACCTCCTATGACCCATATAAACCATCTTTCGTGATTTCTTCGACCACCGGCTGTGTGTATGTTCCATACTGTCGGAGCAAGCCTTCTTTCTTTTCACAGTTTGTTCGAAAAGATTACCGAGTGCGGGATAGTCATTAATGGTGCAGAACAATAGAACTCGTAGCTTGAAGTTTTCCTCCATATGCATCCCAAGTTTCCACACCTTCTTTCCAGAGAATCTCAAGATCATCGATAACAGGCTCCAAGAACACATCGATATCATTGCCCGGTTGTTTCGGTTCTTGGATAAGCAAGCATAGTATAATGTATTTCCTTTTGAAGCGTAATCGTGGCGGTATGTTAAAGTTTGAAATAAGAATTGGCCAAGTGCTGTGAGCACAAGGATTCATGTCATCCGTACACAGACATATCCTCATGTTTCTGGGGTCGGCAGCAAAGTCTTTGTGTTTTCGATCGATATTTCTCCATTCTGTACTAGTGAGATTCACACATTCTGCCATAACTTTTAGTTCTACATTACTTGTAACTAAATAATTGATCTGTCTTTCCACTGAGGATAAAATACACAAAAGTGCATGGATATTTAACATTCTTGGACTACCTACAATATTGATGATCTCAGAAATTCACCCATGTAGGTCAAATATCATGAACTCTCTTGCTTTCCATGGGATGTCCAACTCTGCTTTATACCAAATTTAGTCATACATATAGCTTAGCCTGCAACATCCTAGTAAATCTATGATGTATACACTAGCACATCATAAGGGGCAAATACATAGCCATCAAATTTCAGTTTCACTTCAAAAAAGCAGACAATATACGTGTGAATCAAGATATACCGTGGATGACTCGACATGTGGGGATGGCGGATCCGTGGGTACAGGCTATCGCTAGGGAACACCGCACTTCTCCATTTGGAACCGGCCCCTCACTCTCACCTCATGTTCTTCTTCCCTGTAGAGGCGATGGGACAACACAAAATAGATGGGGATAAACGAAGATGACGACCTGAGGGAGAGAGGGGACCGACCTGAGAGGTGAAGAGCAGCAAGCGGCCAAAAGCTCCACTGGATTTGTACTGTCATCTAGGTTTGGAGCTTGCGACAACAGCGAGGTTGAGCGAAGAACGGAACGGTGACGTGGGGTGAGCTCGAGAGCTGTCAACGTATGGCTCTCCTCTCCTTGCCGCAGCCACCGCCTTCCTTGACGTCGGTTCTGTCACCACCGCCATTTTTTTATTGCAGCGGCAACGGAAGGTGGAGCAGCGACTGTCGATGATGGCGGCGAAGGACGCGACGGCGGCGCTTGGCGATGGCGGCCGCAGTGGAGGATGGTGCTGCGGCAGTGCTCGGCGACGGTGGCAGCGGTGGAGTGCGGCGGAGGTGGCAGCAGCGGTGCTCGGCAATGGCAACGGTGGTGGCGGAGGTGGAGATGGCTGGACTCGGCGACGGCGACGGCAACGACGCGAGGAGGAGGCAGAGGCCGCGGCAGCCGACGATGGGACGGCGGGAGGCGGAGGTGGCAGCGCGATGGGGAGGTGGAGGCGCCAGCGCTCGGTGGTGGCACGGGAGAGAGAGGGAGAGTGAGCGGGTGGCGGCGGCTAGGGTTTGGGGTGGGTGGGTTAGTGGGTGTCATTTTGCAAAAAATCCCCTATTCTTCCAATGTTTACATCTCGGTCCTAATTCCCGATTTGTCTCTCCTTCGTATGGAATATCTGGCTTTTAGAAGGTCCTATACATAAAACACCATCTGTTGGTAACTGTTCGTGGTGGACCTAGATCGAATTACACACAAATTGGAGGACTTTTTTAAAAAATTACCAGACCACCGGCAATATTCATATCTGACGTGGCACCCTCCATCGGCCGCCCAGCCCGCGGGCCTTTTATTTTTCCCAATGAAAACTGATAGGATTAGAACTGCCCTAAGCATGTACATAGGGCTCAGCAATCCAAGATTTGCCCCTGACCATTTCATCCTGCTCACTGCACCCGATTAGTACTCCATATTTGTTTCAGTATTTGGGGAATATGATTACGAGAAAGAAAGAAGAAGTTGAAAATGAGTAAATCAGATCAAATGATCAACTGAACCTATATATACAGGTCAACTCAACGACTCCCATCGTCCGTCTTTTGGTTTATCGGCCGCAATTAAAATTAAAATATTAAGGTTATTTTATAGTTTTTTCCCACCACTGAAATTTAATCGTCAATGACATAAATCTAGAAATTATTTTTTATCAGCGCCGGATATTACGAACATGTCAGTAACAAATGCTCTTTAATTTTTGGTTTGTAGGTAATAATATAATCATGTATCCTGCAAGGCTGAAAAAGAGAATTAGCTTTCTTAAATCTCTTGTATATAGTTTAATCATTCGTTGAGTGGCATGCAGATTCTGGATATCAAGTCAAAGAAATTAAAAGTTATTCATGGAAAGCCAATTTGGACATCCTTGGCCCTTCCTGAGCTTTTTAAGTGTAACGCTCTTCGAATAGTAGGAATGAAAAAAATAGAAAAAACTTAGAATTCTGATATGAATGTAAGTATAAAATAGAGGTTTATAAAACACACAGGAATGACTGTTTGATTGGAACGCAGGAAAAACGTAGGATTTGGATGAGAGAGATAAACTCAAAGGAAAATTTACAAGAGATTAGACCTTTTACTAAATTTTCTCCAAAATCTCTGTAGGATTATTTATTCCATAGGATATGATCCAATACTTTATTTCAAAGATCTTCGTAGGAAATTTTCCTATAGGGTAGAAATCCTCCAAAATTCATTTGTTTTTTTCTCCAAATAAAAGGGGCCCTTATTTGTTTAAGAGGAAAAATGAAGGGAAAACGTAGTAACAAGATTCTTGTACTGTTCATCCTTTCGTTTTGTAGGATTTTAAGGAAAGGAAAAGCATAGGAAAATTTCCTTTGGCTATGATTCCTAAGGAATTTCGTAGGAAAATTTGCATCCACTTAGAGCTCTTTTTTCTATTCCTAAGCGTAGGATCTAGGCCAATCACTCATTGTTCTATGTATTTGGTCTCAAGTCGCATGGATCAAAGCATTCCAACCTTGATCATGTTAACTTAATACTAAGCATTCATGTATTTTTTTCTACCAACCATCTAAAGGATCAATCATATATTTTTCCTATCCTTTGTTTTGCACATGCGTTCCTATGCAATTCCTATGTTTTTCCTATTCTTAAGGTCCCTTAGAATCACAGGAATGAAGGAATGAAAAAACAGGGAATAGGATAAATGTAGGATTCTGATAGGAATGTAAGTGCAAAACAGAGAATAACAAAACACAAGAAAAGCACAGGAATAACTATTTGATTGGACCGCGGGAAAAACGTAGGATTTGAATGAGAGAGATAGACTCAAAGGAAAATTTCCAAAAGTTAGAACTCTTGCTAAATTTTCTCCAAAACCACTATAGGATTATCCATTCCATAGAAATTTCAAAGGATAGGATATGATTCAATCCTTTGTTTCAAAGGACTTCATAGGAAATTTTCCTATAGGGTTGAAATCCTCAAAAATTCCTATGTTTTTCCTCTGAATCAAAGGGGCCCTTATAATTTGAAAATCCTGTAAACCGAATGAGCCCTGAGCATTTAGACCTCGTGCAAATTGGAGTATGGGATAATCTATAGGAATAGGAATAAGACAAAATCGTAACCCGCTTCCACGACACAAAAAAATAATTTCAAAAGTCAAATTTTGTTTTCAATATCTTTCTTTCTTCCTTTTTATACCCATGCAATACAGAGCGACTGTATCCTACCCTAAAGTTTTCTTGCCTTCCTTAATGTTAAGAAGAAGAAGAGGATTGAGTCAAAAGAAAAAGATTATTTTGGAGTTTTAGCAACAATTTGCTTATGTAGGTGGCGAGTTTCAAAATTCTTATGTAAGAAATTACAAAAGACAATTTTTCAACAAAAATGTGAATTAGGAAGAATTGGTCGATGAAATATGAATGTTAATGTGTCAACAAGATAAATTCTCAATTTTAAAAATACGATCAGTTTTCACAGAATAAAAATGGATAGAAGAAATGATAAGAGTAAACCCGATCAATTAATTTTCAGCTAAAGGGCCATCGAAATCGAAAGTGCTTCCAATGCAAAGCAGAACCCCAACCCGTCAGACCCATCTAGGCCCTACAATTTTCTCATATCTAACCCAGCTGGGCCGGTCGAGTGACTACCTCGCCATGGAATAAGTTCATTTGAGGTCCCTTAACTTGATAGCGAGTTCGATTTTCATTCTTGAACCGAAATACTAGATACAACGAGTCTCTCAACTGCCAAAACCGGTGCAATGTATGTCCTATGGCAATATAGCAGGTGGATTTATCCGACGTGATAATTTGACCGAATCAATAGCGCTGAGTCACCGTGGGCCCCATATGTCAATTGAATACACTCTCTTCCCCCTCTCTCTCCAGGCCTCCACCTCCAAGGCTGGCAGCCGAGGGCAACGGACGGGAGAGGCAGTCGACAATGAGATGCATTCCAGCGGGAGAGGCTTGCGGTGGTCGGTGGGATAGGCGTGCGACGCCCGACAAGGAGAAGCTCAACAAGGGAAGACACGGTGGATGCAGAGAGGCCGGTAGGAGAGGCATGCATCGGCCCGGTGGGTGCTCGACAGCGGTAGGCGGCGGGAGAGGTGCACGACGGGTGGAAGCTCAACGGCAACGAGCAACGGCGAACAGGGAGAAGGGTGGTGGCCAGTGAGAGAGGCACGCGGTGGCCCCTTCCTCTTCCCCTTGCCGCTGCAACCGTGCGCTGTCGTCGGGCTGTCTCGATCCACATGCAAATTCGAAGGTGAGGAGGAGAGCGACAATGCCGCGACATCCCGTCCTGATTTCACACAAATCTCGGACCCCGTCACCGCCGCCCCTCCTCCTATGCTCCTGTCGTCCCATTCCGACCTCGGGCAGCGGCAACACTCGGGACGGAAGTTGTAGCGCATGGGTAGGGCGCTATTGCCGCTTGCCTCTAGAGGTGGCATCCCGCTGGATCCCTGGTGGTGAAGCTCGCTGGTCGATTGTCCTCACCGTTCGTCGCCTAGTGATCTAGGAACACAGGGAGGAAGAGAGACATAGGTGAAGAGATAGAGAGAGGTGAAGTGGCCCTGACATGCGAGGCCCATGTTGACTCAACGCTGTTGACTCGATTCAAATTGCCATGTTGGACAAAACCACCCGCTATACTACCATGGGACCTACATTGCACTGGTTTTTTCTTCTCGAATACGCAGGAGATCTGCGTATCATTATATTAAGAAGAAGAGGGGGGGTAGAACCCCGAGTACAAAACCAAACACACACTAAGCTCTAGGAACCATGTATGTCGCAAACCCAGCCATGACCACGAAACCAAACCAAACCATGATGTGAGACTAACCACCTGTCTCTTGAGTAACAAAAAGGATAGCCCCTGACCCCCAGCCAAACACCACAGCCGTCCTTCCTCCTCAGCAAGCAAAAGAGCACCAGCCAAGTTAGGATTAGCCCCATAAAAACACAACTATAGAATTAAGTCCATTTTGCACCGAACCATTAGTTGCCTCATTGATCCTGTTCCACCACTCATCAAAATATTGATCCTCATTCAAGGGGGCCAAAGAATTCAGGCCAAACCGTTGTAGGAGGGAGTACCAAAATTGTCTCGTGAAGACAAAATTTGTAAGCAGTGATCAATTGTTTCGTCCTCTTGGTAACAATGAGGATAATGATCCGGGTGTGGCAGACCTCTTTGGGCAAGACGATCTGCTATCCAACAGTGATTATGCACGACAAGACACATGAAAAATTAATACTTTTTAGGCGCCCCAGTTTTCAAAATTCGTTCTCATGGCCTGAATAGAGTGGCACCTCGGAAGAAGGAACCATACACAGACTTGGCAATATTGTCCTAAGATTGAGAATATCCATCTATGAGTATCCTCCACGCCGGGATCTAAAACAACCACAGAAAGCATATCCCATAGGTTAACAAAAATAGCCCCATGAATGTCTTGCATCCAACCATGATTCTAGTAGCAACCACGGCAACCATCAATGATTCCACCGGTTTTGACAATTGAGATACCCATTATATCTGGTATTTCGGTTCAAGGTAACTATTTATGATTGCACTGGTTTTGATTGTTGAGTACCTATTGTATATGGTTTTTCGCTTCAAGGACAAAAATCAAACTTACTGTCAAGTAAGGGACATAAAATGAACCTATTCCCCTCGCCATCAGGGCTCAGCTTCCAGCATGATTCAAGAAAGATTGGGCAGAATTGTTCGCCGACTTCGAGCTCTATGATTGAGGAAGACAGCGAGGAGGAAGAAGGAAAGACACAAGTTGAGTCAAATTCCTGCAAAACTCAGCGAGGAAGAAGGAAAAGCCACAAATTGAGTCAAATTCCTGCCAAATTCTCACAAAATTCCTCAGTTCCAAAGGAGCCATGAGTTAACATCGCTGCTGTCGAATCCAACTGCAACTGTAATGGCTCAGTGGATTGGTTACAGATGGTACTAGTCACCAATCAAGCATTGTAGCTGAAACACTAACTTACTCCAGTAATTTTGCAGCATGATGACCAAAATAGGAGCTAGTAGAAATTCCTTTGTAGAGCATTTTCAAGTCACTCATTTCCTAACCGGGTTGATAATATTTGGAATACATATTACACAAACACGGAGATATTTTGAGAACTAGGGTACAAAAGAAACTTGATGTTACAGGGGAGTGGAACACTTCATATTCAATCAGAATCAGAATCTTGAGCGGTTGAAGATCTGACCCTCCTGTTCATTGACATATCGGTTTCATCATCTTCATCATCCTCGTCCTTCTTCTTTTCGTCAATTATACCTATTTTGTTGTATGTTATCATATTTGTTACTATTTCAATTTTCGAAGTAATTGTGTATGGAGACGTAATAGATATACCTTTCATCTTGAGTATATTTTCCAATGCCCTTGTTGAAAAATCATCTTTGCTGCCAAGGTCTTGAAACCCAATTAACCGATCAGTAGCAATGCCCTTCCTAAATAACAAAATGTCAGTCGGACAGAAAAAACAGAAAGTCTCTGACTCTTGGGTTGGTCCTCACATGATAAAAAGTTACAGTAAGGAGCACCAAACAGTTAAGCACATATTATCTAAAACCGATGAGTAGAAATGATGAAAGTTTATGCACTTACTTGAACAGTATCACGCAGGGCAATGTTTTGATTCCCAGTTTTGTGACAAAGAACGGAGCATTCTGGAGTAGTTATTTACAAGATTAGACAACATCTTTGTTATAAAATACAATTAATTGAATGCTAATAGAGATTGCATTCTAACTTCAGCATCAAGCTTGATGAATTTAGTTCCCAAATGGACTGGTGCAAGGGCCTTCAAATGCTTATCCATGATCCTAGGAAACATTTAGATAGGCGTCCATGAATTATCATCAGGGTCAATCATAAAACATTTTGTTTTGTTTTTTTTTTTAAAAAAAGAACTTATGTCCTACTTGCAACGGTAAAATTCACGGTGGTAGAAATGGCAGATGACTTTTTCACTGCCAGTGACCTCTCCTAGGAAGTCCCCTTCAGTTATCTCCCTATATTCACCATGACCTTGCCTTTTTAGCACTTCACGCTTCTCGACCTCTTTCTGTTATGCACAGGAAAATGAATAACTTAAAGTGAAGAGTATCAACTGTTCACAAGCTTCATGAGGGCAATATGCAGATCAGTACCTTGAGAGCAGCAATTCTCTCCGCATGCAACTTCTCAAGCTCTGGGTCCTATAATGTAGTTCCACAGCATGATAGATAAAAAGGTATTCAGTGCTTCAAACTAAAGAAAAAAAACAAGAGAAATATACAAGATACTATAGTGTTTCAACTCACATCCAATAATTCATCAAGATCAACTTCATCATGGCTTGCACTTGCTGCTTGGGCTTTCTCTTTAGCTACAATTTCCTAACATGATAACTATGTCAGTATGCAGAAACAAAATCACAAGGGGGCAGAGAGAGTAATATTACCCTGTTCTGTAAGCAAATGTCTAAAAAGATGCAAGAGGTTCACAGCATCGGAACATGAGGGTAAAAATAGTCTTTCACCCCCACTATAACAAGTATATGAATGAAAATGACAAACAATAAGAGAAGGTAAGAACTTGCCCAATCTACAAGGAGTAAAGAATCGAGTATAAATAAAAGAAACAAGTGATGTGCATGAAGAACAATTATATCTTTTTGTTCTATACTTTCGATGTAAACCCCAACAGTTTGTTGTTGTCAATATGCAGAAAGCTCATTTTGATATATAAAAAAGAATACCTATAAACTTTACACAACATGCATTCATGTGAGAGAGCAAGGCATCAGAAGTTAACCCATTTCCAATATACATAAGAACGCCCAGATGGAGCATGATCCACTGCAACTTTGATTATTGTAAACTTGCAAGCTATACCCAAGCTAACCACATATACGGGCTAAATGGGAGAAGCCCTTGTTTTTGTGTACTCTGAGGTGTCATAAAGCATTACCTCCTAACTAGCATGGAATAAACTGGTCTCTAGAGTCGAGACCCTGCACTATCACTCTATTTCTTGTCCTAGAGTACAGGACTGGAGCTAATCCATCTTCCTAATGAAATACGTCCCCAACCCCAATGTTCCCAACCAAAGATTGGATCATGCTACTAGGCAAAATTTTTCGCACGAGCCAACACCACTCCCATAGCCAAATGCTCAAATCTAATGCACCTGCCCTTTCCTAAGACGAAAATCCCACTGCTGTAGTGCTGTATTACCAGGATCATCCTCCACATTGCTCTATGGTTCTACCTTCAACAATCCATGCCCACAGCACAGCTGAGCCAAGGTGAATCAGCTGCCAGTTCCAACGATAGGTGCACCAAACTACAACTCACTCCCAGTTGAAAACTGAGATTTGATTGCCTGGTTCCGAGATCCAGGGATCTAGGAGCACACCGGCTCCGCCACCACCACCAAAGCCGATTCCCCCTTCTCCAAAAAAAAAAAAATACAACAAGGACATAAAATGCAAATGATACAAACAAGTACAGAAGATAATAACTTGCCAATCTCATTACAAGTTGTGAAGAATCAAGTATAGATAAAAGGATAAAAGAAACAAGTTACGTCCGTGAAGGAGAGTTATATTTTTCTCTACACTTTGATGCAAACCCCATAGTTTGTTGCCATAAAACTACAGAAAGAGATTTTGATATTAAAAGGACTACCTACAAATTTTACGTGACATGCATTCATGCCAGAGCAGAAGGTAAACCATTTTCAACATATAAAAGAACGGCCAGATGGATCATGATCCACGCCAACTTTGATAATTCTAAATTGAAATGATATACTTCAATTGAGCCACGTTTATTGGCTAAATGTGATAAGCAACCTTTGATAAAGCATTATTATCACCAATTCAGAATGGAACACAGTGGTCTCTAGACACTACTACATCACTCTACTTGTTGTCCTGGAATATAGGACTGGAGATAATCCATCCCCTCTTATGAACTAAACCTCTCCCCATGATCTCAACCAAAGAGACAACCTACTCCCAATCAAGAACAGTGATCTGATCTGATCTGATCCCGAGAGAAAAAGTGGCACGCCGGCATCAACACCGCCACCTCTCCCGCCGGCCAATTCCGCGACACAACCCGCCGGATCGAAAGCGTCGGGAGAACAAGGTGGGGAGTGAGTGAGTCACCTTCTGGTAGTCGCGGGCGGCGGCGGCCATGACGTTGCCGAAGGCCAGATTGGAGAGCGTCGACTTCACCGCGTCGGGATCCATGTCTCTTCCTCCCCACCCTCTTGCGCTGCTGCTGCTGCTGCTGCTACTCCCTCCTCCGCGAGCGCCGCCGCCGCCGCTTCTGCTCGGCCGAGATCTCCTCCCCACCGATCCGGTTCCGGCGGCGGCGTGGATGGGGGAGACGGCGTGGAGCCTCGCACCGGAGCACCAGTGGCCGGGAGAGGTGACGTCAGCGCTAGCGGCGGGCGGGCGAAGCCGACGGACGGGCGGCGCCGCACAGCTTTTTTTTTCTTCTTTTTTTTTTACGCGCACGACACTTGTGCGGTCGCCGGGGAACTGTATGTGCGTATGGTGTGTAGCTGGTCCAATAGGCCGTGCCAAGCCGGGCCCAGCCCAAGGACGGCATGGCACGCGAATAAGTCCATTCTACGTCTCTTAATTTGTCGAAATTCGTACATATACCATAATACCATATACGATGCGTCCCTAAACTTTTAAAACCAATACAAATAAGATCTTAAAAAGGTTTAGATACTGGTTTTTACTGACACGGCACCAACGTGATATTAACGTGGTACTTAAAGTCAAAGAAAATCTTAGTATCCACATATCAGTGAGTGTACGGTAAAAAAACAAAAAAAATTACGGTAGGTTCTACCTTCCTTTTCTTTTCTTTCCTTCCCTTTTTCATTATCTTTTCTCCTTTTTTGCTTCTTCTTCCTGGCATCCAGCGGCCGGCCGCGAGCCGCCGTCCTTCTCCGTGCCGACGAGCCACGGGGTGAGGGAGAGGAGGGGACCACGGTACAACAGGAGCTGCCACTGCCGGGACATCGGCTGCTGACGCTAGGGACCGCGGACCGCCGGAACTTCGTGCAGGAGACGCACGGGTGGTGGCTGCAGTTGAACGCCGGGCACCGGACGACGTACCCTTCCCTGTAGTTGAGGTGCGCGAGCTCGACGTAGCAGATGTCGCCGGCGGTGGAGGCCAGGCCGGCGATGGGCGACACGACGGGGAGTGTGTGCCATGAGGGTGGTGGCGACGCAGTAGGCCTAGAGCGGGTCGCCCTAGTGACCCTGGCACTTGACGGTGTAGAGCGACGAGAGGTTGCGCTCGAAGGAGGAGCCCGGGGAGACGCAGAGCGGGTGCAGGCACGCCGCTGACGGGGTCGGCGCGGTCCATGACACCCGCCTCGGCGTTGTACGGGTAGATGGCGTAGGTAGCTGGAAGCAGTCGTAGGTGAGGCGGCCCGGAGACGGGCGGTGAAGTCCTCGCGTTGCGCCCGCGGAGAAGGAGGAGGCGGTGAGGTCGTCGCTGGTGGCGGCGACGGCTCGCGGAAGTCAATCGCCGTGGCCCACCCCTCCGTGCCCGTCGACAGTGCGCGGTGAGACGTGGCACGTTGCCGGCGCGGTGGTGGTGGTACGCAGCTGTGGACACCTCAGCATCGGCGGTCCCTAGCGTCAGCGATTGAGGTCCAGGTAGCGCCGGCTCCCGTTGGACCGAGGTCCCCTCCTCTCCCCCACCCCATGGCTCGTCGACGCGGAGAAGGACGGCGGCCCGCGGCCGGCCGCCGGATGCCGGGAAGGAGAAGAAGCAAGAAAGGAGAAAAGAGAGAAAAAGGAAGGAAAGAAAAGAAAAAAGGTGGGACCCACAACATTTTTTATTTTTAAGCGGACACCCATTCGACATGTGGGTCTCACGGTTTTCCTTGACTGCCATGTCATTGCTTCATAGGCGTCACGTTAGCCGAAAACCACCGTTCAAATCACTTTGGGATCTTATTTACTCAGGTTTTGAAAGTTGAGATACACGTTATAATTTTGTATTACAGTTTAGAGATGAATTTTGGACTTAGTGATAAATTGAGGGACCTAAAGTGAACTTATTCTCACGCCATTTGCCTGTGTTGTACTGGGCCGATGCCTCCACCGGTGTACATGTACAGGGATGACGCAACATGGTTTCCGACGGGTTGGCACGCATGGTCTTTTATTTCATTCATCTTTTTTTTTCGATTTTTTCCTCTTTTTCACACCACAAATTTCAATTTTCATGGGCCATGTACTCATGGACTAGCCACCTGTCCACATGCGGCATGATGCCTCCTTGGGGCGTGGCCTTAACACATGGGCTAGCATAGCATGGCTCACTATAGGTGAAGCGAACTACGCCAATTGGCGCGTGCCGTGCTGGGCCGGGCCACTCGTGCTTTATGTTCTACTCCGTACTCTCTCCGTTTTAAAAATAAACCAAATTACAAATTATAATAGGATGTGATATTTTTAGTACAACAAATCTTACGTTTTTGTGCTAGTCTCATCCTATTTCTAGATTAGGTTGGTTTATTTTAAAATAAAAGGAGTATGCCTATGGGCTGTAGCGGTTTCTAATAGTGCGGCTGCTGAAAGGTGACGATGATGGTAAGTAACCGATTTGACTATTTGGGGTTTTGGAGGACGATTTTGATGATTTAATTCATGCCTTCCCCATGCTTGCACATGCCAATTGAGTTGCTGCTGCTCCGCATGATAGAGAAAATTTTACTGACTCCATCTCAAAATATAGCGATGCACTATCGGATTAGATAGATCCAAATTTAAACAGATCCTTATCCATATTTACATTTATATATATCTTATTCGGTACAATGTACTATAATACTGGGATGGATGCAGTGGTTGAGGATGAAAAAAATTTTAAGGTGTGGGCCATGTACCTCTCTGCTGATGGAGTGATGGACTGATGGCTGTTTGCCTGCTTCCTGCTTGGCTTGCTTGCTTTGCTGCTGCCCTCTCTGGCGAAGGAGAAAATTGCATATGTGCCATCCTTAACAACCTGCTTCGCTAGAATACCATTATTAAAATGGAATTCGCTCGAGCACCACTCTCAAACTGTGGGCATTCGTTGCAATGCCACTTTCGTGGTTTCTTGCATTTACAAAATATTTTTCATCCAAATAATTGTTTCTCAGACCATTTTACCCCTGGTCAACATGTTGAATCACCTGTCTGCTTCAGGAGGACACCGACGTGAGAGAAGAAGAGCTGAGGTGGCGACACTGGTGCTGCCCACCACTGCCGCCAGGCACCGCGCCGCTTCTCAACACCACCCCCGAAACCCGCCGGCACCGCTCACCACTGCTCCGCCGCTAGCCGCCTAACCCTAGGGTTGGTGCCTTGCCAGCGCCGATGCTCGCATCCACCGCGGTGGCGGATGGCGGGGCAAGGCGGCGGCGCGTTTGGCGGGAGTCGTCACCACGCCTAGTGTCGACGCTCGCATCCACCGCGGTGGCGGATGGCGGGGCAAGGCGGCGGTGCGGCGTGGGGGAGGTGGTGTGGAGACGCCTCGGCTGGGCAAGGCGGCAGCGCGTTTGGCGGTCATCGTCACCACACCCGGCGTCGACGCTCACATCCACCGCGGCGGCAGATGGCGGGGCAAGGCGGCGATGCGGCGTGGGGGAGGTGGTGTGGAGACGCCTCGGCTGGGCAAGGCGGCAACACGTTTGGCGGGCGTCGTCACCACGCCCAGCGCCGACACTCGCATCCATCACGGCGGCGGATGGCGGGGCAAGGCGGTGGCGCAGCGTGGTCGTCCCTCCCTTCGCGCTTCTCACTGTGGTAAGGTTAACCATAGTCAGGGGCAAAATCGTCTGAGAAATAATTATTTGGATGAAAAATATTTTGCAAATACAGGAAACCACGAAAATGGCATTGCAACGAATGCCCACAGTTTAAGAGTGGTGTTCGAACGAATCCCATTTTAATAATGACATTCTAACGAAACCGGTTGTTAAGGATGGCACATATGCAGTTTTCTCCCCCTCCTCGCCTTCGCAGCTCCACCCACAGTCCCGTGCCACCGTGCACCGCCTCTAGGCTCCTCCCGTGCGCCGCCTGCCGATAGGGGTTGGGGAATCGATGGAGATGGAGGAGATGGGGAAATATGGGTCCAAGGTTCAATTGTCAAAAGCCACATTTACACAAAACAAGCACAATAGCGAGCGCAACATCTCGCCCTACCGAGCCCTACTGGATGGATGGAGTATCTGAGACTGACCATGGACAAGGATCAGGTCCTTGCTGTTCTTAAAATCTTCTTAATTCAACCAGTGTATATATCTAGTGCAAGCGAGGGTGGAGCTAAATAGAATTTCTTGGTTCACATTTGATTTACTTTCTTCATATATATAACACACTGAAAAGGTTTTCGATGTCCTTTCTGAAATTTTAGCCAAAAACATCTGAGAGATCACTCTAGTGAAAACGAGCCACTTGCCAACTTGGTTCGGGTATATGTTTATTGTTTAGATATAGGTATCGCATGAAAACTGAAATCACTAGCTCCGAGAAAAACTTAAGATTTGTGCTTTAGTTTGTTTATATATCTTGGTTCAATACGCATTGCAACATCACCTGCAGTAGTTCAATGTTTCATTCACATTCCGTCTTGACTAGCTCTAGAGATCATGATTGGGTAAGAGGTTCTATCTCTTTCTGTGTGCTAAACTCAGGGTTGGTAGAACCTGAGTAGCTGCTGGTGACATAGCTTCTATTTACATCCCTGAGCTGCCACTCAGTGATGTAACTTGGCTTCACGATCACCTCAGACAGCTCAACTTCTCCAGTTAACATTGACAAGGCCTTCGACATCGGTGGTCGTTGGTGCGGTGAGGCCTGTGTGCAGAGGAGTGCAACACGGATGACCCTAAAAGCTTCATTGTTGTTGAAATCCTTGAGAGATGGGTCGATGATTCCAAGAACTTGCTCCTTTTCATACAGGTCCCAGAGCTGTCAATCAACATAGGTTTATAAATAGAAGATAAAACAATTAATGAACTTGTGTGTTCTTGGATGGAAATATCATTGATCAACTTACCCACTCAAGGAGATAGATCTTGCTTTCCTCCAAGGAATTATTGGTGTTCGATCTACCGGCAACAATTTCCAGCACAACCACCCCAAATGCAAAAACATCAACTTTTTCCGTCAATCGGCCTCTCATTGCATACTCAGGAGCAAGATATCCACTTGACAAAGGCCACACAAGTTAAAAGTAGATTTCATTTTGATATTACAACATGAGAAGAGAAATGGTGAAATGTTCTTACAGTGTTCCCGCAATTCTCGTGCTCACATGAGTCAGCTTCTCATCATAGAGCTTCGCGAGTCCAAAGTCAGAGATTTTTGGTGTGAGATCGGTTTCAAGTAGAATATTGCTAGCTTTGATATCCCTATGCACGATGCGTACACTGGACTCCTCATGAAGGTAAGTTAGGCCACTTGCAATGCCTAAAATGATATTAAAACGTGTTCCCCAGTCTAGGTTTAATCTACTATGTCCTGTAAAAGTAGAAATAACTCAGTAAGGCCACAACAATACAAATGATGGCAAAATACAAAGAAAATAAGGAGGTTTTATCAATAAAGTCGAGTGATTGCAATTTCAGTGGAGCTGCCAATTGTCAATTTGTAGAAGTGAACTCACCGAAGAGTGCTCTGTCTAAGCTTCCATTTTGAAGGTACTCATAAACCAACAAGGGTGTATTACTGTCGATGCAGAAACCATGCAATTTCACAAGATTCCTGTGCTGCACAGCAGATATTGTTGCAACCTCAGCTACAAACTGGCTTTTCCCTTGATGAGATGATTGAGAAAGTTGTTTCACGGCTATAACTCTTCCATCAGGTAGCTTACCCTGCCAAAAAGAAGCTTCCTAAAGTTGATTTTAAATATCAAAATAGACCCCTATAAAAACAGCTAAACAGTCATTTACAATTTCATATAGTTAATAGAAGGAAATTGATAACCTTGTACACCATCCCATATCCGCCTTCCCCGAGAATATTTTGAGAACTGAAATTGTCTGTAGCTTGCTTTAGTTCGGTGTTATTGAAGACATCAGGCCGCCCAATCAGGTTGTACAGTTCTGCATTTTTCCAGACAAGTGAGAGAATAAATCATTAGGAAATTTGATGTTGAATTACTGTTACTAATAAACGTTACCTTCTTTCTGTTGTGCAATTGTTCTTCTCTTCTTAACCAACATAAATATTCCAAATAAGGCTGCCAATCCTAAAATTGATGCACCAATCAATATTCCAGCGATTATGGGTACTTTACTTCTCCTTTTTGGTACTCCATTTCGCACAGTAGGAGTAAAATCTGAAAAAAAAATGGTCCAACTTAGTGGAAGCCAACACAGTCCTTTCCAATGTTAAGTTAATAATTATGCTTACTTGGAATGACGCTCAGTGCTGAGATCATAGGCCCATAGTAACCATCAGCAGGTATGCAACAAGTGCCCTTGCCAGCCCAGAAGAGATGAATCTCAAGGAAGCTGTTTGACACAGTAGCTGTGTAACTCCTGTTAACCACTATAAAAGATTTTCCACCTGCCATCTTCCTTATATCAAAATCCTTTTCTTTTAGAGAGCCCTATGCAAATATCAATAATATTTTCAGATAATGAAAAAACTAATTTAGTAAACAAATTGCTACATGTCACACGCTCAATTTGTACCTGGATATATATGTCGAAAACTCTCCTTCCTAAACTTTGCCAAGTCTGTGAGTCTGGATAAGCAACCTCTGCAAATTGAAGAAGAACGGTGTAATTTCCATTCTCAAGTCCAAGGCCATAGTATCTCAGTGATGATGGTGACATCCTCGCAGTTTCGAACAATCTTGAATTAACTGCATTCTGAAAATGCTGGGAGCTCAATATTATATTCATTCCGTTTGAGGCTAGCGAAAATTTTCCTACGTTGCTGACACCCCATCTTGTTTGATCCGTAACATAATATGACGCATCCCCAAGGTTTGTAGGTTCTGCTTCATAAATAGTATTATCTGATCCTCGTGTAGAACTATTACTTCCACAGTCAACCGCAAAGGAATAATCTGTTAAGATTTGTAAAATATAACCATTATTTTTTAAATTCCTAAGATCATGTTGACTACTACAATCTTTGAAGAGTAAAAAGATAAATACATTCTGGAGATCCACGAAAACAAGGAGTATCTCGCTGAAGGCAGTTTAATCCGGAAGGAAGAGTTCTGTGCATCATTTGAATTGGAAACATAAAGTTGGAGAGAAATATTTTGTTATAACTAGTCTGTTGAAAAATCATGAATGAATGTCATAAGTACCTGTGGTTAGTGCTACCGGCATCAAAGTTGTTCGCTACCAAATTCCTTGTACAATATAAAATGTTAGAATATCCAATTTTTCTCACCTCAACACGAATCTCATAATTTTACACTTACAATTGCAAATTATTCTTGGTAGCCCAGGAAGGAAAGTTTCCAGTGAGCTGGTTGTAGGAGAAATCTCTACAAACAGTATATATTTATTACATCCAAAATGAACACATCGTTGTATTAGGAAAATAATTATGTCATACTGCTGTGTTGTTTTTTACATACATTGTTTTTAACGAAGAGCTTATCACATCTGGCAACTTTCCTGTAAGGCTATTATTACCAAGAAACCTGAATTGGGTGCGAGACAAAATGATGAAACACGGACATCATCTTAAGAGGTGTTTGTATAATTCGAATTAATGTTGAAAAACAATTTCTTACAGGAATTCAAGCTTTCCCATATTGAGGATGGATCCAGGAACTTGGCCTGTAATATTGTTAAAACTCAAGTCCCTGTAGTATTAAATGAACAGATGCTTCACAATTTTCAGGATATAACCAATAGCATCATAAACTGGATCCGTAGTCCATAATGAAAACTTACAACAAGATCAATGCTGTGAACTTGGAAAAATCTACTGGTTCAAGATTATCCGATACCTTGCAGTTCCTTAGTATTCTGTAATAACAGGATTTAATCATATGGGAACTCACAATTTTGTCATTATTGTAATCTCTACAGCTAAAAGCATCACATACAGGCTGCTCAAAGATGTCAGATTACTGATAAAGGCCAAAGAAGAGGTCCCATCTACAATATCACCAATCCTTCTGCTCATTTGTATTGTAGAAATCAGCAATCAAGCATGACGTTCTCAACTATGAAAAAGGATCAATGCCACCAAAACAGATGTACTCACAAGGTTGTCAATTTTGTTAGATTCGATAAACTTGCTGGGATTGGTCCTTCAAAAGAATTTCCTTGGAAAGCCCTACAAGTTCATACTTTCATAAAAAGGTAAAATAAAGTAATCTATGTGTATCAACATTTTAAATCAAAATCTCTGTATCGGCATGCCATGCAACCTAGTATAATGGCATGGAGAAGTGCATATTTATTCAAAGGGCTCCAATGTGAAAAACGCTATTTGTCTGTTTGAACGGAAACAACATATATAGAAAATTTATGCTGCACGATTTCCATCTCTCTAAATAAGGTACAGCATATGAAGTATAAACAAGTTAGTATTAAATAATCTTACAGATCTGTCATATCAGTCAAACTCCCCAGATAATCAGGTATTTTCCCTGTGAATTCATTATCTGATGCCCTCCTGAAAGCACACCAAAACATTTGGCCTTCAGAATATAGGAAGAGAACGGACATAATAGCTGGATCTCTCTGTTATTGAACGTACAAGATTTTTAGGTTCTTAAGCTTTGAGAATGTTGACGGAAACGGACCGCTGAATCCAGAACTATCAATGTACCTGTCGTAGAAACTTTGCAGTAATTATCGTGTTCAATAATAGACCTCTCCATTCTAAATTTTAGTTTGTTTACAAGTAAGAATTGGAAGTTAGTGAAAGGCATTTTACATCTGCTGAAGTTTGGTCAGGTTGCCCAATTCTTCAGGAAGTTCACCGGTAAAATTATCCAAGCTGATGCCCCTGAATCAAGATGAAACATTTCAGGTATGATCTAAATTATTTGTCTTCACCTGTAGCAGAAAACGGGAATTGTTTTTCCAGCTGAGCCAGCTGACCCACAATATTCATCATTATAAGTTTTCAAGTTCCTGTCAGCTCAATTTTACTCAAACATATGAAACACCATATGAAAAAGGGAAGTTCCTAACATGAATGATATATATGAGTAAGAGTTCTTTGTAACTTTATTGTGGAGAATTTATGTGATTAACATTTGTTGTATAATTATATTAGCTCAAGGAGTCCCCGTTATGTAGCTAAAGATTGATTCATCATCTATGAAAAGCTTTCTTACAATGAAAGAAGATCGGTGAGGTTCCCAAGCTCCTTTGGAAGTGGTCCAGATAGTGGATTCATAGCCAAACCCCTTTAAATAATAAAAAGTAGTTAAGACAAAATGCCAAGCAATCGATGGTACAGGAGAATGTATAACTTGATGATGTATAAATCTTACAAATATTTCATGGAAGAAAATTTTCCAATGAATGACGGAATGGCGCCAGTCAAGTAATTAAAATTTAGGTTCCTGAAACAACACCATAATATCAAGTCCATTAGCCAACATAAAAGAAAAATTGCATGCATGCCTGACAACGAGCTATATTTGCTGGTTTTCGTCAGGAAATTGAGTTGAGAATTCAAAAGAAGGGATTGAATTTGTCCAACGGTTTAAAAAATGGATGACATCTTTGACTTTCAAAACACATTTGACTATGTATTATTAAAAACTTTTATGCAAAAATGAAAAATGTAAGTTGTGCTAACGTACTATAATGATAAACCATGTTGTAACAAAATAAATAATAATGTATTTTTTAATAAGATGATTGGTCAAAACATATGCAAAAAGTTAACGTTGTCATCTGTTAAAAACCGATGGTAGTATATTTTTTGCAAAACATTGATTGGCGGTTAACATTTCATTGTTAAGAATTAAGATGATAAGTCTTAGATACTGTACAGATCCTCTAGGTAGGTGAGATTCTGGAGCTCTGCTGGTATTTGACCAACCACGTCCAACTTATGTACCTTCCTGTAGAAACAAACCAGTAATATTCAATGAGTATTGTAGACTTATCCCATTGCATCTATACAGTACTTCTATATGCAACTTAGGCAAACTCACTGAATTAACAGTAAAATCCCCCATTTCCGCTCTCCCTAACTCTAGGGACAGTTCAATTTTCACCCATAACTTATAAACCGTTTGACTTTTCTGCAAGGACATGCAAAACCATGCCACTTGACCTGGAGGACTGAATACAACGTCAGTTTTTGTAAATGATGTACATCGAACCATAAACGATGAGAGCATTCAAGAGAAATAATAGCTAGTTATTGTAAATCCCAAATAACTAATTCTGGGAGAAGTTGCAGCTTCCAGAAGCTCCCAATAGACTCATATATATTCTTTGGTCAGCCTATCCCCATTGAAGGTGCCTATCCCCATTGAAGGTTCCAATCTTCTTTGGGATCCTTTGACAAAAGAGAACCCCTTCTTGCTGCGTTCAGGGATTGAAATTTCGGAACGAAATTTTGGAAATTTCGCCCCCCACCGGTAAGCACATATCTCGTCCAAAATTTTCGGTTTTTTTGCAATTTTTATGTGAATTTGGTCAAATTTTATTCAAATTCATTCAAAATTAATCAAATTTTCAAATAATTTAGGTCAAAAAATTCCAAAAATTCCGAAATTTCTGAAATTTTGGTGATTTCGGAAATTTCATTCACCACCGGCAAAAAAAATATATTTCGAAATTGAAAACCCTGAGATAGAGTAAAATCAAAAGGAAATGTTTTCATTCCTTAAATTTAGCCAAAGCATCAACCCCCTCCCCCTCCCCCGTGTGACTATGATCAGACAAATATTTTTTGATTTCGGTGTTTAATTTATACCTGGTTTCCTTAATTAATTATTGTCTTTGATCTGTCTCCAGGTTCTAATTAACTTCAATAGCAAGGCAAATGCCAGACACAAATTTGCTACTGTACGTACAGTTTAGTAATGTGGCAGACGGTGTTGTTGCTGTCAGTGCAAGTGCACTTGATGAGCGGGTTGATGTTGGGGAAGTTATCCCAGTTGCTCTGATCAGAGGCCACACCGCTGCAGGGCTCGCCGCTGATGTTCCACTCCGACGACGCCTTCTTGCCCCATCTTTCCAAGATCGTGTTCAGGGCCGCCACTGCACGGTGAACTCGACATTAATTAATACTATGTGGAAGCAGAATTAGGCGATGAATCAACAACATATTCCTCTAAATTAGTCATGTAGTGTCCATGGATAAATTAAGCCAAGAAAACCCAAGAACATGGTTACGTTCTCACCTTCGGTTGGATCAGTTTTTGGTGCTTGCTGAGGCTGAGCAGCTGCAACCGGCCATGAGCACACGATCACCAGCCACACGAGAAGCCCAGAGGCTCTGTTGCTGCTGCAGAAACGCCACATCTCTCCCTCACCCTAGTGCTGCCAAAACAAACATTGCGCTGCTTGTTAAATAGATGTCCATGTACAGAACGTGCAACCAAACATTATAAATAGAGTCCCCACAAAAAAAAACATTATAAATAGAGTGAAGTACACGAGCTGTCCCTGAACTTGATCGGGTGTGTCATCTATATCCGTAAACTCTCAAAATGCATTTTCGGGTCTCCGAACTTGTCCAGGTTATCATATAGCTCCAAACAAGTTTCAACCCATTCGGTACGTAGATGAGACATGCTATAGTAGCACCTACGTGTTAGTCCGATCCACATGTCCATCACATAGAAAAAAATAAAATTATAAAAGCATATTTTCTTCTCTCTACCTTAGAATTTTTATCTTTTTTCCTCTCTACCTAAGAGGAGAAAATATGGTTTCTAATTTTATATTTTATATATGCCTGATATGTGAATTTCACTGACATATAGACGCCACCATAGCAATGCCACATCACCGTATGGAGTGGTTTAGAATCCATTTGGATCTATATAACACCCAAGACAAGTTTAGGAACCTAAAAATGCATTTTGGGAGTTCAAGAATCTTGATAACACATTCGTACAAGTTTAGATACTCTTAGATTCTAGCCACCTGTGTATGCGAAATAAAATTTTATTTTACAACAATAACATTAAGAGATTTATCAATTGATGAATACTTCTTTCGGTTTTTAATAGATGATATTATCAACTTTTTGAAACCCTCTCTCCAGAACCGCGTAGCCAAGCCCATCAGACGGGCGGACCCACTTACATATACCATCCACTTATACTTCCATCCTCGCTTCGTGTAAAAGGGTTAACCCGAGAGTAATACAGTTGAAGTTGAAGAGAAGAGACCTTATAAGTTGATTTCACCCTTGCTAAACTAGTAAAGTGGTATTCAACATGTGCATATAGCTTTCATGGGCCATACAGACCTAATCCTAACTGGGCTGAGATGTCACAGTTTAACTATTTAACTTATTAAAAAAATTATACAAATATATAAAAAATAAGTCATACTTAAAATGTAATAAGGTAATTTATAATGAACTAAACAATAATTATATATATTTTTTAATTAAATGAATGGTTAAACATATGTTCAAAGGATAATACTCCTTCTGTTTCATATTACAAGTCGCTTTGACTTCTTTAAAGTTAAACATCTTAAAGTTTGACTAAGTTTATAAAAAAATATAGTAACATTTATAGTAGACTAAATTAGTTTTATTAAATCTAACATTGAATATATTCTGATAGTTTCTTTTTTATGTTGAAAATATTGATATATTATTCTATAAATTTGATCAAAATTAAGGAAGTTTGATTTAGAATAAAAGAATGTTATAATATGTAACTGAGGTAGTAGCGTTATTTAGTGATAGGTAGGAAATCTAGTAGTTTCACTCAAAGATGAACAGCAGAGAACAAGTCAAGATCCCAAACAAAAGAGAAGTACGGCACTAACATTGGACTTCTTCAATGCGATAGGTCACCATGGAATTTGTCAACCTTATTATTCTTATCCACATTTCTCCCTCACTCCCGGATGAGGATGTCATATATTTGGCACACATACAAATTCCACATAACGACAGATAAGTAATACGGGTATGTACACGATGACATAACTATCATGTGAGGTCATTTGTAGATTTGGATGTGTTTCTTTTCTTTGGGTAATAGAGCACTATCTAATGCGCTTGTGATATATATGTTTATAATTAGGAACCATGTAATATATAAACAAACAGCTATATCTTTCACAAGTTAAGCTTGTACCGAAGTTCTCTGCATACATAGTACAATTGTGGTTCGTCCTCGATAGCACAAAATTGCTTAAATTTTCTAAATGGATTTTGTTTTGGAGATGGTTGTAGCTCTAAGCATAACTCACCCTCTATTCCAATATGGATATGGGCTCAACTCCATATTGCTTTTGTACAAGTCAAAATGTTTAGAACAGAATTGCTTCACCGGGCCAACCTTGGTTTTATTACTTTGTTTAAGATACTGATCACCTGCTTCTTTGGCCTATACCTAGGATGACCCTATGCCACTAGTAGCTAGTTAGCCGCACCCTGTTTGGAAGTTTCTAAGAATCTTATTTATAGTTTATTTTCTAGATTCTGTGTAACCACAACTTCCTAGAATTAATCTCGATGAAAAAGACTATTTGGAAGAATTTTTCATTTTGGGAAAAGCTGCAGCTGCCAGAAACTCCCCAAACAGACCACCTTGTGGACACCACTATTTACTTTCTTAGAATTTTGACTTTGTGTTTAGTATGCTTATTCTAAACAAATTGCTTCTTCAAATTTAATTGATCAAGACCATTACCTCAAAAGTTATCTACTTGCTGCTTTATTTTATTTGAATAGAACAGTTATTACCCTGGTGCTATCACTCTGTACATAATTACTATGCAATTTCATATTGCAACTCCTTGTGGAAAGTTCAATTGTGTGTCATGGTTGATTACGACTAGAAGAAGGGTATATATAGTGAATGTTTTGGTGTCACAAACCCATTCAGTTGGAAAGCAACCTTGTAAACGTCATGCTTCCCCAAATTTTTATGTATCAAAGTTATCGAATTACTATGGCAACGTTTTTTAGATTAGTGATGTTTGCATACCTAAATGGAGTTCATACATAGATTTAAAAAGCCCATGCTTACCAAAACTGTCTGTTTTTAATTAGCCATCACATGATTCTTTTTCAGTATTGGTTCCTAGATCCTAGAGGGATATAAGAGATGAGCTAAAGAAGGTTCGGAATTACCTACCTCCAATAGGAATGTGAGAGATGGCTACTCGGCAAGCTACCATTATCATCTCTCTCCAAAAGCCACCTATGACGAGACACACTAATACAAAACAATCCTAACCCTATCTATCATTATCGGTTTTTATTACGAACCAATAAGGATGTCGACTGAATAAGAGCTTCTCTCGTCTAAGGCCCGAAGCAAACCACTCGATCTCACTGCTCTATTATTTGCGCTCTCTGTTCCCTTCAACCTTTTTGCACACCACCACCACTCGCTCCATCTCCCTCAGCTTAATCCCACACGCTACCACCAATAAGATATCACCAATAAGATATATATATAAATAATTTTTAACAGTTCGTGCCACGAGGAAATAAACCTTTGAGAGAAAACGCGCGTATGCAAGCCATGTCAGTGTATACTACATATTTGGCTATCTAGAAATTTTGAGCAGAAAAAAAATCTAGACGACGACGCAGGCATATATTGCTTGTCGAAAATGAACAGGGATGTTTTGTTTTGACTAAACCGATCTCTTGCTGATCCCATGCATCATCCTATCTTTTTCATTCCCGTACTACTTACATGTTGGCAGAAACCGATCGTGTTAAAGTGTTAAATTAATCCAATATGTCCAGATCCAGCCCGGGTACAAATTGAGTCCAAGTACGTAGCATATATATGACTTAGTCATCCACCTTCAATTCTCTTCTTGTCTATCGTTTTCCTTAGTTATTTTGCCGTGCGCACAACACCCTCTCCCACTCTCTCCCACTTACTGATGGCGCTGCACAACTACTCAAGCAACTTTTGTTAAATCAGTTCTAATTTTTCTGTTTTATTAATCATCAGATCTTCTGCCTTTTTCACTTTTGCGTCCTTGTATTTTATTTGCCAGGCTATTTGCATATAGTTTCCATTTGTTCAGAGGAACTATTGATTTATGATCCGAATTCCTAAGTATCCTATGAGCCTAACTAACTGTGGACAGTCTAATTTTGCTTCTACCAAATTGGTGTAGGCGTTTTCTGGTTGCATGAAAGTTAACCGGTTGCATACATAGTTTCTTATCAACCGTTCGTGTTTTGAGCTGCATGCATTCTGGCGCCTATATAAACCGGGCTGTGAAGAGTAACACAATTAGCAGGATTCTTTTTGTGTTTCTATTCCTCTCATAATCCACTTGGGATGAATTAACTACTTATTGTAAACGCAATATACTTCCAGTTATATTGAATAGTGATTTTTCTTCCTTTCTGTGTCCGTGGCTTTTCCCGGAAAAAGTTTCCACATAAATCAGTATCTCATGATCTCGATCATACTTGTTTTGCCAGTTGTATTCTAACAAGTTTTCTAACAAGTGGTATCAAAGCCAAGTTTATTGCATTTTCAATCCCGGCTTCTTTGACATGGTATCCTTGAAATTTGATCTTCCATTGCTGGATCGAGACACACGATTTTCTCTTTGGTAAGTCAAGATACTGGTGGTTTTGGCGTATGCTTATTTGGATGATGTGCTAGAATATTTTGGTGAAAGTGAAAAGACTGTAAGGCTTTATCTCAAATTCATTTCCATTTGTCAAACGGTATTTTGCAGGAGGTGTTAAAGGAGACAAGTGCCACTGTACTTTGGTTAAAGTTGGAGCAACTTTGTATGACAAAAGATCTCACTAGCAAGATGCACCTTAAGCAAAAGTCATTTTTGCACAAGTTGCACAATGGAGGAAATGTGTTAGATCATATTTCAGAATTTAATGAGATAATTGTTGATCTTTAGTCAGTGGAGGTAAAATATGATGAAGACAGTCTTCATCTTATTCTCTTGTGTTCCCTGCCTACTTCATAGTATATAGTCGTGATACCCTCACCCTTAGTGAACTTTATGAAGCCTTGCATGAAAAGGAAAAGATAAAACAAATGGTGTCTCCTGAAAATTCAACTTCACAGGCAGAAGGCTTGTTTGTTCGTGGTAGGCAAATCGAGAGAGGATCCTCTAGTGGATCTAGAGGTAAAAGTTCGAATGGCTACAGATGCTATTCCAAGTCTAGAGGTAAGGGCAATAAATTCTGCAATTATTCCAATAAAAATAATCATTATATATATCAGAGTGTTTTAAGTTGAAAAACAAGGAAAAGCAAAACGACACATTTAATCCTAATGATAAAACTAAAGATGAGGGTAAAACTTTCAATTGCCACTGAAAGTGATAGTGGAGGTGTGCTTGTTGCTTTTGCTGGATGTGCAAAGATGGATGATGAATACCGGAGCACAGGAAAATGAAACCCCACTGATCTGCAAAGGAAGAAAGAAGCTAAGGAGAATAATGTGCAGGCCTTGGCGACATATGTGATGACTGTGTTTAAACTCCTGTCTAGGTTTTGCGAAGAATATATGAAGCTAATTAGGAAGTTTTGGTGGGGTGAAGAGAAGAACCAGAGAAAAACTCACTAGGTTAATTTCTTGGCACCAATTGATCAGACCGAAAGGAATGGGTGGTATGGGCTTCCGAGATTTGAAAATTTTCCGCTGGATGAACAGCTAGTGCGACAGGTGTTCTTTCCGCCAGATGCAGATGAAATTCTGAAAATTAAACTCCCATGGCAGCCGGAAGAGGATTTTATAGCTTGGCATTTTGATAGGATGGGGATGTTTTTTGTTCGAAGTGCATATAAAATCACGCTGGCTGAACAACTCAGGGAAGATAATCAAGGCGGAGTAGCACGATAGGAAACGGGGAAAGAGCACTTTAGAAACATATATGGTCAACTAAAGTTCCTTAGAAAGTCCGTATTTTTACTTGGAGACTGGCAATTGAGGGACTGACCACATAACTCAATAAGCACAAACGACGTATAATAAAAAATCCAGCATGTGAGATATGTGGTGCCCTTGTAGAAGATGGATTCCATGCCACTCTCACTTGTACTAAGGCATTAGCACTGCAAGCATAGCTCAGGAAGTATTGGAGCTTACCAGCAGAGGAAGAATTTGTGCAATCTGGACCGAACTAGCTATTATTACTACTAGATCATACTGATTTGCATACGAGATCCCTCACGCTCATGATGTTGTGGCGGACGTGGCACCTGAGGAACGATGTGGTTCATGGTCAGGGTAGAAATTCAGTTGGTGGTTCGGTGCAGTTTCTGCAGCATTGTGCGGAGACACTGTTGCTCACCTGACAAAAAGTAGAGGACCCAAAAAGCAAGTAGATCGTTCAACATATGGGCCAACAGAGACCAAAATCAGATAAAGTACTGAGGAACGAGCATAAAAAGCACTGGAAACCGCCACCAGTAGGATGGGCAAAAATCAATAATGAGGGTGCATTTATAGTGGAAATGGGTGATGTGATCTTGGGATAGTTATCAGAAATTCAGAAGGGAAAGTCCTGCTCTCATCCTGGTGCTTCATCAGGCAATGCAGGATACCAGAGGAGGTGCAAGTGATGGCATGCTGTGAAGGACTCAAACTTGCGGCTGAGTGGATTCCAATGCGTGTGGAACTCGAAACGGATTGTGCTCCGGTGGCAAATAGGCTGGTAAGCGATACTCAAGAAAGATCGCAATGGTACTTCCATTTCAGAGAAGCTCTAGCACTCATGGCAAGTCTTCCAACAGTGCACGTGCACCATAGCAAAAGAGAGTGTAATAGGGTAGCTCATGAACTTGCTCAGTTTGCTAAGCGGACGACTCAGTGTGCGGTTTGGCGTGATTATGCTTCGTCCTATGTTAAGCACATACTGCAGCAAGATTGTAATCCTATTACTTAATCAATAAAGCTCTCTTTTTCCTGAAAAAGATTGATGATGAATGGATTCTTGATTCAGTCTACACTTTTTCATATATGCATCCATAGAGAATGGTTTATCACTTATGAATCTACGGAAGGTGGTGGTTCTGTGTTAATGGGTGATAACATACCCTGCAAGATTGCAGAAATTGATCCGTTCAAATTAAGATGTTTGATGGCATTATCAGGACTTTGATTGATGTGAGGCGCATTCCAACTATGACGAGAAACCTCATCTCGTTGAGTACTCTAGATTTGAAAGGATACAAAATACTCTAGTGAAGATGGAGTTTTGAATATATCAAAAGGTTCTCTTATTGTGGTGAAAGGTGATATGAAATATGCCAATTTGTATCTTTTGAGAGGTACCACAATTATAGGTAATGTTGCAGTAATTTCAAAACCATTATCTGATTCTGATGCTTCAAAGCTTTGGCATATGTGTCTCGGGTATATGAGTGAACTTAGTGTGGTAGGGTTCAATAAGAGAGGGCATCTTGGTGGACATAATACCGGTAAACTTCAATTATGTGAGCAGTGTGTGTTTGGCAAACATAAGAGGGTAAATTTCAATACTTCAAGACATACCACTAACGGTATGCTTGACTATTTGCATTCTGATTTATGGGGACCATCTCGTAAGACGTCACTAGGTGGTACTCATTATATGATGACAACTATTGGTGCTTACTCTAGAAAAGTGTGCCTTATTTCTTGAAACAGAAATAAGAGGCAATGCAACAATCAACTAGTCTCCATGGTTCACCAATAAACACATCAGATTGCACAATATGATTATCAATATAAAATATGAACATGCAAAGCCCAAGAGAAACTTCCTACAACTAGTCTCCATGGTTCAAAAGTATTCGCGAAGGATAGAATCGGCTCACTATTTCTTTTTTATTTTTTGATAAATGGACTCAACACATAAAACTGAAATAAAACTCAACTCAGAGCAAGCGATGGGCTTTATTAGGTTAGAAACACATAGATCATGGACGAATGGAGACTTAGACCTATGATAATGATTTGTAGGACACCGTGTACTCTTTCCAACAAGTATTTAAACACTGATTTGTATGAAATTTGATGATAGTTTTACTGAGTGACACTAGCACTAAAAATTCATAACGCAACAAGAAACAAAACATGGTACATGCACAATATATAATGATATAAGCTCAAAGGTAACATGAAACAAAACTAAGATCAACAACCAAAGACTGGTCTAATGGACTAAACCTAAGAAAATAATACTACAACCAGATTGCAAACTACGGACAATCTTTTTGAGGGTTTTTGTATATAGGACAAATAAAATATGTAGATACAGAAAAAGATTCTACCGAGACAACCGTGCTATGATACTAGGAGACACCCGATCCGGATACTCGATGAAACCCATGAACTAGATGAACAATACGCTGCCCGTGCAATGCATATTTCATCACGAAATTGCAAAACCACACGCTTTTATAGGTTGATCCACTCGACCACGTAAAAGTGGGTCTATCGCCGACTCAATTCCGTGCAAGGAAAAGCAAGAACAATCTATGGCAGAAACTCCCAATCCCTCTCTATATTTTGGTGGTGGAGGTACAAACCCTAGAAGATGAACAAGAGCAATCATGCTGAAAATTATCCTTAGAATAAACGTGGTCTACCCTGTTGGATCGTATACAAAGGCATATATAGTAGGAATCAAATACAACATAATCGGAAAACCTATCTACAACACCGTCGGTTTGTTTCAGCTATTTCAGTGAAACCAAAAGTAACTAAACTTCTAGGACCTATCCATCATGTGGAATCTAAAGTTAGCTTTCCAACGAGTACTCATGCTTCCAAAACAGACTCTGGATGAGAGAAACAAATATTTTAGTCTAGGTATATCCAGGTTGTCCCAAACCGAATCCGAGTTGAATCTTTTCCTTCTTATAATTAAATTCCTTATTTTGGAAGACTTCAATCCGTGGGGGGATTGTAGACAAACTCCTTTCCAACCCAATATGGGCCTTAGGATAGTAGAACTGTCACACCCTAAAAATCTCTAAATTATAAATTGTTGTTTAAATGGAATTAGTAGAAACGATTTTAAAAGCCTAGAAGAAAAGATCTAATTTTGAGTCAATAAATTCCAATATAAAAGTGGGCTAGATAAAACTTTAATAAACACTTTTCTTGTTTCAGTTATTCCTAGAATTTTCTAGGATTTATTTGAGCCAAGAAAGTATTTTTTTTATCAATGGAATTACATTTCATGCAACACTTAAAAGGAAAAATAGTTTAACCTCTCTCTTTTGGTTTTGGGCCAAAAGCCCATTTTCTTTTTCCCTCTCCCCTCCTTTCTTCGGCCTGGGCTGCAGCCCAGCCAGCCCCCAGGCTGTGCCGCCCCTCTCTCCCTCTCTCTCTGGCGCCTGCAGGTGGGACCCCCTGTCAGGGTCGTCTTCTTCCTTGCGCCGTTGCAGCCGCCGAGAACCCGAGCACCATAGAGCCGCCGCCCCTTCCAAAATTGCTCCGTTTCTTGCCCAATTTGATTAAATTGATAGAGGCGAAATAATTCCCTTGATCTCCTCTATCTCTTCTCTATAGAAAGTTTAGTCTAATTCGTTTGGAAATCGCTGGATTCGAGAGCAATTCGGATCAGCTCTTTCCTTCCTAACCCTAGTTTTTCCTTCCCCGATTCCGGTTGCCTTGGGCCGAGCCGCCGCCCCTGCCCCTATAAAATGGACCCCCCTGGACCTCCTCTATCCGCCATTACCTTTGCCCCAGCCCCTCGTCGACCGTGGAGCCCTAGCCGCTGCTGCTTGTGCACCGTTGTCGCCGAGAAAATTTCAGCCGAGCTTTGCCGTCGTTCCGGTCGCCGCCGTCGCTCGGGAGGACCACCGTTGGGTTCGCAGCAAGGAGAGGAAGCCTGGCCACCCACTCGTCTCCGCCGAAAGCCGTCGGAAAGTCACCACCACCGCCGGCCCTAGCTTCTGTCGCTGTCTATTCGTCGCCGGTCGTTTTTGTTTTTTAGGTGAATTTTGGTTAAACTTCGGAAATTCATAACTAAATCATCGTAACTCGGATTCAAGTGGTTCAAATTGCTAAATTCATATAAAATCGAGATATACATGTTAAAAATATCCACATGCTTGTTCTTGTACTGTTTTATTGATTTTGTTCATTCGCTTTAGTTTCCGATGTTCCGGAGGAGAGCGTTTACGTGGAGGAAGGTTCCAAAGTGTTTCACGAAGCTCAAGGCAAGTCACCCAGATCCTAAATACCCTTTGAGCATGTTGATCCCATTTAAAGCTATTTGTTTTTATTCAACTATTGCATTTATTTTTGAATGTCATCGGGTGGGAACAACCTATTGTCTTTGCTAAAGCCCCTTTGTTTTGATAACCTTTACTTTGTCACTTGGTTAATAATTGGATTAGCTAGAACATTATATGGTTTTAGCTAAATTAATTAGGATGCTTAGTCATGCTTAGAGACACTAGCTCACATGAATGGGATAATTAATGCTTCACTATTATTTGATGATGGATTAATGGTAGATTATGATGGTTAATCATGATAGGGTGATTAATAAATATGCCAACTAAAACTTGATAATGGTGGGTTGTGAGCACATGGTTTGGATGGTCGTGCTCATGGCAGTTAAGGACCGGTTCACGAGTTTCGGTTGTAAAACATTAACCGTGCCAACCACAAGCCAGCGTGGGCAACGGCTTTACCCTTTGTGTAGTGAGGTTCATTGTGGGGCACCAGGTTGAGAAGTGGCGGAGATAAGCCCACGGGGGTCGTTGGAGAGTCCATGCCTTGTTTTATAAGGGGGGTGATTATGATCCAGGAATGGTGCACTGCTTTGAATTGCATTATGCGGAGGGTAATGTCACAATCTCTATTCGGGTACTTGCTAAGTATCGCGACGCATGGTTGACATGATGTTGAGGTTGTGTCTTGTGGGTACAGTGGTACGCCTTTGGCCAGAGTAGAACTATTCGAATAGCCGTGCCCGCGGTCATGGGTGAGTCTAACTATGTCTTTCGTGATTAGTCTCACACTTCTCACCATAATAAACGATTTTGTAATTGGTAATAATTTGTTTAGCTCCTGGTTTGGAATGGCATATTCCTGGTTTGGAGATAGGTTTGTACAGCCGGGAATGGTTTTTCAGAATGGTTGGGCCTGTGCAACGGGTGTGTTGCATAGCGTTGGAGTAATATTGGCTAATTAAATACTTTACTGTTTTGCTAAATTCTGTAGTATTTATTAAATGCCATTTACGCAAATGAGACTATATTATGCCGTCCTTTGTTATCCCTTGCAATTGCATATTTGCTGCGTGGCTTGCTGAGTATACCATATACTCACCTTGCAATCATTCATCAGAGGAGGAGTTCTACAGTGATGCTGAAGGTGTGGGGGATTAGGCGTAGCCCTGGTCAAGCTGCTTGTGGATTGGAGTCACCTGCATTATTTATTTTTTCTTCTGCTGCTTAGATCTTTATTGTTTGAGAGGAACTATCTACCTCTGTAATGACTTTATATTCATCGATTAATTAGATAAATATTGCACTCGATTATCAATTTGTTATTGTGTGCCTCGGCTGATTCCTGGACGAGGGTTTACACACATGTAAGCGTTTGGAGTTTTGGATAGAAATTCTGGGCGTGACAAGAACCCTATCTAAACATGTCGCACAAAGCCCATGTTCATCATGAATGCCGCTACTCGCGCATCACCCGGTTTGCTTGTGCAACATATCTTGAACTTGCAATTGCCGGTGATAGAAAGCTTAGAATGATGTGTTGTTGGATCCGTTGGAAAACATACTTGATAAGCTTTCCAAATATATATTCCAAGCAAGCTTAAAGCCATCATATCAATGCATAATTCTCCACAAACATCATGAACAAAACAACAATCGATATTGTCCATGTGCGCCTCTACCTCCCTCACCTCCAGCTAGACCCACATGTTGTTTATGCATTCCAATGGTTCAAATCTCTCATGTATTATCACACCCCGATTTTCGTGTCAGTGATTTATAAATTATTTAATAAATTATTCCTAGAATTTATATTAAATGTTCATTAATTTACAAGTGAAGTTAATGTGGGAAATAAAATTTTCTAAATAAAACATGGCTGGATTTAAGTTTTATTAAATTCTCCATGGTTAATTCTACTCTCTGGAATTTTGTCGGATTTTTCAGAGCTCAATTACTAATTTTAATCATACAAAGATCATTTCAGTAATTATTTAAATAATAAATTAATCATTATGGTCCAGTTATAATTTTGTTAAATACTTTGGGTGTTTAAGTATTTGCAAGATTTTTCTTGGAATTATTTGAACATTAGAAGTATTTTTTTAAAATTCAAAGATCATTTCAGTGATTAATTTATTTAAAAAATAATTAAAAATCCTCCATTCCAGGTTTGGGCCGAATCTAGAAAAGTCTGCTTTGTCTCCCTTTGGCTCTTCTCTGTTACAGCCTATTTCTTTCCCTCCCCTAACTGTGCTTTGCCTCCTTTTCTTCCTTTTCTTTTTCTTTTTGGCCGGCCCTTTTACCCAAAAGTCTATTTAACCTCCCTCGCGCTACAGTGTTGTCTTCCTCCTCCATATAGCCGACTGTGCTGTGCTTGCATAGTGCCGCTGCCACTTCCTCCGTCAAATCCGGCTTCCCCGTTGCTCCCCTTCCAAAATTAGTTGCGGGAACGGATTCCCCTCAATCTCCTCTACCTTTTTCCCAAGAAATCTCCATCAAATTCGTGCTAAATCCTACGAAGTTTGGTCTCGTTCTTATCCGGTGAACTCGGGATAAACAAAATTTTCCATAGCCAAATCCCTTCGAATCCGGCCTCTCTCTCGTTTTTTTCCAAAATTAGTTGAGGGGATTTGTACCCTTATCCTCCTCTATCTTCTCCCCCAAAAATCGGGCTTTATCCCTTTGAATCCGACGCGAATTTGAGCTCGATTTAAGTTTATCTCTCCAAACCGAAACCTAGTTTTTCCAGCACGATTCCTTGCGTTCCAAGTCCGATCTCTCTCTCCCGTGCCTATATAAAGGACCCCTAGCTCCTGTCTACCATTCGTCGCTAGCGCCGCCGCCACCATCGACCCGACGCCACCGCCGCAAGCACCTCGTTTCTCGTCACCGGTTTTCATCGCCGTCACCACCGGTGAGTTCCTCTCGTTGTCCTCGTCGTAGTGGTGCCCTCGGTTTGCATCGTTTCGCCTTCGTTCGCCGGCAACCCTGGGAGCTTGAGCAACTTCGGCGATGATGTCACCGATGATGTCATAATGTCTCTTTTCCTTTCTAAAATAAATCTTAATTGCTGTTTAATCTTAGAAAATTCATAACTAATTCACCGTAACTCGGAATGAGGCCGTTCAAGTCTCTAAATTCATCTAAAATCATGGTCTACATGTTTGTTTAGTTTGTATGTACTGTTTATTTGGAGTTTCTTAGTTTTTTCCTCGTTTTGCGTGTTAGAAAGTCGTTTGTGCCGTTTCGGAGGTTCCTGGGAGCATCGGAAGTGTTCCAGAAGACTAATTCAAGGCTGATTATTGCAAGGCAAGTCACACAGATTCCAAACACAATCGTTTGAGCATGTTGATCTTATATTTAAGTTCTCTATTTATTTCAAATGTGTATTTATTTTCGAATGTCATTGGGTGGTGTGAACCTATTCCTTTGTTATGGCCAGTTTGTATTGATTACCCTATTTATTAATACCTTGGGTTATAAATTTGATTAGTTGGAGTTTATATCTTGGTTCAACTAGATATTAGATATAATTGCTTAGTCATGCTTAGAAACTTTAGTATCATTTCATATGGGATAATTCATGTTTCACTTAAATCTTAATGATGGATATTTAATGGAAGCTCACGATGGTCAATAGTAATTGATAAATTAATTAACTTGCCAACTAAAACTTGACCAATGGTGGGTTGTGAGCACATGGTTGGAGATGATATTTGGATAGTTGTGCTCATGACAATTAAGGACCGGTTCGCAAGCTACTGTTGTGAAACATTAACCGTACCAACCACAACCACAAGCCAGCGTAAGCAACGACTTGACATTTGATGTAGTACGATTCAATATGGAGTGCCAGACTGTGAAGTGGCGGAGATAAGCCCATGGGGGTTCGCTGGGGAGTCCATACCTTAGCTAAAAGGGGGTGTCTATGATCCGGGAGCGGTGCACTGCATTGAGTTGGGTCTGTTGGATGTCCTGTCACAGTCCCGTTTCGAGGTTCCGTGGTGGTACTGAGGGCATGGTAACATGTTATGGGGCTGTGTCTTGTGGGTACAGTGGTACATCTCTGGCCAGAGTAAAACTATTCGAATAGCCATGCCCGCGGTTATGAGCGGGTCTAACAATGTTTTTCGTGATTAATCCCACACTACTCATTAATAATATAAGGTGATAAATGGTAATAATTGGTTTAGCTCCTGGTTTGGAATGGCTAATTCCTGGTTTGGAGATTGGGTCTGTGCAATTGGGCATGATTGTTCAGAGATGGTTGGGCCTGTGCAGCATCGGTGTGCTGTTCAGTGTTGATTAACATTGATGATTATAATTACTCTACTGTTTTACAATTCCCAAATGTTTGCTAAATGCTGTTTTTGCAAATGAGCCTATATGTTATGCCATCCTTTGGTATCCTTGTGCACTTACATGTTTGCTGTGTGGCTTGCTGAGTATTCCATGTACTCACCCTTCCAATAATCAATCAACCTCAGTTGAAGAAAGTTGCGAAGAAAAAGACGTTTGGCTTATATCCCAGTTGAGCTGCCTGTGGGAGTGGAGCTGAAGCCATCGCTAGATTTTGTTTTCCACTGCAATTTTCTTTATGGTGAGGACTAAATGCCTCTTCTGTAAGTATTTAACGTTATTATGATGATGGATTTGTATATTAAATTATCGATTTGTGTACCTCGGCTGATTCCTGGACGAGAATTGTATGCACAAATTAGTTCGGAAATTACTAGTGAATTTCCGGGCGTGACATGTACGAAAGTAATCAAGTGAAAAATATTATGTAGCATCAAAATCTCATATATTTCACATATGAACTTAGAGAGAAACAAGTTCACCTTATGTTCTGATTCGCACACAAAGGACAATATACAATTGGTACGTAGATCTGTATCAGTCTGCCGCAAGGTGACCATGTCCGGTGGCACGAGCACACAACAGCTAATCACATCTACGTCCATTCTGATGGAATGGCAGCAAAGCTGGAGTGCAGGGGTGTAGTCGGTCCCAACCCCTCTCAGGCTCGTTCACCTAGTGAAGAAATGGCGCCGAGGCCACCACTCGTCCCTGCAAAGCTGCCACTTCGGGCTATTCCACTCCGCCTCTGCTGGCCATCCACGACCTCACTGGCCATCCATGACCTCACTTCTCCATTGACATCGTGCAGGGAAGCATCAAGATGCCGTCTACCCATCTCAGTTTGGAACTTTGGATAATACACCAATACAACATGCAACCTTTTGAATGGCAAAATAGTCTTTTACATAGTTTCTAACATAGAAAAGTGACGGAACAATTACGTGGTGTAAGTTCAAGTGCCTTAATTTGGTTTTGGTGATTAATGACAAATCTAGTTATATGAGACTAACAGTTTTATGAGCTTTTCTTTGACTAGTCTCATTTGGATATGAAAATGAAAATGATGAGAGCTATGTATTAAACTTCACATATTCTAACTTGGTATCTCTTGTGGATCCAAAATATAGTGTGAGCTTCCTCATTGGTCTTAATTGACTATGTGCATATATGTTCTTTCATATTCATTTGTATGCACATCATGAGGGGAGCTTATTCTATATTTTCTTTATTATAAGATCTCGACCTTGATTTGAAATCATCTTTCATCTCATCTCTTTATATTGTTTATACCGGGTTATTATCCATCACCAAAGAGAGAAAATATTGAAAAATTTTGGATTAAACAATTTGTGTAATTGTTGCTTTGGTGATAGATGATAAACCGATATTTATGGGATTAACCTCTCTCACATAAGTGGTCAACTAGGTTATTTCCCGATGATGAGATGTGATAGAAATGCATGTTGATCAAATGATATGTATCACTCTTTCTCTCCGTCATATATATATATATATATATATATATATATATATGATTTCCATGTTTTTTTATATAGACGTGTGAGACTAATGTTTGTCTGAGACTTATTTTGTTTAGTCTCCTTTACATTGAGAACATGGAGATCACTATGTGTATAGGATAAACCCCCCCATTGGTTATTCTGTAATTAAGCATACACTTGTCTCTCTGTATATATTCCTTTGTATGCATATATTTAGGGGGAGCAAATGCTATACACTTGTTGTGCATGTTCTAGATCCATATTGGTTCACCTATTATTTATATTGGATTGCACGCGAGTATATGACACTTGTGGTGTTAATGAATACTCAACAAACATATCCATATCTTTCATATGCAACCGATTGGTCACCAAGTGGAGGATGATAACCGATTTGTTGGGACTAATGTTTTCCTTTGAGCTGTGCAAAAGAATAGGTCTAATTTTGATGAGGCGAATGGATGACACCATTGGTTGATGGTCACCAAGCCAACGACAATGCTATGTTGACAAGAATGAAGTCAAGCTTGTGATGAAAAGAAAGACTTGACAAAGTTTGGTCAAGACCTCGACATAAAGATGGTTCAACCGAATGATCACAAAGAATTGACCCCGAGTTGGATCGACACAAGGCAAAGGTATAATGAAGCTAGGAATGTTTTTCTTAGTCTTTTACCGGTCTCGGTGTTTGGAGTAAAGACCGGGTTGCTAGATAGGTGTCGTACTATTAAGAGGGGTTAATGACTATTGGCTTGATTGGAACCATGTGCAAATCGCTCAATCTCAAATGCATGAGCTCTTTCCCTAGGCATGCACTTTAATGTTTAGGTCTAGTTGAAATGAGGAATCTGGTTGGATCTTGATCTTTTTGATACTCAACTAGAGCCTTTGACATGCATGTGGTGAGAGTTGGTTAGATGTGTTTCATGCATGGCTTTTATATCTTGTCCGCCTGTAATTCTCATTGGAATTCGTTTTGTGGACAAAGAGAGAAAGGGACATGTCTTGGGGGTGTCTATTCAAGTGTGATGAGTTTTCTCAAGTCCCAAACAAAGAGAGAAGTGAGCATGTCCAATAGGAGTGAGTGACATCTTGTGGGTATGTCCGGTGGAGTATTCCTTGGAGTGTTAGCCCTTTATCCCTGACAAAAGTTGTGTTTCTTGGTTGGATTATTCATGGGTTGGATAGCCCTTTGAATAAGCTTTACATAAAGTCCAAGACAAGAACGTCCAATCCCGACACCCGAGTTATGAGATATCGTTGTTTTACTGTCGGTTGGTCGTGCTGAAAAGTGGCCAGCGGTTAGATCGGACTGCGGTCGGTCAGATCGGATGGAGGGCCGGTCAGACCGGCTTTGTAAGGTCAGTCAGACCAGCTTTGTAAGGTCGGTCAGACTGACTGAAGACCCTGGAAGCCCCCAACGGCTAGTTTTTCGACCGTTGGACCGAGGGCTGGTCGGACCGAGCTCAGAATGGCGGTTAGACTGACGGGTATGTCCAGAAAAAGGTTTAGGCCCCGAATGGCTGGTTTTTGGTGTGGGCTATATAAGGCCATGAGTTTGAGTGGGTTGGCTGCTGCTCTTGGTCCAAATGGATGCATATACGTGAGAGCCAACCTTTGTGAGCATATTGTGCATGCTTGAGCTTGTGTGAGGCCTCTCCTCTCCTCTAGTGCATGAGTTACAACTAGAGTGTATTAGTTGTAAATTGAGAGTGGTAGAGGCAAGATTGCTTAGCACTTGTGCATGAGATTGAGCTTTGGCACTTGGCAAGAGTCAAGTGGGTCTTGACTTGTTACTCTTGGTGTTTGCCGATACCCGGTGACCTCTCCAAGAAGATTGTGGAGGAGGCCCGGTGTTGATTGTGAGTGGCTCGGTGTTCGCCATCTCCGGAGTGGAGGAAGAACAACTATAGTAATAGAGGCTTAGGAGACCACTTTGTGGGCCGGCTCCCACCTTGCCCACCCCTTGACAAAAGGGGTTTGCAGTAGCTTCATAGTTTGAGTGGTGAAGTTGGACTCGCCTCAACGGGGACGTAGGAAGTTGGCAAGCTTCCGAACATCGGGTGGAAAAATACTCTGTCGCTTGTCTCCTTTATTTTGTGCAAATATACTTTGAACAAGTTTACATAGTAAAGTTTATTTGTGCTATTATCACCCTAGGCTTGCAAACCTCAACATAGGCTAGCTTCTTTATACACTTAGTTGAGACTAGTTGATTTAGGTTTTGAATTTTTCAAAACCGTTTTGATTTACGCTTCCGCATACAAAACTCGGTTTTAGCCAAAAGTTTTAAAACCGCCTATTCACCCCCTCTAGTTGGCCTCCTTGATCCTACACGTGGATGGTATTTTTGAGACAAATTGACTTGTACAATACTTCCTCCATTCCACTCAATAAGGCGCACACGAATTTAAGGATTCAACTTGTCGGAATACGGAACTCCAACAACGGGGAAGCGAGAACCACCCCCTATTGAAGATTCGGCCATGGAGTGAGTCAAGCGAGAGTCAGCCTTAGGATCAGATGGATGCAAAGAAGTATACAGATTCGGGGCACATGGATGTGTAACACCCTATTCCTGTGTGTACGTGGACTATCGGTGAGGAAGTTGATTTACAATGACATATGAGACTTGTGTGAGCTCTAGTTGAGAAAGAATCAAACCTTATATCTGTTGGCGTGGATCCTCCTTTTATAGGCCAAGGGGAGTCCACAGTGCTAAGACATGAATACAGGAGTGGGCCCCACTCCAAAGAGTTGGGCATGCTTAGTCTTGTTGATGTCCCCTGTGGCAAGCTAGCTGCATGTGATAGCTTCAAACTCCGGTTGACACACGGCGCAGGGGCAAGGTGATCTCCGCCCGGTCACCATGGGGCCCACTAGTCGGCCCTTGCTAGGTGGCAAGGTTGAATGCACTAGAGCGATGTGGGCATGACACAACGCACCCCTCCTATTCCTCTGGCAGGCGTGGGTGTGCGGGAGAGTACATGCGGTGCCACATCCTTGAGAGATAGGTGGATGAGCTATTCTCCATACGACTCCCTCCTGCAAAAGAAATCATGATGTTGGGTTGGAGTTAAGCCCCCAGGACCACCTAAAAAGGCGGAGAAAACCCCAAAGTAAGCCCGGGCAGTGGGGTGTTCTTGGGCCCCCGCCTGGAGCCCCCACCACCTATATTGCGCCCCGGGGCAGCCTCCGCTCCTCATTGCAGCTGCCTTCCCGGGACCTGTTTCCTCGTCCAGGGTACCGAGAGTTACCTCGGGTCCCCGGCAACCTCACCCCTTGCTTTCTTTAGATGTTTTCTTGTTATTTCGGACGAGCTTCTTGAAGATACCGTTGATGAACAAGTTCATAATGATCTCCGTAAGAGCTGCACCATGCACATTGGAGATATAAATCTTATAGTTTCCTCTCCTTGGCACCTTGGAGATGTAAACCTTGTAGGTCTCGATGCTTTTCTTGAGACCTTAAAAACGTAGATCTTGTAGGTCTCAACGCCTTCTTGAGACTTTGGATGTGTAGATCTTATACACCTCTTGAAGATATAGATCTTGTATATCCTTTGAAGATGTAGATCTTATATGTCTCTTATTGTAACATACATCCTTGCTACCCCAATGACCCTTGAGGGCCGGAGACCCGTTCCCGTTCCTTCTACATAACTCTTGAAACATTTGATCAATAATTATTTTATTGTAGGTTAAACTTTTTTTGATAAAGAATAATATCATTGATTGATATTTGAATTCGCTTTCATATGATTATAATTTTATTGCTGCAAATATCGTAGTATATGAGAAATTTAAAGTCAAATATTAGTTTTGGAGAGCGTATCAAGTTTGATCCCACCTTATTTAGTGGGACGGCAGGAGTAGCGTTTTCTTAAAGAAAAGGTCCAACTCATCAAAGTGATTCACTTTTCGATATGTAAGACAGAAATTGATTAGGAGAGGAAGAGATTGATCAGTGAAAATAATCAGGGTTTTTTGGTTTCTGTTGGCGTGGGAGGCACGGTGTCTCGGGCTGGCTGCTTGGGCTAGCCTGGCATGAGGGAGAGGGGGAGGTTGATTGCTGGGATTTGACCTGTGAGCACATAGAAAAGAGATAGATTGAGGGATAGAGAGTACACACAGAGAACGATAGAGATAGAGAAACAACAGGAGGCATCGGGAGGAAAGGAGGAAATAAAAAGGAAAAAGGAAGCAGGAGAGGAAAAATGAAAAGAGAAAGGAAGAAAAGAAAAGGGAAATATATGGATTTTTCCGGAAAGATTTAAATATGAAGATTTTTGGAATGTTGCGAATTTTCTGAATTGAAAATTTTAGAAATTGAACTATACTTCCAAAACACAAATAAAAATAGAAAAACTCTATTAACAAAAGATAAAATAAAAGGGTGGTATAATTAATTTATTTAGTCAAATAAAATCCTCTTTTATTTACAAAATTTTTATTAAGTTATTTTATATGAATAAATATGAATGTAAATTTTTGAAAATTGGGTAACTTAAAATTATGAAAAGCAGGTCGTGACATGTAAACTAGGAACCATATGGTGCATTAATTTATTGAATTGCTAGAAAACTTCCGCATGGTTTTTGCACCTAAAACTTTTAGATTCGTAGCCGTCGAATTGCCTCGAGATTTGTGCATGAAGGAAAATATTAGTAGGAAGAAATTTTCACACATGTCTCTAAGTGCTAACCAATCAAATCATAGTTGAATATAAGTTATATCGTAATTATAATGTAGTTATAGTGCAATTACAATGCAGTTAAAATATCATTACCGATAGTTACATAAAAACTTGCGGTAGTTTTTAGATATTTCTTTAATTTAAACAAACTGAAGACTGAAATAGAGGTGAGGAGTTGAAAAAGAAAATAGACTTGTAGGGTGTGTTTGTGTACCAAATTAAGTTGCAGAGGGACATTAAGAAGACCGGATATATTTGGATTTACCCTTTTTCCTCCCATTGTTGGTTGAATTTAGACTTCAATGTTTTAACTGTACAGTAGCAGATGTCATTGCACTATACAGTCAATTTTTTTTCCTGAACTTTCATGTCTATTAATACTGTATTTCAGCAGTAAAAGCATAGGAGGAACATCTCCTTGAAGAGTAAACACACAATTCCAAGCAAAAACACACCCTTTGACTATTATCACAAAATTTCTATTACAGCGATCGACGTGCTAAAAGCCTAAACGCATATCACCTTTTAATTAGCCACCACAATATCTAAGTAAAAACCAAAAAAAATAAATCAATCACCAGCATGCGCTGGATGAAATTAAACCAGAGACGACTCTGCAAATCCTCTAGTGGCATGCCACCGAAGTGACACGGAGCGGGTAGGAGAAGGAGTTGGTGTACTGGAAGACGACGGCCTCGCCGGGGCCGAGCGGGCCGCCGTTCTTGACGACGCAGTCGCCGCGGGCGACGCGGCGGAACTGGCTCGGGTCGACGAGCTCCGTGGAGGCGAAGTCGCCGCACGCGACGTGGACGCCGTACACCGTGCACGCCCCGCACCTGTTGATGATCTGCACCTCGTACGCCGGGATGCCGCTCGGCAGCGACGTCACCTGGCTCTGGTACACCGCCACCTGCTCCATGGAGCACGTGTTCGGATCCGTCATTGGTGCCTCTGCAGCTGCTTCCGATAATCGCCTCCCTGAAAATTGTTGCTCGTGGATCGAATATATATTACATGTTAACTTGACACAGACGCTAAAATGTCATCGCATCTTATATATAAATCACTCATCTGATACTTTCGTTTTGGATGAGTCTTATATTAATGTTTAACTATGGATAATTTTTAAAATATTTGTGATCTGGTATAGATTAATCTTAAAAATCATATATTTATTGGTATTTATATATATATATAATAAAAAATTGTGGTTAAAATTGTTTTTTAACTATTTTTTATCCAAAACAACAATTATTAATTGAAAGTACTAACGAAGACTAGTAACTTTCAATCTTAGCATCAACTTAACGATTGATATGCACAACCATATAAAATATCGTGGAGATTATGGGTACCCCAAACCCACTCGACATGGTTATCCGACTGGTTATAGGGTATAGCTTATATCTATATAATATGTAACGGATCATGACTTGGGTATTACGTTTCCTTATGTATTACGGAACGGCCTAAAGTCTTGGTTTGGTAATATTGTAAAGTAGTATTAGGAAACCGATACCGTATTGGTTAAGGTTTCTATCTTGTAATTCTATCCCCCATCCTATATAAGGTGGGTAGGAGGCCCTCTAGGGGGCATGAGCACACAATAGATCGTCAGATCAATACAACCCCCGACGGATACAATCCCCAAACAGGAGTAGGGTATTACCTCTCATTGAGAGTGCCTGAACCTGTCTAAATCCTTGTCTCCGCATCCATCCACTTTTCGGTCTCGTGCGCTACCCCCTTTTCATATTGTCGAAATCATGTTTCGACAGTTGGCACGCCAGGTAGGGGCACGCCAAGTTCCCCATCAAGAAGTGCGATGGAATCAACTTCATGAGTCGCCGGTTTTCGTCTTCGCTTCACCAACTTTGATTTCCTTGCCGTCGACAACTTCAACAAGCTCTCTCTCTGACTTGATTTTAAATCGGTCGGGGGAGATTCAATCAGAAGATAACAACCACTCTACCACAGCGAGTCTTAGATCCAATCTACTATGGCTGCTACCACAGCGAGTCTTAGATCCAATCTACTATGGCTGCTACCAGCATCACCTCCGTCATCCCCAGGATCCAATCTACAATAGCTTGAACTTCATCGCTGCCACCAAAAATCAGCCCTGGAGATACACGAATCCGATCAAACAGCATACACCGGATCTGGAGAGACCTTGTATCGAAGTCGGCCATCCACACAGCCTCGCATCAGCTTATCAAGGTCCCGCTGCGGCTGTTCCAAGTCGATTTATATCTGCCGCGGGAATTCCGGCTGTTAAGCCTTAAATCAAGAGTTTCTATATCACAAATCTCTATCAGGTTTATCGTTTCAATTTTCTTACACAAGCTAGATTAAAACTGATTCTTCTAGCCATCTTATTCACAGATCTCTAATTATTGTTTGATCTGTTATTTTGTATACACGGTTGGTTGGTCACATCACCGTTGTTAGGCATCTACATCTTCACCGCCGGCTACCGTCATCGTCGCCGACTGGTGCCCTCGCCTACACGGTTGGTTGGTCACACCACCGTTGCTGGGCGTCCACGTCATCACCATCGGTCAACGTCATCATCGCCGACTGGTGCCCTCGCCTACACGGTTGGTCGGTCACACCACCGTTGCTGCGCGTCCGCGTCTTCACCGTCGGTCAACGTCATCATCCCCGAATGGTGCCCTCGCCTACACGGTTGGTTGGTCACACCACCGTTGCTGGACGTCCACGTCTTCACCGTCGGTCAACGTCATCGCCGCCGACCGGTGCCCTCGCCTACACGGTTGGTTGGTCACATCACCGTTGTTGGACATCTACATTTTCACCGCCGGCTACCGTCATCGTCGCCGACTGGTGCCCTCGCCTACACGGTTGGTTGGTCACACCACCGGTTGCTGGGCGTCCACATCTTCACCGTCGGTCATCGTCATTGTCGCCGACTGGGTTTTCTCGCCTACACGGTTGGTTGGTCACACCACCGTTGCTGGGCGTCCACGTCTTCACCACCGGTTATCGTCATCGTCGCCGACTGGTTTCCTCCGCCTATACGGTTGGTTGGTCACACCACCGTTGTTGGGCGTCTACATCTTCACCGTCGGTCATGGTCATCGTCGCCGACTGGGTTTTCTCGCCTACACGGTTGGTTGGTCACATCACCGTTGTTGGGCATCAACGTCTTCACCGTCAGTCATCGTCATCGTCGCCGACTGGGTTCCTCCGCCTACATGGATGGTTGGTCACACCACCAGTGTTGGGCGTCTACTTCTTCACCACCGGCCATCATCATCGTCGCCGACTGGTGTCTCCGCCTACACGGTTGGTTGGTCATAACACCGTTGTTGGGTCTCTTCGCCTTCACGCCGTTACTAATGGCGATATTGTTTTCACCGCCGGTTCGCCTCCCGCCATCACCGACTGGTGTTTTCGTCGTCATTGATGGACAATCCTATCGTCACCGCGGGAAATACAACAAAGCTAAGTCATCATTATTTTATTTCTCCCTTGCCTCACTACACCAATTGGTTTTCCATTGAGTAGTGAGTCGGGGGCTACAGATGTTATATCATAATTTTTCAAAACCTTTCATAATATTTATCTTGACTGCTTGCGAAATAATCCGAGTAAAAAGTACCGATCGAGTTATAGAGCTCTATATCCCTATGCCTTCCGTTTGGTTTGTCGATGGATAGTTGCCTTCGGGCCGATTCTTAGCACCCGGGGGCTCGTTGGATGGAGTATATAACGCAAGGTGCTAAGTATTACTCGGAAGAAATCAAAAGCATAGAGATAATATAATTTGCTTTCTGCTCTTAACAATCGTAAAAGTACCCGAGTAGTAAACTCGAATTCATGAAACTTTGTTCCATTAATGACGAACTCATGTCAATGACTAGTCGGGCAAAGTGTTTAAAAGTGATGAGTCATCTACTCGGGGAAACCAAATCTACGAGAGGAGAAATACATATTTATAAATATTTTAAAACGCTTGAATTTTTTCTCAAGTATTATATTTGCATCAGATGCTACTCATCCTACATTATTATACTGCAGGATCCAAATCCAGATATGCATAGTGGGGATTCATGGTGTTAAGCTTATCTCCTACGCTTCGGGAATGGATCAGTCAGAACATTACCGCCGGCCATCGTCATCGTCGCCGACTGGTTTCCGCCTAATGGTTGGTCACACCACCGTTGTTGGGCATCTACATCTTCACCGCTGGCCATCGCCATCGTCGCCGACTGGTGTCTCCGCCTAAACGGTTGGTTGGTCGCACCACCGTTGTTGGGCATCTACATCTTCACCACCGGCCATCGTTATCGTCGCCGACTGGTTCCTCCGCCTACACGGTTGGTTGGCCACACCACCGTTGCTGGGCATCTACGTCTTCACCGCCGGCCATCGTCATCGTCGCCGACTGGTTTCTCCGCCTACACGGTTGGTTGGCCACACCACTGTTGCTGGGCATCTACGTCTTCACCACCGGCCATCGTCATCGTCGCCGACTGGTTCCTCTGCCTACACGGTTGGTTGGCCACACCACCGTTGCTGGGCGTTTACGTCTGCACCACTGGCTCGCCTTCATCATCGCCGGCTGGTGTCCCCGCCTACACGGTTGGTTGGTTATGCCACCGTTGTTTGGCATCTACGTCAGCACCACTGGCTCGCCTTCATCGTCGCCGACTGGTGTCTCCGCCTACACGTTTGGTTGGTCACACCACCATTGCTGGGCATCTACGTCAGCACCACTGGCTCGCCTTGATCGTCGCCGACTGGTGTCTCCGCCTACACGGCTGGTTGGTCACACCACCGTTGCTGGGCGTCTACATTTACACCGCCGGCCATCTTCATTATCGCCGACTGGTTTCTCCGCCTACCCGGTTGGTTGGTTACACCACCGTTGCTGGGCGCCTATGATGTCGCCACCGGTCCGCCTTCATCATCGCCGACTGGTGTCTCCGCCTACGCGGTTGGTTGGTCACGCCACCGTTGCTGGGCATCTACGTCTTCATCGCCGGCTATCGTCATCGTCACCGACGGGTTTCTCCACCTACACGGTTGGATGGTCACACCACCGTTGTTGGGTGTCTACGTCTTCGCTGTCGGCCATCGTCATCGTCGCTGACTGGTGTCTCCGCCTACACGGTTGGTTGGTCACACCACCGTTGTTGGGTGTTTACGACTTCACCACCGGTCCACCTTCATCGTCGCCGGCTGGTGTCCCCGCCTACACGGTTGGTTGGTCACACCACCGTTGTTGGATGTCTACGACTTCACCACCGGTCCGCCTTCATTGTCGCCGACTGGTGTCTCCGCCTACAAGGTTGGTTGGTCACACCACCGTTGTTGGGCGTCTACAACTTCACCACCGGTCCGCTTTCATCATCGCCGACTGGTGTCTCTGCCTACACGGTTGGTTGGTCACACCACCGTTCTTGGGCGTCTACGTCTTCACCACCCGTCCGCTTTCATCATCACCGACTGGTGTCTCCGCCTACACGGTTGGTTGGTCACACCACCGTTGCTGGGCGTCTACGATTTCGCCACCGGTCCGCCTTCATCATCACCGACTGGTCTCTCCGCCTACACGGTTGGTTGGTCACACCACCGTTGCTGGTCATCTACGTCTTCACCACCGGCCATCGTCATCTCTCCGCCTACACGGTTGGTTGGTCACACCACCATTGCTGGGCGTGTATGATTTCGCCACCGGTCCACCTTCATCATCGCCGACTGGTCTCTCCGCCTACACGGTTGGTTGGTCACACCACCGTTGCTGGGCGTCTACGTCTTCACCACCGGCCATCGTCATCGTCGCCGACTGGTGTCTCCGCCTACATGGTTGGTTGGTCACTCCACCGTTGTTGGGCGTCTGCGACTCCACCACCGGACCGTCTTCATCGTCGCCGACTGGTTTCTCCGCCGACTTGGTTGGTTGGTCACTCCACCGTTGTTGGGCGCCTACGTCTTCACGGCCGGCCATCGTCATCATCGCCGACTGGTTTCTCCGCCTACACGGTTGGTTGGTCACACCACCGTTGCTGGGCATCTATGTCTTCACCGCCGGCCATCGTCATCGTCGCCGATTGGTTCCTCCGCCTATACGGTTGGTTTGTCACACCACCGTTGCTGGGCGTCTACGTCATCACCGCCGACCATCATCATCGTCGCCGACTGTTTCCTCCGCCTATACGGTTGGTTGGTCACACCACCGTTGCTGGGCGTCTACATCTTCACCATCGACTGGTTTCGCCGCCGCCGACTGGTGTTTTTATCTTCACGACTACGCATCTTTGCCGATGGATTGCTTTTGTTGCCGCCGACTCGTGTGCAGATCATCACGGCATTACAATTTTATCACCATTATGGGGCAACTTCATCTTCATTATTTTCGGCACTGGCAAACTCTACTACCTCTACTTCGGAAGATTCGCTTCATCAACCACGACGTCTCCAAGAGCCTCGACATCTTTGCATATGATGCCGAGCTAATCTACTACAACAAGTGGCGTTCCAATCTTTAAGATTTCTACTCGGACATCCTCAAGGCGTATTTTCACTCAAGTGGTGGCTACTCAACGACAAGCTACAGTTCTTGACTCTATGATCAGTTGTTTCCCAACTAAGCATAGAGTCGGGGGCTACACAAATAGAAGACTTAACATTCGACAGACGCTATGTCAAGATGAAGCAATCAATTAACCAGCCAACGAGTCAACTCCGGGAGTCATTATCTTCGTCCCTGCTTCAGAGCAGGCGTTCCACTTCAGCAACATCAATTTTTTATCAACAATTTTGGTTTCTGGATGTTGCCACAATTTACTTCAAATTTCTGAAGTATCAAGTTCAAGATTTAACCTCCATGCCCGGGAGTTTGGAGTTATCAACCAATCAGCTCAGATTCTACGAGTTGGACAACACGATTTGCTTACCTCTAAGCAAAGCATTTGCAACAGCTACAAGATCAAGTTCTACTGCCATCGTCATAAATCAACGGGCATTGCATCAATCTTCGTCATGCAAACGTTGGCATCAAGGAAACTACTCGAGTTTCGACATATTTTCAACAATTTGATGGATTATTATTACTGAAGTCATCATCAACAACTTCTCCATTAATATAATTGTGATCTCCGGTCCATTACCGTCAACCAAGGAGTTTGCTTTGAGGGTTCAAGCTTAATCAACGCTGAATATCCAACTGGATCATTTTTCGTCGACTTCTTGCTGAGCATCCTTGGTATTACCTCTACTTCATCGGCTCTGACATCGCTACTATCGCTAATGGATGACTATGTCTTCGCCTTCGGTTGCCTATGTCATCGCCGACTTGTTATTTTGCCTTCACAGCTGGCCTACTACACCGCTGCTGATGGGTGACCTCATCATATCATCGGCTGCTACATCGCCATTGACTGGATCATCAACATCATGCTATGCCTCTCCTGCCGCACCTATTCTGTTGTCATGGATGAGCAATTTCATCTTCACTACCAATTATGTTTGGCATTACCGACTGGTTTCTTTATCTTCACATACGACTATTGCCGCTATCACCAGTTGTCATGACCGTTGGTCACATCAGCTGTCGTCGACCGGTTTCTTCATCTTCATAATCGATGGATTTCATTATTGCTGCTGATGGGCAACTTTGTCTCTACTACTGACATCTTCGTCACCTTTGATGGGTGATATCATCACATGCCAACTATATCAGCTACTACTAATTGATGATTTTGGCTACAACATAATGACAAGCTATATGCTCAGGGGCTTCATCAGCTCAGGCTTAAGGATCATACCTTTAATTTGGCTTTGTTCTGGATACATATTCATGACCGTGAGCTCATCCCCTATGCTCAAGGCTTGGATCAATCTTTATACCCCATGAGGGCCATCGACTGAGTATTTGCGCCAGTCGGGATTTAATTATCATATTTACTTCATTATACCCCATGAGGGATAACTATTTGGACCAGAAACTACTCGGATGAGAAGCCATTCACATGATATATACTTGGTCTACATTACCCGAAGATTTATCACTCGGGAGCAAATGAAGAGGCATGTTATATGCGTCATCCTTTTGAGGGTATCGAAGGCATATTTTTGGTCTAGGCCTAATATGTCTGCAGCCCATATTTCAGGTGTGGCCAGTCACGTTCTTTTAGGGACTTAGGCATCTTTTTGCTTAGGCAAAAGTGCGCGTGATCGAGTGCCCAATACCTTAAAATCCTTTTATATCGCTGTTACTCAACTTTTAGGAGTTGGTACAATACACTTTAAAAGGTGACAAACAGTGAAGCTTTATATAGCTGCCCCGCTGACTTTTTCATATATATAAGTCAAGGCACTGTTTGATCTATAAAGCAATCGATTAGATGTAATATCGTTGCTTTTCGCCACGTAAGTGTGCGCTTTTATTGACCAATATCATGTCTTAGGCTGATTATATATTTTGGTCATTTTTCAGGCGGTTGGTAAATCCTTTATGAGTTTTATTTACTCGGATTTTATACCACATATGCCTTATGTTTCCAAGTATGGTAAAGCCATGCGTCTTTTAGGGACTTAAACACATCTGTTAAAACAGTGTGAGCATGGTGTATACTTAATGCTTTGGAAATTTCTTTATTCACGGCATACAAGCTTTTTTATAGCTGTTTTTGCTATGTGAGTTTTCAAAAGATGTGGTAATCTAGGTTGCATGCATCATGTTTTCACAAAGCAGTCGGTCTATCACTTGAGTTTTATTTACTCGGGGATTCATGCCGTATATGCTATCGTTATGCTGCTTAGGTGGCTTAAAACCACTCAACTGGTTAATCTATTTTCCTTGACTATATGCTTAGTTTGTTCAACTAACCACATAGTCAGGGGCTACACCTATCAGGTGCATCTAGTCGATGCACCTAATTCTATATTTTATTATTTTTCAGCCCTCCACAGTCTTCTGATTTGGTAAAATTATTCGGGAGATCATGGCGAAGATGATTGAAGCACTCGGCTCTGGAGTAATTTAGTTCGAGAGAAGATTATCTTTTTGACTGTGAAGGTCTCAGGGGCTACTGTGGAGATTATGGGTACCCCATACCCACTCGACATGGTTATCCGACTGGTTATAGGGGATAGCTTATATCTATATAATATGTAACGGATCATGACTTGGGTATTACGTTTCCTTATGTATTACGGAACGGCCTAAAGTTTTGGTTTGGTAATATTGTAAAGTAGTATTAGGAAATCGATACCGTATTGGTTAAGGTTTCTATCTTGTAATCCTATCCCCCATCCTATATAAGGTGGGTAGGAGGCCCTCTAGGTGGTATGAGCACACAATAGATCGTCAGATCAATACAACCCCCGGCGGATACAATCTCCAAACAGGAGTAGGGTATTACCTCTCATTTAGAGGATCTGAACCTGTCTAAATCTTTGTCTCCGTATCTATCCACTTTTTGGTCTCGTGCGCTACCCCTTTTCATATTGCCGAAATCATGTTTCGACAAATATGGATATCAAAAATTAAACCATGGTACGATCTTACGCCTATGTATTGTGTATAATTGATTTTTCAAGCAAGCGTAGAGCTTTTTCAGATACAGTGTGTACATTGTATACAGTAAAAAGAAAAATCAGAAGAAGATTTCGAGGAACACGTGTGGATACCTTGACAAGACAGGACGAGCGTGCTGAGAACAAGAAAGGCAACCGCCGCTTTTCGAAAGAACCCCATGGCCTTCATGTATCTCTCGATCGATGTGCTCAATATGCGTCGACGTTTAGTAACCTGTACGTATGTACCTTCTGAAGATCGACCTTTGTTCGACTTCGTCGACCCGCACGGCGATTCAATGGTATCTCCTGGTATATATATAGTGTACAATCGGGTACAGGATTTGGTAATTTTAGAAGGAAACTTAATTATAGAAATTTCTCAATAAATTAGCTGAAATGGTCGTGCTTTGCAAAAGGAATTAAAAAAAAAGAACCTGCTGTATACTTTAAAGGCTCAAGATTTAAAATAAAATTAGAGTAAAACACACGAAGGGTCATTCAATTTATTTATTTAGGTATATCATACAAATCAAAATATACATTTGAATCACTAATGTAAGTTCATATGTTGTTCTAACTATCCATGTAAGTATACTTTACACATGGCATTACCACTTAAGATTGAAAAAAATATTTCTAGAAACGTGCAGACCTAACAATATAATTGAGTGAAAAAACATGGCGAAAATGAAAGTTGCTAGGGTATGATAGCAACCGAGGATAACTGAGAATTGGAACTCGTCGAAACAATTAGAAGTGAAATGATTTGGTTCCACTAATTTCGTGTGTTGCCAATTGGTAGTGCTGTAAGGGAAAAATACATGGAGTTTTTCTTTACACATTTTTAGATGCAATTTTTTAATCATATGTGACATGTCATGTGTAAAAGGTATACTCGTGTGAATAGTTAGATTGGCAAATAACTCACTTAAAACACATTCGTGATCCAAGTGTGCATTTTCATAGTAGAGTGACTTATATGACATTCCTAAACAAGTTGGATAACTCTCCATGCATTTTTACTCATAAAACTATTCTCATTGTAAATCTCCAAATCATATTATTTATTATCATTTGTATCTCACTTTAAAATATTATTTTCTTATTTGATGGCTTCAGGTTAGGGAAGGGATAAAAGTCCACCAACCTCAGGTGGGTGGTGGTTGTCGGAGAAGCGGTTCCCTGGACAATGGGGTACAAACCCCGCCCCTAATGAAGATTCGACCAGGGGTTAGTCGTGAACGACGAATAGTGATGTCACTCCGATGCGCACGAGCTAGCAAAATCCAAGCCGACACAGATGATTATATAGGTTCAGGCCACCCAGCTGTGTAACACCCTATTCCTTTTCGGTGGTTGTTGTTATCTGGATCTGGTAAAGTACAAGCTAGCTCTTTTGACAGTTATGAATCCAAGCAAGATTCAACCCTTTATGATTCGCGTGACCCCTTCATTTTATAGTCCAAGGAGGGGCTTACAAGGCATTTTCTAAGCTATTTTGAAACTTTTTCCTTGTGTTGTCTTGTCGTTACCAATTGGTTCCGTTCAAATCTCCTCGAGAAACCTACCAAAATCCTGCTGTTAGATTGCCCTGGGCTCTCCGGGTATCGGCCAGGGCTAACTGGGCTTCCACATTGTCCACCACGTGTCATGCGGTGGGCATAGAGAAGCCCCGACCTCACAAAGATGGTGCCACAGCTCCCTTTTCACCCAGTTGGTGGAATCGGGTGTCGCTCGGCATGCGCGACGCGTGTTCAGGGTCGCGCTTGTCCCACATGACTCAACAGTACTGTCTTTTCCATGTCTTTTCAATAATGTCGATTTGGAATCTTTTTCACAAACCTGTTTCATTTATGGCTGTGACCGTTGGGTCATAGCTGGTGGGGGGTCGGGGCCTTGTGGAGATTATGGGTACCGTATACCGACATGACTAGTTTATCCGACTGGTCATAGGGGATAGATTATGTAAATAGATTATGCAACAGATTAGGACTTAGGTATTACGTTTACTTGAGAATCAAGGGAACGGCCTATTGTCCTGGTTCGGTAATATTGTAAAGTAGTTATAGGAGATTTCAACCGTAAGGATTGAAATCTCTATCTTGTAAACCTGTCTTCTCCGACTATATAAGAAGGGCAGAACTTCACCCAAGATCGTCAGATCAATATACCACTCGGCGGATACAATCTCTGAAATAGGAGTAGGGTATTACCTCTTTCCTAGAGGTTCTGAACCTATCTAAACCCTTGTGTCATAACCCATCCACTTTCCTTCTTGTGTACTACCCTTTTCATATTGCCGAATTCTAGTTTTGACAGTTGGCGCGCTAGGTAGTGGTAGCGTCAAGTTTTTCGTCGACTAGTGCGATGGGATCTACATCAGGCATCGACGACTTCACCTTCTCTCCAGGGTAGGCATACCGCTTTGGCAGCCTCGACTTCATCATCGACAACTTCGGCAAGATCTCTCTTCTCGACTCGGGTTTGAACCAGTCGGGGAGGGACAGTCACTCGGCTCCGTTTGGTCTCCCGAACGCCGCTGAGATCTACTCCAAGGTTTTCTCCCTCGAGATTGCTTCAAACCACTCGGGTGAGGCTGCAACGATGCCTTAGTCTTCTTCGCCATGTTTTTTTCAATATGTGCCAGCATACCCTCCGATCACCATGCAACTTCCACCGCTTCTCGCTACAGCGTTTGGATCAAGACCGCCTTCCCCCCGTAGGTCCCAATCTAATCTGGCCTCAGCTAAGATTGGGTCTGGCTTCAGGGAGGTTGGCGTCCTACTCCAGTCGCTCGGATCGTGTTCATCTACCGAGCTTGCCGACTACCTCGGTATCTGCGCCGACACCGAGATTGCGGACTACTCCGACTTCGACGACGATTACACTCTACTCTTCTTTGGTGTTTTCATGGCTAACATTGAGACTGATGCCGAGATTGCCACAAGACTCGCAGAAGAAGAAAGGGTTAGATTGGATCAAGAACAACAAGCATGGAGAGAATAAGAGGAACGCCTGCGCAGAGAAGAAGAAGAACGTAGACGTAGAGAAGAAGAAGAACGAAGATGTAAAGAAGAAGAAGATCGCAGACTCCGGGACCTGGCCGAGGCTGGGCGTAGGGTTCGAGATCTCATAGGTCAAACTGTCGTCGACAACACCAACATCTTCCTTACTCCCCAACAGAATTCTATTGGGGCGGTAACCCTTATAGACACGCTACTCAATGCAGGCCCGGCCCATGTGACACCAATTGTTTATAAGGTGAAGACCATGGTTGTGGCAACCATCCTAGATACTACAGGAGGCAGTCGACATGCTAGCAAATCAACACTTCAAACACCTTCCGGCAACCGCCCACCACATCTTTGACCAAGATATTACCGAGAATCTGAGCACAGCAGGACAACCTCCCGTGCACGACCCGAGGATAGGGACGTCGAGATCAATTGGTGCACTTGCTAGTCGGCCACGTCAATTGCCCCCCCTCCTCGTAACAGAGATCGAGGAGCAGAATTAGACTATCAGAGTACTTCTAGAGCTCTAGTTCCTACTGACCTGTGGAACACACTAAATCAGTGCTACCGAGAGAGAGAGAAAGAGAGAGAGAACAATGCCAACCGCGGTAGACATCGACGCTCTCCCATTGCCAATGATGAAGGGCTGCATCGAGTGAATTGGTCGACTGATTTCAAGCCCACAGGCATCGAGAAGTATGACGGCAAGACTGACGCTAAGTCATGGCTCACTGTCTACACGCTCACAGTTCGTGCCGCAGGAGGAGATAGCAAAGCTATGGCAAACTACTTGCCCGTAGCGTTGACCGACTTGGCCAGGAACTCAATAAGTTCTTGGATCGAGCTTCGATCACTTCATCGCAAACTTCTAGGGTACCTTCCAGCGGCCTAGGATGGATTTCGAGCTCTACAACATGATTTAGAGACCCGACGAGTCCTTAAAAGACTACATTCGACGTTTCTCTAAAAAGTGTAATAAGATTTCAAACATCACCGATGACAAGAACATTGCAGCCTTCACGAGAGGAGTTCGTAATGAGCTACTCGTCGGAAAATTCAGATGCAAGCCTCCCAGGATGATCAAGCAACTGATCGAGAAAGCAAATGAGTACGCCAAGTCAGACAATGCCATCAAAGACTCAAATCAGTTGGCAGGCGGCTGGCGCCTCAAGATAGCGGCAACGGAGCTGGTGCCAGCAGAAGCGGCAGTGGACATAAAGATTGGAAGCGTAAGCCCGAAGATCTAGTCATTGCTCCATCGAGTTTCAACAATGGCGAACCCGTGTCAACACTTACGATAAGATTATGAATGGCCCTTGCACACATCACTCAAATCATAAACATGAGGCCAAGGATTGTTTCATCTACAAGCAATTTGCGGAACTGTACACGGCCCAGCTTAAGGAACCATTTGATGGAGAAGGAACCTCTAGACAGAAAAAGGATGATGGTGATGCTTTCCAGGGAGCTTTTTGATACCTGAGGACCGAGTTAAACCACATCTTCGAAGGACCACTTGTTGACGATGAAATTTGGTAAGCCTCGAAATCATCATCGGCCTAGAGTTAGTATCAGCTTTAGAATCCTGCAATCGGCCGATGGAAGCTATTAATCGCCAACAGTCGGATTCTTACCAAATTCGGTTAAGGAAATTAATCTATTAAAGAAAGCGTATCTAGAAGAGACCGAGTTCAAGGAGGATGCGGCATGGCAATTTATCTATTAATTAGGCAGAGTTGTTAGTTTCCTTTTAATTTTAGGGAAGTGTGTTTAGTGTCCGATAAGGACTTTATGTTTTTCCTTTTATCTTTAGGAAAGTTTGAGTCGTGTCCGATATGGACTAGTATCTACCCATGGGTATAAATATGTACACCCGGGGTCTATGTAAATTATCTCTCGATCAATACAACTACTCTCGGTGCATCGCCACCCTTTTTCTGAGGTTTTTACTTATCAACCGGCGGAATTTGGCACCTGACGCGGGGCTGCATCGGCTTTCAATCTCCGGCGAAGGGGTAAGCCCTATGTTCCGTCAGGTCCTGGTGAATTTATCGGCTACATTGGTGTTGTTCAAGGCTGCATCGCTTCGATCTCTTGGATCGCTCTGGTTCAGTTAATATATTTACGTGATATCTCAATTCTATCTTAATTGCATTGTGTTTAGAGACACATCGGTTTAGTTGGGAGTATCTCGGTTAAGTCTGATCTTCTGTCTTAACCGATATATCTCTACAATCACAATGTTGTTTTAAATAGATTTGTTATATCCATCACATTAGACAGATCTATCGGTTCATTAAGTATTAGATTATCATATACAATCTCGTGCTGCATCGGTTAAGTTCGACCTACTAGATTGTTGTTAATAATTTAAATCTTGTTAAGCCGATAATTTCATGCTAATGTTTTATTGGAGTGCTAGCCGATGAATTATCGTATACGTTATATAATCTAGATTGACAATGTTTTCTATTTGCATCGGCCGATCTCTATCTAGAGTTTTATCGATATCGGCTAGATTACTTTGTTGGCTTAGATTATATAATGTATACACCACCCTGAAAATCAGTCAAAGGCTTGATTGTCTAGATATTATGTTTCTTTTCATACTTAGTGCTACATCAGTTAAGTTTGATCTACTAAGTCGTGCCTAGAACCATAATCTCTATCCTGCTTCTTGATTACCAATAAGGGTTTCATCGGGGTTTCAGCCGATGAGTTATCTGGACGTTGTATCGGCTTATAAGGGTTACATACAAGTTGGATTTAGCCGATGACAACAAAGGTTTCATTGTTTATATAATCGTTTGGATTTAATGACATCGGATCTCCAACCGATGAATACTTTAACCTTCGGGTCAATGCTTATTCAATCTATCATTACTAGATGATTGGTTTCTACTGGATTATATTATTGTTTTATTACATTATCATCAGCCGATTATCTTTATATCATTATTTACTCAAGTATCAAGATCTATACTGGATATCAGCTGGTATCGGCATCGGCTGGAATCACTCCATCGGCTTGTCAGCTGATTGGTTGTTTTATCTGCTATTCACATATCTTGTCAGTTGCAGGATCAAACCGACTGGCACGCCCGCATCTCATTATTATTTTGGACCTGTACTGGAGCTAAGCAGATCTCCCAGGCCGTCGTGTTTTTACGTCAACACCACTCGCCTACGAGTCCGAGAGGAAGCAGAAGCTGACCGACAGGGAGATCAACGTAGTCCAACCAGGAGTACCTCAATACCTGCGGTGGTCTAATGTTGCAATCAAGTTCGACCGCTCGGATCATCCTGATCGAGTGGTCCACTTGAGGCGGTGTCCCCTGGTACTAGACCTAGTGGTTCGCAACGTCAAGCTCAAGTATGCCCTCATTGATGGCGGTAGCGCGCTTAGCATCCTCTTCACTGAGACTCTGGATGAGATGCAGATACCAAGAACTGAGTTGAAGATGAGTTCCTCTCCTTTCCATGGAGTTATTCCTGGATTGTCTTCTACACAACTCGACCAGATCACTCTTCTAGTCACCTTTGGCACACGAGAGAACTTCAACATTGAGAATGTTTGTTTCGAGGTTGCCAACTTCGAGACAGCTTACCACGCCATCCTGGGACGGTCAACTCTTCCCAAGTTTATGGTTGTACCACACTAGACCTACATGATAATGAAGATGTCGGGTCAATGAGAAGTCAAGTAGGCTATCACCTGCGACAAGGAGAGCTGCGAGCTCGCCCAGTCTCGCGAGAGATCACTCGGCCAACAGGAGGTCCGACTGGCTGCATCGACATCAGAAGAACGAGAAGTCCCTGCCAAGAAGCTGACAAAGTCGGGAGAAGACGACGCCAAGACTAAGAAGATCCCGCTTGATTCCTCTGATCCCTCTAAAATTGCTGTAATAGGCACCGAGTTAGATTGTAAATAGGAAAACATGCTCATCACCTTTCTTCAAGCTAATAAAGATATTTTTGCATGGAAACCATCTGGTATATCTAGTATTCCTAGAGAGGTGATTAAGCACTCTTTGAATGTTAAAGAAGACGTGAAACCTATTAAACAACGACTTCGCCGCTTTGCGCAAGACAGAAGAGACGAGATAAAAGAAGAGTTAACCAAGCTACTTGCAGCTGGTTTTATCAAAGAAGTTTACCATCCCGACTAGCTGGCTAACCCAGTCCTAGTTCGGAAGAAGACAGGGCAATAGCGCATGTGCGTATACTACACGGATCTCAACAAATCCTGCCCAAAAGACCCTTTTGGTTTGCCTTGCATTGACCAAGTTGTTGATTCAACAGCCGGCTATGAGTTCCTAAGGTTTTTGGATTGCTACTCGGGTTACCACCAGATCAGCTTGAAGGAGTCCGACTACTTGATAACTTCATTCATCACCCAGTTCGGAGCTTATGGTTACATTACAATGCCCTTTGGATTGAAAAATGCAGGAGCAACTTATCAACGTTTGATTCAAAGATGTCTTCAATCATAACTCGACCAGAATGTGGAAGCTTATGTTGATGATGTGGTCATCAAGACCAAGCATAAGGATTACTTGATTGCCGACTTGGAGGAAACCTTTGCAAACATTCGCGTTTTTAGGATGGAATTGAATCATGTAAAGTGCACCTTCGGAGTACCGTCAGGGAAGCTGCTTGGCTTTATGGTGTCTCATAGGGGCATCGAGGCTAATGTTGATTTTCTTAACGACATTTCTAGGAATATAATTTCCAGCAATGACACCCGAAACATTAGTCGGTAATTCTTACGGTTACAAATATAAATCCGCAAGCGCACGGATATACCACTGTAGCATTTCACCAGGAAGTATTCCAAGGGAAGATATGGTTAAGAAGATACCATTAGATCAAAGTCTAAGCAGGGGTTAATCAATCATAAGGCAAAAGGTAGGTTGACACACAGAAGGAACATTATCAGAAAACTCTCTCTAAATAATAAATCTAGGCTAAGTGGAGAAGAATAAAGGAAAGCCTCATTTATGTACTTCTAGTATATAGTCATTTTAGTGTACACTTGCTAATGTACGACTATATGGCTATAACCCCTAACTATACCCTACTGGTATATCGAGAAACCACCCCTGATTGCTGAGTTCCTTACGATAATCTGTCATAGCCATCCAACTGGTTATGGATACGGAGGAGTACCCACACCAGGAACCTTTCTTAGCCCTATATACACGTGGAGGAATACCCGTACTAGCCTATCACCACCAGCAGCCTACCTCTACAGTTTCGTGGCATATAACACCACTTAATGGCATTCAATAATCCAAGCATCGCGCTTACATAACTAAATATTACTCTACATCTCTGCAGATATAATAGAGCAATCATACGAATGAATACTAAGCCAATACCACTGCATATCTCCAGTAAGCTAGCCATATAATTAATACAAAATGAGTATAGACTAAAGTTGGTATTCAAATAATTGTGTGGATAAAGTAAAGGACCTATATAAAGAAGAATATTTTATTATAGAATAAAGTCTTACAAGAGGGATATAAGCTACTAGAACCAAACCCGGATTCTCTCGGAAGACTAGCACTATTATATTCCTAACTCCACTAGCACTAGAACAAAATAAATGAACTATGGAGAGCTTCTTCTTTTGATTCCTTCTTTGTGTGTGTTGAAATGAAGGAGGAGGAGGCCTTTTATAGCTTCATGAAGTCGGTTGGAGCATGGGAACCGGCTACAACTACCATAGGAAGGTCGGTAGTAACTGTCAAAGGCGGTTGTGGCTGGGCTGGACCAGGCTAGAGGTCGGTCGACCCTGGGCTAGCCCCCTGGCCCAGTCCTTCATCCAGGGCTCTTCTTGGTGGGCCCTTGGTCCACTTGCATGGTGGTTGGGCCCATTTGCAGGTGTTTCATTGGGCTTATGGGTCCTTCCATCCATGTGTACACCACGTGTCGACCTCTGATTAGTTGAACGTGTATTTTCCACCATTTCTCCTTCATTTATAAGTTAATATCCTGTATTCAAATATTCTGCCCAGTACATGTGGAACTAGATTATTTCTAAATAAATATGCATGGAAGCATTGCTAGTTCACTATTATTTTTGGAAGTATTGACGGTCGAAATTGGTCTATAACAACCGTAAATAGCCAACCCGGAGAAAATCAATGCCATACGCAATATGAAGCCGCCGAGTTCCTAGAAAGATGTTCAGAAACTCACTGAGTGTATGGCGGCACTCAGCATATTTATCTCAAGACTTGGGGAGCGAGGGATGCCATTCTTCAAGCTACTCAAGAAGATAGATGATTTCTAGTGGACCCCAGAAGCTCAGAAAGCCTTCACAGATTTCAAAAACTTCCTTACAATGCCACCAATATTGGCCTCACCCTATTCGCAAGAGCCTTTATTTCTTTATGTATCAGCAACTTCTCAGGTGGTCAGCACGGTACTGATTGTGGAGCATGAGGAGGAAGGGCACATTCAGAAAGTCCAGAGACCAATTTACTTCATTAGCAAAGTGTTGGCCGAGTCCAAGACGCGTTATCCTCCGGTACAAAAATTATTATATGGTGTTTTTATTATATGGCCCATTATTTTCAGAGTCACCCGATTACAGTGGTTATATCTTTTCCACTCGGTGATATCCTTCATAATTGTTTACGGTCATTATAGACCAATTTCGACCATCAATATTCCCAACAATAAAAGAGAAATAGCAATGCTTGCATGCATATTTTAATTAGAAATAATCTAGTTCCATCTGTGCTCGGAAAAGTATTTGCTTGCAGGAGGTGGATATATAATAAAGAAGAAGTGATAGAGAAATATATCGGAAGCAGACATGTGGTAAGCATATGGATGGATGGGCCCATAAACCCAATTAAAACAATCTTTAATGTGGATTCCTACTCGAACCGGGACTAATATGGATTTTGCACCACCCAATAAAGATCAGTTCTCCAGTAGTGATATCATAATTGAATTCTGTTAGGGCCATTATTTTCTTTTCGAAATTAATATGGCTCATTATATCATAAAAGAATGGACTAGCAAAAAGCAGAGGTTCCTCAATTGTGCATGCATGGTGATCAAGATGAGGTAAACGGTAACTAACCAAGACTGAATCCTGCTGGCTGCCAATAGGCGATGATGCTTAGCTCTAGCGAGGACACCTTTATCTTGCTTGCGTGACACATCTTCTCGCCAGAAGAACAGGACAGCTGGGTTGTTCTGAAATTTATCATTGGTACTGAATTCCTTTTGTAGTAAAATAAATTTGTCGCCCCACACTAATAAGATAGTACAATTTAATCACTCATCTTATAATTACACTAGGTGAAACTCAATCGTTGTTACTGAAATATTTGATAATAATAATGGAAATAACATATTAGATGAATCAGTTTCTAGGCAAACGACAAAACTTTATGCACTTTGTATAATTTTTATCTTCGATCCATCGTAAAAAAGCTATAAACAATTGAGAAAATGAGATGATGTGCTTTATGACAAGTTTGATCAAATACAAATTGATTATCCAAATCCCAAAGACAAAATCTAAGATGATGTAGCTTGAGAAAAGAAAATGAAGAGACAGAATTTGGACCATAGACTAATCATCGAAGGGCTAGATGATGTAGCTTAATGAGAAAAAAAACATACTTTGTATAATTTGCATCTTTGATCAATCATAGAAAAAGTTATAATAGACATAATTGAGATGGTATGCTTTATGACAGTTTTAGATCAAATATACATTGATCATCCAAAGGCAAAACCTAAGGTGATGTGGGTTAGTGAGAGAATAACAGAAGAGGGATTATTTGAACCATAAATTTATTATCCCAGTGATAGAAATATTTCAGATGATGTGAATTAATTACAGATAAGAGAAATAGCATTAACTATATACTTAGTGGATATAAAACTACATAGGATTTCTCAAATAAGGCATTAATCATTTTTTAGGGCTGCAAATCAAATATGTACCATGTGGTTATGTGTGGAATGCATTTTACGAGATTTTTTTTGACTGGAATTACTGCCAGGGCTTTGCTGAGCAGTGTATTTTCATTAAAAACAAAGAATATTTACAAAAAGTTAATTATAGAGAGATCACAATGGATTACAAAGTTTGTACCCAATCAAAAAGTAGTTGTTTCAATGGGTCTTTCATTCTGCATGCAGAAGGACTTCTTTCATTAGTAATATCCTCCAAGACTGAAAGGTCAACTGTATATTATGAAATATCAACCCATTTTTCTACTTCCAAATAAATATGCCAAGATGCCATAAAGAAGATTTCTAGAAAACCCTTCTACCCAAATGTAACAGTCCCAGAATTTAGTTACTAGTTTAACATGTCATAAACTGTATCCATGATGAAATTATAGGAGTTTAAAAAAATCATGGATAAAAGCAATCTTTAGCTGAGTCTTATGTTTTAAAATGGGTAAAAAATTAAACATTTTGCTAAACCTTCGTTTGAGACGATGTGAAACCTTAGGGGAAACCGTCCATAAAAAAACTTTAACAACCATATGGTAGATAAACTTATAGTGCAAGTTTAAGCCTCATGTCCAATTTTCAGATAGTGCTTTGGCACTAATAAAATTCACCAACACAGAGAGCTGCTCGACCAATAATTCCCTTGTATGAATGGAACAAGGATGTAAGAGACCAAGTCAACTCAATACCAGATAATCCACAAAGCTCCATTGTTTTTTCCCTTATAGCTTCTAAGCCAAGTCGAAGCCTCCTTGTATTTAACTATATTAAATAACCAATCGGTAATCTAGAAAACACCATAGTCTAGTCATTAATCTTTCGCTTAGTAGATAATCTACCCGATCACGCATTGCTTTTGGCTAGTAGATTTAGTAACTAGTGACTTTGTGCTTGTTTACCTATTTGTAGTGAAGTCCAATTTATTGTCTTGAATAATTTTCTTTGTTTTGCTGATTGGTACATGTTACATAAACCTAGAGACTATGCAATAAATGTAAGCAACATAAAATTACTCGAAGATCCTCATATCACTTTGACAACCTAGACTACTATGAAGGTTTCGTAATTTTTATCACCCTTCTACTACCCCAAGTAAATTAGTAAGTCAGTTAAACTTGAAATTAAAATTAATTAGAAACTTAATCAACAAATGGAGTAACTTCTAAATGTGTATAAAGTTGAACATAAAGGTATAGGTTCCATAATTTATTCAAATACTAGATTATTTATCATGAGTTAACATAATTTTTGTAGCATTTTTACACTTATTTTTGACCTTATTAAAATTTAATTTATTTCTCAGCATACCCGTTTTCACCTTTTTGCCAGAATTAAAATATTTTTGAAATTTTGAGTGAAACCTTTAAAAAGGAAACTAAGGTAACTCATTCTATCTCCACACCAGGACACATATTTTTAACACTCTTATATCTAGATCAAATTATTTAATCAAGAAGCAGAGAAAGAGAAATCCTGAAAATTAACTAAAACCGGTGTTTACTCTGGTTCCTACCCATCCTCCTCACCCCTCCATAGTCTACCATGACCTGGACCAACATGTCATTGCTCCTGACCTAGCTCCACCCTTGGTGTACACAAAAATTACGTGGAACCCACTAGAGACATGCAAAGAGAGATGCCGACACGTATCTAGTGTTGTGGCACCGTTCTTCTCTTCCTTCTTTGACTCTAACTCCCCCAGCTGCTCTCTCTCTACTCACACATCACCCCAGAGTCAAGAACCAAAGTGGGAGAGCTCCTCCTTGCTCTCCTCGCGCTCATCTTCTTGCCGGCCGCCAAGAAGACGCCATCAGCACCGCTATACATGGCTAAATGGGCGGCCCGGCCCAGCACAGCACGGGTACGCTGCCGGCACGGCCCGCTAGGGCACGGCCCGTTAGGCACGAAATCTCTAGCGGGTCGTGCCGTGCCGGTCCACGTGCTGTCTCCCCGGCCCAGGCACGGCCCAAGGGGAAGTCGTGCCGTGCCGTGCCGGCACGGGCCCGTGAATGGCAAATTGGCCGTGGACGACACGGTCGGCCCAGGAACCAAAATGGTGCGGAGGGATGCGATGTGGACTTGCGGAGGCGACTGGCGGGCTGGGCCGTCGGCTGGGAGGGGTGCGATGCGAACTTGCGGGGGCGGCTGGCGGGCTGGGCCGTCGGCTGGGAGGGATGAGATGCGGACTTGCGGAGGGATGAGATGCGAACTTGCTACAGTAGTTGTGCCGTGCCGTGCCGGCCCACGGGCTCAGGCGTTGGCCCAGTCATGGCACGGGTTAACGGGCCGTGCCGGGCCTGGGCCGTGCACAGTACTGCCGTGCTTGGCCATGGCTGTCTGTGCTTTCTGATCGATTGGAGAAGAAGCTGGACCTTGTTGCAAGTTTTAGAAATTCCAGGGTTCGATTTGGGAAAGTACAGTCCAAAAGGAGTATATGAAAACATTTGATGAATAGGCAAATTTCAAAAATCCACAAGTAATTCGTTTAACTGATTTATGAGTGAACCAAATTTCTGTGTATTCATAAACTAGTAGACTTTACGTTTGTGAAATAAAACTTTCCAACTTCTGTACAGAAAATGTCACTAAAATTGTGAGTAGCACAAAAACACTTATTTTGGAATTGTATAATATCTAGGGAAATTTATGCTAATTCCTAAAATTATGGAACCACTTTTTTTTACCTGAGAAAAATGTAATCTTTTATCTAGAAAAGAAGAATTTGACAAAACTACCTCCTAAAACGAGTCCAAACGGTTAAGTAGTCCTCTTTTTATTGAATTGTAAAATTCATAACTAAATAATTTTAACTCCAAATGGAATGAACCAAAATTTGTTATAACTAGCAAGTTATACCCTTTCAGTTAAAAATGATATAACTTGTAAAATCTAGATAGGAAATGACAGCTTTTCATATGACCTAAGGTAGTTCATCAGTAATTACAGAAATGCCATTTTCAGTGTATATGGCTTGCTTTTTTTTTTCTCCCAAACCATAAATGTAAATGAGATGATTCCTGTTTCCTAAAATCAGTTTATTATACTATCTACCTACTTTAATTATTCGATGATTTATAGACCATGTTGCATATGCTTGTTTATTTGAATCTTATTTGCATATTTGCCTCTTATCAGTAGATTCAGATGTTCCGGAGTACATGGAGCAAGAACCTGAGATTGAGTGTGATTTCACACAGCAGCAAGGAAAGCGTCTATGCATATTGAACCAATGATTTGACAAAACTTATTTGCTTGCCAAAACTATATATGTGCATGAGTCGATTTGCCTTAAAATATCGGTAACAGGTAGAGTTGTTTATATCCAATTTAATGCATTTCCTTTCCTTTGATATATTACTGCCATGTACCCTTGTCACCTTAGATTGGAAATGATTGGGATGGTTTATTCTTTCATAAATTGCTTAGCCATGCTTAGTTCAAGTATCGTTGAAAGTCGATGGATGGAGCCATCGGTAGATTCTAGTTTTGACTCAGAAAAACAAGGGCATAAAATCTGAGAACTAAACTAATTGTTAAATCTAAGAACATGCTTTGACTTGGATGGGTGATAGGGCAATTACGGGATAGTGGTTTTTCCCCTATGCATGTAGCCCCATCCGGTCGCCAAGGACCGAACATGTTGACGTCTTTTCAAGCACCCTTCGTACTTCCACTTGCCGGGCGTGGGACGACTTGTCTTAGTACCGAGTGAGGCTGTGGCCATCTACGCCCATTTGTCATTCGTGTGGGGCGTTTCCCTTGGAGGTACTCATGCGTGCCTAGGTTGGCAGTGTGTATCTCTCACGATGGTGAGAGCGCCTTAGTCACACACACATGCACGTGACTAAGTTGTCGGGGGCCTAGGCGTGGTTTATGTGGTTGGGACTGAGCTTGGGAAGAGACATGTTATGAGCTTGTATCACTTGTAGGTCACACCTGTGTGCGTATGAAGCATTTGATCCTTATTCATTTCGTGTGGGTAAAGATGTACCCCTCTGATCAGAGTAAAACTATTCAAATAGCCGTGTCCATGGTTACAGGACGATCGCTTGATGTGTTAGTCAGTCTATGTTAGCATCACACTTGGGTTATATTATGGCTTGGTTAGTTATGGATGGGTGATGGATATGTAGTAAATATTTACATAGGCAATAGTGGCCCATGCATGTTGTTTAGAACACCGGTTGTGTTCATTTACATTTAAATTTCAGATGTACAAGCTTGTTGTCCTAAATTTTGGATTATAGTGTTTTACAAATGCTTATGATTTAAACTTACTATTTACTCAACAAAATTAGCTTTATGCAAAACTGAACCACTGAGCCATTTTTATTGATGTAGAAACTTACATACTCCTTTGTACTATCATATATGGTGTAAGTCTTGCGGAGTACCTTATATACTCATGTTGCTATTTTCAGGTGAGAATGCCAGCGTTGATGATGTGCCCTACTACTATCCCGCCGAGGGTGGCGAGGGTAGCGAGTAGTTGCAGCTTCGCTCTTGTCCCGGTTGGTTGCCCTTGTGGGATTTGTTGGCACACCACGGGTTTTACTTTTGCTTATGTGAATTTGCAAAACTTCCTTTGCAATATTTTGTGTTGTATGATGGGCTTGTGAACCTCGATATGAAATATGTACCTTGCTGTCCTTTTATCCAAAACTATGCATTCGTGATGTTTATCAATTGCTTACGATAAAAATGCGAGGCTAGTCGCTTTTCCTGGGGACTAGCTAGGTACGAGTATGAATTTTGAGCAATTGAGATGTTTTAGAGCTTTAGCAATATGTGTCAAGTATCCTGAGATGTGTAACACATTTGGCCGCCGCCTTCGTGTGGTTTGACGGGTATGTCTCAGGCTGAAGTTGACTGGTATGCTGAGTCCGAACAATATCTCCTTTGCTCATTATTCGGCATTGTGAATTTTATATCGAATGGTGTAAGTTTTGATCATGGCACACTGAGGTATAAGTGACTATTTATGCGTGTATGGATCCCACTCATCCAAAATTATGTGGTGGTCACAAATTACACTGGACGGTATAATTTTCGGGTGCCCACACCAAACCTCAATCTTGCTAATATAATCATCTGGAAGAAATCAAGACTGGAATTCCAAACAATACCCAGATGTTGCCAACATCTCACACTAAAAGGACAAGTAAAGAAAAGGTGTTGCGTTGTCTCCTATACCCCATGAGTAGAGAACACATGTAAGATCATCATCTTCCTTTGCACAACGTCTCATGTCCAACATGTCTCGAGTATTAAGCCTGTCACTAAACATAAGCCAAGCGAACACCTTGATTTTGATAACACACTTAGTCTTCCACAACCAAACAAAAGGCCTTGGTGGTTGCATGGCCATAAAATTAAGCTTATAAACTTCTTAGCATTATAGGTATCTGTGTTCCAAATGAACTTCTAGTGGTCTCCATTATCTATCTAAAATTCATCTGAGATTATTCCTCTTCCAATTGCAAAAATTCCTCATAAGCTTGAGCCATTAAAGGGAGGTGAAAAGAGCCTTCCAAGGGCCTTGAGCACATATTTTTAACCGATTCCTCTTTATGCACTGATAGGCTATATAAGTTTGGATATTTGGAATACTTGATTTCATCGTTCCAGAGGTCCTCCCAGAAAAGAGCTGAGGTTCCAAATTCTATGGTGCACTTTGCAATACCTCTTAAAATATCAGAGAGAGCAACAATGTCTCTCCACCAAAATGATCCTTTATTCAAAATCACGTGAGGCACTTTCATGCTGTAATAAGAATCCCAGACAAGATGAACCCAAGCCAAGTCAACACCATTATAAAGTTTGACAAGGTGTTTCATAAGTAGTGCAGTGTTCTGAATTCTGAGGTTGATAATACCTAGCCCACCTTTCTCCTTAGATCTACAAACCATTTCCCAAGAAGCCAGAGATTTCCTTGTGGAATTATGATTATTTCATGTCCAAAGACAATTTTTCCTTGCATTATCAATAGCTTTGATGACCGTGACAGGAAGTTGCAAAGAGCACATGTAGAAGGTTGAAATGGAAGATGACACCGAATTGATTAGAGTTAATCTACCTCCTTGTGGAAGAAACATGGAACTAGCTGTCATCCTTATCTCAACTCTGTCAAACAAAGGAGCAAAATCAACAAGTCTTGGCCTTTAGTCCCCATAGGCAAAGCCAGATATGTGAAAGGCATCATTCCAATGGAACAACCCAGCAAACCTGCAAGTAGCTCTACTTTGTCTTGTGCAAGGTTTTAAGGGTACATATTTGACTTTTTAAAATTCACCTTAAGGCTAGTAGATTGAGCAAAAAATGTTCCAGAGTGCTTTGAAAAAGAATACGTCCCTTTGTGATGCTTTAAGCAGAATAAGAGTGTTATTTGCATATTGAATTATAGGAAAACTTCTGCCATCATTTTCATTGATTGACTTAGATAGCAAACCCAGATGAAAAGCTTTATTGACTATTCTTTGCAACAATTCTGCTCCCAACACAAAAAGAAGAGAAGATAAAGGATCTCCTTGCCTGATGTCACGCCCAAAGATTCGCTAACCCGAATTCCAAGCAGAATGTGCATTAAGCCCTTGTCCAGGACCGGCCAGGGTACACAAATGACAAACTTGACAAACATATCCACGTCTTACAAACACCATATAAAGGACTTACATAAGTGCAGCGAAAAAAGATAAACAAGCTATTCTAGGTAACTAGACGCTCGCAGCGTGACGACTCCAATCCACGGGCATCCATGATGGTAGCAACAAGCCTACTCCTCCGAGTAGCCTTCATCATAAAAGTACTCCAACTCTGATGTGGGGAAAGATAGAGCAAGACTGCGTACTACCCACTGTACCCAACAAGTCAAACCGGAATAGGGGAAAATGATGCAGGTAATACCAAAGGAGGCTAGGGTTCATTTGCATAAAGCAGGTATTTAAAGACAGTAGTTGACATCAGTAAAAGCGTTAAAGTATTTAATCAGAATTAAACAATCACTGCCCAACACTACAGCATGTTGCGACAGGCCCAACCACCCTCCTAAACTACACCAGTTCCATTAAGTCAAATGATTAACAGTTGGATTAATCACGGTGAATCTGGTTGATCTCCCATAACCGCGGGCATGGTTATTCGAATAGTTTTACTCTGATCAGAGGTGTACAACTGTACCCACAAGACACAGCACCATGACACGTTACCGTGTGTCGGCATATCACCAGGGTACATTGGAAAGGGACTGTGACAGGACCCTTTGCATTACCCTTCCTAACTAAGCGCACCACACCTCAGGTTTCGCCCCCACCTTTTAACCTAGGCGGGCAGCCCCCTCTCGTGCCTAGGTGAATCCGGAAGCCGATAGACGAGTAAACCCCCGCCGACCCAACCCCATCACGCCCACCCTTGCCTGGATACGTCAGCTAGGAAAAGCTACACTACATGCCCAGCTGTTGCCCACGCTGGCTTGTGGAAAGCACGATAATTCTTCCAGGGTTTCCCGCGAACCAGTTCTTAATTGCCATGGGTGCGACTAACAAAACCATGTACCCAAAGCCCACCATTTGTCATATTTTAGTTTAATTAGTACCATGGTAGTGCTTAAGTGAAAATATCATCATAGGGACTATGCTAAATAATTAGGTAAAATAACCCCCTTTGGTGTGCTATTTGGTCTAAGCATGGCTAAGCATTTCCTAAACCAGCAACTAATCAAATTATTTCCCAAGCTATCAAAGGAACATGGTAATAAAAATATAAGGCTGAGTACAATAGGTAATTAAGCCCATAAATGACACTATGAAACAATACAATATTTAGAGAAAAGTAAGGCATTCGCAATTTAGGTACAATGTGCTCAAATTAAAAGCATGGCTTGCCTTGCTCTTGCACTAGATCGACCTCTGCAACAACCTCGTAAAACACGGGGCGTCAGAAATGCCGGATTCTAAACGACAAACAAAGCACACAAGCATAACAGACTATGAGTCTACTAAAACAGGGAACAAAACCATTTTTAATGGATTCTTGATTTTTTTATGAATTTTCTGCAACTTGAACGGACTCAAACAGAGCACGGATGAATTAGTTATGATTTTTGGAAGTTTTGCAGTGTTTTACTATCAACAGAATAATTCCTTAACTAATTGTTACGCAATAAGTCCCAGGGCTGATGCAGCAAAAGGGAGAGAGCTGGCGCCGACAGGTAGGACCCACTGGTCAGTGGTACAAGGTCCCGGTCCACAGTGGATCGAGTCCACGATACCGGAAAGGAGGTGGTGCACCACATGGCGCTGACGTGGTGGCCACGGGGCGGCGAAGTGCAGTGGCCAGCCGACCATGGCCAGGTGCGGCTCAGCCCGACGGTGCGGCGGCGAGCGCGGAGACGAGCGCAGCGGCGCGGCCACGGCGGGCGGCGAGGCAACGGCGGACGAGGCGGTGGCGGCAACGTCGCGTGGCGCGGCCACGTCGCGCGGCGCGGCCACGGTGGGCGGCGCGGCAACGGGTAGGGAAAGGAGGAAAAGGGGAGTCCTCACCGGGAGGGTGGCTGGTGGTGGGGAAGACGACGGCGATGGGCAGCTCTAGTCTCCAGGACGAGGTGGCGGAGATGGGTCTCGGCCTCCCGATGGCGACGGCGGTGATGGCGAGGCACGACGGCGAGCGTGACAGTGGCTAGCGGTGACCGGAGGCGGCGGCAAGCGGCGACGCTAGTGCAAGGCGGTGCGTCGGTGATGGGAGGCACGGGAGCGAGCGACGGAAAAAAGGAAAAGGAGGAGGAGAATGCGGGGTAGCTTTATTAGGGTCGGGAGAGGTGGATACGACCGGGAGGTGGCCGGATTTCTCGCCGGTGTGGGGAGGAGAGAGAGATGGCTGGGATTCGGATTCGAATCTCGCGCCTCTCGCGGCGTACGGGCGTGTGAAGTGGGGCAAGGTGGCGTGGGACGCGGGGAGTGGGCCGGTGGCGCAGAACGCATGGGTGAGGCAGTTGCGGGCGGCCGACTCCGCCGGCTGGAGGAGGGAGATGGGCCCGACAGGTGGGCCCCACCTGTCGACGACCTGGAGAGAGGGAGGAGGGTGCGGTGGCCAGCTGGGCCACGGCCTCGGGCTAGCCCAGCAAGGAGAGAGGGGGAGGGCGCGTGGGCGGACTGGGCCGACGACCCAAGAAGGAAAAGGAAGGAGAAAGGAAGAAAAAGAAAAAAAAGGAAAAAAGGAAAGAATTTTCCTGGGATTGTTGCATTAGAGAAAAAAGTTTTAAAAGGTTTAAAATTATTTCTAGAGCTCTACAAATTCCACTAAAAATCCTGTTAATTTATTTTGACATGGAGAACACAAGAAAAATGCCACCATGCCGTTTCCACTTATTTAGTGCATTTATTATTTAGGGTTTTGTTGTAGGATTAATTAAACAATTTCTTCGAGCGATTGATTAGATTAATTTAGGCTAGTGAAAGGGGAAACTTTCGGATGTGACACCTGACACCTCTTTTACATATGAAAGAATGACTTGACACTCCATTAAGCTGGACAAAAGTATTAGCTGAGGAGATTATCATCTCAACCCAACCAATACAACTACTAATCATTAAACCACATGTTCCTCATAACAGAGAGGATAGCAGAGTGCTCAATTGTGTCAAAAGCCTTTTCAAAGTCCAATTTAAGAAGGATGATTTTTTACTGTTGACACAGATGCATGTACTTAAAATACCAAGCTAAACAATCTTGGACTGCTCTCCCCTTGATGAAGCCATACTGATTCTCATGCATGCACTAGCTGCAAAATTACCTCTTGCAACCGATCGGCCATAAGTTTTGTTAAAAACTTCAAGCTAACCCCATTAAAGAGATGGCCCTGAAATCATTAATAATTTCTGGAGAACTCTTCTTTCGCACCAAGGTTATGAAAGAATTGTTTATTACTTGTATATCAATACAACCTTCATGGAAATGAGCTGCAAGTCCATAAAAGTTTTGTGCAATGATATGCCAGCATTTCTTTAGGAAAAGACCATTGAAACAATCCGGACCATTAGCTTTGTCTGAAGGAATTATCTTGATAATGCTATCAATTTCCTATGTAGAAAAAAGATCAACCAAACTATTCAAGTTAACTTGCATCGGAAAAAGGTCCTCTAGGTCAAACACCATTGTGGGGAAAGTAGAGACTCCCATTCTATTCTTGAAACTCTCAAAGAAAAGAGCTACTTTTTGCTCATGCAAAGTGACTACCTACCCACTCTGATCATAGATACGTGATATTGTGTTCAATCTGTATCGTTCAGTGGCAATTGCTTGAAAAAAATTGGCATTTTCTTGCATCCAACTATTCGTGCACCACTTTTTCCAATATAACTTTCTATATTCCAATAGCTTTAAGACTTGCACCTTAACAATTTCTCTGAAATTCCATTCCTCAACTGTCATTTTTCTGAGTTCCTCGGTAAGATCTAGAAAGTCTATAATCCTGTTGCAATTAGCTAGAAGAGCACATAACTTGGACAGGTTTTTACTCCAACTTAAAAACCTTTTCCTTAGCACTTTCATCTTAAAAGAGATGCATTTAACAGGATCCTCAAAACCAGGATCTAAGACCCAAACCATACTGACGATATCATATAAACCCAACAAATCCACCCAAAAGTTCTTAAAACGAAATAATGAGGATTTTGGAATCTTGGTATAAATTTTAACAACACAGGGCACATGATCTGAAATATTTCTAGTCATAGGAATCACAGTGGTGTTATGGAAAACTAGAGTCCAAGAGGGTGAAGAAAAAACCCAGTTAAGCCTTTCTAGCAGAGTATTTTGCAACTTTCTAGCAGAGTATTTTGCTGCATATTACTCCAAGTGAACATTCCATCTTTTAAAGGTATTTCCAGCAGACCCTAATAATATCATTAAAAATGAAAGATATCATTTATATCAGCTCCAATTTTATTCCTGTTATCGACCGATCTATAGAAATTAAAATCCCCCAAGGAAAACCAATTCTGGAGAGTACCAATGTGAAGATCTTTAAGCCATGAAACAAACATAGACCTCTCTGGCCCATTGCAAGGACCATTCACACAAGTTAGGGACCAAGCTTCAGAAGAAAGTCTTGCGGTAAACTGTAACTGAAAAGGAATTAATTTCCCTTATAGCCCCAACAAAAACCTTGGAAACCCAAGGCACCAAAATTCCCCCGGGAGCAGCACCTCTAGAAGGAGCAAATGCAAAAGCATCAAAGCGCTTTGGGGTAAATTTCTTGATACCAGATAAATCAAAATTTTCTTTTTTTTTTCCTGTAAACAAAAGATCTGGTAACCACTATCTTCATTTTACGATTAATAAGATGAATAATTGGCCCTGTTTGATTTAGATTACTGAGTAGATTTTTTCACCAATAATGTACTTAATTATGAGGATAAATCATTACGAGATTTTATATCAGTAAGATGAGTAATTTTTTGGATGAGTGATTGGCCCTGTTTGATATAGATTACTGAGTAGATTTTTTCCACCAATAATGTACTTAATTATGAGGATAAATTAAATATTTTTATAAATATTCATTTAAGAAATAGCTTTAAACAAGTGATCCAATGCAGTAACAGAAAATTTCATAAGAAAATATATATTATTTTTAAGCGTGCAGCAAATGTCATTCAATCACTATAACGTTTAAGCTTGTAGTTCGTAGGAAAAGATCCATATAAGTGAAATATAGTTATTCTATCACCCTTTTGCAATGCAAAGAACTGCACAAGTACAACGTAGTTAGGCCGATGAACACTTTTCCTGCGTCATATAAAATTCCAGAATGTTGAACTAATTGTACCAAGCATAAAAACTTCCAGTATCATCAATAGGATGCCGCCGCAGATGTTCATACACCTCTAAATATAGCCAATTTTGACCAAGTAGAATCCATCATTTAACCGCACTAAGTGCAAGCTCAAAAAATACAGGAGGATCCATAGATGCAATAAACACCAATAATTGAAGCAAGTGACTAAATATTCCTACGAACAAAATCCATGCAAATGAAGATGAACAATTCCATATACTAGAAAACTAATTATCTTACTAAATTCTAGGTTTCAGTTATTCATTCGGTCATTCCCTAGCTAAACAAGCAACGATTTAATCGTTGATTCCCTTTCAATAGCTGCAGGCAATACTATATCTTCAGGGCTTATTATCACAATAGTAACAGTAACAGCTGCTGCTCAGTGCTGATCCCATGCACTTGTGAACCTTGACCTTGGCTTTCCAGACTTTTGCACCAATCCAGCACGTCCCCTTGCATAGAAAGCCTACGCAGATTGGACTACTCGAAGTAGTTTCCCAGCACTCAGCTGCAAGAAATTTACATGCACATATATATCCACCCGTTAATTACCTATTAATTAGCAATCTCTGAAGAAATGTGTACTACTTTTTTGAAAACATATTAATTTGGCTTCTATAGATCAGTAGACAGTGAAGAGATGATGAGGTGATGGTAATTAACCTGCTGCAAAATTAGAGTTCCCAAGAAACACAAGCAATAAGAGGAAACAAACAGTAGCATTTCTGCCATCCATAGCTCTGAAGTCTGAACTGAGACTGCAAGGAGTTGGACACCCCTCTGCTTGTTCTGCTCCAACACTTGAGGTATATTTGCTGTGCTCTGACGAAGAAAACTGTTGTATCACATCGAGCATAAAAGTTGCTACTATTTATAGGCAAAGGTATGCAGTAGTGATGCATTTTACACGCGCATGCACATTGAGTGTTTGAAGATTCTCTAGATAAGAGCTGCGCAACTGTTTTGTACATGCATTCCCTATTTAGCTGCGGATCAAACGAGCCATGCGGTCTCCTATAGAATAAATCTTAAGCCGTTGCGGTCTTATAAGTCAAACAAGAACGGTGTGCGATTGATAAGTCCAATCCATACTTTTTGTTGTAGTTGTTATGTAGTTTGATTATTTGGCATACAGCTGCAACGACTTATTAATTACCAACAGTTAGTAGAAAGTAATTTATGGGTAAAACATGTATATATGTGTCGATTTAAAAGATAGTGCTAGAAAATAAACTACAGCAAAGAAAACCTCAAAATCAAAATTCAAATTTTAACTGTGACCGATAAACCATAACAAAATCCATAGAGCTGGAATTAGGAGTTATGACAGAGAAAAGGAGTAATAAATTTGATTTTTTATTTCAAAATTTGAAAAGTTTGAGGAAGAATAAAATAGGAAGGGTGGTTGGCGGCCACGACGTACGCGCGAAGCACCCCGGGATGATGATGAAGATGATGAAGAGGCTTCACCGTAATCGGGTGTATGATCCCGTGAACGGCAGTCATGACTTCGGCCTCGCCTTGGGGCCAGAGATCATGAGTCTTCTCGATCATCATAGCGGTATCGTTAACCTCGATCGTTCTCGCCACGATAACTTTGGCAATCCTGGCGATCATGGTCTTGATCACGATCACGATTGTTATCTCGACGACTGCTCTTGCGATGCTCATCACGAGATGTCGCTCCTGCCTTCGGTCGTTTATATGACCGCGGAGATCACGAGCATCTTTTCAGGGAGGCACACGCCGAGCTCATCATTGTGGTGATGCATTCTCAGGGAGCTGAAGCACACCATTATTGGCTTGTGGGCCATTGGTAGCATCAGCGTCCTCAGCAACCTCATCGTTCTGAGGGGCGGACATCTGGAGGCGGTGGCAGCCCCGCTGCTGTGGCAAAGGCGGAGTTAAGATTTGCTACAGTGGACTCCATTCATTTTAACCACGCATCCGCCTCCAGGTGGGTTATCGGGTCAAAAGGAGCCTGTCGGAGTAGAGTGTTGAAGTTGGTAAAGTGGTCAGCGAGGGTGCGGACTGGCTCAACTTGTGGGGCAACTACGTCTCGAGAACAGACAAATTTGTGTGGTCGTTTGCGACCCTGTCTTCGATTTCGATGTCGACCACGTTCATGTTGTGGAGATTATGGGTACCGTATACCTATAGATCTAGTTATCCGACTGGTTATAGGGGATATGCTATGAATATAGAATATTTGTATTACTAGGATTCGGGTATTACGTTGACTTGTTTATCAAGGCACGGCCTGTAGTCCTGGTCTGTTAAGATTGTAAATTAGTTATATGAGATTTAAACCGTAAGGGGATAAATCTTATCTTGTAAGCCCTTGTCTCTCCGGTTATATAAGGAGGACAGGGTGTCTCTTGTGGGTATGAGCATTAAGAGATCATCAAATCAATAGACAACTTGGACGCTCAAATCCCCGAAACAGGAGTAGGGTATTACTTCTTTGTGAAAGCCTGGACCTGTCTAAATCCTTTGTCTCATAACCCATCTACTTTCTCACCTTGTTCGCTACCCTATTTTCATATTGCCGAATCTAATTTCGACAGTTGGCGCGCCAGGTAGGGGAACGCCAAGTTCATCGCCGACCAAGTGAGATGGGATCATCATCAGGCATCGACAACTACGCCTTTTCCTCCGGGCAGGCGTATCGCTTTGGCAGCCTTGACTTCATCACCGATGACCTCGGCAAGATCACTCTCCTCGACTCGGTATCCAACCAGTAGGGAGGAGACAACATCTCTTGGCCGCTAGGTTTACCTAACGCGGCCAAGACCAGCACCAGAATACTCTCCCGCAAGATGGCTTCAAACCACTCGGGAAAAGCGTCTACATCAACTTCTCTTCCTATGCCAAGCCCACCTCAAGATGAAAAAGTGTACCCAACGATCGTCATGGAGTTACTGCTAGATCTGTTCATGATTTCTGGGTCAGGGTCGCCATCCCCTTGAGGGCTGAGATCCGATCCGATCTCGTTTAAGATTGGATCTAGCTTCAGGGAGGTTAACGTCGTGCTCCCACCACTCGGATCCTGCTCCACCACCGAGCTCGCCGCCTACGCCAATTCTTCGGAAGAAAGAGTTCATGGCAACCCACCCGACGCCGAGATTGGAGATGGCTCTAACTTCAATGATGACTACACCCTGGTCTTCAACAGCTTCTTCATGGCAAACAACGAGACTGGTGTCGAAGTAGCCGCAAGGCTGCAAGAAGAGGAGGTGGCTCGAGTTGGAGTTGAGCAAGAGCGGATCGGGCTGGATCAAGAACGTGCTAGATTGGATCAAGACAGGGCCAGACTAGATCAAGAACATCAAGCTCAAGCAGAACAAGATCGCCTACACAGGGAAAATGAAGACAGGAGGCGCAGGGAAGATGAAGAGCGCAGAAACAGAGATCTGGTTGCGGCAGGGCGCAAGGCAAGAAACCTCATTGGGCAAACGGTTGTCGACAACACCAACGTATTCCTCACGCCAAAAACAAAACGCTGTCGGGGCAGTAACTCTCCTTGATGCGTTACTCGGTACAGCTCCGCCTCATGTCACTCCGCTGATCAATCAAGTTAAAACCCTTGTAGCGGCCACCATCCCGACTGCCGAAGCAAGCCAGCGACCCAGCGAGTCCACATCAAGAGTTCCAGGGGGCAGTCACACAACTCCTTCAAGAATGAGAGACAGCGGAAGCAAGACCAACTCATGCGCCGACCACAACAACGGAGCACGCCGAGATCAATCGGCTCAGTCGTCGATGGGTCACTTCGCCCGGCCGACACATCAGACCCGAGATCGCAGAATCCACTCTGACTATCATAGTCCCCCCAGGGCTTCCATCAACCTGAGGGACACCCTTAACCAGCGACGAAGAGAAAGAGGCATCGTTATACAAGACGACGAAGATTGCGAAGGGATCCCAGCCTTCACCAGCGACCTGCGTCGAGTGAATTGGCCGACTGGCATCGAGAAGTATGATGAAAAACTGACCCCGAGTCATGGTTAACCGTCTACACACTCGCAATTCGCGCAGCAGGAGGAGACAGCAAAGCCATGGCAAATTATTTGCCAGTAGCACTGACTGATTTGGCAAGAAACCGGCTTGCCGGGTTACCGCGAGGCACCATTGGATCCTGGAGCAAACTTCGTGACCACTTCATTGCCAACTACCAGGGCACTTTCGAGCGTCCTGGGACACACTTCGAGTTATACAACATTGTACAGAAGCCGGATGAGACCCTGCATGAGTACATACGACGCTTTTTCGAGAAGCGCAACAAGATTTCTAACGTCACTGATGATAACATCATCGCCGCATTCACACGGGGGCTTCGCAACGATCTATTGATTGGAAAATTCAGCCCCAAACCTCCGAAGACAGTCAAGCACATGTTCGAGAAGGCAAACGAATATGCCAAGTTAGATAACGCAGCCAAAACTTCAAGGCAGTCGGCAGGAGGCTGGAAGAAGAAGGATAATGATGGAGAAGGAAAGATACGCTGCCCAAATCAAGAAGCCGACTGAAGGAGAAGGAACCTCTGCACAAAAGAAGAATGACGATGAGCCAAGCCAAGGGGCATATGAAGATCCTAGAACCGAGCTAAATCACATCTTCAGAGGACCACTTGCTTATGAGTCAAAGAGGAAGAAGAAACTCACCGACAAAGAGGTCAACACGATGCAACCTGCAATCCCCCAATACTTGCGATGGTCGGAGGTCCCCATCAAGTTTGACCGCTCGGATCATCCCGACCGAGTGGTCCACCCGGGGCGATACCCCCTGGTAATAGACCCAGTCGTCCGTAACGTCAAGCTCAAGCGCACCCTTATTGATGGTGGCAGCGCACTTAACATCCTCTTCGCCAAGACCCTGGATGAGATGTAGATCCCGCGCTCCGAGATGAAGCCAAGCACCACCCCGTTTCACGATGTTATCCCAGGGCTATCTTCGACACCACTCAGCGAGATCACTCTCCCAGTGACTTTTGGAACAAAGGAGAATTTCCGCACGGAGAACATCAACTTCGAGGTTGCCGACTTCGAGACCGCCTACCATGCCATCCTCGGTCGCCCGGCGCTAGCCAAATTCATGGCTATACCCCACTACACCTACATGATGATGAAGATGCCTAGACCACGCGGAGTCATATCCCTTCGCAGCGACGTCAAGCAGGCTCTCATCTCCAACAAGGAGAGCTGCGAGTTGGCACAATGTCGTGAGAGATCAGTCAGCCAACAGGAGATCCGGTTGGCAGCGTTTACATCACAAGAAGGCGAGATCCCCGTCAAGAAGGCGGCCAAGACTAGAGAAGGCGACGCCAAGACCAAAAAGATTCCTTTAGATTCCTCTGATCCTTCTAAAACTGCTGTAATAGGCACTGAGTTAGATAGCAAATTGGAAAGCGCGCTCATCACCTTTCTTCAAGTTAATAAAGATATTTTTGCGTGGAAACCATCTTATATGCCTGGTATTCCTAGAGAGGTGATTGAGCACTCCTTAAATGTTAAAGAAGATGTCAAACCTATCAAGCAACGACTCCGCCGATTTGCACAGGACAGAAGAGATGCCATCAAAGAAGAATTAACCAAGCTACTTGCGGCAGGTTTCATCAAGAAAGTTTATCATCCCGACTAGCTCGCAAACCCGGTTTTGGTTTGCAAGAAGGACAATGGCACATGTGCGTCGACTACACAGATTTGAACAAGGCTTGCCCTAAAGACCCATTCGGCTTACCCTGCATTGATCAAGTGGTAGATTCAACAGTCGGATGCGAGTTGCTCAGTTTTCTTGACTGCTACTCGGGATACCACCAGATCAGCCTGAAGGAATCTGACTACTTGAAGACCTCATTTATCACCCTATTCGGAGCATATTGCTACATCACCATGCCCTTCGGACTGAAGAACGCAGGGGCTACCTACCAACACATGATCCAATGGTGCCTTGCAACCCAACTCGGGTGCAACGTGGAGGCCTACGTCGACGACGTCGTCATCAAGACCAAGCAAAGGACAATTTAATACAAGATCTGGAGGAGACGTTTGCAAATATACGCGCCTTCATAATGAAGTTAAATCCTGAGAAATGCACTTTCGGAGTACCATTAGGGAAACTACTCGGTTTCATGGTGTCTCATAGGGGCATCGAGGCCAACCTGAAGAAAATCAGCGCTATCTTAAAGATGCAGCCCCCGAGTTCTCAGAAAGATGTCCAAAAGCTTATCGGGTGCATGGCCGCTCTTAGCAGGTTCGTTTCAAGGCTTGGAGAGCATGGAATGCCCTTCTTTAAGTTGCTCAAGAAGAATGATGATTTTCAATGGACCCCGGAAGCTCAAAAGGCATTCGAAGATTTCAAGATGTTTCTGACAACTCGGTCGGTGCTAGCTTCGCCATTACCGCAAGAGCCGCTACTACTTTACGTATCGGCAACTTCAAAAGTGGTGAGCACAGTCCTGGTTGTTGAGTCTGAAGAAGATCACACTCAAACAGTTCAGCGACCGATTTATTTTGTAAGTGAAGTTCTCACCGACTCCAAAACCCGTTACCCCCAAGTGCAGAAGCTGTTATATGGAGTCCTAATCACTGTCAGGAAGCTAGCCCACTACTTTCAAGGCCACCCAGTCACGGTGGTTACATCGTTTCCAGTTGGCGACATCCTCCGTGATCGAGAAGTCGTAGGCCGCATCACCAAATGGGCCCTAGAGTTGATGGCCTTGGACATCACTTTCAAGCCCCGAACTTTTGTCAAGTCACAGGTGCTTGCCGACTTTGTCACCGAGTGGACCGAGTGCTAGGAAGAGGCGCCTGCAGAGAAGATGGAATACTGGACAATGCACTTTGACGGATCAAAGAGGATTTCTGGAGCTGGGGTAGGAGTCATCCTGATTTCCCCGACTGGAGAACGCTTGAGCTATGTTCTTTGGATACACTTCTCAGCGTAACAATGTAGCCGAGTACGAAGCTTTTCTGCACGGACTACGGCTCGCTGTGTCCCTAGGGATTCAACGACTGGTAGTTCGAGGAGACTCTCAACTTATGGTCAACCAAGTAATGAAGGATTGGTCATGCCTCGACGACAACATGGCCGCTTATCGACAAGAAGTCCATAAATTGGAAGACAAATTCGACGGCTTAGATCTAACTCACGTTCTCCGACACAACAATGAGGCGGCCGACCGACTGGCTAACTTCGGATCAAAAAGGGAAGCCGCCCCTTCAGACGTATTTGTAGAGCACCTTTACCAGCCTACTGTTTCAAGCAACTTAATTACGGAAAAGGAAGCTGGAGAAGAGTATTACTGCTTGACACCGACTGGAGGACACCCTTCATTAAATATTTGAAGCATCAGGAGTTGCCTCCTGACAAAAACAAGGACGAACGTGTTCACCGTTGCTCCAAGACTTATGCCCTTGTAGAAGAAGAATTATACAAGAAAAGTCCATCTGGAATATTGCAAAGATGTATCTCTCTCGAGGAAGGCGTACAACTCTTAATGGATATCCACTCGGGAGTTTGTGGCAATCATGCGGCAGCGTGAACGCTAGTCGGAAAGGTGTACCAACAGGGTTTCTTCTGGCCTACAGCAGTCAGCGATGCGGATAAAATAGTTCGGACTTTGAGAAGGTTGTCCATTTTTCACCAAACAGACCCACCTGCCATCCCAGGAATTGCAGACTATTCCCCTTTCTTGGCCTTTCGCGGTTTGGGGACTGGATATGGTAGGCCCTTTCAAAAGGGCACAAGACTGATACACGCACCTCTTCGTAGCGGTGGATAAATTCTCCAAATGGGTTGAGGCAAAATCAATGGCAACTATCACCGCGGACAAAGCACGCGACTTCTTCATCAACATTGTGCATCGCTTTGGCGTGCCAAACTGAATCATCACTGACAATGGAACTCAATTCACAGGTGGTGTGTTCATCAGCATTGTTCAGGGACTCAATTCACCCCATGAGCAACGGACAAGTTGAGCGCGCAAACGGAATGGTACTCTAAGGGATTAAGACTCGATTTTTCGACAGACTGCGTCCGTACACCGGCCGGTGGACAGAAGAGTTGCCCTTAGTCTTGTGGTGCTTGCATACTACCCCGAGTCGCGCTACGGGCCAGTCATCTTTCTTCTTGGTATATGGCGCAGATGCTATGTTGCCGAGTGAAATGGAGTTCGAATCCCTCCGTGTTCACAATTTCAATGATGAACGCCACGAGCATGACAGAATTGATGATCTGACCCGACTGGAAGAAGCCAGAGAAGTAGCACTTATTCAGTCAGCAAGATATCTGCAAGGTCTGCGATGCTATGACAACCGCAACATCAGATCACGTGACTTCATAGTCGGAGACATGGTCCTTCGGAAGATTCAGACGACTAAAGATAGACACAAACTATCACCCTTGTGGGAAGGGCCGTTTATAATAGCGGAAGTCACTCGGCCGGGAGCCTACCGACTAAAACGTGAAGACGGATCAATCGTGGACAACTCATGGAATATAGAACACCTTCAACATTTTTACACTTAGAGATTTCGTTGTATTTCTTTTCCTCTAACTGCCGACTCAACAATTTCTTTTGAGTAGCCAGTCGGGGTCTATCAATAATAATGGAGTATGATATCAATTTGTTCATGTGATTTATCATTGACCCTATTTAAGTTTAGGTCTAGTGGATGAGGACTAAAAATTTTTCAATGGCTATGGCGAGCTCTAGGCTTGAAATAGTCAGAGAGAAGTTTTAAGAAATTTAAAGCTAGATCTACAACTTAATGCATGGCATAAATGAGTCACTATACAAGAATAGAATACTTCGTAGTCAACTTATACATGGAAGCAGAAGTTCTAAGATTTAAAATTTTCTAATACATAAGAGGCAATTTTCTCGGCTGATCCTGGGCTTGGTTGATAAATTCAAGGGCTTCCTCGTCAGTCATCCCATCAGCAAAGCCGTCTCCAGCAGCCTCCACGTCAACTCGGGGATACAAAGATTTCACTATACCCAAGGCTTGGCTCGCACCCATTGCAGCCGCATCCTTGATGTTGTTGAAATACTTCATTGGAGCAGTGCGGAGTCCTTCAAAAATCTGGATAGCGTCTTCTTGGCTGGTCCCGAGCCCATTCTGATATATTGCATTCAGGATTGGGGCAGCTGCGTTAGCTATGTCATCTCGGACGCTTTCCACCTTTTTCACCCGCTCGGCAAAGACATCAAATTGAGCTTTGGTCCTTAGCTTATGATCTGCATCTCCGGAAGTTAAAGTCAGAATCCGACTAAGTATGATGATATTATTTGCAAGTGAAGAGAGACAAGATATCACCTTCAAGGGCTTCTTCAGCCTTGGCCTTGTCAACTGCCAGTTGGGCGTGGGTTTCTTCAAGTTTCTTCGGTTGGGCAGTCTGTCGGAGGAGAAGCTCCGCAGCGTGGGACTGTGGAGATCCCCTTTTTGAGGTTCGGCCTAAGGCGCGAAAGAGAGGCACTCCCGGCCCCGATCCCGGTGCTCCGGTGATGCGGAGAAGTAGAGAGAGAGACGCAGTGACACGCAAGCAAGTATACAGGTTCGGGCCGCCGGCGAGGCGTAATACCCTACTCCTTGAGATGGACTATCTGTGTGTTTCTTGCTCCCAAGAGTCGAGTCAGAAAGATTCAGCTGAGAAAGCCAATCCAAAAAGCCCCTCAAAAACACCTCAAAAAGCCCCCCTTCCTCTAGGCCTGGGCCTCCTTTTGTACTTCAAGGGGACACCACATGGGCCACCGTCCTGTAGCGCCGGTACGACTCCTGTCAGATCGCCCATCTACGTGAGTGACGCCGCACGTCATTCTTCATTAAACAGCCAGGGACTTGCATGCCCCGCCGTACGGGGTGAGGCGTGCCGGGTGATTAGACCTGGCACACCAACTCCTGCAATGTGTGTGAGCCGAAATGGCTCACACGGCTTTGATGTGACCCGACGGGAGACGTAGCATACCTATCGGGCGTGCGGCGGCATGCCCAGTACTATGCTATGTCCCATCGGTCACTCGGACCGGTCTCAGGCCGGTCAGCCGACCGTGACCGGTGTTAGGCGCACGCGTGCGTGCCATTCCGCATTTAATGCAGCACGCATGCGTGCAATCGCAATCCGGTTGCACCGCCATTAATGGGGGTAGGTGGGCGCTGGGAGCCTCACCTACTCCGCCACACGTGGCGGTAGCCCGAGGGGGTCGGGGGAGCCCGACCCCTAATCTGGCAGCCCCCGAGGGGCGCCGGGACTTAGAGTGGGCGGCTGCCACATCACCCTCGGGCTCGATCCCCCCTTGGGGGATAAACAAGGCCGCCGCAAGCCCTAAGTCAGCATACCCCTAGGCCCATGACACCGACACAGTCAGAGCCTCGATGTTCGTTGTTGGAGCTGTGAGAAGACAGATAAGTTTCCTAGGCTAGTTTAATCACAGTGAATCTGTGAGGGAGTGATTATTACCTCCGATCGTGCCCCGATGATCAAAGCTGACGTCCATAAGCTAGCTAATCTGCTCTTTTAGTTTCCTCTCTTTGTTTTGGGCATCTTCGCGAATCCACTTTAGCTCGGCCTCGACTTATTAAAGAGTTCCGACGTGCGGCACAAGCTTCTCCAGCGCGCTTGTTTTGGCCTCATTCCGAAGATGGATCCTCTGAGAAATATTTTGATATAGCAAAGCGACTCAGGAAGATGACAAGGATGAAGGAAGAAAGACTCACATTCACTAGCCGAGTGGATTCACTCAGACTCTTTTTCAGCATGTGGAGTTCCTCATCTTCTTTTGGGCGGTTTATCACTACGCCTTGCAAAGCGCCATCTCTGTCCCTCCATTGAAGTTTGGTCGGAGGAAGGGAGTCTTCGGCTGACTTGATCCTCGGGATTTCTTCTTCTTCCTCATTAATTAAAGGGCCTGGTTTGCGAAGTTTTGAGTTATTGAAATGAGGTGCAGAGATGAGTCCGAAATAGAATGAGAAGGTTTACCTGATATAATCCCGGGTCGTCTAGAGGATGGATCTTTGACCTCGCTAGTCGGCTGGCTTGCAGGGCTTGATTTCTCAACGCTTGGTGGTGGAGAGCTCACGGGTTTTTCCTTATCTCTTTCATGTTGACCTCCTGGAAGCGGATCTTGAACATGCTCTTTGGGATCTCCTTTGCCCGATTGAGTCTTGACACTCGGATCATTTTCTGGAGCAGCGACGGTCTTCCTCGACTGGTCTTCAGTCGGGGGTTCAGTTTCTGGAGCCGTGGTGGTCTTCCCCGACTGGCCCCCAGTTGGGGGCTCGGGCCTCGACTCGGATGGAATGTTGGCAGGTGGAGTTTTATCATTACCGCTAGGATCAATATCCTGCGGCTTCTTGTATTCGGCATATTGTATTTTTTAGCTTCTCAATTGAAGACGAGAAGATACAAGTATGAAAAAACTTGGAGATTAAAAATAATACCTTGAAGATCTTCGGAACATGGGAGCTGGCCGAGTGGCAGGAGACTTAGTCGAAGCTGGCGTGGCGCTGTCTTGCGGCTCGTTCGCCTCGTCGTCAGAGTCGCTGCTGACTAATTTTCTTCGCTTCATCTTTTGCTTTGGATCATTTTCTTCGGCAGCCCATTTGCTCTTGACAGTCGGGTTGATGGTGGGGCCACCGGAAGGTTGAGTTTTCTTTACTGCCGATTCCTTGGGAGCAGGTGTAGGAGGTCTTGAAGAGAAACAACGGTTTTCCTGGAGAACAGATTTTGGAAAAATTGATATAACATTTGAGTTGATGTCAGTAATTCACAGTTGAGTCGGAAGTTGCTTACCTCTGGAGGTGGGCGCATCAAGCCGTATGGAGTGATTGGGAGCTTGTGTCCGTAGTCAATGGTGATTCCGAAGGAGAAAACCTTATACATGCGGCTGCACATGACTTTGTAGTCAATTGAATTTGGATCTTCACGATTCGGGTCCGACTGACCCTCGTACTCGTACCCTGGCTTGCTTCTCTCCTTGATGGGAACCAGTCAATATTTGATGAAATGCCGAGTGACTTGTTCTCCTTGGAGACCTTGTTGCTTGATTTCCATCAAGCGAAGGAGTAGTTCGTTTGCTTGGGAAAGTTCATCTCCAGCTGGAAAGTTTCTCCAGTTTTCTTGGGGAACAGGAGGAAGGCCGATGAAGTCGGGAAGATAGGGTGTTGGATTAGATACATAGAACCAGTTGGAGTGCCAGCCCTTTTTGAATGGAAGACAAAAGTACTTTTGGGTAAGGGTTCCCCGCAACTGAAACCCAGATCCACCGACAACACAAGGATTATTCTTGTCAGGTTGGGGCTTGAGATAGAATATGCGGCGGAATAATGCAAAATGGGGCTGGATTCCATGGAAGGCTTCACAGAGATGAATGAAATTGGCTATGTGTAGTATGAAGTTTGGATTTAAGTGAAAGATCTGGATTTGGTAAAATGCAAGAAGATCACGGAAGAAAGAAGAAGTCGGATGAGCGAAGCCGGAGTAAAAAAATGGAGAAAATACCACGATTTCGCCGGTGTCTGGAGTTGGGAAGTCCTCGCCGAAAGAAGTGCGCCACCCGATGATTTCCTTTGGCGGGAGGACGCCGTCCTTCACCATCTCCAAAAGATTTGTCTCCTTAACATCGGACCTCGCCCACTGTTCAAAAGGGATCTTTCTCTCCCCAGCCATGGGTGCGGGGATGGATTTGAATGAAATGGAAGAACTTTTTAGGAGCAATCAGGGCGAGAAGCGAATGGAGGTTATCCGTTGTAAGGTCTGAAGGGGGGATTAGAGATTAGGAGGCTGTGTGCGCAAGGATTTGGAACCTAACTATGAGTACTGTGCGAGATTGGGGATTTTTGACGAGGAAGACGAAGAAGCGAGCGATTTAACGGTTACTTTGGATCCTTGTTTGGAAACTGGGCTGGGGACTGTTGGATAGTTTCAGCCCACGACATTGGAAGAAGTCTGATATATGTCCCTAGGGCCTTAAGCTTTTTTGTGATGAGCAAAAAAGAATATGTCGCTGACATCTGATATTTATATTATTGTGCTTCAACTTTTTAGGAGTGAGTATAGTAAATCTTTGCCACGTCAGTGAGCATTTCTATATAGATCAAGTATTATGGCTTTGGCTTATTAAATACTTTGGTCATTTTTGGCGGTTAGTAAATTCGTTATGAGTTAATACCACATATGCCTTATTTTTCCAAATATGGTGAAGTCATGGACCCTTAGAGGCTAAAATACATTTGTTTAGACAGTGTGTGCATGGCATGAGCTTGATGTTTTGGAAATTTTTTTATTCATAACATATATGCTTTTTAATAGCTGTTTTTGTTATGAAAATTTTTGATGTCATCAATTTTAGGTTGTTCACATCATATTTTCTAGAGCAGTTGGTTTAATCACTTGAGCCATGTTTACTTGGGGGTTAATATTGCATATATTATTATTATGCTACTTAGGTGGCTAAAAACCACTCGGATGGTTGATTTTATTGACCTTGATTATATGTTTAGCTTGTTTAACTAATCACATAGTCGAGGGCTACACTTAATTAGGTGCATCTAGTTGATGCACCTGGGTATATTTTTGGAATATTTTTGAAAGTTTTTTAGTCCTTCACAGCCTTGTGATTTGGTAAATGCACTCTGGATACTATGGCAGAGATGATTGAAGCACTCGGTAATTGTTGTTTCACTTGGGAGAAGATGATCTCGTCGACTGTGAAGGTCTAAGGGCTACTGTGGAGATTATGGGTACCGTATACCCACAGATCTAATTATCCGACTGGTTATAAGGGATATGCTATGAATATAGAATATTTGTATTACTAGGACTCGAGTATTACGTTGAGTCCTGGTTTGTTAAGATTGTAAATTAGTTATATGAGATATAAACCGTAAGGGGATAAATCTTATTTGTAAGCCCTTGTCTCTCCGGCTATATAAGGAGGACAGGTGCCTCTCGTGGGTATAAGCATTAAGAGATCGTCAGATCAATAGACAACTTGGACGCTCAAATTCCCAAAATAGGAGTAAAGTATTACTTCTTGTGAAGGTCTGAACCTATCTAAATCCTTTATCTTATAATCCATCTACTTTTTCACCTTGTTCGTTACCCCTTTTCATATTGCTGAATTCTAGTTTCGACACATGTCATGCCGACAATTGTACCCAGCGGATTCTGGGCTGTCCAGACTATGGAGAACAAATGGTTCATAATCAAGCTCAAATCGTGTTCACAACCATAAATAGATCGAGTGGTAATATAGCTATATTAAGCAATCATAATAAACCATCGTGAGTTCAGTATGAGTAAAGACCGCCCAGAAGAAAGACCAATGGTGTCTATTAGTTAAATTTAAGAGATCTTTTATCAGCATAGACTTATATACCCCATCCAATCATTTATATTTGACGTTGTGAGAGCTAATCCAGGTTCTCCCAATATCAAATATATTTGGTTGCAGTGTGTTTGTGGCCGTAGTACTAATCAACATCGAGACGTGCTCCGATCAACCTATAGATCGATCGAGTGGTAATGTAGCAATATTCCGTAGATCCAATTAAGCAATCATAATAGATCATCATGCATCCTGTATAAGTGTAAAGAGAATGCACAAGGGAAAACAATAATATAGATTGGATAAAATAAGAGATCCCTTAAACAACATAGTCTTAGGCTCTTCTTTGACACAACTCAGGAGCTTAGATTTTTTGGGGCTAGGTATTCCTAGCACTACAAGTTCATGGATTTAGATATGCGATTACGTCGACAACATATGGATAAATCGTTTTATTTTCATTTTAAATGAAACTTAAAATTTTATATCACTATAATTTAACATATAAATTTTAAATCTATATAAGATCCGGAGCTGTTTACCAAACAGGACCTTAATATACACCCTATCCAATCATTTATATTTGACGTTGTGAAAGCTCAATTTAAACCATCCCACCTGTTGAAACAAGAATTCGGCAATATGAAAAGGGGTAGCGCACGAGACCTAAAAGTGGATGGATGCGGAGTCAAAGATTTAGATAGGTTCAGACCCTCTCAGTGAGAGGTAATACCCTACTCCTGTTTGGGGATTGTATCCGCCGAGTTGTGTATTGATCTGATGATCTAGTTGTGCTCATGCCCCTAGAGGACCTCCTACCCACCTTATATAGGATGGGGGGCAGGATTACAAGATAGAAACCTTAACCAATATTCTATCGGTTTCCTAATATTACTTTACAATATTATCAAACCAAGACTTTAGGCCGTTTCGTAATACATAAGGAAACGTAATACCCAAGTCATAATCCGTTACATATTTATAGATATAAGCTATCCCCTATAACTAATCGGATAACCATGTCGTGTGGGTATAGGATACACATAATCTCCACAGTAGCCCCTGAGACCTTCACAGTCAAAAAGATAATCTTCTCTTGAACTAAATTACTCCAAAGCCGAGTGCTTCAATCATCTTCACCATGATCTCCCAAGTACTCTTACCAAATCAGAAGACTGTGGAGGGCTGAAAAATAATAAAATATAGACTTAGGTGCATCGACTAGATGCACCTAATAGGTGTAGCCCCCGACTATGTGGTTAGTTCAACAAACTAAGCATATAGTCAAGGAATAAAAAGATTAACCAGCTGAGTGGTTTTAAGCCACCTAAATAGCATAACAATAGTACATACGGTATGAATCCCCGAGGAAATAAGACTCAAGTGATAGACCAACTGCTTTATGAAAATACGATGCATGCAACCTAAGGTTACCACATCTTTGAAAATTCCCATAGCAAAAATAGCAAGAAAAAAACTTGTATGCCGTGAATAAAGAAATTTCCAAAGCTTTTAGTATACACCATGCACACACTGTTTTAACAAATGTGCTTAAGTCCATAAAAGACGCACGGCTTTACCATACTTGGAAACATAAGGCATATGTGGTATAAAATCCGTGTAAATAAAACTCATAAAGGATTTACCAACCGCCTGAAAAATAACCAAAATATATAATCAGCCTAGGCCACAATATTGGTCAATAAAAGTGCACATTTACGTGGCAAAAAGCAATGATATTACATTTAATTGATTGCTTTATAGATCAAACAGTGCCTTGACTTATATATATGAAAAAGTCAGCGGAGCAGCTACATAAAGATTCACTGTTTATCACCTTTTAAAGTGCATTGTACCAAATCCTAAAAGTTGAGTAACTGCGGTATAAAAGGATTTTAAGGTATTGGGCACTTGATCACGCGCACTTTTACCTAAGCAAAAAATGCCTAAGTCCCTAAAAGAACGTGACTAGCAACACCTGATAATATGGGCTGCAGACATATTAGGCCTAAACCAAAAAATATACATTCGATACCCTCAAAAGGATTACGCATATAATATGCCTCTTGACATGCTCCCGAGTGATAAATCTTCCGGGTAATATAGACCAAGTATATATCATGTGAATGGCTTCTTGTCCGAGTATTTACCCCCCATAGAATGTACCATAGTAGATGTGATAATTGAATCCCAACTGGCACAAGTACTCAGCTGATGGTCCTTGTAGGAAATAATAATTGATCCAGGCCTTGAGCATAGGGGATAAACTCATGACCATGAATATGTATTTGGAACAAATCCAAATTGAAGGTATGATCCTTATGCATGAGCTGATAAGCCCCTGAGCGTATAGCTTGTCCTTCGGTTGTAGTCGAAATCATCTATTGGTAGTAGCTGATGCAGTCGGCATGGAGGCGAGATGACCAATGTGTAGAATGATATCGCCCATCAGAAGTGATGAAGATATCAGTAGTGGAGACGAAGTTGCCCATCAGCGGTGATAATGAAATCCATCGATCATGAAGATGAAGAAACCGGTCGATGACAACTGATGTGACCAACGGTCATGACAACTGGTGATAGCAGCAATAGTCGTATGTGAAGACGAAGAAACCAGTCGGTAATGCCAAACATAATTGGTAGTGAAGATGAAATTGCTCATCCATGGCAATAGAGCAGGTGCGACCGAAGAGGCATAGCATGATGAAGATGGTGATGTCGGTGTTCCAGTCAATCGCAGTGTAACAGCTGAGATAATGACGAGGTCGCCCATCAGCGGCGGCGTAGTAAGCCAACTGTGAAGGCAAAATGACAAGTTGGCGATGACAGAGGCAACCGAATGCGAAGACATAGTCATCCATCAGCGACCGAGAAGACATCAGGGCCGATAAAGTAGAGGCGATGCCAAGGAGGCACAACAAGAAGTTGACGAAAATGACCCAGTCAGATATTCAACGTTGACTAAGCATGGACCCTTGAAGCAAACAACTTGGTTGACGGTAATTGATCGGAGATCACGATTATATCGATGGAGAAGGTGCTGGTGATGACTTTTGTAATAATAATCCATCAAATTGTTGAGAATATGTCGAAGCTCGAGTAGTTTCCTTGGCGCCAACGCTTGCATGATGAATATTGATGCAATGCCCGTTGATTTACGACGATGGCAGTAGAACTTGGTCTTGTAGCTGTTACGAATGCTTTACTTAGAGGTAAGCAGATGTTGTTGTCCAACTCGTCGAATCTGAGCTGATTGGTTGATAACTCCAAACTCCCGGACATGTTGATTAAATATTGAACTTGATACTTCAGAAATTTGGAGTAAATTATGGTAAAACCAAAATTGTCGATAAAATAATTGGTGTTGCTGAAGTAGAACACCTGCTCTAAGGCAAAGACGAAGATAATGACTTCCGGAGTTGACTCGTTGGCTGGTTAATTGATTGCTTCATCTTGACGTAGCATCTGTCGAATTTTGAGTGTTGTATTTGTGTAGCCCCCGACTCTATGCTTAGTTGGGAAACAACTGATCGTAGAGTCAAGAACTATAGCTTGTCGTCGAGTAACCATCGCTTGAGTGAAAATACGTATTGAGGATGTCCGAGTAGAAATCTTGAAGATTAGAACACCATGTTTTAGTAATTCAGCATTGCATCATATTTGGTGGCACATGCCAAGATGTCGAGGCTCTTGGAGACGTTGTGATTAGTGAAGTAGCGAAGCTTCTGAAGTAGTGGCAATAGAGTTTGCCAGTGCCGAAGATAATGAAGATGAAGTTGCCCCACAATGGTGATAGAGTTGCACTGCGGTGATAACATGGGCGCGAGTCGGCAGCAACAAAAGCAAACCAGTGGCAAAGACACGTCGTCATGAAGATAAAAACACCAGTCGGCAGCGGCGAAACCAGTCGGCGGTGAGGACGTAGACGCCCAACAGTGGTGGTGTAACCAACCAACCGTGTAGGCAAGGAAACCAGTCAGCGACGATGATGATGGCTGGCGGTGAAGATGTAGACGCCCAATAACGGTGGTGTGAACAACCACCCGTGTAGGCGGAGACACCAGTCGGCGATGGTGAAGGCGGACCGATGGTGAAATCGTAGGCGCCCAACAACAGTGGTGTAACCAACCAACCATGTAGGCAGGGAAACCAGTTGGCGGTGGCGATGGCCGGGGGTGAAGACGTAGACGCCCAACAACGGTGGTGTGACCAACCAACCGTGTAGGCGGAGAAACCAGTCGGCGACGACGACGATGGCCGGTGGTGAAGACGTAGACGCCCAACAACGGTGGTGTGACCCACCAACCATATAGGCAGAGAAACCAGTCGGCGATGATGACAGTGACCGGCGGTGAAGAGGTAGACGCCCAACAATGGTGGTGTGACCAACCAACCGTATAGGCAGAGAAACCAGTCGGTGACGATGATGATGGCCGGCGGTGAAGACGTAGACGCCCCACAACGGTGGTGTGACCAACGAACCGTGTAGGCGGAGAAACCAGTCGGCGATGATGACGGTGGCCGGCGGTGAAGAGGTAGAAGCCCAACAACAGTGGTGTGACCAACCAACCGTGTAGGCAGAGAAACCAGTCGGCGACGATGATGGTCGCCGGCGGTGAAGTCCTGACTGATCCATTCCCGAAGCATCGGAGATAAGCTTAAAGCCATGGATCCCCACTATGCCATATCTGGATTTGGATCCTGCAGGATAAACATATAGGATGAGTAGCATCTGATGCAAATATAATATTTGAGAAAAATTCAAGCATTTTAAGATATTTATAAATATGTATTTCTCCTCTTGTCGATTTTGATTTCCCCGAGTAGATCACTAATCATGTTTAAACACTCCACCCGACTAGTCATTGACATGAGTTCGCCATTAATGGAACAAAACTTCACGGATCAGAATTTACTACTCGGGTACTTTTACAATTATTAAGAGCAGAAAACAAATTATATTATATCTATGCTTTTGATTTCTTCCGAGTAATACTTGGCACCTTGCGTTATACACTCCACCCAACGAGCCCCCGGGTGCTAGGAATCGGTCCAAAGGCAACTATCCATCGACAAACCAAACGGAAAGCATAGGGAAATAGAGCCTATAACTCGATCGGTACTTTTTTACTCAGATTATTTCACAAGCAATCAAGATAAACATTATGAAAATTATTGAAAAAGTATGATATAACATCTGTAGCCCCCGACTCACTACTCAATGGAGAACCAATTGATGTAGTGAGGCAAAGGGAAAAGTAAATATCATATAAAGAATAAAATAATGATGACTTAGCTCTTTGATATTTCCCTCGGTGACGATAAAGGTGACCGATTTAGGAGCAAGGTACCAATCATGAGGGAGAAGGTACCAATCGGCAGCGATGACGATGGCTGACGGTGAAAATGATATCGCTATCAGTGATGGCTGCGGCGAGGGCAACCAGTGGTGAAGACGATGCCACCATCAACAACGGTGGAATAAAAATCCAACCGTGAAGGCGAGGATGCCGGTTGGCGACAGATGAGGCGGCTGGTTGTGAAGACGATATCATCATAAGTAATAACAGCGGAGTACACCAAATCAGTTTGTGCCCTCGTTGGATATGTGAATGCATGCAAACAAACAAATCAGTTTGATTAGAAAACAAGAACTATACAGTAGCATACATGCATATCTGTTCTTGTAAATCAATTGAATAGAATAATCTTGTTGGTTGACCGTTGTCAAGCTTGCATGTGAGATGCATATGTGTATGCGACCACATATATGGCTTTGATGAGCAGCTCCACTAGACGTCCAATCCGCGCAGGAGATGGCATCGGCTGGTGCCTTACTTAACGTGTAAAGACAGGCGCGCTGAGCTTTTGTGGATTGTGGTCAGTCGGCCATGGCGTTACCTTTAGCCGATCAACCAAGCAGGAATTAACTAGGCCAACCAGGTAGCTCGTGTAGGACTTGGCCTTTTGTCGATTAGACTCAGCCATTGATTACCATGCAAAAAACAGTTCACAAATTGACTTGTGATTAGTAATCGGGGAGGAATAATTAATATATTACGTGATAGATCGGAAAGATATCACCTGGGTAATAGAGCCCAATAGGATATGATTGATGACGATGTACATATATTCTTGCACTGTGTATGCAGCCATTTATGCAGGCTGCCGACTCATCAATATGCATGCATGTCAATAGAAACAGGACACAGCGGGAAAGATGACGCTTCGCTAGTCCAGATGGGCCCTCGGCCGGTGACGATCTCGCGCGCAGCTTGGCGTCAATCCAGCAATTGAAGCGATCTCAGTGCCGATGATTGGTCGAGTCATGTTCGGCTTGAAATTGCACATTGGATTTGAAACTCGCCGCCGAGTAGTTGTCATCCTCCCTAGCTAGATTAGATCCGAATCTCAAAGGTGAAGCTTGTCGGTGACTCCCAAATTTTATTCCATCGCACCTTTTGACGGAGAACTCGGCGTACTCCTACCTGACGCGCCAACTATCGAAACAAGATTTCGGCGATACGAAAAGGGGGTAGCGCACGAGACCTAAAAGTGAATGGATGCGGAGACAAGGATTTAGACAGGTTCAGACCCTCTCAGTGAGAGGTAATACCCTACTCCTGTTTGGGGATTGTATCCGCCGAGTTGTGTATTGATCTGATGATCTAGTTGTGCTCATGCCCCTAGAGGGCCTCCTACCCACCTTATATAGGATGGGGGTAGGATTACAAGATAGAAACCTTAACCAATACGGTATCGGTTTCCTAATACTACTTTACAATATTGTCAAACCAAGACTTTAGGCCGTTCCGTAATACATAAGGAAACGTAATACCCAAGTCATGATCCGTTATATATTTATAGATATAAGCTATCCCCTATAACTAATCGGATAACCATGTTGTGTGGGTATGGGATACCCATAATCTCCACACCACATATTTTCACTACAAATTTCTTCACTTTATTAAAAGTACATGTAGGAATATCTTGCCTATTTACTATAGTAATTATTTTCGCATACTATATGTATTTTTCTGTACAAAAAGAATGAAAAACAAAATTACGGATTGTGAGCGCCCAAGTCTTATCACAGGGGGATTTTAACTATTTGCCACTCTTACGGATAGCCACTCTTCAAATGCCACCCTAGCGGCCGCTTCTAATTTTTTGCCACCATAGTAACATGAAATGTCCCTTTTGCCCCCATATCCTTCATCTCTTCTCCCTCTTTTCTCCCAGAGAGAGATGAGACGAGGTGTCACCGGCTATGTCTGTGTACTTATGCATAAATATACCTAAAATCATGATTTTGTTGTGCCTAAGTAACACCAATTTTGTTATGACTAAATCTCAACTTGCTAGGCTTAACTCATGGATTTTTCTATGCCTACCTCTTACTGTTTTTGTTGTTTTTGCTATGCCTCAGCGAGACAATCTAGACAGTGATTTTTCTATGCAAAATTCAGATCGCACCGTTGTTACTACTCCTATTTTCACATTAGCCTCTTTTTAGGTTAAATCCTTGAATTTGCAATGCTTACGGTTCGATTTTGTCAACGGGGGATACGCACGACATGTATTGTGAGGGTATTGGGATACGTTGGTACGATGATCTACACGAAACGACATCAAACACACAAAAGACAATGATTATACTGGTTCATGCCCCTCGCAAGGTAATAGCCCTAATCCAGATTATATGAGATTACGATTAAACCACAAAGAGTACAATAGAAGACTACGAAATTGATAGGTTACCGATGAGATCCCACACAAGATGAACTTAGTGAGATCAAGCCACGGTAGGCTTCAAGTCCTCCGGATTGCAACCACCGTAGGTACGATTCAGCTATGATTCGATGTCCTGACTCCCCCCTCGGACCTTGTATATATAGAGCGAATACCTGGGCCTCCAAGTAGGATTCGGGAAAGTTCTGACCGCGCACTAGATCGTATAACCCTTACCTTCTCCAAATAGAACTCTGGTACTTTATCCGGAGAGAAGGTTTCCATATACGACTAAGCAAATTCCATAAATCATAAGGAAACTTTCTGTATACTTGAGGGTATCCGTATCCATATACTTTCATAACCCCATTGATAGTGTTGACGATCATTATAGACCAATTTCAACCGTCAATATTCCCGGAAAGAAAGGAGAAGTAGCAATGCATGCATGCATATTTTATTAGAAACAATCTAGTTCCACTTATACTTGGCAATGTATTTGCTTACAGGACACAACTATATAAATAATAAAGAAAGGAGAAACAGTGGAAAACTACATCGGAAGCCGACACGTGATGTACACATGGAGAGATGGGCCCACAAACCCAATGAAATACCTACCAATGGGCCCAACCACCATACCAAGAGTCTAAGGGCCCACAAAAGAAGGCCTAGGAGGAAGGAGAGGCCCAAAGGACCTAGTCAGGGTTCGGCCGAACCGACTTTGGTGTCAAACACCATCTCCTTCCACGTGGATGCTCCAGATGCTTTCCCAATGATGGTTGAGGGTGATTACGATAATTCCAACTAGCACAGCCGTCATTAGGAGGCTATAAAAGGAGAAGGTCTCACGCAATTCAAGACACGCTAAGAGGAATCAAGAAGAAGCTCTCCTAGTTATTTACTTTGTTCTAGTACTAGTGGAGATAGAATTAGAATAGTTCTAGAGTTCTTCAAGTCTTCCGGAGAATTCAGGTATGGTTCTAGTAACTATTTCCTCTCTTTTAAGGCTTTATTCAATAATGAAGTATTCTTCTTTATATAGTTTTGGTCCTTTACTTTACTTGTATAATTATATGAGTAGCAACTTTGACTTATACTTGTCTCGTATAAATTATATGGCTAGCTTACCAGAGAGATACAATGGTATTAGTTTAATATTCATTCAGTTGATTGCTCTATGTCATCGACATAGATGTAGAGTAGTATTTAGTAATGTAAGAGCGGTGCTTAGATTATTAAATATCATTAAGTGGTGCTATATGCCACGGAACTGTAGAGGTAGGTCGCTGATGGTGACAGGTCAGTACGAGTATTCCTCCACGTGCGTATATAGAGCTAAGAACTGTTCCTGGCAAGGGTACTCCTCCTTATCCATAACCAGTTGTATAGCCATGACGGATTATCGTAAGGAACTCGGCAATCAGGGGTGGTTTCTCAATATGCTAGGAGGATATTGTTAGGTATTGTTAGGGGGTTTTGGACATATGATTGTACATTAGCAAGTGTATACTAAAATGACTATATACCAGAAGTATAGAAATAGGCTTTTCTTATTTCTTCTGCATTTTGTCTAGATTGTTATTTAGAGAGAGTTAGCTTGAATTAATCCTTCTGTGTGTCAACCTACCCATATTTCATAATTGATTAACCCCTACGTAGACTTTGATCTACTTAAGTGTGATGTGAATTAATAGCATTGTACTCTCTTACCATATCTTCCCTTGGGATTAAATTAATACGATACCTTGGAAATACTTCCGGGTGAAATACTACAGCGGTATATCTGTGCGCTTGAGGATTATATCTGTGATCGTAAGAAAATACCAACAAATATTTCTAGCGCCAATACCTGGGATCTAATTCCTAGTAATGTCGTTAAGAAATATCAACAGATAGGAGGTATGCCTTACCCATAACCCTGACAGTAGCCCCTGACTTTATTTTAAATGAGTTCATTCTGTTCTCGAGGCGAAGTCTTCAATAAATGATGTCGTGTCTATTCGACCATTCTCTAGAACACGAGAAGGCAAGGACATGCGACAACACCGCCGAACATCAAATGGTTCACTATGAATTTGATCTGATGTCTAAAAACTACCATAAAACAAACCGAGAAAAATCCGACGGTGATTTCTGTTTTCTCCTCGAAATACAAACCATCGAATGTGACCTATAAAATCCAGTTCTAAGATTCATTTGGACTCCGCTTGCCCAAACCATCATCCAACTAGACTGTGTTCTTGCGCTCCTCGCATTCTCCGCCACCTGAGAGGAAAAACCCTAACTCTACTTTTCTTCCCCATTCCACGTTTCGACCTCATGGATTTGAGAAAAACTATCGTTGACACCAGTGAGCTGAAGAAGCTACAGATCGAAGGTTCTCTCCCAAGTCCGAAGGTCATGGGCCGCACAGAAGGAGGTATCGATCCCTATCTTGCCCTGGGGAATGTAGTTTGTATTGAATCATTTGTTCAATGCGGCTGTTTACCTCCTCCTTCCAAATTTCTTCTACTTCTTCTAAACTTTTATGGACTCCAATTTATCCACCTCAACCCCAACTCCAACGCCTTCCTCAGCATCTTTACCCATCTATGCGAGGCGTACCATGGGGTACAACCTTTCTTAGATCTATTTAGGTATTTTTACGAGTTGAGGTGGATGGATTCTCGTAGAATCTCTAGCTACTGTGGGTTCCGGTTCAGAGATGTGATGAAGGAGGAATATATTCCCTTCAACTGCCAGTTATCTCGGGGAAACTGGAGGATGAAATGGTTCTATCTCCATGTCCTAGATCGCCCCGCCAAACTCGATATTCCTAGCGAGCAACCTGATCACACATTGTTTTGGTTGTCCAAATCATCCTTGACCCCCACCCTCAAAAGCTTTGTCGATAAAATCCTCAATCTCAGAGAGCAACGGATGTCAGGATACAAAGTCGCTGAAGACTTCATACGTATCCGAATCCAACCGTTACAAGCCCGCGCTCACGACTAGGGCGGCAGCAGCCGCCGCTGCCAAGGCTTTAGAAGGGACTCAGGGGGCCTAGGCAGTGTCGAAGACAGTGGTGCCCAGCCCACCCAAGGGGGGCCGAAATCATCTTCCTTGCGTGCGCGGTGACTGAGTGACTGAGCTTGCGCGTGGTGATGAACACGGCATACAACATCTCCTGGATCTGAGTGTATATGGTTTAGGAGTCACTAAGGACTTCGCTGATTAAGTACACCGGCCATTGAATCTTCTGCACTGAGCCTTCTTCATCTCATTCCACCACCAGCACTATACTGACGACGCTTGACGTGGCCGCGATGTATAACAGGATGGGCTCTTGGGAAAGCGGCACCGTTAGGACAGGTGGGCTGGTGAGGTATCGCTTGAAGTCGTCAAAGGTAATTTGGGCCTCGTCAGTCCAGGTGAAGTTGTTGCACTTCTTGAGTATCTTGAAAAATAGCATACCGCGCTCACCCAGCCTGGAGGTAAAGCGGCTAAGTGAAGCCGTACACCCGGTTAGTGTCTATAGCTTCTTCAAGTCAAAGGGCGGCTCCATGGAGTGGATGGCTTCTATCTTGCCCGGGTTAGGCTTGAAGCCTTGTTTGGAGAAAATTAAGCTAAGTAGCTTCCTCGAGAGCACGCCGAAAGTGCATTTCTCAGGGTTTAACTTCATCTTGAAAGCACGTAGGCTGCTAAAGCTTTCCTCCAAGTCAGTGATAGGGTCTTCCTTGAGTTGAGTTTTGATGATGATGTCATCGACGTATGCCTCCACATTGCAACCCAACTGAGTGTGCAGACACCTCTGCATTGTTCGTTGATATGACGCTCCCACGTTCTTTAGCCCGAATGGCATGGTGATGTAGAAGTAGGCGCCGAATGGAGTGATGAACGAGGTCTTGAGACAGTCATCTTCTTTAAGGGCGATCTGGTGATAGCTCGAGTAGGTGTCGAGGAAGGAGAGGAGCTCGCATCCGGCTATCGAGTCAACCACCTGGTCAATTCGTGGCAGCCCAAAGGGGTCCTTAGGGCAAGCCTTGTTGAGATCAGTATAATCAACACACATGCACCATTGCCTATTCTTTTTTCTTACAAGGACCAGATTGGCTAACCATTCCGGGTGATACACTTCTTTAATAAAACCAGCAGCTAATGGTTTAGTTAACTCCTCCCTAATGACTTCCTTCCTGTGTGAAGCGAAGTGGCGTACTCGTTGTTTGATCGGTTTGGTGTCTGGTCGCATGTGTAAGGCGTGCTTGGCAAGCACCCTTGGGACACCAGGCATGTCGGATGGTTTCCATCCAAAAATGTCCTTGTTGGCCCGAAGGAATCTGATGAGCACGTCTTCCTATTTGGTACTCAAGCCAACACCGATGATGGCGGTCTTGTTGGGTGTGGCCAGGTCGAGTACGATATTCTTGGTGCCGGCATCTGATGCATCCATGGAGATCTTTGGGGCCTTGGTAGTTGGCAGCTCTGGGTCGCCGAGTGACTTTACTTCTGCAGCGGCAGCGATGGCTTGTTGTTGCACTGAAGCTTCAATGGACTGGGCCATGTCGCAGCTTTCTTTATCACAGACAAAGGATTGTCTGATGTCGGCTCGAAGAGAGATAATGCCATTGGGCCTGGGCATCTTCATCGTCGCGTAGGCGTAGTGGGGAATGACCATGAACTTGGCCATGGAAGGCCTGCCGAAGATAGAGTGGTAGGCCATCTCAAAGTCGGCGACCTCGAACACCACGTTCTCGGTGCGGAAGTTGTCAGGGCAGTCGAAAGTGACCGGTAGGGTGACTTGGCCGAGTGGTCTTGACAAAGTGTCTGGGATGTCACCGTGGAAGGGCGATTTGCTAGTGCGGAGTACAGATTGTGGTAGTCCCATGTCCTTGATGGTCTTGGAGAATAATATGTTGAGGGGGCTACCACCGTCGACGAGTACCCTCTTGAGGCGCACTCCCTGCACGATTGGGGCGAGGACGAGTGGGTAGCGGCCTGGGTGAGGCATGTGGTCCGGGTGGTCGGATCTGTTGAAGGTGATGGCGGTCTCAGACCACCTGAGGTATTGCGGCGTGTTGGCTACGGTGTTGATCTCCCGCTCCGTTAGCTTTTGCTTCTGCCTTGACTCGTAGGTGTCTGGGCCACCGTAGATGTGGTTGAGCTCTGCGTGCGGGTGTTGAAAGGCGGGCGACTATGCCTTGCCGTTGTCTTGCGCTGGCTTGTGTGTCTCCTTCGGCGGGGTCGACTTGTCCGAGTGAAGTTGCTCTGCATACCGCTTGAGTAGCCAACAGTTTTTGGCGGAGTGCTTTGAGTTGGATGGTATAAGCAGGGACCATCCATGAGTTTGTTGAAGCTGTCAGACTTGGGCTATCTGAATCGTCATTGGCTGTTGCTATGCTCGGCGATGTTGACTTCCTCTTCATTCTTGCGCTTGGGCGGCCTGTTGCGAGGTAGGTCGGTGTTGTCGCGCCGAGGTTGGTACGATGGTCATTTCTTGATATGCGAGTACACCGCCGGCATGGAGTTGGCATCTTTGTTGGTGCGGTCGAACATCTGCCCAACGCTGATGACGCTTCTCCCGCCGAGTGAGGTTTTGCGGGCCCATCACTTGATGAAGTAGTCATTTTTGCAGCCTTGACAGAAGCTGCCATCACCTCGGTGTCCTTGACATGAGGTATTGTGTTCCGTCGTTCAGTGAAGCATTCGCCATCACCCTGTGTGATCTGGTAGAGATCCCACTCAGTGCCTAGGTGAGGAAAGGTTCCTTGAAAGTTGGCGATGAACTGGGCATTCAGCTCGGCCCAGCTGTTGATGGTGTACTCGGGGAGGCTAGTCAGCCAGGCCCAATTAGATGGTGTCAGCATGATCGTCAAGTAGTTTGCCATGGCGAGTTGATCTCCGCCGGCTCCCTGGATACGGTGGAGTAAACTGAGAGCCAAGCCCCCGAGTCTATCTTGCCATCGTACTTGTCGATGCCCATAGGTTTAAAGTAGTTGGGCCACTGTACTCGGCGGAATGATTTGGTGAAGGCAGGGAAGCCCTCGACCGGGTCATCGCGGCGCTATCGTGGTTCAGGAAAGTAATCGGCGTAGTCTTGTACGGGGCGGCAAATGACGATGCGCCCATCCGGCACATCGGTGTCATCCTTCGTCGTTGACATTGTTGGTATTTCTTACATTTACAGATAAAATCCGCAAGTGCGCGAATATACCGCCATAGCACTTCACCCGGGATTATTCCAAGGTATCGAATTTACAAAGGGAATGAATGTGTTTAGCTCTTCTTCAGGTTCATCCAAGGACACAAGACAAAGGTAGGCCAAAAGGGGTAGAGAGGATTTTCTAGTGTGGTACAGGATCATTTAGAAAGCTTAATTTTAATCTTATCGATGCTTCAGGCATTAGCTTGTTCCCTGCTACTAGAACTCGTTGTACTCCATACCAGGATAGGGAGGACTATGGTGATCTCGAGGGCTGTCACTACCTCTACACCAACCTCTAACGAACTGTGGGATACTGTGGATGCAAAAAACACACACTGGCCTGAGAGATTTGCTTTACTCTAGTGCATGTCCAAAGCTTGCTTTCGGGTTCAAAGGGCGTGCTAGTTGATTTGATCCTGCAATCAACAAGATAGAACATGCAAGTTTACTAGTAAACGATAGTCAATTGGCCAGTTAGCCGATATCATATCGTGATGTAACCTAGCCGATGCAATATAGCATGGATCGGCTGTAAGGCATATTCAATGATAAACTAACCCTAAACTTGATACATCGGCTGAAACTATGAGTATTACATAATCTATATATCAATATTACTTTAGAAGTCAGCAATTGGGATAGATCGGACTAAACCAAGACAGTATAAATTGCTCAATTCTAAAATAACATGAAATAATGATTATATATACTCATGTCATAGCCGATGTTCAGATTTAAGCATGTATCGGCTATAGCTCCGATACAACCCTATATTAGGATATTCTCTTGCAACAAATATATTCAACTATTACCAATTTGATTGATAGTAAGTTCAATATATTTGTATTAGATTAGATCCTAATATAAGGGGCAGATATAGCATATTCAACAAAGCGAGAAACTATGTGAAACATCTATATCAGGTAAGATCGGCTGAAACCCCGATACTATCCTTATTAACAACCATAAAGCAGGCTAGAGATCATGATTTTCAACACGACTTAGTAGATCAAACTTAAGTGATGTAGCATTAAGTATGAAAAGAAGCACAATATCTAGACAATCAAGCCGATGGTTGCCTTTTTGGGATGGTGGATACATTATACAATTCAGACCAACAAGTCAATCTAATCGTTATCAGCAAAAAACCCTAGATAGAGATCGGCCGATATGAATAGATAGCATTATCAATTTAAATTATATAACGCATATGATAACTCAGAGATTTACAAGATAGAATTAGAGTGTCATAAAGATGTAAGCACTAATTCTGATAATGCAAACCGCCATAGCAAGACCTACCCCTTCATCGAAGATCAAACCGATGCAGCTCGACACGAAAGCAAGAACTTGTCGAAAGTAGAAAAGTAAAAGGTTTGGCGGTGCGCCGAGATTGATTGAACTGATGTTGTTTTTTCATAAGATCTCGGGTCTATATTTATACCCGAAAATACAAACATTGTCCAAGATGGACACGACTCATATTGTCCTAATACAAAGCTAACTAGCAAACAAATCCCTTAGGCGGACTCTTACCGAAAATATCTATAAGGAAATTACAGATAACCTTAATTAATAGATATATTTGCCAATTCTAGACTCTATCCTTGTCTGCAATCATCGTCTCATACTCTTCCTCGAACCCGATATTGACTTCACATGCAATATCGGCCATATCGTCTATCCAGATCGGACTCGGTTCCAGCCGATACGGTCTTCCAGCCGATGCGCACTCTGTTTCCGAGAATCCCGCATATCACCAATTCCGCTTTGAATTATACTTCGTTTCGATTCATATGCTTGCCAAATTTCATCATCAACAAATACGCAGCATGGTAGTTTATCTATTAATTAGGAAGAGTTTGTAAGTTTCCTTTTATCTTTAGGAAAGTGTGTTTTGTGTCCGATAAGGACTTTATGTTTTTCCTTTTATCTTTAGGAAAGCTTGAGTCATGTCCGATATGTACTAGTATCTACCCATGGGTACAAATATGAACACCCAGGGTCCCTGTAACTTATCTCTCAATCAATTTAACTTCGGTGCATCGCCACCTTTTACCCTTTTACTTTCGACGAGTTCTTGTTTCAAGTTAGGCTGCATCGACTTCGATCTCCGACGAGGGGTAAGGCTTGTTATGGCGGCTTGTGTTATCGGGATTAGTGCTTCCATCGCTTCGACACTCTAATCTTGTTCATGTAAGTCGTCGAGTTATCATATACATTATATAATCCAGATTGACAATGTTTTCTACTTGCATCGGCCGATCTCCATCTAGGGTTTTGTCGATATCGGCTAGATTACTTTGTTGGCTTAGATTATATAATGTATCCATCACCCTGAAAATCAATCAAAATCTTGATTGTCTAGATATTATGTTTCTTTTCATACTTAGTGTTGCATCAGTTAAGTTTGATCTACTAACTCGAGCTTAGAACCATAATCTCTAGCCTGCTTCTTCATTGCTAATAAGGGTTTCATCGCGGTTTCAGCCGATGAGTTATCTGGATGTTGCATCGGCTTACAAGGATTACTTACGAGTTGGTTTTAGCCGATGCCAACAAAGGTTTCATTATTTATCTAATCGTTTGGATTTATTGACATCGGACCTCCAGCCAATGAATGCTTTAACCTTTGGATCATTGCTTATTCGATCTATCATTACTAGCCAATTGGTTGCTACTGGATTATATTATTGTTATATTACATTATCATCAGACGACTATCTTTATGTCATTATTTACTCAAGTATCAAGATCTATACTGGATATCGGCTGGTATCGGCATCGGCTGGAATTACTATATCGACTTGTTAGCCGATCAGCTCTTTGATATTCAATTTATATATCTTGTCAGTTGCAGGATCAAACTGACTGGCAGGCCCGCATCTCACCATTATTTTGGACCTGCACTGGAGCTAAGCAGATCTCCCAGGCCGGTGAAGCGGAGCGTCTAGATGGATCCGATGACGCCGGGACTCATTTGTTCAAGTTGGCCGGAGCTATTGGCGACGAACTTGAAAAAGCCGAAGGAGAAAAGGGAGGCGGTGGGGAAAGTGGCGGGATTCGCGAAGGTGACCCCCTCGAATGCCATCTCCTCTTTGAAGAAAAAACGATCGAGCGCCCTCCTACCTGGCGCCCCAACTGTCGATTTCTAGAATCGGTAATATAATTTATGGGGTGCGTTAGACCAAGAAGAGATGGTGACACAGATGATTATACTGGTTCAAACCCTCAGCGTGAGGTAATACCCTACGTCCAGTGGTGTAAATTGGATCCATGTTAGGTAAAAATGCAAGAAGAGGTCCTCTTAGGGTTCCTGCCGGCTCCCAACATAGTGCTAGGGCAACCGGCAGCATGCATGGTGCGGTATCCCTCATAAAGCCCACCCTATGCTGTACGGCCCGAAGGCCTTCCTTGGGGCACTCGGGTACTGTGTCCTCCACAACGCGTTATCGGCATCATGTGTCCACTCGAATTTATCTTGCTTCTATAGTAAAGCGAAGAAAGGTTGTCCTCGTTCTCCCATCCTGGCCAAGAACCAGCTTAGAGATGCCATACACCCTGTTAGCTTCTGTACCTCTTTGAGTCGTGTCGGCGACTTCATGTTCTCGATGGCCTTGATCTTCTCGGGATTTGCCTCGATGCCTCACCCGGAGATGAGGAATTTGAGTAACTTGCCCAATGGTACTCCAAATGTGCACTTCTCCGGATTGAGTTTTAGTCGATGTCGTCGGGCATTGTTGAATGTTTCCTGTAGATCATCAATCAGCTTGTCGCTGGTTTTTGTCTTGACTACCCCATCGTTGACATAGGTTTCCACATTCTTGCCGATCTAGTCATCGAAGGCCCCTTGGATCTCGCGCCGGTATGTGTTACCTGCGTTGATCAACTCGAAAGGCATTTTTGTGTAGCAGAAGACACCAAAAGGTGTGATGAATGTTGTCTTCTCGTTGTCCTCTTTGGCCCTGCTGATTTGGTGGTAACCGGAGTAAGCGTCGAGAAAGCTCAAGAGCTCGCATCTGGCTATCGAATCCACCAATTGGTCGATGCGAGGAAGAGGGAAGTGGTCCTTGGGACATGCCTTGTTGAGGTCGGTGAAATCCACACACATCCTCCACTTGCCGTTGGACTTACGAACCATTACTGGCTTGGCGAGCCACTCTGGATGGAGGACTTCTCTGATAAAACTGGCCTTGATGAGCTTGTCAAGCTCTTCTCGGATGGCTTACTTTTTGTCTTGGGAAATCGGCATAATTTTTGCTTAACTGGCTTGGCATCGGGACGCACCATGAGTTTTGTGCTCGATCACCTCCCTAGGGACTCCAGGCATGTCGGACGGTTGCCAAGCGAACACGTCTACATTCTCACGGTGGAAGGTGATGAGCTCGAGTTCCTATTTGTTGTTGAGTGTTTCCCCTATCCTGACTGTTTCTTTAGGGTTTTTGTTGTTCAGCGAGATTAGCTTGATTGCGCCGTCGGGCTTTGGGGTCATGTTGGGCTTTGTCACTTTCCGGGGTGGTTCTGTAGCGGCGAGCGGGGGTGGGAGTATGCTCGACCATGTCAAGGCTCCACTTGTCGCACTGCACTGCAACCCTTGTGTTCCTTGGAACCGTGATCGTCCCCTTTGGACATAGTATCTTGACCACTTGGTACGCATAGTGTGACGCAACCATGAACTTTGCTAGTGCAGTCCTTCCGAGGATAGCATTGTAAGCCGTGTCAAAGTCTGTGATGTCAAAGGTTATCTGCTCTATGCGGAAGTTGTCTAACTAGCCAAATGTTACATGTACCGTGATCTTACCCAGTGGTCGCGATGACGATTCTGGAGTGATCCTGTGGAAGGGTTGTTTAGAGGGAACGAGCTCGCTTCGTGGGATGCCCATCGCATCGAGCGTGCTAGCGAAGAGAATGTTGATGGAGCTGTCTCCGTCTACGAGGAACCTTGCGACCTTATTATTCCGGATAGTGGGCTCGACCACAATTGGATATTGGCCGGGGGTAGTCATCGTAGCTGAATGATCACGTTCAGAAAACTCAATCCTTTGTCGTGACCATCTCATTTTGGGCGTGGCTCCTTGTGAAGTGAAACACACCTGGCATTCCACTTTTCTGTACTCGTGCTTGGAGGTGTAAGACATAGTCCACCAAAGATGTGTGTGACAGGTTGGCCAGAGTCCGAGAACGTAGGTTCGTCGTCAGATAGGAGATCATTGGTGCTCTTCTCGACCACGTGAACCCTGTTTCCTTTTTCAATGGCCAACTGTCTTGCTAAAGCTTTCTGGAAGATCTAGCACTCCAATGTATGCGCGACAATCTTCTGTATTGGGCACCATTGTCGTACGGCTTCACCGCTTTGAGGGATTGGGCGTCTTTGGGGTGGGTTTGCCTGTTCAGCAACAAGGACCTCTGCCTCCGCCTTACACTTCTCGTTCTTCCTTCGGTTCTTGTTCCGCCTTTTTCTCGACTATGGCGTATCTTTCTTGGTTGCTTGCTTCTCCTCCACTACTTTTCCTTTTTTCCTCCCTTCCTTTTGAGGGCATCATCAGCATGGGCGCACCTGTCTATGACCTCGAATAGCTTCATAGCCGAATTGAGTCAGCTTTTCGCCAATTCTTGGATGGTGTAGTAATCTCGGACACCTGACTTAAACGCATGGATGATAGAAGCATCAATAATCTCGGGGATCGTATTTCAGCACTCGTTGAAGCACCGAATATAGTCCCTCAAGGATTCACCGTTGATCTACTTTAGGGCGTACAGGTCGTCCTCGACTGCATGTTGTTTTGTAGGTGCCTTGAAAGTTCGCAATGAATTATTACCACAGGTCTTCCCAAGAAGAAATTGACTTTGGTGGAAGATGAACTAGCCATGACCGAGCAGATCCCTTCAACGCTGCTGACAAGTAGTTTGCGAGCGCATTGTCGTCTACACTAACCATGTAGAGAATCGTGGAGTAGACGTGCAGGAATTCCTCTAGGTCAGTGCTGCCATCATACTTCTCTATGGCTGCAAGTCGGAATTTGGTTGGCCATTGCACCTCAAGTAGTGTGGGTGTGAAAGCACGGTATCCGCATCCCAGCATGAAGGGTCGACGGCGTCCTCGAGACCTACAAGAACCTGCCTGAGATGATGATGATGATGATGATGACGGATCATTGTGATCGGCGATGCGTCCTCCAGATTTGTGACCACATTCTCAGTCCCTACGCGGATTGGGGGATCACGAGTCTCGTTGCCAGTCATCGTTGCATCATCGATGTCCCCAGTCGTTATCTCTTGGTCACTGTCGGTTTCGGTTGTCAACAACCTGCCAATTGCAGCAATCCGGTCAACCTCGGTCACAACTCCGACTGCCTCGATCTTAGTTGATGTCACGCCTTTCGCGTTCTCCCTAAGGTACGGGTGATCGGAGGTGTCCATTGTTGACTTGCGGTCGTTTATCTCGCCTCTGTTCATTCAATTGATCACGAAGGTCGTGATCCTCTTGTTGAGGAGGCTGTTGATGGACCGGGTTGGGTATGTTTTGACAATTGCAGCCTGGGTCCTCACTAGGATTTGGACTGTGGATTTCCTCGGTGATGTTTTGTTCAGCTGCTCGAGCGTTGTCGACTTGTTATCGGACCTGGGAACATCTTGGGTCTGGGTCGGTTGTCTTGGCGGCGGCCAAGAACGCTAAGTTGAGATTAGCGACCGTTGACTGCATCTGTCTCACCCAGGTCTCCCCCTCCAGAAAGGTGACTGGATCAAAAGGAGTCTACCTGAGTAGGGAGCCCATCACGTTTAAGTGTTGGGCCGAGGTTCGGGTAGAGTCGTCGACTCTGGTAGGATCTACCAGATCATCCAAACGCACCTCGCCATCTTCTCGTACTTCTTCCACAACGTCGTCGACCACGTTTTTATCTCTTGAGAAGTTAGATCTCGAAGATTCCTCATTGTCGAGGTGTTGTGGGATGAAAGGTTCACGAGAACTCTTGTTGATGAACGCGATCATGCGATCCTGAGGTTCCTGACTGTTATCGTCCACTGCAGTTGCTCGATATCGATCTCGGCGTTGGTAGATCGGACAACGGGGAACTCAGACCATGGATCTCGTAGCTTCCAAGGAAACTTTGCAGCCGGTCAGGGGGTGACTCTTCGATCTATGGATCGTGCACCACACCTTATACGGGGACGTGCACTAGATATCTCGCTCCTTACAGGCATCAAGTTCAGCCTTCACGTGGAGTAATACCTTGCATTCGATTAAGGAGTGCTATGACATCCTATGGATCGAATACCAAGTTTGATGGTTCATCGGAGTTCTCCTTGTCGGTGCCTGATCCTTAACAGTTGTTGAGGATTTGGTTGTTTTAGGATCTCCCCGAAGAGCGGATGTTGTCGGCCTCCTCCTTCCTAACGGGATGTGAGAAATTGCCGGCAACGGGTTGTCTTCCACTATCTTTGTAATGTGGGTCTCGATCCCAGTAGGGTTTGAAGGCGAGATCAGCATCAGAGCAAAGACGGGGAAGACGATGGAACCGACCTGAGTCCAAACAAGCGTCGGCTGGGTAAGATCTTCTAGTCCAAGACAGATGAAGGTGTGGTAGTCAGTACGCCTTGAGCCTGACACCATCTCGGCGGAACCTTGAGCACCAAGACCCCCTACCTGGCGCACCACTATCAACGGGATACCCGCGACCCGTTTTGTGAGGGTATTGGGGTATGTTGGTACCTGGATCTACACGAAATAACATCAAGCACACAGAAGATAAGGATTATACTGGTTTAGGCCCCTCGTAAGGTAATAGCCCTAATCCAGTTTATATGAGATTACGATTAAACCACAGAGAGTACAGAAGACAACGGAATTGACATGTTACCGGCGAGATCCCCGACAAGATGAACTCGGCGAGATCAAGCTACGATTGGCTTCAAGTCCTCCGGATTGCGACCATAGTGGTTACGATTCAGCTTTGGTTCGATGTCCCGAATCCCCCTAGGGCCTTGTATATATAGTGCGAATACCTAGGCCTCCAAGTAGGATTTGGGAAAGTTCTACCTGTGTACTAGATCATAGAACCCTTATCTTATCCGAGTAAGACTCTGGTACTCTATCCAGAGAGAAGGTTTCCATGTATGACTAAGCAAATTCCACAGATCTTAAGGAACCTTCCCGTATACTTGAGGGTATCTGTATCTGTATACTTATAACCCCAAGGATAGGAGGTATGCCTTATCCATAACCCTGATAGATTTATGTCACGTTTTTGTTATGTCTATGCCCAATCTTTTGCTTGAGTTTGTGATGTCTATGCTCTGATTGAAAGTGCACTTTTGCTATGCCTACTACCTAAATTGTGAGCATGTCGAATTTATACCTTCCACTGTTATTTGTGACCACCACATACTTTAGGGTGAGTGGGATCCATACATGCATAAATAGCCGCTCAAACCCTCAATGTGTCTATGATCACAATATTAGCACCATTCAGTATAAATTTACCAAAAAATGAGCAAAGGAGATATTGCTGAGGCTCAGCGTGCCAGTCAACTTCATCCTGACACGTGCCTGTCAAACCACACGAAGGCGGTGACCAAATGTGTTACACATATCAGGAGACTTGACTCAAATCCCTAAAGGTCTACAACATCTAAATTGCTTAAAATTCATACTCATGCTCAGCTAGCCCCAGGAAATTGCTAGCTTCACACTTTCATCGCAGCCGAGATACCAACACATAAAGGCATAAGTAAAGTGACTTAAGAACAACTAGGAATAAGTAGTTAACTTACTTACTTATCCCGAATGACTAAATAATAAGGTTCGACGGAAGTTTGGTTACCCAAAAACAATTCCCACCAGCTACCGACTAGGGGTTATCCCCTAGTATGGGCCATCCTGGAAGAAACTATGCAACCCGCATCACTCAACTCAAGCAACTAGTCACCTGCAATAAGACTAGACGACATGCACAAAAAAATAAAGCAAGGCTAAGTACATTAACAATGTCAATGTACTAGCAAGGAGGAAAAATCAAACCTAGCATAAAACGTCCTAGCTCATTTCAAATGAAGGCTTGATAAACCCTGAGCTCCACTCGATGTGCTCAAGGCTATAATTGGCCCGATCTTTTGGTGAGTTGAGATAATTACGATTTGGGAGACACATTGACAATCCGACTACAACCGTACGAGACTTTGTGTTGCGCCTTAGCGATCGATACACCTCTCGGTGGGTTGTTGATCTTGCGGTGTAGATGAACCTTATTCCTACAAGCAAATCAGAGAAACAAGCAAGAACAAGATAAAAGCAATCTAATATTGCAAATAGGAATTGAATACACATGATAGGTTGGGGTTCCGAAGACAAGCAGACGGACGGTCTAGCCAACACGTGCGCTGCAAGCATGTAGCAATGGCTAAACTTTAATCTAACAAAACCCGAGAAACCCTGAAGGGGCACCTAGCTATTTAAGGAGATGCAAGGATGACCAAGGGGTTCCTAGGGTCGTGCTCCACCAGGTTGGGGTGCACCCCACATGGGCCCCACTTGGGCCGGAGTCCCAAATGAAGTTACAAGCCTATAGGCACATTATAGGTGATGCAGAACCTTGTTTCTTCAATTATGGCTGACTAAGATAGAATTTGGCAATGAGGCTAGATCCATTGGAAAGAGGATTCCGAGAGTTTTCCATCAAGTACTCACGGACCCAAAACGGAGCTCGTATGAATATTTGGCGGCCGTTTGAAGTTAGCATTGTAGCAAGTGGCCGAATAGGATTTCAGCACTTGGGCAACTTGATCTTGATGTGAGCAATGGTTGTATCAATGGTAGCCATGGTCACATCATCCTCCACTTCTTCACGGAAAACCGTCCTTGGTTCTTTCATATGGTGCTCTTCGTGTAGTCCATTTAGAACAACCTATTTCTTCTAATCAAAAGAAGAGAAACTCGACATAATATGATTAACAATAACATGTCTCTCTAGCTTGCATGTTTTATCCACATCTTCAGGAGGTTCTAAATCTGAATAGATGTAAACTCTATGCACCAAATATATTCCTCTATCATTATATTTGCCAAAGATATGAAATATAGTATTAGTCGAACATGGCAAATCAAAATTAGCAAATAATTTCTCCTTCAAATTATCGAGCTCACAAAATCCATCAAACCAAACATAGGCCAAAGTACTTAAAAAAGATATCAATTCACGTTCCTCTACTTCATTAGCAATGTGAACAACATGTTTAAAATCAGCACATAAAAAAATAACACTAGAAATAGCATGTTCATTCACTAGTTGTGGCATGGGTATAAGTGAAGCATTATCACACAACTCTTCTTTATCACAAGGAACAGCAAATAAATCAAATTGTGACAAAGGAATTTCAGCGATTGGTTCCACTAATGGTTGCTCAACTATAGCATGAAAAGTGGATAAATTCAATTCATTAATAGTACACTTACCTTGATTAATTTTAGCATCATTTAGTTTACCTTTATTGATCTCTTCAGATGATGGAGGTGCATTGAATTTGAGTGTTAACAATGGGAAAGACGGCTCATTCATGTCTCTCTCTTTCTTTTCGTGATTATGCACTTCCCGCAAATGGTTAGTAATAAGAGGGAAAAACATAGCGCGTTGCTTTTTCATGTCCTCCTCTATCTTACTTTCAGCATTGCAAGCAAGAGATCTATATCTTTGACAAGCAAGGATGTCCTGAATTTCTTTATTAAGCCCACGTAAAAACCTTAATTTTGTAGCTTCTTCACATTCATCTAGAGCACAACGTAATAGTACGAAGTAACAATTCCGGTATCTTGTTTTAAACACTGCAGTTTGTTTAGTAGAATATCAGCATGATACATAGAAACATAAACACCTGTCAAATATCGTTTAAGGTCTTCCCAAGATTAAGGTATTTTGTTATGCCTACAAAGATGTTTTCAATCATAAGAAGTATTTTTAATTAAAGCACTAGAGGCACACATAACCTTTTGCTTTTCAGAAAAGTCATGCTTTTTAATTTCAGACAAGCATGAGGATCATAATTTACCTTCAAAACAAGGTAGTGCAGATTTGATCTTAGCAAGAACAACATCACTTACCTCATAGGAATTATGTTAATCACTCCTCCTATCTCGACAAAGATGTCGATGTTGAGCATTGTTATCTCGTATTCCCTTTGTTAATCATGCCATGGTTAGTTGAAAACAAGAAACATACACAAGAATATGCACACTCCTATCAACTACTAGAGCAGTGGCAGCCCAAATATCACACACACTGAAGCTTTTAACCGAATTCTTACAAGTTCTTACCAATGCAAATGAAATGATGACATACACCGACTCAACCAAGCACCCCAATGGATGTTGGATGTATCGATGCCTTGGTAAACACTTGCTGTACGGTTGCAATCAAATCTGTGGAGCTCTGGGTAGGCTTAAATATGTAGAAAAAGGAATAGCAAATGCTCAAATCAGATAATGCAAAGTTGAATAATGTTCAAAGTCAGTACCGTGTTGGTCCTAGGCTAGAATGTACCAGAGACGCGAGCCTAGAACACAAATAATACCACAAGATAGCACTATAACAATTCAAGCACAACTCTGATATACAAAAGCAAACTCAAACATAGTTACTGATTTTCTCTTTTCTTCCTCTTTCTTTTTCTTTTTTCTTTTTCTTTCTTCCTTTCTTTCTTTTTTTCAGTGCGGCTTTTCTTTTCTTTTTTATTCACCTTTATGCCTTTTTTTCCTTTTTTTCTAATTTTTTTAACAAAAACTAACTCAAGGATCTCAATGCAAGATTACATGGACTTAAATGTAAATATAAAAATTACAGGGACTGGAATGTAAAAATCCAAACCCTAAAAATTAAAATTATACAAAAATGGAATGCTCTCGTCCCATAGGTTTCGTTTTTGCAAACAGATCTTGAATCCGACAGTGAAATAAAATTTTACCAAAGTATCTACCAAGTTACGGTATAGATTGGAACCGAGAGGAGAGGAGAGGAGAGGGAGTCGGACTCGGCCTATGGCGGTGGTGAGTGAGGAGTGGAAGAGATACGACACCATAGGAGTTCGGGTTTGGTGAAAGAAAAAGGAAAATAACTTTCTAGCCGATCCAATCTACTATTTCTTCCCAAACCGAACTTGGCTGCTTCCAAAAAAACCGATCTACTATCCCCTTCTTTCTTCCTCCTCGCGCAACAGAAACAAGAGCACGGGACAGTGCGTAACCACACAACCAAAACACTAGATGCAACTCCACAACTCCAAAACCGACCGACAGAAACTTCTGAAAACTATAAAAACTGAACCCTGGCAGCGAGGCAAATCCCTTTTTGTAGTTCCCAATGACAACAAAGACACGGCGGTGGTGGCAATGAAAGTGATACTAGACGTGACCAGAACTCGAAACTCTAAACGGACTAGACGCTAAGACCAGCAACACGACTCAACGATGCAATGCAAAACTCAACAAAGCAAAAAAGAAAAGAACAATGCAGTGGCACAAAGATGGCTAGGTAAAGGATGTAATTTTTTTTGTATGGCTATTTTCTGGTTATAGGTAGATAAAAACTCACCGAGCAATGAAAGCCCTGATACCACTTGATAAACCCTGAGCTCCAATCGATGCGCTCAAGGCTATGATTGGCCTAATCTTTCGGTGAGTTGAGATAACTATGATTTGGGAGACACGTTGACGATCCGACTACAACCGTACGAAATGTTTAGTTGTGCCTTAGCGATTGATACACCTCGATCTTGCGGTGTAGATCAACCTTATTCCTGCAAGCAAATCAAAGAAACAAGCAAGAAAAATATAAAAGCAATCTGATATTACAAATAGGATTTGAATACATACGATAGGTTGGGATTCTGAAGACAAGCAAACGGGCGGTCTAGCCGACAAGCGCGCTGCAAGCAAGTAGCAATAGCTAAACTTTAATCTAACAAAACCTGAGAAACCCTGAAGGGGTACCTAGCTATTTAAGGAGGTGAGAGGACGACCAAGAGTTCCTAGGGTCGTGCTCCACCAGGTTGGGGCGCACCCCACATGGGTCCCACTTGGGCCGGGGTCCCAAATGAAGTTACAAATCCTTAGGCCCATTATAGTTGACACAGCACCTTGTTTCTTCAAATGCGGCCGACCAAGATGGAGTTTGACAATGAGGCTGGATCCATTGGAAAGAGGATTCCGAGAGCTTTCCATCAAGTACTCACGGGCCCAAAACGGAGCTTGTATGAATATTTGGCGGCCGTTTAAAGTCAGCACTGTAGCAATATTTGGTGGTCGTTTGAAGTCAGCTCTCTAGCAGGTGGCCGAATTGGATTCCAGCACTTGGGCAACTTGATCTTGATGTGAGCAATGGTTGTATCAATGATAGTCAGATTTGATGTGAACATGGGCTAATTGTAGTTTAAATTTGCATATAGCTAATTTTGGTTCACAAGCATTTTAAATTGCCTTTAAATGGAAATTGTAAACATGATATATATAAACAAGTCTTGGCATCATCGTGTATAATATTTCTTAGTATCCTCCTAGATATCAAATCAATAATACAACTTAAAATTGAGAACCATCATCTTTTCAAAATCAAGTTTGAAATATGTTCATAAATCAGAAAACTATACTCACGACACTTCACCATGTAGCCCTTGACCGTGGGTACGGCTAATCGGCTAACCGCCTAAAAAATAAATCCGTCATCCTCATCCGAAGAAGACTCATCATTTAGTAGCATTTGGAGGGAGTTGCTACAACGATTCATCTCTTTGTTTTTAGCACGATGAGGACATGTAGAGAGAGGTGGGGTGACAACAGTGGGCATAGAGGGGAGAGCAGAGAGAGGATGGTATGGTGGGGGAGATTGGCGTCGGGGAGGGAGATTAGTGTCGGGGTAGGGAGATTGGCGCGGCGTCAGGACAGGGAGGAGCACCGAGGGAGATCGACATGGCATCGAGGATGGGAGGTGCGCCGGGATGATCACGCGATCCGTTTCCACGCAGTGATAGAGAAAAACAGGATAATTCATTTGGTAGTTTAGAAGGGTCCGCTTCTAGTTTTTAGGAATTATATTTAGGCTTTTTCTTGGAGAAATAAGTTTTTTCACTTCCTATTTCAGTTTAGGAAACTAAAAACAAAAATTTGGGGTCGATTACAACGATTTTGTTGGTGATGCTCTCTTATGTATGTGAGGACTGAGTGTTTTATAATTTCCTCGTGCACCCCTCACCACCATTCGCACATTTTTCCTTTTCGAACGTTTGAAACTCTCTACTAGGAAATTATAGATAAATAAGTTGAGTTGAAAATTTTAAATTTGCATATGAATGATTAAAAAAATCAGTTGAAAATTTTAAATTTGGATTTAGTTTTTTAAGTTAATATTTTTTAAATTTAAGTTGAAAGTTTATAATTTGAGTTAAAAGTTTTAAATCTTGATCAAAAGTTTGGAGATTTGAGTTGTATCTTTTCGAATTTTGAGTCCAAGGTTTTAATGTTTTTTACTTTAAGTAGAAAAAAAGTCGTGTTTTCCAAATTTGTGTTAAAATCTGTTGAAAAATTCGTATAAGTGCGTATGCAGGAATTTGAGGAGATAAAATGAATTAAGCTCTGCGTCCGCCGGCGACGGAATCGGCGATGTGCAGGTGCGTGGGCCCCATGGACCGGACTCGGAATCGGCACGCGCTTAGCCAACTCCCCCTTTTGGTTTTCGGTCTTACCGTTTTAGTTTCCGGTTCGAGGTTTAGTTGGAAGCCGTTGCCGTTTACCACGGCGAGCCGCGGTGCGTCACACGATCATCATCAAGCCGTGCACCAAGCTGGGAGTAGCCAATTACGAACAAGAATTTTGTAGGAAGTATTAGAATCCGGTTAGTACGAGGGTTATTCTTCAGTTCCTGACTCTGCTTCCGTGGTTAGATTCCTGATCGGATAGAACAAGAAGTTTTGCCATTTATATTGAAGAGGCGAGGAGTTGGGGCTTCTCATCGATCTGCCAAATCTTCAGTTCTTGATCCAGTGCGCAATTTCGCGTTCGAGTTAGCGGAGAGATCAAACGTCTCGGGCGATGATGGCGGGCATGTCGTCGGAGGCAGAGGAGAAGATTGAGCCACCTGACGAGTTCTTGGACGAGGTGTTCGTGCGTGCCGACGAGGTCGACGACCTCGCAATCTTGGACATAGAGCTCGAGGAGAAGATGGCTGCTAGGGCGTTGGACAAGCGCATCAGCAGCAGTGGCGGCGGCGGCGAGGAGCCCAAGGCGGCGTGGGAGATCGACCTCTCCAAACTGCGAATCCGCCACGGCGCCCCCGTCAAGCACGGCTTCCGTGGCTCGCTGTTCCGCGCGGACTACGAAGGCCACGACGTCGCCGTGAAGCTCCTCGACTGGGGGAAGGATGGGTTCTCGACGCCCGAGCAGATCGCTCACCTGCGCGCGTCGCTCTGGGACGTGGCCGCCGCCTGGTACAAGATCGACCACCCAAACATCGCCAAGTTCATCGCGCATCCATGGCCACCACTGACCTCGACATCCCACAAGGCCAGAGCACTGCCAAGCCGCCGCCGGACACAGCATGCTGCGTCGTGGTCGAATACCTCACCGGAGGGACACTTAAGAGCCATCTGATCAAACACATGGAGCGCAAGCTCACCTACAAGGACGCCGTCCACTTCGCGCTGTCAATGGCGAGAGGGCTGAGCTACCTGCACTCGAGGAAGATCGTGCACCGCGACGTCAAGACCGAGAACATGCTCCTCGACGGCGAGCTCAACCTCAAGATCGCCGACTTCGGCGTGGCGCGCATCGAGGCCGTGGACCCGAGGGAGATGACCGGGGTGACGGGAACGCCAGGTTACATGGCGCCGGAGGTGCTCGTCGGGGAGCCATACAACCGTAAGTGCGATGTGTACAGCTTCGGGATCTGCCTGTGGGAGATCTACTGCTGCGAGATGCCGTTCATGGATCTCAGCTTCACTGACGCCTCGTCAGCGGTCGTCCACAAGGATCTGCGGCCGGAGATCCCGCGATGCTGTCCGCGCGACATGGCGCTCATCATGCGGAGTTGCTGGGACGCCAACCCGGCGGAGCGGCCGGAGATGGAGGAGGTGGTGCAGATGCTGGAAGCGGTGGACATGAAGAAAGGTCGCGGCATGGTGCCACTGGGGGAGCCCACCGGTTGCTTCTGCTTCTCCCTCAAGCGTCGTGGCTCATAGATTTTATACCCACTCCTGTCCAAGCTTATATTTCTTCGTTGTCCTGTACTCCACGTATAATTGTCTTAGTTGTTTAGTAGTAGTTCAGATGAGTCTTACTTCCTCTATTTTTTTAAGTCATTGACTTTTTTAATATGTTTAACTATTCATCAGAAAATTCATATAATTATCATTTTCTACTGTAACTTGATTTAACGTCAAATGTTCTTTAAGTATGACTTAATTTATTTTATTTGTTCAAAAATTTTGAATAATATAAATGATCAAATGTGTATTAAAAAATCAACAGTATCATATATTAAAAGGATGGAGCTAGTATTATGAGTTAAGGTCACCACTTACACAAGTCGCATTGCGTTATGATTGGTCTATTGTTAAGGTCACCACTTATTTGGAAGTTAAAATTATGCAATTGGTCTACTGTTAAGGTCGCCACTTATTTGGAAGTTAAAATTACGATAGTTGTCCCCTTTTTTCGGCTTAATCGTATTTATGTTCAGAATTATTTGGTCATGTTTTACACCACTTCTAAACATATGATTTCTGAAAAAAAAACATTTCTCTACCACATTGCGGACCACTTATACTAAGTTAACATATACCCCTCTGTATTTAAATATATGATAGTGTTAACTTTATTCGATCAAAATTTTAATGATTATCAATCATAAAATATTTCGGTTGAAAATTTGAAAAATGATATGGATAGATTTTATAATACTTTTACAATATTTTAATTTTTTAATATTTAAAATAGTGAACCTAAAAAGATATAAATGCAGTGGTCAAAATTGTACGCCAAAACCGAATGAAGTCTACAATGCATCAATATTTTTTATCTAAGATATAACATCAACATTTAACCACGAAAAGAGTGGCAAACAAACTAATTTTAAGAAGAGATTTTAAGAGGTTGTTCATATTGTAGCTAAAATAAACCTTACCAAATTTTGATCATATCAAAATTTTGGCAATTTATCAATATTGCCAAATTTTAACAGGATTTCTTATATATTTGGCAAGGTTTGGTAAGAAACTAAATGAATGCACATCTTTAATTACTATACCAAAAATTAAAATGTTATAGTTTTAAATGGTAAAGTTTGGTAAGCAACTAAATGAATGCACATCTTTAATTACTTTTACAAAAAATGGTATAGTTTGAAATGGTATTGAAATGGTATCGATCTGAACGGAATCCATCAACTAGTTGGCAACGGTTGTAGATCAGGGTAGAACGAGTGAGCTCGTGGTCGGCCTGGGCCTGCGCGGCCTCGTTGTGAGGCAGAGGGCCCGAGGCGCGGTACGGGGGGGAATGGAACATGAGGCCTGTGGGCTTTGGCCCTCCAAGGCTGCACGCTGTAAGTCCCAATCTTTAGCTAAAGTTATCTCCTTCCACTCCTCCCCCCTCTCTCTCTCCTCTTCCCTTTTTCTAGTTTCTCCCTTTGCATTTTCAGCAGTAGCAGAGACTAGCTAGGGAGGTCGGGAGGGCGACGGTGGCGGTGAGAGCCAGAGCCAGGGTAGGAGCCATGGTCGCACATCTCACGAAGCTGGGCAAGCCCGAAATGGAGCTAGTCCATGGCCGTAAGCGTCGTCTAGCCTCTTCAACGACAACGACCTCCATACAGCCTTCGTCTTCGTCGACAAGGACAACAGCGGCTACATCGAGCTGGCCGACGTGCTTGCGGAGGACGTCGCTCTCTGTACCGCATTGTACAAGAAGTCGACGCTAACAAGCTACACACGCACACTCACTCAATTCATCAAAGGTGCCAATTAAGAGAATAACTAAGCCGCAGATACGAGTATCATGGTAATAAGTATAGGACTTGGACTTGGGTAAATTCTACCATGATAAATCTAACCTGCTGAGTCACGATCAATTTGATCACATATCCATGTCCGCAAAATTCATTATCTTGTTTTAATTTAGAAAGAGTTATTGAATTCCATATATACTTTATGGAAAAGTAGTTAATATTTATGTTCAATAATCATAATTAATCACTAGTACATAAAATCTTATAGGTACCTATTCTAGAGTTTAAAGAGTTTCTAAGTGCCGGTTTCAGTACTAATTATTCTTCAACACCAATTATTAAAGAACCGACTATCCATTTTTATTTTTGCAGGTGCCACAAAATTCATGATCTTGTTTTAATTTAGAAAGAGTTGTTGCATTCCATATATACTTTATAGAAAAATAGTTAATATTTATGTTCAATAATGATAATTAACCACTACTACATAAATTTTATAGGTGCCGGTTCTTTAAAGAGCTTATAAGCGCCGGTTCCAGTACTAATTATTCGGCACCAATTATTCAAGAACCGGTACCTACCCGTTTTTTATTTTTATAGGTGCTAAAAAATATTTGGTATTTTATTAGACACCTATACAATCACACTCTCATTCCCACAAATCACATGATTTTTTTTCAACCCATATTCATATGTATGTCACCAATTATTCAAGCAAGATTCGAACTCAAGATCCCTTACTTCACACAAATTCACCTTACCATTTCACCTATAAAGACTTCTTATCTTAAAAACAAATGTTATTCTTTTGAGATCACTATTATCCGAAATTACAATCTATATTTAACACAATATATAAGCTCAAATGAAAATATTGTCAACTATAAAAATGTATATCTCATCTATATCTACAACTTATCTACAACTTTTATATAGGTATTGTCTTCATCCAATATCGTTTAGAAATTTTAAATATCCACTCATGCAAATAGATCCGAGATCTTGTACCACATTTTCGGATATCCAAACGACCTTAAATCTAAAATTCATCAACTACAAAAGTTATAGATCTCGTCGAGTTGTACAAATTTGATATAAAGTTTATCTTCATCCTACTTTATATGAAAAGTTAGATAAAAAGCGCACATATATATATGAGTTGTGTCATTATATGTGCCGATTTTAATTGTAAACCGGTGCCAGTTTTTATTAAGAACTAGCACATATGTGATACCCATATGTACCGGTTCATAATAAAAACCTGTACCTATGGTACCGCAGTTATAATATGAACCTGTACCTATCTGATATTCATATGTACCAATTTATTATAAGAATCGACACCTATGATTTTAGATGATTATTGATGCTAATTTTGGTTATAAATCAGTACCAATGAGTGATTATAGGTACAGGTTCTTAATTTTTCACTTAAAAAATAGAAAAAAACTATATAGGTGTCGGTTTTAAACAAATCTAACACCTCTAAGGTCAGTCTCAATAGGGTGTTTTGTAGTAGTAAATCTAGTATTTGATAAAAATGTTTCCATAGTTGGTCAATTTAATGTGAATGCCTTAGCAATTTTTAAATTGGAAATTTTTAATAAATTTTATTTTTTGTACTTTTTGGACATTTTATTTGCACTGAAATTCCCAAACTTCACGAGAAAGAATTAAAACTCCGGAGAAAACTACTTACTACTCCCTTTTTCCCAATTTAGCATTTGCTTGACTTTCAAAGATCATTCACATTAAACACATTGGTCATTTACAATCCATCGATCTTCGTCACCCGAAAATAAAATCCATCGATCGTGCATTCAACCCTTATCCATTAGACCATTACATTTACAAGAAAAATCAATATATAGCATTGGTATATATATGCATGTATGATCGATATACCCCGGAAGCACGTTCGTCGACCAGGCAAGGCCGGCGCCGACCGAACGATCGATAACAGATGCATGCATGCACGCACGAACGGCGCTAACTAACGATAATACTATAATCGGTTTTGGCCGACACGTATGCGTACGCCAGCCGCCATCGACAGACCCCCGCGCCCGCTACTCCTTCCACCCTCCACACGTATGCAAAGTTGCAAACTCACCGCACGCATCCACGTACACGCCATGTGCGCGCGGCGCGCGGCCGGCCGAGCAAACGGCCAATCGATGCGCGCGCGAGGCGGCAAATCATATAAGCCAATCCGTAGCTCCAAGGTAACCGTGTCTCCATACATGGTACATGCATATGCATTATTATGCCGTGTGTAAATTATACTTGCGTGTTAGACAAAGCGGCAGATACACGTACGCGCGCGCTAATTAGTATAGAGGTATCGGTAGATTGCAGGCCTACGACGAAAACGATAGCTACGCTACGAAACCGAGCGAATCTCCAACGTGGGTGTGTCGACTTGCGCCTTTGGCACGACGCACACTTGTCCGCCGTTCGACGTTATGCGCCCAATCGCCCATCGACCAAATACTTCATTTTTAATCAGTTCCGGCTAGCTAGTTTGTATACATGCATGCATGAATCATGAATATATGATGTACATACCTGATAAATAAATTAATTCCGGCTATAACCAATGATGTATATATGATATGCTCATCTATCGCTAGCTGAAGCATAACTGATCGACCAACATGTGTCATGTCGCTAACTAAGCAATCATCGTGTAAGCTAGGTGTATCAGATCTGCAATAGGATATACCGTGTATATTTATGCTAGTAGTAGTTCTTACGAGCTTCCGTTATATATTGTTGATAGCTAACAATCGATTGCTCGTATATTTGTCTGGATATGTATATAACGAACTAAGCAGCTAGCAAATGGGTTTGTCTCGGATAAGACAAATCACTATTTGGTCGACCGGACCAACTGACCTGATTTTTCGGATCTCTTCTGCACGTGGTAAGATCCTGTTAATTCCGCATCTATTTTCGTTGTAGATCTCATTTTCTCGCCGCTACTACTTGCACCAATTAATTAACCATAATAGTGTATATCTGCACTGTATTTTGGTCGTCATTCGACAGCGCGCTAGCCGATCTTGAAAGAATATCCAGTTCTGTAGCGCTCCTGTGCAAAATGAACATATATTATAAGTCGTGGAAAATATTGGCTTTTCTAATTCGTGTCCTACATTATGGTATTTTGCGAGAAAATATGTGTATTGAAAAACTAAAGGACAGGGATGGAAAGTAAATTAAAAAGAAAATTCGGAACTATATATCGGTCGGAGTCACATCAGGTATATATACATGCATGTCACAATTTTAATGGTCCAATTACCAGTTTAATCCCAAAGTAATGAAAAAACGAATAACCAATTACACCTAGCTAGTGATACAGTCAATATTGCTAAAACACACATGTGACCCAAATTGTTTCGCAGGGGTTTTTAATCCACATGAAACAAAATAAAAGAAAAAATAAAGGTGATAAAAACGATTGACGCAAAATGATCAATTAAAAGGAAAGAGTTGATAGAACAGTTTGACTAATCAATGAATTATAGTGGAATCTCTATATATATATATATGTTCTTCCACTTCAAAAAATATCATCAATTTCACACCTCCTCTGGTAAGTTACTATCTTCTAACTTTTCCTTCTATCCTCCCCCTTTGATAGGTTCCTTGTCATCCGGTGCCAAGTGTCTAGTTAACAGCCCCTGTTTAATTTGCTGCGAAATACGTAAATGAACACATGTTATATTTTATATTTTATGAAAATAATGTATATATATATATGCGTTGAAATAATATGAAAATAGTGTGGGATGATGATTAATTTCACATGTTTGTATGTTGAGCTCTAAAATACAATAATTGTAGATGATGCATGTGTTATGGTTACATGGGATTTAAAAAGTCTATATAATAATTACTAGTCTGATGATGTAGCATATTTGCATGTTCAGCTTTTTAAGACTTAATAGTTACCAACTTTATATGGAAGGTCTTGTTGTAACACACGTAGCATCCTGATAACTTCCCATATATCCTAGTTGTTGTTCCACCATCTCATAATAACCTTGTTATGTAATTGCCAATAAAAGGGGTGAAAAAAATACCTCCTTTAGCTAGCTTTTTGGCTCGATTTAAATTAAATTGCTCCAAGTAATCCGCCTCTTCCTTCAAAACTAAACTAACATAATTTTCAAACGCAAGTTAGTTTCACACTAGCTTGAGTCGGTTCAATCATTAAAACAATACTAGTCTCAAATGGAACATAAAAATTATAAATTATGGGGAACCATCAGTAATATAATGGTGGTGTCGTTGGTGCATGACTTCACCCACCAAGTTTCAAATTCTGATATCCATGAATATTACACATATGTAAATGGGCTTTCGACATGATTTTAGTGAGATCGGTATGTGCTGCTGGCTTCCATCTCATAGAGCGTGTGTTAGGGGCGCATTCGTGGGGTTGTGAGCGTGGCGTTGCGTGTGTATGGTCCCTGTATGTGCACGACTACCATGCAATCGAATAAACAAATAAATCATAAATTATAATAAATTGATTCAATGGAAATTAGCTCGATAAAAAAGGGTATGTCTGAATGTAATGTCAGGAGAAAAAATAAATTAATTGATAAGAAGTTCCCGTCTGTGTCCGAGGAAAAAAACTTGATAAGAAACACCCATTACTAATTGAGAAGAATTTCTCGGACACACTCGATACAAACTTGATATAAATTGATTTTTCAGGATTTATTGAAAATTTAAAAAATGATAAAATCCAGAAAAACTTCGGAAAGTTGTACGAAAGTATAGAAGTATGGAAAATAGAGGAAAATTCTTGGCATGAACTTTGCTATAGTTTGGATATTCTCAAAGATAGGTCATAATGATACAAAAAAATTCACAATTCACAACTACACAATAAATAATAGTGGCAAGTTATTGTAGAAAGATTAAATTACGATTTATTATGTAAAAGAACTAATATTAATAGATTTATCATGAAAATGCTTTCATATATTTATATGTTAATAAATTTTTAAAACATAAAGTTAGAAAAAGTAATAATAGAACACGTGTCTTTGGAGACTGTGTTTGTGTCTAAAACGTAAGTAAAAGAGAATGGAGATAATAATATGCATTTCCATGTACTTCGTATATTTCTGAGAAAACGGTACCTGCCAGTATTAATTGATGAACCCATAGCATTGAATTGACACAACGAAAAGAAGGAGAAGTCTTTCAACGATCAGGATGCTTTTGGGTGGAGATACCACACGTCTAAAAAAAAATTGAAGGGCTAACCTCATGTAGCATCGGTGCACGCTTTACCACTGAATATATCCACGTGTACCTGTACTACACTACTACAGATCCAACCAACGTTAGCGGCCTATTTAAAACGGATCCATATGACCCGTCACAAAGATTATTATCTCCAACGGGTAAAAAAATTAGCCCTTTAAGATTTGGTTATCCGAAATAACCCATAACAGATATAAGATCATATGTGAGATAGTTGTTGTAGCCCATCACGGATCGATCCTCTATGTTGGGCCATAACTAAAACCCGTTATGGATGATCCTGCATTGTTAACGGATCTCTAGTATTAACACGTCACCAAAAAGAGTGACGGGTCAAGAATACAACCCAATGAAAATAACAAATCATCTCTAAAGAGTTTATTTTTTAACCGGTCACTAACATGGCATAACCGATCGAGCAGTCGCATGTCATCCACGCATATAAAAAATCTCCAAGACCTCTCTCTCCTCTCATCCTCTTCTCTCTTGCTCAGCTTTCTCTCATCGGTGGCTGGCCAGCCTCCACCTTCTTGTCGCTATCATGCACCTTCACCATCGGTACCGATTCAGCTCCACCAGCCACTGCTGACACTGGCTCGAGCTCAACCGACCACCACCGCCTCAAGATTTGCCAACGGCCGTCCCCTTCTCCTTCTCGTTGTCCACCTCCACCATTGGTGCCAGTTCACTACTACAGAAAAATCTTTTCTGTACGAGACCCATATTTGGTTCCAGGCGGGCCGTAAGTCGCGCCACCTGGAAAAACCGATCCACCTGGGCCAGGTAACTGACCGCACAGGTTAATCTATTATCCCATGCGGGCCACTTAACTCAACTGCACGCGATGATACATACCATATATTACGCTTCGCCCGAGCTTGCCCCATTCAAGCCGGCGTTTTCTCTCTCATATACTTGACACAAATTAAGGGGGAGGTTTTCAACCTAAAATATTTGCTTATGATCCATATAAAAAGTGACATGCTTGTTGTCCTCCTTCATTTGCTTCAATTTATTTCAATTTTTATCGGTGCAATGCGATGAAATTTGCATCTTTTCAAATGGAATGGAGTAGTGTAGGCACATTTTACTTTTTAGCTAACATATATTATTTGCATATAAGGTCTTAAAATGTGTGTAGTTGTCCGTACCTTTTTAATGGGTACTTGGTTACGTTTGCCCCCATTTATTTCAAATTTCATCGGTTAAAAGCGAAGAATTTGTCTATTTTTGGAAATGGAGTATTTGTTTATCGATTAAATGTATTGTTTGCATGAATAAATTTGAATAGTATTTAGTAGTGCATACTACTTTACTTTACTCTTTGTTTAGTTCCCTTCATTTATTTCAAAATTTGTTCGGTGCAATGCGACGAATATACTAATTTTGCAAATCTAGTAATTTTAGTTTATTTTTCATTATTACATTAATGTTATTGGACTCACAAGTGCACATGGAGTAATAAAATGGACATTTACGTCGTATCATTTTTATATGATTTAATAAAGTCCTATTCGACTCATCGAAAATGTTTTTTTAGGAGATGGATCGGGCATGGATGTACGACACCAGAAGAACTTATCCGACGTTCTTTAAGGAAGCATCCAAATTTGTTGACCAGGCAAAGGCACATGCTTTGAGGGAGAACAGGAAGGACATTTTCTATCCATGTGTCGATTGCAAGAATGAAAAGATGTTCCAAGACCCAAAGATAATTTTGGGGCACATTGTAGAGCGTGGATTTAGGGATGATTACAAGATATGGACTTGTCACGGGGAAGTCACCATTCGTAATGAGGAGGCCGATGTTTTTTGCTTTGATGCAGGAGAAAATTTTATAATCGAAGACATGTCACAGGGAACGATCCCGGAATTTGGTGGCTATGGTATAGATGATGCAGATATTGATTTTGATCTGGAGGATATGTTGCGGCACATTGAACCAGAGGTTTTGACTGCGACAAAACAAGGGTTGGACAATTGGAAAGTGTTGGAAAAAGCAACGAAGGACCTTCTTTACAACGAATCGAAGGAATGTGACAGGGACTACACGGTGTTACGCTCTGTACTTGAACTACTCAGATTGAAGGCCAGACATGGATGGTCGGACACTAGCTTCAACGATTTGTTGGATCTGTTAAGAGTTATGCTTCCGAAACCGAACTTGTTGCCGACCAACACATATCAAGCCAAGAAACTGATATGTCTATTATCTCTAGGTGTTCAAAAGATTCATGCATGTGTAAATCATTGTATACTGTACCGTAAGGAATACGCGGATTTAGACTGTTGCCCAACATGTGGGATGAGTCAGTACACGATGGCAACGGATCCTCAGACGGAGAGGTGGTCGACCAAGATTCATCGGTGCCAGCAAAGAAAAAGATTCCGGCTATGGTGATGTGGTACCTGCCAGTGAAAGATCACCTGAAGCGACTGTTTTCAAACCGTACCGATGCCGAGTTGATGAGATGGCATCGAGAGGGTCGGAAGACAGATGGTATGATCCGACACCCCGCCGATGCTCGACAGTGGAAAAACTTTGATGCACTACACCCGGAATTTGCACAAAGGACCCGAGAAATGTAAGGTTTGTATTGAGCACGGACGGAATGAACCCGTTCGGTGACTTAAGCAGCTCACACAGCACTTGGCCAGTGCTGCTCACCATGTATAACTTGCCTACATGGATTTGCCAGAAGCGAAACTACATTTTGTTGACTATACTTATACAAGGGCCAAAACAGCCTGGGATTGATATAGATGTGTTTCTTGAACCATTGATGGAGGACATGCAAGAAATGTGGAAAGAAGGGTTACAAGTGTGGGATGAGTACTGCAGGGAATATTTTACTCTGCGTGCCATCATATTCGTTACCATCAACGACCTGCCAGTGAACTTTTCGCTCTCAGGTCAGCTTAAGGGGAAGTTTTGATGTCTTATATGTATCGACAACACGTCGTACAAGTACCTCACCGCCTCAAGCAAGGTAGTGTACATGCGTCATCGTCGCTTCTTACCATAGAGGCACAAGTGGCGTGCGATGGCCAGATTTTTCGACAATACAGTAGAGAACGATCTTCCTCCTGAAACACGAAGTGGTACACAAGTCTTTAACATGACAAAGAATATTAAGGTCGTCTTCGGGAAGGGAAAGAAGAAGGCAGGCAAGAGGAAGAAAGCAACGAATCAAGATAATACAGATGTAACGGATCAGGAAAATACGTTGCCTTTCAAGAAGCATTCATTATTTTTCAGGTATCTGGAATACTGGAAAGACCTGGAGATTCGTCATGCCATTGACGTAATGCATCTTGAGAAGAACGTGTTCGACAGCACCGTTGGCACTTTACTAGACATCCCCAGTAAGACGAAAGATGGGCCGAAGTCACGTACCGACCTCGTAAATATGGACATAAGGCATGAGCTTCACCCAAAAGAGCTGGCAAATGGGAAGATCGAAATTCCTGTAGATGCTTTCTGTAGATGCTTGCATAGTTTGAAAGTCCCGACTAGTTTCTCATCGAACATCAGAAAACTTGTATCCATGAAAGATTTGACTATCTCCGGGTACAATGCCCATGATTGTCACAAGATGTTAACTATCTTCCTACCTATTGCTATAAGAGCGGTCAAGCCAGTCCACACTAAGGTAGTGATAACCAAGTTGTGCTACTTTTTCAATCAAATATCACAGAAGGTTTTTGATCCTGAAGAGTTAGGCCCCCTTCAAACGTTCGCAATCGAGACAGCTTTCCAGCTTGAGATGTTTTGCCCTCCATCGCACTTCAATATGATGGAGCCTCTGATTGTCCACATCGTCCCTCAGATTATCGAAACCGGTCCCCTATACCTACATCAGATGAGGGCATACGAGAGGTACATGTCGGTTTTGAAAGGATATGTCCGTAACCGAGCTCATCCGGAGAGATCAATGATAGAGGGGTACATAACTGAGGAGGTGGTCGACTGCTGTATAGATTACATGAAGGACGCCACACCCATTGGGATACCCCCCCGCTCTTCACGAGGGTCGGCTAACTGGGAAGGGGACCGTAGGCAAGAAAAGGTTCTATGATAACGACTATATTTCTGTAGCCGAAGCACATAGCAGCATGCTGCAACAGCTCGCCATCCTCGAGCCGTACGTTGAGAAACACATGACGGAGATAAGAGCGAGCAACCCTAGAAGACCGACTCCTTGGATCTCAAAGGAACAAAAGCGCAAATTTCCTGAATGGTTGAAGGATCAAAACCTGCCGTTCGGTGAGTCACTAGAGGAAAAAACATTGCAGAGGCTGGCAACTGACCCAAGTAGCCTCGTGACCTCATGGCAAGGGTACGATATCGGCGGATATACATTTTACACGATAGGCAAGGACAAGAAAAGCGCAGCTCAGAATAGTGGAGTTCGTGTGGAGGCGTTGGATGCAACAGGCGAGAAGAAGTCATACTACGGCATCATACAAGACATTTGGGAGCTTGACTATGGCCTTAACATACAGATCCCGGTGCTTCGATGCCAATGGGTGAAAGACACAACAGGCATATCCATCGATTACTACGGCCTTACAGTTGTGGACCGCAGTAAACTAGGCCACAAGGATGATCCATGGGTTCTCGCTGACCGTGTCGCACAAGTTTTCTACATGAAGGACCCATCTAACGAGCGGATGATGTTACTGTACCAGGAAAGCAATAAATCATTGGTATTGATAACATCAAAGACGCGTCAGATTACAACCAATACGAGGATGTACCGTTATTCGCAGATCTTCCTAACCGGATCAAACACATAGAGCGAAAGATTGATGAAGACAACTTCTGCAAGAAGCGGACGGATGGTGTTGTAAAAAGTGTGAAACGATAGTTTATTTTGTAATTGTTTATCTCTGTGAAAATATGTGAGATGTCGTTGGCGCGTGGAAAAGCTAATATTTCGTAATGGTTTATTTATCAGCGGAAAAATGTTACATGTGTCTTATGTCGTATGGTTTATTTATGGGGAACAAATTTGTAACACAAATATTTATGTCGTTACTTATTTAAAATTTGGGAATTTATTTAATGGTTCTTTCTTTAACTATATATATAATTGTGTAAACCATTATCCCGTGCGGGTAGCTTAAGCAACCCGCACGGGATAATATTTATTGTGTGCGGGCGTCTTAGCAGCCCGCACGGAATGACTATTATCCCGTGCGGGCAATTAAGCCGCCCGCACGGAATAATTGTTACTGTGTGCAGGCCTCTTAGCCGCCCGCATGGAATAATATTTTTCCGTGCGGTCGGCTTAAGCCGCCCGCACGCGATGACCGCTGCCTATATAAGGTCTTGGCAGGATCCGAAAATTTTTCTAAGTCCTGGTGAAAAACTCAACTGCGCCGCCAGGCTACCAAAAATTTCCGCCGGCGCCGCTCATCTCCTCGCCCTCGCCGCCGGCCGCTGGTGCCCTAGCCAACGCCGCCCGACCCTCGCCGACCCCCCATCGCCTCCTCGACGGCTGACGCCGACCGCTGCCTACTCCTGCACCCGGCCGCCGCATCCTCCCCGGCCACCTCCTAGACCACCGGCCGCCGCCTCCTCGCCGGCCACCTCCTGCACCGCCGGCCACCGCCTCCTCCCCGGCCACCTCCTAATATGAGCCTTTTTTTAATTTGTGGAAATCGTCTATTATTTTTGAAAATATGGTAATTTGTGAAAAATGATGTATTCGTTTGTTGTATGAGAGAAAAATGTATTTGTATTGTGTGATATGTTTAAAGGAATGTGTAAAACAAATAAATATTGATTTTGGAAATATGGTTTTTGTTGTATAAAATTACTGTACTTACACTGTATAAATAAATAAAAAAATAAATATTAATTTTGGAAATATGGTTTTTGTTGTATAAAGTTACTGTACTTACACTCTATAAATAAATAAATAAATATTAATTTTGGAAATATGGTTTTTGTTGTATAAAATTACTGTACTTGCACTCTATAAATAAATAAATATATAAATATTAATTTTGTAAATATGGTATTTGTTGTATAAAATTACTGTACTTACACTCTATAGATAAATAAATAAATAAATATTATTTTTTATCATTATATGTTCGTCAATTTTATTGCAAATAATACCTTGTACAATAATACAGTCATTAATGTTATATTGTTATGAAAAAAACGTACAGATCTAACAATGTATACAAAATTGCATATGTCTTTTATGTCTAAGGACGAAACAATCATTTTTATAGGGATCAATTGCTTCAGGTACTATCCATAGGCAACTAACTTTGATGTATACATATGCATTTCGTACACTTTCTATGTCTAGAACAAGCTAACCTAGAAGAAAATGTCGAACAACAAAGTTCCCTCCGAGACACTGGTACCAACATCGGGCACAGGACCAACGGTCAATCAGCCCTCCCCGACACCCTTAGCTGCGTCGGGCGCAGAGCCCACGAACAATCCGCGCACAGACACAGATGAAGCAGTTATCGGACATGATGCGGTGTCTAGCGAGGAATCTTGGCGCACACCAAGCGACCCGTTTGAAATAGAAGTAGCGCAAATGGCCACCGAGCAATCGGAGAATGACCCTGATTATATTCCGATCGAGCAAGCCGTAAGTTCACAATCCAACTCGTTATACATTTGTTAACGTTCCCGATCATAGCCATCTAATGGCCTACTCGTGCAGATGGCTACTCGGCGTAGGTCGAAACGGAAGGCCAACCAGATTACCGTCAGGGCTCAAGCAGAGGCCGACACAACCACATCAGGGCCAGACCCAATGGACACGTCAGCAAGTGGAGGAGGACGTGCAAAGAAACGATGTGGTGAGAGGAGCAGAAACCAGCTGCCGAAGGAGTCGTACTACATTGCTGCTCTGAACGAAGATGGGAAGCCCGTCGAGCCGAAACACGTGATGGCCAAGTTTTGCAACGCATGCGGGACAGTGGCAAGACTTCATGGGCCACTGAACGTGGATGAGTGGAAGGACGTTAACCAAAACATAAAGAATTTAATGTGGGAGGAGTTGCAGAAGTACCTTATGTATCCGCCTGGATCGGAGGTCATTGGGAGCAGATTTGCATTGAGTACAATGGCCCATCGGTGGCGCCAGTGGAAGTCTGACATGAACACTCATTATGTTCAGAAGAACAAGACTCCATTTGAAAAATACGGCAATATCCCGCCAGCTGAGTGGGACAAGTTTGTGGCGAAGATGACAACCCCTGAAGCGCTGGCAAGGAGGAAGAAGATGTCGGACCTAGCGAAGAAAAACAAATATCCACACCAATTAGGGTCTAGTGGATACGACGGTCACGTGGACCAATGGTGAGCTACGGAGGAAAAGTTTGCAGCTCGAGGGAAGCTGTTGTTGGTCCAGCCCCTAAATCCGCGCAGTCGAAACTTGGTTTCCGCACGAAGTACAGGGCAAGTGACGGATTAGGGTGAGATGCTCTTCGAGTCCCCTGACATCGAGAATGTGACCGCATCTCTCCAACAGATCACCGAGAAGGAGAAGTCAGGGGAGTTCGTCGCTAGAAGGGAGCATGACGAACTCACCGCTGCGTTGGGAACTGCCGAATATTCCAGTAGGATAAGAGGAAAATCTTCAAGAACGAGTTGAAAGGTAGGGTTTCCAACAGAATTCAAAAGTTACAAGAAGCGGGACGCCTACAAGGCGAAGTTGCGCGAAGAAGTCACCGAACAAGTAACCCAGCAAGTAACCCAACAATTCTACAGGCTAGCCACACAACATCCCCAAGCCTTTCCAGGCTAAGTCCCTCAAGCCGAGCAGACGGTACAGATCACGAGCAGTGTCGGGTCCGTAGAAAATACACCCTACCCGGTCGATCTGATTACCGGTCCGACACCGTGCAGCCTTGTCGTTCCGATAGGCAGAGCCAGGAAAACGAAGGAGGTTGGGTCCGGACTAGCGATACCAGGGAGGCAGTTCCATAATACCCCAATTCCGGAGGACTACGCAAGGGTACAAGTATCAAGGGTTAATGCCGATCAAATGTCGTTGGAGCTGGATATCCCAGCACTAGAGGGGAAAGAACTACTCGGAGATGTGGTGAACCAGTTCATCCTTTGGCTTCGTCGAGACATCATCCTCACGGGATAGGCAACTTTGACGACCTCAGCTCCAGAGGTGCGACAGACGGCTGCCCCTCCAGCACCGCCATCTCCACCGAATTCCCCAACCCCGCCAGGATCTCCTATGCCAGCAAGATCTCCATCCCCAAAAAGAGTACCTTCTCCACCTGCAGAGCCTATCGCACCAGCGTCCCCAACTCCGCTATCTCGGCAGCCGTCTCCTACTCACCAGTCGCCTCCTACGCCACAATCTGCTCTCGTGCAACCTGTGCCACCTTCCTAGGAAGATGCGTCTATCCAAAAGCCAAGTACTTCGCAAGCCCGCAAGCTCATACCACAAATGGTTTTCACGTACAAACCTAAGGAAATGGCAGAGTACGAGGCAAGAATAGTTTTCAAGTCATTCAGGGGACAGGTCCGACAAAGCCAGGCCAACCTGAACTGCAAACGGATGCACATAAAAGCGTACTGGGTCAAGCAGACAATATGCAATCTTGGGATTCTATAGAAATACCAAAGGTGTACGAGTATGACAAGCCGTTCTTGCCGTACCACGTCATGATAGAACTCCCATGGCCAATAAGGTTGCTGCATGACTAGTATCTAAGAGCAAGTGAGAAGGGCCTCAGGATGATTAGTGTCAAGGTCCCGGATAACGCTTTCGTTAACGAACCCAACGGAAACTTCATCATCACTTTCAATGACCTACACGCATTCTTTAAGATGGAAAAAATGGATATCAATCTCGTCGGCGCGTGGTGCCTGTAAGTTTCCCGGCTTGTTTTTTGCTTAGCGAATGTGTGCTAGAAAACTATAAGTCATTTAACTTGCATAATTTGTTAGGTCACAATGGGTAGATGCCCAACGAACGAGGGCCTCAATAGGCTACGCTAACCCGACGAGGGTGTGCATGACGGCACACACTGTGAGGCTAAATCTGGATGGTCCGCAATTGAAGGATAAGACGCCGGAGGAAAGAAAAGCATATGTGGACAGGTTGCACAAGAATAAGAGGGTTGAGGTGGCAACTTACTTGGGACAAGCTATGCTCACATACGCGGACAAAAGAGTCTTGATGGTCCCATACCACCTAACGTAAGCAACATCCCCTTTGTTCCATTCATATAATATCATAGCATATCAAAATATCTACCGGATGCCTTATGTAATTCATAACCCGTGTTTGCAGCGATCACTACATACTATTCCTCGTATATCCAAGGGACCACTTGGTCGTAGTTCTTGATCCGGCCCACTACGAAGAGCAGAAGTTCAGGAAGTTCCTTGTCTTGCTGAATTTGTAAGTTTTAAACAAACCTCCTACATACCATACTGCTTAGATGTAATTTTAAAGTTAGCTCAAACAAATATTTTATCTTTGTAGAGGACACGACTATTACAAAAGACATGGCGGATTCGTGAAGGATCAACAGAGAACAAAACCTTCTCATAAAGGCACGCTGGCCGGTATGTTATCTTATATTCGTTAACTTAATGATGTGATTATAAGTTTTTACTACTGACGTGTGTACTATTCTTACGCAGTGTTACAAGCAACCCCCCGGTACTAGCCTGTGCGGATATTACATTTGCGAGATGCTCAAAGTCTGCGAGAGATACAGAACTGAGTTTACAGATGTAAGTTATCGCTCTCCTTAGATATACAAACTAGTTTGTTTAAATTGATTTTAACGAAAATACATTTTTCTCCTATTTTTAATAGTTCCCGAGCATTCCGTGTACCGCAAACCGGTTCGATAAAAAAACACTTCTCAACTTGTGCACGGACTTGTGCCGATTCATTCGTCGCGACATCTGCAACCATCTAGGGGAGTTCTATGACCCTGATAGCGAACTTGCTTGCGACGATAAATTCAAACGCCTAAGGGAGTGGGAGAGAGAACATGCAATAAAATAAAAGGATTTATTTGTGAGAGAGACAGAACTTGTAATATTTGTTATATTAGTATTATAGCTACTTTCATGTATATATGCTAATTAATTATTCGTATCGATGTTTTATAATGTTTAACTTGTAATACTTTCGTTATAAAAATCAATCGTGTTTGTAATTGATCGTGAATAACTGCGACTATATTTGCTACCGTACCATTCATAAACATAACTAAAAAAATTACAAGTCCATATGAGATCTATCCAAACGGCTAATGTAATCTAGGGCGTTTGCAATAATAAGTGTTCCCGTGCGCTCCACTTAAGCCGCCCGCACGGGATAATAGATTATCCCGTGCGGTCGGTATAAAACAACCGTACGGGATAATCTATTATCCCGTGCGGACGTGTTAAGCGGACCGCACGGGAAGATTTTTTCCGTGCGGTTGAGCCGCTCGCACGCGAAAATGTTTATTTTCACAGACCCCTAGGTGCAGACGGTCAATACCTCCGCATGGAAAAACGTGTTTTGACCGCACGGAAAAATACAATCTGTAGTAGTGGTTCCACCAGCCACCGCAAGTGTCAACTCGAGCTCGACTGACCGCTGCTCTAGATCTACAAGCTTCACCAGCAGGGCGTACCTACATTGTACTACCTAGGGTCACAAGACCCCGGATAGATTATATAATTCTAACTAAATACCATATTAATTATTAATTAGTATATTACTTGATAGTTAGTACGTATTGGATTCGCAATCATTTTTATTATGGGTTCATCAACGTCCACCCTTCTCCTCGGGGTCCAAATACAGCGACTATGGCAACAGCGACGAGCTTCGGCACGGATCGGGAAACTGTTGATTCCTCTCGGTGGTAAGGACCCTGGCCTTGCTTTGATTTTTGATTTGTCGTTCATGATAGGTTGTTCGATGTCTATTAGCTGCACTAATACTGCTAGTGATGAGTCTCTCCCTGATTCAGAGATGAATGTGTTGCAGCTGGAAATTGAAGGAGGGTCGAATATGAGTGATGTGTTGCATTCTGTCTTATTTTTCCTTGTTGGAGATGTTTCAAGTTATCTTTGTTCATGTTGCTAGAAATCTGAAATCCTCGGTATAGTATTTTTTTGTGTTTTCTGTGAACCTGAAGTAGGTTTTTTTGTTGAATCTTTTGCTACTGGTCACCATGATCCGTCGTTGAATCTTTTGCTTTAATTTCTGTTGTTGCAGCTGGGTGCCTTTTACTTTTTTGGTGATTTTCTATATCAGTGGCGGGCCACATTTTTAACACGTGAGAAGTGCAGACGTGCAGTATTCATTTGGTACGGGTGCTAAGGTAGGTCATATGAGAGAATCTCATCATTATTAGAGCACACCCGATAAAGGGATCACTTATTACTAACAAGGTGCATACGGTACCTACTCCCTCCATCCTAAAAGAATCTAACCTAATTAGAGATATGATACTATCTAATCCAATAAATCTGGATCTAATTAGAGATAGGATACTACCTAATCCAATGAATCTGAACAGAGATCTATATAAATTGGTTGAACTTGATAGTGTCTCATCGGTGCTTTTAGACTAGCGAGGAGGCTTTGGACCTGTCACTGATAACATTGTCGCGAGTAGGTTGGGCAGGATAATATGCGAACACCGGTGCTAAGTCGGGGAGTAAATCAAATTAGGATGGCCAGGTTAAAAAAAAACGAGACGCTAGCCTAACAAACTGATGTTCAGTTCGCAGGCAGATTTACCTCGGTTCTAGATTTTATATTAGAGAAACACACCCATCAGTTTTATAGTATTTTAGATATTCAAACTTCAGTAGTACTACAAGCCAAGATGAAAAAGAAAAACAACCCAAATCAGGAGCTTTGTGCAGCAAAATATGGCATCACCACTTCTCTAGCCAAACAAATTGGCCCATGCCAACAATTGTAACTGAAAGACCGGGTGTTCATTCGAACCAAAAAGTGGTTAAAATAGACGGTTTTAGATAAACCAACGGAAAACGGGGGTGGTCTGACCAGCTAACATTTTTCTTACAACATTTATTTCCTGAAAAATCCCCTAGCCTCTGTGTGCCAACTCTCCTTACATGCCAACTGAGCAAGTATATATGCTGCATGGCTGCATTGACATAATAAACATACTTTAAGCCTTGAGTCTAGCAAAGAAAAAACATATTTTATTATTTATTTGATTTATTGAATCGCAGTCTGACCGGTAAACTAGTAAACCGATAAACTCCTTGGTTCGATCGCCGGTCCAAGGTTAACAACTGTGATACTAATCAGGACATCCACAATATATCATAAAAGTAGGTATTATAAAATAAGTATATCCATAAGGATTACCATATTCATTATAGAGGTAGTTTTTATAACATTTAATTGTTAAAGTGGTCCTTAACTATATGGGCTAGCTATAGGAGAATAAAATAAATTATTTTTTGAGCTCACTGTTTACAATCTATACCTCTATATACCTATATATATATAACCTATATATATACACACACCTAATTAAAAGATACATAAGGCAGGCAGGCTTCCGGTAAAGTCCGTATTATGTTGTCCGGTAAAAATCTATTCGTTTTTTTATCATTCAAGCGACTCCGTCTCATCCCCCTGCCTCGCACATGCCCGATTCCGTCCTATTCGGCCGCGCGTTGTGATATTGCATCTGACTCGTGCGTCGCCCCGCACACACCCGCTGCCCCGCCTGCAGTCGGTCGTGCACCCTCGTATGTGCCTGTTGCCCATGTCGCGCACGCCTGCGCCCGCCGCAGAGTTGCCGCCGTATGCCCCCCTGGGCATCTTCGTCATCGGCAGAACCCACACATCCTCTTCTTCCAACAGTACCAAAAATGAAATCGCCTTGTTTGGGAACACGTGGTGCTCCCCAATTTCCATATGTATCTAGATCGAAATCATCGGTTCCATGCCTAGGGTCTTCATGGTCTCAGGTTTGGACTGGCGTTCCAGCCAGTACAAGCATTTACATGCACAACCGATAAGACCACCGAGCACGCATAATTCGGGAACGCATTTTGCTCAGGACATTCTCGTCATTCCATCACCATAGCCCACATCCATCTCCCCAGTTCCCTTCTTCGTGCCTCTCGTCTGTGTGTCTCTTAGTGAAGAAGAAGCACAGTACCTGGCTGGTACTGTGCACTTCTTGTTCGATGGAACTAAGTATGTGAATTTTGAACTCGATGGTACTATTCACATATGGCTTGACTCAACCAATTGGTTGAACCATAATAGCTAAGATGAATAATAAACGATACAAGTTTTGCTTGCTGTTGCAACCATGCTCTGCTGAAGTTCGTGATGTTGCTTGCTGTTAGAATACACATTTTAACACGTGACATCAGAGCTTCCAATATAACTCACTAAATTGTGGTGTGATTTGTTTTTTCCCCTCCTCTTTGCTACTAGCTAGCTATAAGAAGAAATGCAATGAAGCATTGTTGTTACTTGCCCATCAAATGCTTAAAAAATACATAAAACTTCCGGTGGATTTTTCATCTGTCATATCGAATCCTAGTCGCATTCGTCATTTCTATGAGGCTTTTCTCTTAGGCTATGGTTTTACCAAGTTTACCGAAATTCACGTGATTTCCTTTAGGACTTTTAGGGATTTCGTTCCCGCATCTAATTTGGTAAGGGAAGCAACCACATGATCGAATTCAGTGCGGGATGCTGCTCCGGTATGAATGTACGGGCTCGGGACTCCAGCCAAAGGTAGAAGATGACATTGTAGCACTGACCCTACGCACCAACAGAAGAAAGGGAGATGGGAGCAGCCTGAGCTGGCGTGGCTGCTGGGCCTGAGCGGATAGGGGGATAGCGGCCCAAGAGGGAGAAGAAGAGGGAGGAGAGGAAGCATGCTGGCTCGGGGGAGGAGGAAGGAAGAATGGTCAGATTTGGCTGAGACTTGGGAGAGGGTTTTTAGTTTGTTTTTAATTTAAATTAATTATTAAAATTATCTTTGTATTATTAAAATTAGCAATTGAGCTCTGAAAAATTCATGAAAATTTTAGAAAGTGATTAATCATGAAGAGTTTAATAAAAAATAAATTCAGCCATATTATTTTATTTCCCACACTTACTATATTTATAAATTAATTTAATTCTACACCAGCTACTTAAAAAAATACATAAGTATTCCCGAAAATTTACCTGTGTCGCACGTTATTGCGTCATCCCACTTTCTCATACTCTCCACTTCGTCCGTTGCCCGCACAGGAGTAGGAGAGAACACGATGATCTATGGGTGTGTGCATCCATGCAGGAGTAGGAGAGAAACACATTCGTGCAAAAGGCCCGCGTCCAGATTGGTCCTGCGATCGCCCATGCACAAGTCCGAGCCTATATTGTGTGTGCTAGCCATGCACGATCAACAGTACAAGGCCCATGCTAAATTTTGTTAGGCCAAACAGTGGTAATATTTAGTAATGATTAGTTTTCAAGTCAAATGATTATAAAATCTTACATCGATGGATAGTGTCCAAATCAATGTGTTGTTATATTTGATTACATGTGTTTTTGGTTTCCTTGGCTCTTTTGGTGAGAAGATGCAACCAAATATTTATATATCTCACAATTAAAGCGTGTAGTTATATCGATGCATAGAGGGTTCGGCACCTTTGAACTGGAAGAGAGAACCTGTTTGTTCGATTGGTTTAGCATCACATAGAATTTGGTCGAAGAGTTAATACATGATGTACGTTAGGATTGAGTTGAACTAACTATAATTTCTTTGATGTATCATGTTTTGCATTTTTTATGCATACTTTAATTTACGGTTGCATTATGTGTTAGCTTAGTAAAGATACTACGCAGGTGTCGTGCTAATTCAAAGCTGATTAAACTATTTTGAATAAGTTAATTGGTAACTCCACGTAAAGGATATGTGTTTTTAAATCATGATGAAACTTGAACCCTGCAAATCTGATGTTTAGTGTAATTTATTTTTTCCGTTGCAATGCACATGCATTTTTCTAGTAACTAAAAAAATACATAAGACTTCCGTAGCTTTTTTTGGACATCGTCTCTCAGCAGGTCCCGCTCCTTTTTCTCGCCCTCCCGGGCCTCCATCTATCTCCCTCTTGGTCTTTTCCCATATATCACTGCACGTGTGTTGCGCTTGCCTCCAGCCACCGCTCGGGACAAACCCTAGCACCGCCGCCATGTCGATCGGCCTCCTCATGCATTTCTTCCTCCAATTGATTGCAAAAATCGATTTCCCCTATTATTTCCCCTTTCAATTCGGTTTTAATTTGATGGATTTAATCTTAATTTAATGGTCGCCAATGATGATTAGCATGTGAGCTTTCCAAGCCATTTTTTTATTCCGAGTTTTATGAATTCGTGTCGATTACGAGGGAAACAGAAATAGCATATCAAGTGGATCAAAAGTGCTCACCCAATTTTTGGAGATTATGAAAGATTTGGCCAGATTATATGGAGAGGATCATCTTCAGTATCGTATGGGTACGAGACTGTCATCCGGAGGTTGAAGACGCTACTGAAGCGTGTAGGTCTGGCTTGGCAGCGAGAGGAGGCAGCCACGGCTGTGCTAGCTGCACCTGCGGCTCCACACTTGTGTATAACAATACCAATGTTTTAATTTATTGCTCAGCTTCTAATAGTTATTGTGTCACTGAAAAAACGCATTTACCCATTGCAACACACGGGCATTTTTTCCAGAGCCGGCCCTGGAGGGGGCGAGCGGTGCAGCCGCTCTGGCCCCCAAATTGTAAGGGCCCCAAGCCAAACCCCCTCCATGGCCCAACAACGAGGCAATCAGGCAGGCTGATGTGAGATCAGGTCATATAGAAATCGATATCGATATTATCATCAAAGACTTCACATCTACAAATATCCAAAATATTTTAAGGTATATGTATTATGTTTTTATATAATTATTATTTCTACATGCAATTTAAGTGTTATGGGGAACAACTCATATGTATTGAGTATTACTTATGTAGTATATCAAGGACCCCTTATGTTTAATATCAAGGACCCCTACGTTTAATTTCGCACCGGGACCCTAAAAACTCAGGACCGGCTCTGATTTTTTCTAGTGAATACAAATATTAAAACAGGTGGTGTGACATCTGTAGGGATCTGTTGGTGAAGTAGCCATTGGTTGTTGTCCTTCCATATGCGCCTAACAAAACAGACAACAGACAGCATGAGCTTTAGTTTTCAGCTCCTCATATCATCAGGAAATGGATTCATCCAAAAATAAATAAATTCACAGACCTTCTAAATTAAGATTCTCAAAACCATGCAAAAAAAATCTAGCCACAACTCTCCTCCCAAACAATTCCCAACAATTTTCCTCAATCTAAGTTTACTCAAAGCTTCAACCCACATTTTTTACATAATTCTACTCTTTTGGTTCTTCAGGCAACTATCCACCATATGGTCATTCTTCTCCAAGCTTTCAAGCTACTCCACATCAAGGAAATTGGGCACAGTATAATTTAGCCAGCTTGCAAGGTTTCCAGTTGCATGAAAATATGGGCACCTACCAAATCAGGGGTTTTGAGCTATAAGCAACAGAGCTATCTTTACCACAAGTAATGCCATTTGCCATGGGATCCTTGGTCTCTATACATTATGTCATTATCCATGCCCTATGTTACATAAAAGTTACTTGAGCTCCATACACACACCATACATCTACATAACTTCGACATTTTTAAAGTCAAACAATTAATCTTGTATGGATCTGTCAATGGACTATACCCACGGATAGTATTTCTAGAGTATGGGGATCGTTAAAACCAACATATACACGACACTACGTGAAAGATATGGGAGATAGTGATTTTTATACAGGTTCGGGCCCCTTACTAACAGGTGATAGCTCTTCCTGTTGGCCAAGTCGGTGTAACCTTTATATATTAGTATAACACGAATACAATATTTGGGATGAGCTAATATGGTTTTCTTCCTCGAATATGAACTCAGCGAGATTGGAGGTAGCACTAGATCCCTCATATCGGTCTTCGGGGCTCCTATATCGGGTTTGTCTATATCTATATTGGCTTGTATTCTGCAGGCGTATCCCCTCTCCTTCTAGGGGGTCTTATATTTGTAGCAAAGATCATCTTCCTCCAAGTAGAACTCGGAGAGATAGACCAAGATACGGACTAAGGAGACCTTATCTTCCCCAACTAGAACTCTAACGCTTTCTTTTTCGGGAAGATAATTTCTTTTTTTATCCACCGTATTTTCTTAATCAAAGGATACCTTCTCGTATACTACTAGGTATATTATTAGGTATATAGTATTATCGTATTCCATGAGCCCATATATATAGGAGGTATGTCTTATACTTAACACTGGCAGATCCATCCATTATCTACGTAACTCTCTTGATGCATATATGTCCAGCGGCACCAGTAGCTAGCCTGTATTGGCAATGGGCACAATGGCCTCCAATTCCACAATGCCAGCTACATTACTATACAACAACTTAGTCTCCAGACTCCAGTTCAATTCACACGAAAAAAACAGAAGACCATTTCTCATATTCCACAAAGTCGATATCTCACGAGTCACTACAAGTCTACAAGTGACTGTCTTAAGAATTTTGTTCTTCCTATTACTAACCATCCATTAAGCAACATACATGAAACTTGAATACGAGAATATATTAAAACTTCTTTCCAGAGAGCAGTAACAATATAACACAATAATAAAAAAATTGTTGGAAAGTTTTTATTCACCTAAAACCACACACTAGCACCTAGAGATAAAAAGGTCGGAAATGGTAAAATCTCGAAAACGATTCTCGGTCGGTCAAGAGTTAATCGCATTGACTAATTTAACTATTTAATCTCAAGAACAATACAACGCTGAATGAAATTAAAAAAACTATATGTAGCTTGAATCGGACTTACAAGGAAACTACTTTTAGTCAATTAGGAATTTCCATGACTCTTTTTGACACCATGATAATAAATAGAAGATAGTGAGTTGATAGCGGATTAATATCTAGGTAGCAAATTGCAGATAACAATTGTTATTGCCGATGCTAAGTTCCAATTTACATTATAACCATAAATTTACATTATATATCAATACTACTTCCAGTTTCACTTAAAACTTGGAAGTTTAGACAACAAACTTGATTACTCTCTTAAATTTGATAATATAAGAATTATTATAAAATAAAATAAAAAAGGGAGATGATGTTAAGTTTACCTATCCATATACGAAGACACAATGTAAGCGCAATAGCAGATAAATCAACAAAGCTAATGGTGAACTACAATAAAGGGCGCTAAGCCCTATTGCGGCTACTATGAACGTAACACCGAAACAAGGGAGCACATTTAAGTATTTGACACTTTACAAATGTTACATTTAATAACATTAGTGTTATGTATCTATGATATATCGACTTAGAACCCTCGTATCACTAAACACATATAGTGACAACTTATTAAATACTACCTCCGTCTCATAATAATTATATTTCTAGGATTTAAATTTATCTAAAATAGTTTGTCACAATAAAGTACTAATTATCACATCAATCACTTTTCATTCAAATTTCTCCCTATTATATACCCTTAATCATCATTTCATTCTTACCTATACACTATTTAATGAGAGGAATCATATTCTTTCTCTCAAATCTTAATATATGCTAAATAATTTAAAATTATAATTATTTTGGAACAAAGGTAGTACAATCATACTAAAAGTGACAAATACTTATAGCCCCCGTTTGGCACCCGTCGGACAGACTCGAAGCAAAACAGACCAAACCAGACGATCAGCTACTTTACTACATATCCTAAAATTTACCATTCCTGGCATCGACAACGAATGCACGCACGTAATAAAGGTACATGGGCTCCCTAAAAACAGACACAATTTATGGCGATTTAGACGATACGGAGTATCCACATTTATTCGGTCGGATCACACACCGCATTTCTGTACGCCCCTAATCAACGCCGAATTTTCGCCATGTCCTATATTATTTCGATGTCGGGCAAGCTGCCAATCCCAAACCAAGATTAGGCTATCTCCATATAATTAACTCGATGAACAACTACTCTGCCGCTGCACATGCCTGCAAATTCGCCAGTGTGTTTGATCTCGCATCAGCAACTTGTCCTCTTGCAGAGCACAGATCTATCTGTCAAATCGCATGTCACCCCTGCATTGCTGCTGCCACTTGACCCTACACAACAAATTATACAATTATTCAGCAAATGATGATTCATCCATCCCATGAGTATTTTTGATGATTCATCCATCCCATGAGTTTTTTTCTTAAACAATTGTTAGCATAATCCCTTGCAGAATATATGCGAGATAATGACGTATCTTGTTGCAATAAAAATTATGGTCATTGTTGGGTGAAGCAAAGGTTATAGCACAGAACGTGCAGCCACACTAGCCATGATCCATCCATGATCCCAATATATATACGTGTGTGTGATGGTAGCTTGCCATTGTCATCGTGGACACTGCAATTTGCAGCTCTCTCCCCTAATCTCTCTTTGATCAATCACTATCGTGTAATTAAGCATAGTTAGCTATGAGGAAGGTGTGTCCTAACCTTGACCGGGAGGACGGCCTCGACACCGTGCTGGAGGTGCCGGTGCCGGAGCTCCACCGCGAGGCGCCGCGGCGGCGAGGGCGGCGTGGCGGCGGAACGGTGAAGTCGTGGGTGCGGGCGAGGATGGAGCACGGACGGAGGCGCGACGGCACGGCGCCGTCGCGCGCCGAGGTGCAGCTGATGCTTGGCGTGGTCGGCGCGCCGCTGGTGCCGCAGGCCGTCGAGGCGAGGAAGGCCATGGTGGCCGGGAGGGGCGTCGGGGAGGAGGAGCCCCTGGAGGCGTCCAAGGCGAGGTACATCGTCGAGCAGTACGTCGCGGCGGCCGGCGGCGAGGCCGCGCTGGGCGCCGCGACGAGCATGTACGCGATGGGGAAGGTGCGGATGAGGACGACGACGAGCAAGGGGAATAAGGACAAGGTGATGGGCGTGGCCACCGGCGGCGAGGTGGCCGGCGGGTTCGTGGTGTGGCAGAAGAAGCCGGAGCTGTGGTGCGTGGAGATGGTCGTCACCGGTGGCGTCAAGATGAGCGCCGGCAGCGACGGCAAGGTCGCCTGGCGCCAGACGCCATGGCAGGAAGCCCACGCCTCCCGTGGCCCGCCACGGCCGCTCCGCCGATGCATTCAGGTACTGAACTGTTAATTCTTTCGTCTCGTTTTACCCACAAGATGATCAAATTTGACTAAAATTTGTAATAATTGAGCAAATCACACTTGCATGCAAGAACATGGTGTACCGTACCGGACGATCCGGCAGGACGAACGTGCTCCCATGTGCTTGTAAAATGTTCATTAATTAATTTGATTGAATTAGTGTATTAATCGATTTGATTTTGTGTGATGCAGGGCTTGGACCCGAAGTCGACGGCCGACCTGTTCTCGAGCGCGGCGTGGGTGGGCGAGAGGTGCGTCGACGGCGACGACTGCTTCGTGCTCCGCGTCGACGCCGACCACGCCGCGCTGCACGCCCGGAGCAGCGGCGACGTCGAGGTGGTCCGGCACGCCGTGCTTGGCTACTTCAGCCAGAGGACGGGGCTTCTCGTCCGCCTCGAGGACAGCCACCTACTGCGCATCGGCGTCGCCCACGCCGCCGCCGAGAGCGCCTACTGGGAGACGACCATGGAATCCTCCATCGGCGACTACCGCGCCGTCGACGGCATCAACATCGCGCACGCCGGCCGCACCGTCGTGTCGCTGTCCCGGTTCGAGAGCGCCGACGCCGCCGACGCGGTGCGCGGTAGTAAGCGGTCGTGCACCACCACCATGGAGGAGACGTGGAGCATCGAGGAGGTGGACTTCAACGTCGTGGGGCTCTCCATGGATTGCTTCCTGCCTCCCCGCGACCTAGTGCTCAACGACTGCAGCAAGAAGCAGCAGAAAGAGGACGCCGCCGCCGTCAAGGACGGCGCCGGTGCTGCCGCGAATGTCAAGGGCGGTAGTGACGACGGCGGCAAGACCAACGGCGGTGACATCGGCCGCGGCGTGGTGGTGAAGAAGGCGCTTGTTCCGGCGGTGACCGGACTTGGTTGGTTCGGTCCGGCCAAGGTGGCCGCCGTCGACGACACGGTGGACGACGACAGCGCCACCGCCGCCGCCGACGACGACGACAAGTAAATGTAGATAGACTCGGCTACTCGCTAGATCAGGTGGTGCTCGCTTCTGCGCCCCTCAAGAGTAAATATTAATTCGTATAGTTTAAGTTAATTTCTACTTAGGAACATGCAAGCTTGATCATGTTATATGTTAGATCTAGCGACTGCATTCCATTGTAGAAGTTGGGAGAGGAGACCAAGTTTATGCTCTTCTCCATTCGAGTTTGAGGACATTTTGCGTGGTGTCCGGCCGGTGTTCCATTCATGTTGTAATTAATACTTTGGAAACAAACATCCAAAGGGAACTTGTATATCCATTTTGTTAAGAACGACGACAGCATGGAGGCTTCAGTTCCATGTCCATTCATCAGAAACTAAAGTTATTACCGCCAAGGACGAAATAACATATGACCCATTTATAGAAACTTATTTTAAAATCAACTATGAAAAAAAACTAATTTCAGAAATAGACCATGACTTCAGCGCTAACCCATGATAGTGCTAAGCTAAAACATCTCAACTCCACCACTGTTAACGCTAAGATCTTGTGATCTTGTCCAACGTGACACAAATCCGTCTGCCAGATCACGGGAGCTCAGCGTCATGTGTGCTGGCTGGCATTGACCAATGTATGGTTCATCATCCTCCACTATCCTCTTGAGTAAAGTACTCCGAGTGCATATTTACATTTTTAGTTGATATTAAGCTGTAAGACATAATTTCAAGCATTAATTGGATCCATGCCATTACAAATATATCAAATTAGAAAAATACCACTACTATTCACGATATCGACTACGTGCCACTAAAATTTGGGAAAATTGGAACTATGCCATTCCGTCGCATTTTCCATCCACTTTTCCATCCCCGTTATTTCTATCCTTGTCATCCTGCTGCCATCTCCGGGACCTCGCCACCGCAATGACGAGCACACCGCCACCACCGGATTCGCTCGCGCTGCACGCAGCCCTAGCCGCCCAACTCCAGCGGCGAGCGGCGGTGCGGGAAGCGGTGGAAGGAAGCGGAGAGGCAGGAAGGGAGAGAACCGGTGAGCGCACACCAGCAAAAGGCGATGACGAGGAGCTCGGCAGCGGGGAACGCGACGATGGCGAAGGAGCTCGGCGGTGGGGATAGCGACGACGGCCTTCGGGCGCGACGACGATGGCGGAGTTCCGGCGGACTTTGGATTTAGGAAAGCAGCGCTCGGAATCTCCTCAATCTGGCGAATAAGGTGGAAGGGTTAGGGAGGAGAGAGGATGGCCGGAGCGGCGAGAAAAACGTGGCTAGATGTAACGCTCGCGATTTTATTAAAAATCCTCGTCTAAAATTCTTTTTAAGCATCGTTCGACCTCCCTTTTAATTCTCCAAAATTTCAAAATTTACCTTAAATGTTGTTTTAAAATTTTCCTGATCTTATCAAATCATTTCTTTCCGTCCAAATATTTTGATCTTATCAAATCATTTCTTTCCGTCCAAATATTTTGAAATATTTTTGGACTCCTACCACCCGGTGTTTATCCTTCCTTCATTTTTCCTCGCACTGGAGTTCTCTCTCTCCTCCCTGCACATTCACAGAGCATGCACATTCACATACAGAGCGAGCAAGTGACGACAACCACGCTTGTGCATGCACACATTCATTTCACTGTCCCCTCGTTGCCAACGGTACATCCTAGAGGTTAGGCACCGTCTCCGCCTTCTCCATCGTAGTTAGGCACCGCCTCCGCCTTCTCCGCTGAGGTTAGGCACCGACCCGCGTCTCCCGTCGAGCAAGCCTGGCAGGAGCAGTGAAAGGCGCCCTGTAGCCGCAGCAGCAGGCACGAGTGCATCAATGGCCGTTCACGTTGTCGACCTCCCGTCCGGAAGGCACGAGGGAGTATAAATACCGGAGAAAACTTACCGCACATCCTCAGTCACTTCACCACTCCATTTTTCACCACCCTGAGCGAAATCGTGGAAGCCGCGGAGCTCGATTTGTGCCAAAGGTACAGCTACTTTTCTCTCTTCTTCCTCATCCCCTGCCTAGCCCTTCCCTCCCTTCCTCCCCTCTTTGCCCGGCGCCGCAGGCGCCATCCACCGCAAGCGCCACTCTCACCATGTGCCACCGCGCCGTCGCCAAGCCGCCACCGGCACCACCGGCCTCCACCACCGCCTCCCCCCCCCCGACCGACCGCCGCCACCCACCACCTTGCCGCCCGCCACTAGCCACCGCCGTGCGCCGTGCCCCTCCTCCCCTCACGCCGGCTGTGTGTGTGAGAGAGAGAAAACGAAAGACAGAGGAGAGGCAGAGAAGAGATAAGAAGGAAAGAGAAGAAAGAAAGAGAAAAGAAAAGAAAGAGAAGTGGACCCGTGGGATCCACATCCCTCTCTCCCCTTTGACCCCTTTGACCTTATAGCTGGACCCCACTTAGGATATTCACTAGAATATTCCCTCCCATTAGTTCCAAAAATTCTCCAAACTTCAAAAATCTATATCTTTTATTCAATAACCCCGTTTGACTCCGTTCAAGTTTCTAAATCTTTCTAAAATCATCCTCTATTCGTTTATGCTGTCTTTTGCTATTTATTTTGTATGATGTATGGTTGCTTTGTCGCGTATAGAGCCTGAGACCGACAGAGGATTCGCGCAGGAGTTCGACGCTCCTATTACCGCCGGGGTTCAAGGCAAGCCTCCTTGACCACTTGTTGCACCCATATTTTACATTTATTATTTTGTTTACTAAACTGCATGTTTAGGTTACACTGTTCGGCCACGATTCGAGTATGAGTCGTTGAACCTTCCTAGTAGTTGCACTTTATTATATAGGATTTGGTAACCCCTTCCCTTTGTAACTCCTCTAAATATTTCCGTCGGTAATCAATGCCGAAGTAGACTACCTATAGGTCACGGTTGTACTGTCATATGGAAAAACTTGGGTATTTACCCTTTTTCATTTATTTCAAAACCCGGCGAGATGTCGGCTTGGTTATAAGATGAAGAACTGTTTTATAAAACTTGATGGTGCGGGAGTCAGTACCTTTGTGGTTTGGCTACGCATTATCCATAAGGACTGATTCCTTTGAGAAATTCATCCAAACATAAAACAGTACGACCACACGGGTAGAATGGGATGCCCCTGGCCGAGTAAGTAGTTGAAACGTAGGTGTCTAGCATGTTGGCAGTTGAGGAGCACCGGTATAGTGGAGTGGCAATCCCTCTGCAGTGGGGATGTGTCGGGGTCCATATGGTGGGGCCTGGGTAGATGAGGGTCTGAAATTTGGCCTGATGCTTGGTGGAGAGATTCCACCCATCTGTGTGACACAAGAAATTTATGGGTTGGTTATGGAAAAGCCTTGTGGTGAGCTCTCCTTTGTCGGCCAGGTATGATCCACATGTGTTCGGTAATGTGAGGTGTTCACGGCGTGTGGGTAAAGCGTGCAACCTCTGCAGAGTTTAGTCAAACTGTTTAAACAGTCGTGCCCACGGTCATGGGCGGATGTGAGGTGTTTCTCATAGCGTAGTTTTGTTTTCAACTGAATAAATGGTTTTGTGGGATGGGAATCATTACCATAGTTTACCTTTGTGGCGAACGGCCAGCCTTCGTGGTTGGGAACGAGCCTGTGTGGTTCGGGGTGTCTATTGGCACCAAGGTGTGGTTTAGGGCTAAGATGGCCGAGTAGTGCTGAGATGGCACAGGTTCTATATGGATTACTACAGTGACTGGTTGTTGCAAAGCAACCTGTGGAATGGAGTAAGGTGTAAACCTTGCTTCGAATCTAAAACTTTACACACTAGAAGTTTACAACTAAAATTATTTAAAAACCTTGGTTTGTTTTCCAAAACAGAACCGTTCCACCCCTTTGTTTTTGCCTTGCATGTCATGTTTTCCTGGCTTGCTGAGTAAACTGAGTACTCACCCTTGCTTATATTTATATTTATAGAGATAGAAGAAGGATACCTCGATCCCTCTGCCGAGGCTTACTTTCAAGAACAGGTCGAATACAACTTCTTAGGGTTTCAAGCCTAGTTCCCAAACCTAGCCTATGGATTAGTGCTTTGTCGTAATGCTTTTAGTGTTCTACGTTCCATGTTGTCCACCACTACTTCCATGCTTCCGCCTGCGTGTACTTTGTCTTTCCAGTGTTCCTACCAGTCTAGGGTTTGTCCACGACGGTAGTAGATGGAGACCTCCACTAGTGTTTGTTGTAATAAAACTTTGTTATATTCTAGTTTCCACTATTATTTTGTGAGTACCAGCTCATGTATCCTGGGACTGGTACTGTTGTCACAGGTAATAATGTGACCTCCAGCCTATGTCGGTTCCTATTCTTAGACTGGTATAGTTTGGGGCGGCACACTAGAGGCCAACGGCGAGAGGCAAACTCACCTCCGCGAGGAAGGAGCTGTTCTAGGTGACGATTGGCGAGGAAGAAGGGGTGGACGTGGTCTGCTGCGACACGGGAGAGCTAAAGGCGGCGATGGCGCGGTCGGGCAAGGCTTCCATCTCCGGCGACGAGCGACTAGAGTGGCGGCGACTCGGGTGCGCGGGTAAGGCAGCGCTCGGCCTCGATGCGGCGGCGGCCTCTACATGTGGAGGAGATGGGTGCTCGGCCTCGGTGCTGCTGCTAGTCGGTGCACGCCACAGACGGAGGAGGATGCAGATCTAACGGGAAATGATAGAAAAGTGAACAGCGATGGCATGGTTACAATTTTATAGAATTTCAATTGCACCCAACCGATATCACGAATAGTAGTGGTATTTTTTTAATTTGGTATATTTGTAGTGACATGGATCCAATTAACCCTAATTTCAACCACGTCAAAGTGTGATCACCATCATGTATCTCAAAAGTTACAATCTGAATCACATACGCACACAGCACCCCAAAAATATATACTTTTTACATATCAGATTAAAACTTTGCCTCTACATCTAAATTGGATGAACACAACCAACCGAAAAATATACACCAGTTCTCAGCTTCCAAAGTCCAAAACAAACAATAAGATATTACTTCGCCAACCATGCACAATCATAAGTGTGGAGACACTATTAAAAAAACCTTCAATAGGTACGATTTATTTAAAACGGGTACTAATAAGTATTTTTTTTAAGTAGTGAGAGGTGTGCGTGTATTTTCTGTACAATAAAATAAATTGAGTGCCTAAATTTCAGGCATCATTTTTCTTGTTCTTGGTGACAATCCAAAAATTCTCAACACTTATCTATTACTAACTTAAACAAAGTCTATTCAATTTAAACAAAAGGTCAAAAAAATAAATTATGATAACATAAAAATGCAAAATTATATGAAATGAGCTTACAATTAATAAAAAACTAAAAAATACATTAAAAATAGACTTAGATAAAGACAAAATTAAACCATATATTTCAAAAAATGCTAAAAAATTATACATTTTTAGGTGCATTAAGTGTGAATGTATACATATTCTTTGGATGAGTCAATGCACTACTCGTGGACACAAGGCCTGGAAAAGCTAGAGAGATGTACATGGGCTGGTGCAGGTGCAATGCTTGTAGATATATTTTGTCGTTTTCCATCATCTGCACGATATATAAGAGTGAGTGAAATGCTTGGAGGGGTTTTAGGTATATTATATATATGTATAGCTTTACTCTTAAAATGTGCATCTGAATCACATTAATAAGTTAAGTGGGTCATTTAATCATCTAACTATCCACCCACATGAGGATGCATGGTACGTATGACATATTGCCCCGAATTGACAAAAGTACACATGGACATCCGTAGCCACTGCCTTCTAGAAATTTGTTTCCATTTTTATTTATATTCATAGTTTATCGTCACAGTTGGGTTTGATGGCAAGTAAGAGAAAGGACTGACAACTAGGTAAACTCGTAAAAACAGATATAAGTGAAATGATTTGGTTCCTTAATTTTTGTGCAAGTGTTGTGACAAAGGAAAACAATACACATTTGGTTTTTCTGCACATATCCAAAAGTAATGTTTTCAATAATAGGTGGCATGTCATGTGTATAAGGTATGCTCGTGTGAATAGGTAGATAGGTAAATTACTCACTTAGTTAACTCACACTACTGACTAAATGTATATTTCAAAAATAGAGTAACCTACTTAAAACACCTAAATGCATTTTTACAAAGAAATATTCTTTTTGCTTATAAATTTAAAGCGAATTCAACAACATGTTAGCCTGGGCCAGAAAAAGTTTATACATAGAAAAAGTTTTATGTATAGAAACTTGATATATAGATACTCTGTACACATGTGTATAGAAAAAATTATATATGAATTTTAGACACAAAAATTTAAAACGAATTAAAACAAGTATACGTGAATTGTGAGGCCCATGTACACGGTACACCACAAACCGGAATAAGTTCATATGCGGTCCCTCAACTTATCAATGAATCTGATTTTCATCCTCCAACCGAAAAACAAGATATAACGGGCCCCTCAACTGTCAAACCGGTGTAATGTATGTCCCATAGCGGTTCGGACGACGTTTTTAGCTAATGTGACACCTATGTGGCTAATTTGACTTAGTCTTCATTTGATGTGGTATTGACGTGGCATATGAAACAAAAAATTAACAATTTAAAAATAAAACAAAATATATGGACCCATATGTCAGTCAGTAATAAAACTGAAAAATAGTGTGACCCACAAGTCAGTGGGCCCCACTCCCTCTACCTCATCCCCTCTCCTCTCTATCTCCTCCCCTTTTCCATCTCTATCATCACTTGGTCATGCAGGGAGGAAGGGCCGCTCTAGGGCACGCCGTGCACGGCTCCGGCGGCTATGGGCGGTAGGGGAGGGGGCAAAGCTCCGGCGACCAGCCGTGTTCCTCCACCACCACGTTCCTCCCCTGCCGGCCACCGGCCGCGTTCGCCGCGCCGATCCTTGAGCGATTGTATCACCGGGTGGGACACCTCCAACCCACCGTCCACCGACCGATGCTTGTGGAACAGGAGCACGATGAGCGTTGAGTGCTGGTTCTCCGCGGCGAAGGTGATGTCCTCATGCATGGAGGCGTACAGTGAGACGGCAGCCACGGCGCGTGCCGACACGCCCACCGCCTGCTCCTTGTGCACCATGAAGGCGTGGGAGATGTGCTTGAACTGCATCTCCGTGACTAAGTGGGATGGCAAGTGCGACGCGAGGGTGGCGTCGATGTCGGCGAGGAGGCCCGCGCGAGCGAGGCTTTGGAGGTGGCCAATCGAGAAGGGGAGCTCGCGGATCCAGAGATGGCGCCTGCGCTGGCGAGTGTGGTGGTGGCAGAGGAGGAGGAGTCCGGGCCAGAGGAGAGGATGACGGCGCGGTGGAAGAGGGCGAGGTCATCGGTCTGATCGGCGTCGGGGATAGAGGGGAGGGTCTCGACACCGAGGTACACCACGGACTCCGCCAGAGCGTCGCGGAGGACAGCGACGTACACCTTTGCGAGCTCCGGAGGCGGCCGAATCCTCCCCTCCTCCTCCTCGTCGACCAGCCTATGGTGCTCCAGCGTGGGCTGAAGACAGGTAGAGGGTGGTGCCCAGTGGGGAGAGGCGCGCGGTGGCCGACAGCAGCCGGCTATGCGGCCGCCTTAGAACCCCTCACATCCTCCTCGCCGGACCTCTTCTCTTGTGTTGCCGGCAGCTGGCCTCCTCACCCATCGATCGGCTAGTCCAGATGAGAAGAGTGAGAGAGAGAGGAGGAAGGGAGAGAAGAGGGTGATGACGTGGTCACCTTGATATATGGGTCCCACGTTAACTCAGCTACCACGTCAAAGCCACGTGGGACTAAGATCTAGTCAAACCAATCACGTAGACGCCACGTCAGCTGAAAACGCCTTCTAAACTATCGAGGAATCTTGTTTACGCCGGTTTTAACAGTTCAGGGATCGGTTGTAGCTGGTTTTTCGGTTCAAGGATGAAAATCAGATTCGGTTTAAAGTTTAGGGATCTCAAATGAACTTATTCCCCGCAAACCGGGCCATCAAGGCAAAAAGGCAAGACTCCGCGTGGAGCCCATCTCCCTGACGCCTCTGCTTCTTCCCCGATGGCCCACCGTTGATCCGTTCCTAAGCTCGCGTGCCTTCTTTTCTGCCTCCTTTTCTTTTCCTCTCTCGCTCCTCACTCACTGCTCCCACCTAATTACCGCACTGCCGTCATGGCCTCGAATCCGAGGGCAGTGGACGCCGCCGCCGCCAGTGTTACTAGCAACCATCGACCCGCTGGATCGCTCCGTGCTGCTGCAGAGGGTTTCGTCTCGATGTGTGCTGTACATCTACAGCAGCGTCACCTTCATCCATGACTCCATGAGGCGGTCACGCGGGTGCATGCATCGTATGGCGGATGCTGCCGGAGGCTGGGGAAAACACCGGTGGATGTATGTTGGAGTGTTGGAGTTCCTCCCTACTCGGCGTGGTTGGGAGGGTGGCAGGTGATTTCTGCGTTTGAGTGAACTGAGTGTGCTGCATGCCACTTGTTCGATCATTTGCCTCCGAGTGCTGTTCCTTCAACTGTATGAAGACTTTTGTGGTTCTTTGGTTGTTCTTCTGTGATGGTTTGCAGGAGGCCAGGAGGAGTGGTGCAGTCCAGCTGTTTGCCGGGCGGGATTATTTTAGAGCAGTAGAAAAATTGTGTTTTTCCAGCAAGCAGGTAAGAGAACCGAGAGACAATGTTGTGTATAGTATGATATTATATCGTCGGTGCTTAGTGATTTTGATAACCTTCATTCTGAATGAATTCAATCTACTCATTGCAGGCTAGTACGATTACTGATTCGCTGAATTCACAATAGTCCGGAAAGTACAGACATCAGCATCCAATTGTTGGTGATATGCCACAGAGTTAATCATAGAGATGATTATATCACATACTATATTTACATATTTATCCGACATTGTTCCTTGAAATAGATAATTCATTATTGATTAGTGAATATGTGATTCGTTCACGAGACTCTTTATGTTGTATGTTACTATTTCTAAATCTCTGATCCAATATCATATGTGGAACAAATATGGTTAAACTATCAGTACATGTATTGATTGATGATCATATTTCATGAATCATGATATGGAATTACTAAATTAATAATGTGGACACATGTTGGTTAACATGTTGTTGCATAGACCTAACATGAGACACTGCAAGAGCTATATGTGATGTGTCATCAGTGGTCTCATTTAGTATTGGTGTAGAATCCTTAGACCTGAGATTGCCATGGTTCCCAACATGTATAGTAGCTTGCTTAGGAGCTGCTAAACGTTATTCCGTAACTGGGTAGTTATGAAAGCAGTCTTCGGGTATGCTATAAAACATGTAGTGGGATATGAATAATCAAGATAAGATTTACCCCTCCTATGGAGAGATATCCACTATAACAAAATCGCATTTTGCATACGGCTAAAACTAATTTTCGCATGCGGTTGCTCCAGCCGCATGCGTGAAAAGGTCGGTGAAAATAAGGATTTTTCCATGCAACCAGCGCAGCCGCATGCAAAAATCCGATTTTCCCATGCGGGTGCTTAAGTCGACAGCATGCAAAAAGAAAAAACCACGAAAAAAAATAAAATCCCAAAAAAAACCCTAGCCCTGCCGACGCCCGAGCTCACCGCAACCGCCGCCACCGTTCCGATACGCATGCCATCACTGCTCCAAAGGTCGGGGATAGCGGACCTGCCAGCCGGCCGGCCGCCCGCTGCTGCCGCCACCGTCCGCTGCCACCGCTCGTGAGGTTGGGGAGGTGGATCCGCGCGTCGCCGTCGCCCCCGAGGGCGAGGGCGGCGGATCCACCCGCTGGCCTGCCGCTGCTACTGCCACCGCCCGCCGCCACCGCTCGCGAAGTCGGGTGCGGTGGATCCGCGCGTCGCCGTCACCCCCGAGGGCGGGGACGGCGGATCCGCCCGCCGGCCACCCACTGCAGCCGCCACCGCTACCGCTCCCGAGGTCAAGGGTGGTGGAGCCGCGCGTCACTGTCACCCCCGAGGGGCTGGCGGATCCGCTCGCTCCCGCTACCACCATGGGCGCCTGCCGTTACCCGGCGTCGCTTGCCGCCCGACGCCGGCTCAGAGGGAGAGAGAGAGATTGAGGATAGGAGAGTGTGAGAGGAGAGGAAGAGAGGAGAGTGAGAGGTGAGTTGAGAGAAATATTGGGAGAAGGAGAGAGAGGGGAGAGGTGTGAAAAAAATTTGAAGTGGTGGGTAGGGAAAAGAGAGAGGAGGGATGAAAAAAGAAGAGATATTTTTACATGCGGACCACTTAAGGGCCCGCATGCAAAAATATATTTTCACTTGCGGGCCCTTAAGTGGTCCGCATGCAAAAATAAGCTTATTTTCGCATGCGGCTCCTTAAGATGTCCGCATGGGAAAATCAATTTTTGCATGCGGGTCTCTTAAGGAACCGTATGTGAAAATGGAGGTCGATTTTCGCAGACGCAGCCAGTTACGGTCCGTCTGCAACCTGAAGGGGTGCTCGTACAGAAATATCGTTTTTGTAGTAGTGATCTCTAGGCCCCTCGATGTTATAGATTATGGAAGTGCATGGTCATGCCAAAAGTGATTGAGGAGTCAATCGCAGATTAAATAATCTATCACAGGTTCGAGTGAATGATTGAGCTATTAGAGTATGGCACATATCTAAACTTGAGCTTAATAGATATCGTAAGGCAAAGGGGTTCATACAAGTATACACTAGAGGTTCAGCCAATATGATCTTTATGTATGCCCAGTGGGTCAATACATTATGTTAGGGCCACTGTTGACACGTGGGCCGAAAAGGAGTTTTTGGGTTGCAGGCGAGTGTACATGAACCTACAGGGTCGCATGCTTAACGGGCCGGAATAAGGGGATTGGATGTAGATCCAACATGAGCTTAATTCGGATAGGGATCCAAATAGGACTCCAATGGGCCTCGGAGACCCAATCATGAATCCTATATATTCATAAGGGGGTGTAACTGCATCACGTAAGAAACCCTAGTCGCCACTCCCCTCCCCGAGCAAAACCCTAGCCGCGCACGGGCGCTAGCACGTCTACACGTGGCGTTCTATCCCTGTATGTGTGGATACCGATAGAGGCACCGCTGGTTTGCGGTGCTGATCAGTGTGGGAGCACGGCGAGGAAAATGCACAAGGATGAGAAGGTCAAGCAGTTGGGATCGACTACTTCCTCTACATCGACGTGCGCTACGCCGTCGACGTTCCTTCGGCTTCTTTGCACTTACTTCCACTGCAAAGCGCGTCGAGTGGTAATGATCTATGATCCCATACTTGCATGGTTTCTGGTTTATGTGGTAGAAAATTTTTGATTTATGCTATCGTAGCCTACATGTATCCCTTCAGTGGTATCGGAGCAATTTTGTATAGTTTGTGATCTGGACCACCGTGTGCGTCACCCCTTAGATTTCGTTTGGGGTTTATATCATCGAATGGAATTTGATTCTATGTCAAACATGTACCAAATGAGTTATACGAGGATAGAGATCACCATCACTTCTAGGATCATAGTGCAATACAGTTTAATGTACTAGCATATGATGTTTATCTATCTTACTTTATTGCCAGTGTATACTTGATATGATGACTGTTGGTATTTCTTAACGTTCATAGATAAAATCCGCTAGTGCATGGATATACCGCTGTACCACTTCACCCGGAAGTATTCGAAGGTATCGAATTTTCATAGGGAACGAGGGTGTTTAACTCTTCGTCAAGTTCATCTAAGGACATAAGACAAATGTAAGCAAAAGGGGTAGAGAGGATTTTCTAGCGTGGTACAGGGTCATCTAGAAAGCTTCATTTTAATTCTATTGCAATACCTCAGGCACTGGCTTGCTCGCTGCTACCATTACTCGCTCTAGTACATACCTGGACAAGGAGGACTATGCTGATCTCGAGAGCTGTCATCACCTCTACACCAACCTCTAACATACCATGGGATACGCAGCAAACATTGGTAATTAACTACCTAGATACCATGTCTATGCAATTAATTACTACTCTAGCGTCAGCTAAACACTAAAGTAATCACTATCTCTGAATGAACAATAGTGAACAATGATCCAGTACGCTAAATAGGAACTAACTAAGAAGTATACCACACAAAATAAATCTCAATTACTTGATTAAGATATTCTCAATTAGAACAAAGTAATTGCTGAGGTACAAAAGAAATAAAGAGAGTTACCGACAACTCTGGAACTCATCCAACTCTTTCTTCCTCACTCTTATTCCCTTATTCTAAGTATACATAAATAGATACAAAGAGCCTCTTATAATTTAGCTCTACTTCATGGTGTGTGTTGAAGTGTGTGAGGCCTTCTCCTTTTACAGTCTCCTAATGATGGTTATGGTAGTTGGAATTATCGTAATCACCCCTCAACCATCATTAGGAAAGCATCTAGAGAATCCACGTGGAAGGAGATGGCGATCGGAGCCCAGGGTTCGGCCGAACCCTGACTTGGTCCGTTGGGCCTCTCCTTCCTCCTGGGCCTTCTCTTGTTGGTCCTCAGACTTGTGGTATGGTGGTTGGGCCCATTTGCAGGTATTTTATTGGGTTTATAGGCCCATCTATCCATGTATGCATCATGTGTCGGCTTCCGCCATTTCTTTTTTATTTATATAGTTGTCTCCTGTAGCAAATACTTTACAAGTACAAGTGGAACTAGATTATTTCTAATAAAATATGCATGCAAGCATTGCTACTTCTCCTTTATTATTGGAAGTTTTGACAGTTGAAATTGGTCTATAACGACCGTCAACAAGACCCCCAAGCTTAAACCTTTGCTCGTCCCGAGTAAAGAACAAGCAAAGATAAAAACATGGTTGTTGATCAGGAGTTGCTACAATGTTGTATATCACAAATGTACAAGGCAATAGTTCAAATTTGAAAGTGTGGTTCTCTGAAATTGTTAATTAAAAGTGTAGTTTGTGATAGTTTTGCCAACAAAGCGTGCTTTGTCACATTACACTATTTTTTATATAAATTGTTCAAAACAATTCAACATTGCTCATTACATGAATTCTACTTTTTTTTGTTTCATAATACAGTATTCTTCTGACTAAGATGCATCACATGTATAAGTTATATTCAGGTATTCCTTGCCATAATAATGATCCTTACTGATGGCATTTTCAACTTTTTCATACTTATTATTAGTACCTCAATTGATTTCTACTACAAAAGGCAAGAAAATGACTCAGGGATGACCGACTATATCACCAAACACCCCAGCCTTAAGACAGGTTACATGACACTAACCTCATCATGGGCGGTGGTCGTGGAGCAGATCTTTGGTGCCCTAATTGGTTCTATTATTGGGCTGATGGGCATGGGAGGTGTGAAGAAGCTACCACAGCATTGTATTCTGTTTTGCCTTATTGCCACCTTCATCACAGTGGCCATAAATTCCCTTCACGTGGGTGATGGTGTGATGACGATAATGTCATATCTTCGTCAGTGTGGGAGTCTTGTTTTCTTCTAGCTTGCTGCTTGGCCTTGTTGTTCCTGTGTTGAGCAACGTTTGTTGAGTGTTGTGTTTGGTCGTCCTTTTTTTGTTGCCGTGGTAGTTTAGGCTAGTTGGAGTGTTTGTTGTGGTTGTGGTTTTCACTCAGTTTTTCTCTAATTAACTTTACGTTGTAAGGTTTGGTCATGCTTTCTCCTTAAAATGTGATATATTTATCTTTATATAAAACATCGGTAAAAAAAATGATTGGTATCTCAGAAGAAAGGCTGCACAGTACAAAGTTATGTTCCCGGTATGATAGCAATAGCAATACAGTTCTTCGTTGGATCTTTCTTTACCATAGACATGTGCTTAGGTTATGTATTCATACGGCTCCGACCCTCCCCCCCCCCCCGACGAAAATGAACAGACGAAGCACTTGCAGCAGGCTTGATATGTGGGGAAGGGCTATTCCAAATGCCGTCAACAATACTTAGCATCTTCAAAGTGTATCCACCAATATGCATCAAGTTCATTCCTAGCGGAAAAGAAGTGAAAGTGGTGTTTCATTCTTGAGAAATTTGTAAACACCCATAAGGACATGAGAATTGTATTCTAAGACCGTTTGTTCTTGAGTGTTGGGAAGTAACCCTTCCAACATGTAAAACGGAGCGACTCATTAGCGCATGATTAATTAAATATTTGCTTTTTTTGAAAAATAGATTAATATGATTTTTTGAAGCAACTTTCGTATAGAAACTTCTCGCAAAAAACACGTTGTTTAGCACTTTGAAAAGCGTGCGCGTGGAAAAAGAGAGCGGTGAGTTAGGAAAGTAGGGTGGGGAACACACAACTTAAGATTGTTTGGTAGATTCTCGCATAGCTTATTACAGTATATTATGCTCGCTGGCATGATGTAGTTTAATTTTTCATGTGAGCTAATGTTTATTACATTATAATTAATGTAAAAAGAATCATCACTAGAGAGTGGAATATGTATTCTAACAACCAGCGCGGGACAAAATTAATTAAATTAAGCTATAATCATATGATTAAATAAAAATAATAGGTAATATATTCATTAATTAAAAAACTAAGGTGGTGCTTTTTTATTAAGATACGGATTTTACCTCAATTTTCGTTAGCACGTTTTTTAAATTGCTAAATAATATGTTTCGTTAAAAAACTTTATATATAGAAGTTGTTTTGAAATATCAAACACATCCATATTATAAGTTTATAAAAATTAAAACTTAATTAAATTATGTGCTAATAATTTTCTATTTCACGTGCACTAACTTTTCATTTTATATATAGTTTCTAAATTGTTCCCAGTTTTAATGGTGACCTAGATTTATCAAAATACATCACCATCCCTAATTAATAAGTTAAATAGACATACATATATCACCTACTTCAAATAAACTAACGCATGATCTATAATAAATTACTCCAAAGTTAGGGCTTCTTCCGAATGCAAGAATTTGTTCAATTTGTTCAAAATCCCTACGAAATTCCTCAAATCCGAAAAGGTCCTTAATGGGTGATCTATATAGAGAAATCTCTAAATTACTTAAAAGCCTAGATTTATCAAAACATATCACCATTCCCAATAAATAATGTTTTGATAAATATTGTGAGATGGGTAGTTTAATTAGCAACTTATGAGTACAATCTACCATCTTAATTCACCAAAAATGAGAGAAACTTTAGAGCACCTAAAACACGTAGATTTCCAACCAGTTTTTGAACCTAAGGAACAAAACCTCGCCCTCTTTGGACAATCAAGAGCAAAAGTCCTCTTTGTTCTACCCGATCGATCACGTATGGACAATATAAATGGTAGAACCATATGTGCCCATTCATAAAAAGAACAGATATAATATACCAGTGACCCTCCTATATACCAGTTCATCACAAAAATTGGCACATGTATGTATGAATGTATCGGTTCTTTCCTTTTACCAGCATAATTAAGATGTGGACTGACCGTTGTGGGGGGCTTTTATATATGCTGATTCTAAACTACTACCGACACATGTAAGATGACGATATCATATGTGTTGGTTGTTATCTAGAACCGTCACGTATGGGCTTTTATATGCATGCACCGGTTCTAAACTTTGCCCCCTACAGGGCTTGGGGTGAGTAGAAAAATGTCTCGTGTGTGTTAGTTTTAGAGTAACTAGTACATATAGTGCTATCACCTATTTGGTGTTATGCACTAGTGAAATATCGGTTCAACACACTCCCTATTTTCGCTCACTACATTCCCTCACCACCTCCCAATTGAGGCGAAGCCATGCATATGGCTCCAAGGATAGCCAACTGACCAGAACACCACCCACTTGTCCCATCACAAACACTACCCAAAAGCCCCAAGGACCCCGCTCGCTCTCCATTGAGCAAGCTGGAGCTTGATCGGCAGCCATGGACGCGTCGATCGGCGATCCTAGGTTGACGTCGGTAGAGGCAGCATTTGAGAAGAATCCGTTGCCGACCTTCAGTGAGCTGGTGACGCTGCGGGCCATGGCCGTCGCGGTGCTGCTTGGGATCGTCTTCTGCTTCGTCGGCATGAGGATCCAGATGATGACCGGATTCGTGCCGGCGCTCAACATGCCCGTCACCGTCCTCAGCTTCTTCCTCCTCAAGTTGCTCGCCAGGCAGCTGCACAAGTGGCGCTTGACCGTCGTGCCATTCACGCGCCAGGAGAACATGTTCCTCATCACTTGCGTCATCACCAGCCTTAACCTAGCCATCACTGGTAAGCATTAGTTAGCATAATATATTATATGTATAATTCATGAGTAAAATGTTGCAAAACTACACTTCTTTTTGTCATAATTCTAGGAAATACGAAAAAAAGAAACAAGTTATTAGATGGTATATAATATAACTCAGCTTTGTTGATGGTATACCATAGAATCATGCTTTGTCAATAGCATAGAATAGATTACTCGTATTTTTCTGAAACAACATACCCAAATTATTTGTAGCCATTTTTTTTTCATTTTGCATCTCTTCTAGTTCAACTGGTGTATTTTCTGGTTACCTCTTTTTTTAGGTGGTTTCGCAACCGCTCTCCCTGGAATGGGTACTATAGTGGCCAAAACACTTGCTGATGATCTAGATCCAAGAGATATTATTGACTATATACCAACAGGAAAATTGATTATATACTTTTTCCTTATTGGTATGGCAGGGGTATTCTCTAATATTCCATTAAACCAGGTAATTTTCATTTCATTTTCTTTTTTGCGAGTACAGCTGGACACGCATACAATACTCACACACGTGTGCATTTTCTATCTGCACTTGAAATAATGTCAGAGACCCGCATGAGTATGTGCATATATATACCCATTATATTACATGCAAATTTTGCTACAAAACATCGTAGCTTTACGGTTTTAGCTGTAGGATA